>OZ014483.1:23706923-24306923 GCA_963965965.1 Trididemnum nubilum
ACCCATCCCCATTGGGGAGGGGACTGCACCACCACGTTGAGGTGGCAGGACGTTGGTGCAGGTCTGCTAAGTCTCGCCGTCGGACTC
Organism: Trididemnum nubilum; assembly: GCA_963965965.1. Lineage (NCBI taxonomy): Eukaryota > Metazoa > Chordata > Ascidiacea > Aplousobranchia > Didemnidae > Trididemnum > Trididemnum nubilum. Next base: position 23,707,011 of record OZ014483.1, read on the forward strand.
GGTTCGGCTGAGCGCGTCTGGCAAGTCTTGTGATGAGGTTTTATTGTGCTGCGTTCTTTTATTTTTTTCCTTCAGAATCTTGCATTGGAGTTATTGCAGCCCAGCTATTTTGCCTCTAGTGCCAAAGAGCCCTATTCCAAACACGTCTAGTTGTGAATTGTGAACTACTGGTAGAGTGATTCCGCTAATACCACTACCAGTACCAGAGTACTTCACTCGTGCTGCCGCTATCGATATATTTTCTTGTCATAATACAGTAGAAATACTTTTCTACGGTTAAGCTAGTTTAAGTTTAATGTTAGGAAAATTTTCTAATGCTATTGCTACAGTACTTTAGTAACTAAATCCCAAGAAGCAGTTTATACTTTAAGCTTGCATTTTTTACATATTGAGACTAAAACAGCTGTGGTACAGAAAAGAATTTATTTGCTTAGTCAACATCACGGAAAGAATATACTGGGCGAAAAAAATTTCACCATTACCATAGTGCTCAAGAAAAAAAAAAGCAATTAGACATTTAGTAACTGGCAGTACCAGTACAGTACCTAACTATAGCATAACTGCTAGAAGCTACCGATACCGGTTCAACCTGTACCTACATAGTACAACATACTCAGACTAGTAGTAGGCCTACTAAATAGGGTCTTAGTAGTCTTTCTTTTTTATCACGTTGCTGTTTAGACATTCTGTTAACAGCTGCTGTAACCATTTGTTGTTTCAGTCAGGGCATGGTATGGATTGGAATGGAAGATGGAATGGAACGAAAATTTTGGTATGGAATATGGAACATGCTAGAATGAAATGGAAGATTTCAAGAATGATTGAAAGACAATCTTTCATTTTTCCATACCAATTCGACACTAGATTTCGCTCACGGCATTTACAGAAAATATATACGGATAGCGATAACTAAAAATATGTGGAAGCGTTTGGCAGCAAATCATCTGTCGACAAATTAGTATAGGGTAATTTGGTCAAGAACATGGCTCAAACAGTGTTGGCCTTGCATCATTAGATCATAGAATATGTTCATTGCAATTTGCAGCTGCATTGATGCTGATTGGCTCAATTTTTGTTTTGAGGATGACAATTTGCCTAGTGCCGTCGCCAGAGCAAACGAAGTGAAGGGGGACTAAAATAGACACATTAAAACTGATCTTGATGGCTTGATGGCACATTAAAACGGCTGCAAATTATGCGCAATTTAAAATTCTGTAATCATGTCTAAAAAAAGAGACACGTATGTCCAGTAGCGTTTCTTAGCTCCTTTTGTTTCCGGCCCACAACCATTTGAAAAGTCTGTCTGCAGCAGTGACTGCGACCTAAACAACCTTGAGTGTGCTCTAAACAAACAAAAACAGCTGGTCTTTCAAAAAAACAACAAAATAAACGATTTTGTTGGTCTATGTCATTCTACGACACATCCATAAAAAGGCGTGCAACCAAGATTTTGCTGAAGAAGGTGTCTTGGAAGTTAAAGCTTTTTTGTTTGAAAAATGCCTCGATTGGGTAGCAAGCTGAGCAAAGTGCTGCAATGTAATCATTTCCTGTAAACGGGGGTTTAGGGGCAAAGCCCCAGTTGCTGGGCGATTTCTTGATGTTTCGAGAAAACTTAAAATTTTTAAGCCATTTGGACCACATTATTCACGTTTTTATTGCTATTTGAAAGAAATAAATTGCTAAGACTTAGAAGCCAGTAAAAAAATTAAATTGCCCAGACCATTCAGCCAGTATTTTACTTACAGGTCAATTCAAAAACACGTTTAAACGCTTGTATTTTAGGGTTAACATTTTTTTAGTGACTTGGCAAGGGGGAAGGCTAAAGCTACCTTTGTTCTAGTAGTTGTGCTATTATATCCATAAATGCTTAGAGGCCTGTTGTGCATCCTGACCCATAGTTTGAGAAACACTGGCTTCGGGTATAGAATACTTTGAATTGAATGCGATGCAAACGTTCATGGTTTTGAAATTGATATGACTTGCCTAATTACTTAATGACCTATTAGACTCAGAGGTGTAAACTTTGAATGTTTAATCTGGTGTTTGAAACCTAAACTACTAAACTTTCGGTACTAGAAACTTCAATGTACTGTTATTGTAGGTAAGTTTTGTCAATTATAGGTAGGATTAAATGTTATTATTCCTTTTTGCATCATTGTCGGTTTTCTTGTCTTTACATGATGTTCTAAACAAAGGCATTTTTAATAAACCAAAATGGGGGCAAGTCCTCCCTGGCCCCTTTAGCGACGGCACTGAATTTTTCAAGTGACAAAACTTTTTCTTCCATCTTAACATAGATTTGCATTTACTTTTCTATCCTCGATTAGACTAAATGCTTAGTTGTTGTTTTTTTGAGTTTAAACTTTTTTCGGTATTTTTGTAAAATGTTTTTGGCATTTTGGCTAAACCGAATTTCATAGTTGGAGTGATTACAAACTTGCAATCATGAAACTCAGTGCATACCAGTCAAGCTATTGTTTGTTCTCTGTTGATTAAGTGGTTGATATTTTCATGCTGAGTAAATTTTTATGGTAGCTCGTTGCGATAGTGCTTCAAATATGGGATGAGATGCATCGTACCATACTGCTTACCTTCGCGAGCGACTACTTGCAATGTTGGGCATTAACTCCTTAATTGATTAATAACAAAGTTAAGTCTTTCATTAACGCGTTAAAGAGCTTTTATAAGTTAACTTATTAACTATAACTTTTGTTAAACTACTTTAATGTTTACGTTAATCCGTTAAATTTCTAGGCTACACCATAATGCGTCCTAATGTCATAATAAAAAATAAAAAAAATAGAACAAAAAAAGGCTTCCACTCTATCTATCTTTAATAAGATACACAGAGCTGGACAGCGCTATTTCGAGCTTTTAGTTCTCATCGGCAGCCCTCAGCTTCTCTAACAAAGTTATTCCCAGGAGTGGAAGTCGTTATGATTTCCCAGGAGTCGACCACGAAGGACGTCAAACTTGTCGGTTTTAATAAGATAGTAAATACCTTTGAAACAGAAATCAGAATGAGTAATTTTTATCTCTTATGGAAATGGAATCATTTTATTGGGCATCAACTGCAGATTATAATTGATTTTTTCTTAAAAATTAACGAATTATCTTTTAATTTTACCTTGTATTACTTTTGTTTTTCAGTTAACTATTTAACTTTAATTTAGTTAAAAATTGCTTGAAAATTCTTAACGAAGTTTACGTTTCTCATTAACTTGCCCAACTTTGGCAAAGTACGCTTAACGTTGCAAAAGTACATATCAAATTACGCGTAGCTTCTGGTTTAAACTTGCCATGGTATGGAAGTATGGAATGGAATATGAAAGTAAATTTTAGTATGGAATCGAATATGGAATGGAAGAAAATTGCCAGTATGGAATATGAAAAAACCGTCTTCCATTCCAATCCATATCATGGCCTGGTTTCAGCATAGCCATATGATATCATATTTCTAATCTATGCAATGTAGCTGGATATTACTTGGCTAGACAAATGTACCTCGAAAACTTTCCCGTTAAGAACACGTCTATTACTTGGTTTGGGCATAAAGTTGCTAGTTAAGACTAAAAACTCTGAAGCAGAAGCGCTTGTATAGCATTCTTTGCTAAAACATTCAACCCACTTTCAATCTTCAGACTTGAGATTAGTGACTACGAGAGAAAGGCAAGGTACAGACTTACTCATCAGAGCGTTAGCCAATCAGAATCGACGTTTGGTTCACCCAGTTTTTTGCAGATTTCATCAAAACTGTAAAAAGTAGCGAGTTCGTTTTTTTTGCTAAAGTCTTAGAATTTCATGAGATATTTTAGAATACATAGCCTCGCAAGGCCAGGGGTCTCCTTTAAGACGTATTTTTGTGGTAAAACTTTTCGGTGTTGATTTTCTATTTACTTTTTACTGTAATTGATATTTCAGTTGTTGCTTGCCCTGTTCCTCCGCTGCAAGAATTTAGTGTCGCAATTCCTGAAGTGGATCAGGTCCAGATAAACGAAAGTATTACTTTCCGTTGCTCTGAAGGTTATGAAATTACAGGAACAATACAAACGGAAGTGACAGCTACATGCCAACCGAATGGAAGTTTGGATTTAGAACCTCCTAGTTGCTTGAGTAAGGCAAATTTTTGCATAATTTTTGAACGCACTATGACGCTATAGTGTAGAAAGAAAGTTTTGTAATTTACGTTTTTTGTAAAATGCCTCGATGAGAACAAGTTTTATTATATCATGGGCCAATAAATTTAGGTTATAGATTTTCGGGAAATCCCGAAAAAGTAAGGAATGCTGGCTTCGGCTGTACTTGCTTGTAATGAATTTTGCGCTGCTTTTATTTTGCTTTACTCACAATCTCTAAAATAATTGCATATATTTTGCAAAACAAAACGTCGTTAATTACCAATTCAACAACGGTACCGCAACTATTCTTTACGCAGAATTAAAAGTTTTTACGTAGTGTAAAAGAAGCAAACGACTCAAACACAAACTATATGAAACTTATATTTGGCTTTTCAATGGCTACAATTTAATGCTCAGTTTTTTTAACTTTGTTTGTGTGATGCGTTTTCTAGCGGAATGTCGAGTTTGACTGCATCTTGATTCTCTGATCTTGATTCTCCAATTAATTAGCATCCATCAAAATTTTTGGCAGCTGCAGAAGATAATCACCGACAAAGAAAGCTGTCCAACCAATCAGAGGTGTTTTAAATGCTTGCTTGTCAAATTAAAATTAGGAAATATAAAACAAGCATACTTGCAGATGAAAACTTTTCCTTTATGATACATTTTAATCTAGTGTTGTAAGCTTTTGAAGTCTAAAGCGATTCTATATCTTCAAGATAGAAGTGAAGTTTACACACAGTTAATTTAAGTTGTAATTAACTAATCAATCGTAAATCGTTATTCCTATACCCTTTAAATTCCCTTAATTCACATCTAAAAAGTACAAATGGAATATTCAGTCTCATTCAAAAACCATGCCAAATCTGTCACAACTCTACTCAAACGATCATATTTCTAGCAAGCATCCTCAAATGAAGCAATGCAAGCCTTGCGCAAGGGCAACGCCTTGCCGTTATGACGTTTTACAAAAAACCATTGCGCGCAACACACACACACGATAATCCGCTCGACAAATCCAATCCCACAATTTTAACAAAAATTAGTCCAATTTTCCACACTTTATCCAAAACTTTACAAAATCAAAGTTTTCTGTTAATTCAGCTGTTGAGCAGTATTTCAGTATTATACAACACAAATAACACAAAAAGCACTCAAGACTACACCATACAACACAAAAAAAACAAATAAACTCAGACATGATTTACTATTTCAAGACAGCAGTTCAAAACAACACATCACGAATCATCATAGTCTACTGAGTCCATAAGAGCGACTTTAGTTGTATCTCTGTCCTACATTCGGCCATCGCTCGTTCGTGCTGTTACTGACCAAACATGTCCATCACAGCCTCTGGTGACATCAGTTATTACAGCAAACGTATAGTTCAAAAAGCGAGTTGCTTTTTCTTCACAGAGTATTACGCTTATCTTGCTTTTTTTGTCGCGCTTGAAGCATGACAATGTAAAGTTTATACCAATGATCCAACCACAAATCAGCAATCTTTGTGTTTAGAGATGGCTTTATCACAACATATCGTGTGGAGAAGAGCAGTGTGGATATAAAGAATTGAATTCTGGGTCAAATGTCCCCACCATTAAATCTATGGGTCTTAAGGGTGGCTAGCCATTCTCAGATTGAGATTTGGACAAAAGTTTGCAGTTTATAGAATATTTAGCCATTTTAACAGCCGTCAAAAATTCGTCATCTGTAGCAGATTTGGTTAGGACGTTTGAAAATCCATTTAATGCTTTTTTGATTGTTCGAATTTGGGGCTCAAAAATCCTACCATGGTGGGATACTTCCGGAGCGCCGAATTCTCACTGGACTTCCCATTCTTACATTTGCGACTTGAAAGAAGGGGAAGACCCTATTTCATTGAGATCAGCTTTGAGCTTTTTTTTGCAATATGTTGTTTGCCCCGACAAAGTTAGTTCCGTTGTCCGTTCGCAAGACGCGTGTTCTGAAACCTGACAAACACAATAAACGTCGCAACATGTTAATAAACGTTGAAGCTTTAAGGTCAACAGCCCCCTTGACCAGCACCGCAGTGGTCACCATACAGACAAACACACACAGCCAGCGCTTCATTGTGCTTCTGCCGACCACAACACCAAACGGCCCTGCAAGGTAAGAAGCAGCTTGTGTGAGAACATGAGATCTAGATTGCAACCTTGTGGCAGGCAGCAGTGCCATTAACTGCTTCCTCATAATTGAGGCCTCAACTTACACCTCATGCAGTTACGAATATGATAACGCACAGTGCAAACATCACCTACAGACCACAAACCACACTTTTGTTGTAATACGCCAAGCACTAAATCAGAACTAAAATGTGCATAATCACAAAATGCCTTCTTTACAAAGAGTTTAGTTGTCCAGTGTCGATATGGAAGCAAAACAGGGTGTTTGAAATCCACAGCCAAGTCGCTGTTTTGCAGCCTTCACCGATTCTAAGCAGTCCATCTTCGGAAAGAAGAGGTACGAACTTGAAAAGTTGTAATAGATAATCCGGTCTTTCTTGTCAAGAAAATTCCATAACAGCTTCTTGAAACGTGATACTTTTACTAAGCGTAGAGCTTCGATTACTTCAGACATGGTTTCTTTTTGAACGAGCTTAAGAAGAACAACTCTAGCAGAAGCAGGTAATTGTTTGGCGCTTTTCTGGAACTTGAGGATTATTTAGCAAAACATGAAGACATTTGATATCGAGAAAAAGGCGTTTTTCAGCCTGCATGCACGTCGCGGAATTTGAGAGAACTTGCAGAATAGGACTTTTTCCTTCAAATTCCACTTGACTAGAAGGCACAGCAACAACAGTCATTTCGGACTGGATTTCAGCGTTACGATAAACCAGTTGCATTTCATTTCTGCTTTTATCCCAATCCTCGTTTGATTGTTGTAAAAGCAAAGGGGGTCTTTAACCAAAAAAGCAGCTCTTTATCACGCTTTAGCTTCAAACCTCTGGTGGCAACATCCGCCAACTTTTCTTTGGTAGTAATATACTGAGGTAGTTTCCTGTCTGAAACATCAATCACTTTGTCGACTCGGTTACAACAAACTGTTTTAACTGCTTTGCAGTGCACTGGCACCATTTTACCACAGTCATTGAGTAGACGTAAATGCGTATATCTGCAATTATCAATGTAAGAAGCAGCTTGCACTGCTTAAGTCAATCGGTTCCTATGCAAAAAGCTGATTTTTTTTTGCGAGCAATTTAGAATTAGCTGACAAGATCTTGTGGAAAAAGACGCGATTTTACTGCATCCAATATGCTGTTGCAAAGTAATCCTTTAACTTTTCTGTGGTATACACAGGCACCCATGACGTGCTTCGTCGCATCCGTAAAGATTTGTAGCTCGTACGCACCAGTGAATAAAACAGATTACTGTCTTGGAAATGAAAGAAACGATAATCATGCGATTTCCGACAAAAGTTTCTTCCATTTTTGTTTTTGACCTCTCCTTTAACCTCGTCGTCCCAACCAGATGTGCACAGAACAATTTTAGAATAGCAAATCTTCAGCTTTACGAAAAAGGTAGACCAGAGTCGTAAAGAGTCAAAATGCGAGTTCACGTAACTTTAAGCTTTGCGTCAGATTAACACATCACCTTCAAATATTAAAATTTTTCCATGCAATTCAGTGGTCATTTTCTGCATTCCAGCTTATTCTCAAAGCTTTCTGTAGAGGCAGGTTATCCTTAGCCAAATTGATAGTCTTTAAAGAAAGTGCCAAATTTTTATGGTTAAACTCTTTCAAAGCTTTGATAGAGTTGCTGAAAAACTTTGTCATGACAAACCCAGTTGTTTTCAAGCGTTCTGTAGCACGTAAAATTATGCTTTTGCTTCTTCTAGATGTTATGAAATCGTTATGAAATCGTCCACATAAAAGACAGTTTCAATCTTGCTAAGGTATTTAACTGGTACATTTGCAAAGTTCTTTTGCACAGTATATTTCAAGAAAAATCCCGCAATGCTGGGGACGCAGATTAGTCCATACGGCATGAACGTGAATCTCCATTCACGACGAGTTGCTGGCATCCAACGTCTTCTCTCCACTGAATGGAAGAAATTTCAACGTGGTTCTGTCTTGAGGGTGAAGACTAATTTGGAAGAATATGTTTCAAATATCAGCTGTAATAACAAACTCGTATTGCCTGAATCGCATACCGATTCAACAGGTGACTCCAAAAGCATTGGTCCACGGTGTAGAATGTCGTTTAAAAGCAATCCATTAACTTTTTAAGCTCCATGATACACCAGCCTGAACTTTTCCTGGCCTGTGGCAAAGTGAGGAATGCAATGGACTGGTAACTCGTTTCCTTTAATTTTATTCTTTTTCAATATTTCAGCATGGCCTTCCTTTGACTTTTTTGAAAGTTTCATAATACATTTTATGGCGATCCTTTTTGGCTCATAAATGCTTTGTTTGATTTATTACCCTATGCTTGGCCACGTCAAAACTTTCGGGAACACTAATGGGATAGCCATCTTTCCACGGTAGTGGTAGCTGCAGATGTCGGTTTCCGTGCAGATCAGTAATCTCTGTAATGTTTTCTTTGTCAAAAGAAAACTTTCTCGTCATCTTTACTCATTGCCAAATCCTTGCAATTGGGTTTCAGAATCAATTGATCACAATAGTACCGCGAAATGTCATGTTATAACAACGGCATGCTTTCCAAGCAATCTTTCGTTTGCGCTCAATGGTCACAATATCCAAAATTTGCTCATTGTAACTTCAACGTGCTTCTCAGTGTGAGTTGCCCAGATATATACATCCCGTTCATCTTCTTCTTTCATATTCCAAAAGATGATCTTAAGCGGATGGATTCCAATTAGCGGTTCACTAGGCAGACCCTTTTCGCATACACACGTTTCCAAGACTTGAAATTTATCTGGTGCCTCAAGGATCATATCTATTCGTTGTTCTCTTTGCGAAAAAGTAAAACAATCATTATTGAGGTCATATTTGCGCAGTACTTGTTCAGTAGGCTTACACTGACTGTAAAGTAGCTTTGTATTAACAAAAGACACCTTTTTTAGCGTGACAGTTTGATCATCACCATGTTTTAAGCACTAACTTTGTTAATGCACTCATAAGTATCTGATGACTTTTTCGAAAGCGAATGTTAATAGTGTTACTTGGTTTCTATCCATATCATGTTTCTGCCGGTTGTCGTGAACAGAAACTGATATCTGCTCCAGTGTCCAATAATGCATAAAAACTTGTTTCTTTCACTAGACATTTAGTGCTTGGGACATCCATTGCAGTATGTGTCATTTGAAACACGGAAGCTTTGCAGTTGGCGTTTGACACTCGCTCTTTCATAGCACAACTTGCAACAATAACTGGCTTCGTTAGCTTTTCTTCACTAGCACTTTGCGCAAGTATGTCATCTTTACTCTCTTTTTTTGGAACGCTGGCTTCTTTGGTTCCACCACTTTCCCAATGCAGCAAGTGAGAGTGTCCTTTTCCGCCAACTTTGCTAGGAATCTTGAAATTACAATACTTGGCAAAATGTCTTTTTAAATAATAAAAGCAAAGTCCATTAGTCTTTATAATCTTTCCTTTTTCCTCTACATCTTTTTGCAAAAATTGTCTACTTGGAACTGTCTCGTGGCGAGCAGAAGGATAAATAGTACACGGTAAATGTTGGTAATCACTCATCACTTTTTGGTTGTGACTTTTTGGGTTTTTTTTCACCTCCTTTTTCTCAAATTTTTTAATTTTCTGCCGCTCGTAAAACTCGTCAGCATTGATTTTTTTGCTCTACTTATCGCCAGTCTTGCCTTTTCCTTGTCCTTTCTCATCATGAAGCATTGCGGACAAGTTTTTCTTAAACTCATTAATGACCACTACCAGAAATAAAAGTGCCTTTCATCTGATTCTTTGATATTTTGTTTTCTTTGATCCACTAAACAAATCAGTGCAAAAATTTTTTGCCTCCTGCATATGGTTGCCTAGTTACGCGTTGTTCCTCTATAAAAACACTGGTCCACTGCAAAAGCGCAGCTGGATGTAATTAGCGCGGCGGGCGTTTGTCATGCGGTATTGTTTACTTCATAAGCAAGAAACGCAAATTGACAATGGACATCGATCGATTACTGTACAAACACTGGAATGCCTGTGTAAATAAAACTGCGGTTTCTGTTCCAGTTTTGATCAAAATGCAACCAAAGCTTTACCAAAAACAATTTCTTCAAAAAACTTTTCAAAATAGTATAAGGCACTTTCATTCAGATTTCCGGCTTTATCAGAGAAATTTTAGTGAACTTATTTCATCAAAAATTGTATTGCTGATGTGAATGTCTGCAATTTGACGTGAGTTTGCTGCAAGTTATTGCAGCTTATGCTTATTATGTTATGGCCTATAATCACTTGCATAGACGTTATTTGACTCTACAGTAAGCAGTTGAAGAAGTTGCTAACTCACCCGAAAGTGATGAGAAAGACATTGTAATTTTACCACCAGAGCAAGGTGATTCTTACGCTATTGGTGTAGAAGATGAAGACGTGAATCATAAAAATGATTTACTTCCGAATGGTGTTGCCGGAACGTTAGAAATACATAATGAGCATAATGATAACGAAAATGAAGTTGTTTCCGATTGACGAGCTATTCAGATTGAAAGAAAAACATCGCAGCCACCATCAAAAAGATGGAAGACAGTGAAACCTGCTGCAGTAAATTGGAGAAAAAAAACTAAATTTGAAGGAAAAACCTGAGGAAAACTTTACGTACTTAGCTAACACCCATCCACATCTTTCCCTGCTTGACCTATAGCATTATTTCGATTATTGTTCAATGAGGAAATTCGTGATCTAATGCTGCTGAAACAAAACGATATGCATCTTAGCAAAATAGGTTATTTTATCTTCAGCAGCACGAAACTGATACATTTACGGCATCGTTTTGTTGACAGGTTATAATAACCCACCACGTCAGCGCTTGTATTGGAGTAAAGACGACGATGTCGCTATCCCACTGATATCAAGGTCAATATCAAGAAAAAGGTTTGAAGATATAAAGAAGTTTATTCATTTTGCTGATAATGATAATCTTACTGGCGGTGACAAACTTGCAAAAATTCAACCTTAGCAGGATAAAGTGAATGCTTCGCTACAACAATTTGGATTGTTTGAAAAAGATCTGTCCATTGACAAACAAATGGTGCCATATTTTGGCAGGAACTCCGCAAAGATGTTTATTCGGGGCAAGCCGATAAGATTTGGATACAAAAACTGGGATCTTGCTTCAAGTGATAGCTACCTTACAAGTTTGGAACATACACTAGAGCATGAAAAACAAGAACAACAGCAAGCCTCTTGGTCCTCAAGTTGTGTCTGATGTTCTTTCTATTGTAGAAAAACCTGTCCGTCATGGTGTTTATTTCGACAATTTTTTTACATCCTACTTGTTACTGCGAGATTTACACGAAAAAGGTTCCAAAGCTCTTGGGACTATACGCGAAAACCGCACCACGAAATGTCCCCTAAGACCCTCAAAATCAGTTGAAAAAGAAAAACGTGGATTCTTTGACTACCGCTCAGACGAATGTGTGTCCATAGTACTGTGGAAGGACAATACGGTCGTTTACATGGGCTCAAACTTCTGCAACATTAAGCCCACCAAAATGTTGAAACGCTACAGCCAGCGAGAGAGGAAGAGGATCGATTGTGTTCAACCTTTTTGCTTCTACTTATACAATCAAGGCATGGGGGGGCGTCGATCTGCTGGACAGTTTTATAAGCCAATACCAGTCAACAATTCAAAGAAAAACATGGTTTTGGCCACTGTTTTTGAACTGCGTACAGATGATAACTGTGGCTGCATGGAGGCTCCATGAAGCAGAGCAAATTTCACCACGTTTAGATCTTCTTGATTTCATTCGTAGATTGATTTCATCTGTAGCTGGTTTGTTCTTGATTTCATCTGTAGCTGGTTTGTTAAAAAACAATAGAAGACCTGCGTCTTCAGGCCCTAGTGGCAGACGGATCATGAACAACAGTTTTGGTCAGCATCACCCTGTTAATGCAGAGAGTCGAGGGCGCTGAGCAAAATGCAAAAAAAAACAATGTAAAAAAATGTCTAGAAGGTGGTGTTCGCTTGCATACTAACTTATGTGCTTCCTTGATTATCATAAGTGACGATATCATGAACTTGCTAATTGTGTTCGCGTTTGTGCTGTATAATGTAACTAGAATGTTTTCAGCGTCGTGAAGTGTTTTTTTTTGAAGCTAAAAGCAATAAAGGCTTTTTTTCCGATCAAATAAGCTAGCCACAGTGCTTCAGACCATTGTTTCTGTAGAGCAACAAAAGAAGTAAACATAAACAATATTGCTTGAAAGTCAAGATTTTGCTAAAGCTGCTAAACCAGTGCATTTTTAAGGACTTTAACGTATATAAAATGCAAGTAAAATATTTGCATATTGTTTCGATGATTCAGCATTTTTTCGCAAATAAAGATAAATTTTGATTACGCAAAGTGACTATTTTCCGGTGGATATTTTAAACGGAAGTAAAAGAGCTAAGTACACAAAATTCAATTAGTGCGTGTATTAGTGTCCAAATCACGGTTGCTAAAACAAACTTTTTTAGATATCGAATTTTTAAGAGGGTTTTTTAAGATCCAAAAAATTATTTAGACCTCTATACAAATCTTTGAGAATTTTCCAGATTCGATCTAAAGCATCTTGAAATGAAGTATATCATCAATAAAAAAAAATCCTAAAGCATGTTTAAAAGGTAGGTGTGTACCTACTTATGGCCCTCCCGATATAATCCTCTACTGTTTTCTGAACGGACGTAGAAGAACTATGAGGTATACTTCTAGTGGGCTCATTGATCACTTTAGGTTGAACGTGACCTCTCACTCGATTTCACTGAGCAACAAATTTTTAGTTTGAAAAAAACTCAAGAACAAACAGATGTGCTTTAGGATATTTGCAGGCGCTGAATCCAAATTTGAACTTGTTTTGTTACACAGACGTCAGTATTTTTTGAAAAAAGGATCTGAATTTCTGGCTGAAATAGAATATTCTTTTCATTGCCAAGCACTATTGCCCATAACTAATTTATCTAATATGTCTTCTAATGTCTTCTTTTTTTTTTTATGAGTTGCTACAAATCTATTATATTTGTAAAGAATGCAGTTTACCAAGTTTAGGAAAACCTGGCATGTAATGATAAAGTATCCAATTTCGACCAAAATGTATTAACCACTTAGTTGCAATTTACCATAGCAATTTATTTATGGTTTTACAGCGACATTATTAGTCTTTATAATAGTTTTTTTTTTTTTGCTCTCCCACTTATTACAAGTTTCAACACTATTTAATATGAAAAAAAAATGAAGCTTTAAAATGAAGCAACACAAAAACTGAGCAAGAAAATCACGCTGTATGCAAAAACTGAACAGAAGTTCAACGTCGTCGTCTTTTGTGTTCTTGTTCTGGCTTATCTCGTTGCAGAGACTAGCAGTATTCGGCTAGCATTCCAGTTGACCACTTTCCTTTGAACCTCTTTTCAATAAAAGCAATGTTCGGGTGAAATCTATCACCGTGCTCATCTGAAACTGCTCCCAAGTTTCATGAAAAAATGGTAAATGTAAATGTAGAAAGTGATCTTTGAGTGAAATTTTGCATCCCATTTTGTGGTAGTTGCGCAACAAGTTGGCCACCACATCTTCAAAGTCATCATACCTATGTCAACCAAGAAAATTTAGACATATATACTTGTCTAAAACTTTTCCTCGCAGCCATCTCGGTTCAATACGCTAAACTACAGCTTTAATCAGTGTTAAAAAAATGTACTGCCAAATACTGAACACCTGTGGGTTGATATTATGACCAACAAAAATTCCGTAACAATTGGCGTAGTATATAGGCACCCTGATGATTCAACAGCAGGGATAGATAGGTTCACTGATGAGCTAAATGATCTCTTTTTTACATTAAACAACAACAACAGCCCATTTTATTGTGTTGGTGATATCAACGTTAATTTGATAAACGTATCCACCAAAGAAGTTGATCGCAGGTACGCTAATATGCTAATTAGCTGAAATAGCCGATACCTAATTGATGTACCTACTCGAATCGGCCAAATTTGTAGTGTGTTGCTCGATCATATTTGCACTAACGATCTGACAAAGCCTGTTTTTTCAGGTGTGCTGACGAATTTCGACTTAAACGACCTCTACAGCATATTCGTCATCATATCTAAAAAGACATGTCACGAAAATAGACAGGGTGTAGATTATAAAGTACGAGATATGACTCAATTTGACTGGGATAAATTTTTAGATTATCTAGACAACAAACTCAGTTCCCTGTGTGAAACCCCTCTCATTTCGGTAAACGAACTTTTTGAACTCTTTTTGGCTACATTTGCAGAAACAATAGATCAGTTTGCTCCCAAGAGGAAAGCAACTCGAAAAGAAAAAAGACTTCGGCTTGAATACCACGAGGTTTACTTACATCAATTCAAACAAAAAACCGGCTATTCAAGCAACTGCAACAAAAACGACAAGATTCAGTGCAAAAAATAAATACAAAAGTTACAGAAATACTTTGAACTGCGCATTAAAATGGGCAAAGAGTAATCACTATCATAGCGTTTTAGAAAAACACAAAGAGGACTCTCAAAAGATATGGGAAATCGTAAATAAATTAACCTACAACAAAAAACGTAGCCGGACGTTACCGTCTAAATTAATCAATAGGGATGGCACTGTAACCACTAATCATCGGACTATTGCAGACGAATTCAATAAATATTTCGTTAATGTGGGGAAATCAATGGCTGATTTAATAGCACCAGGAAGCTCGAATAAATCTTATTCAAACAGCTATGTATAAAACGAGCAACTCGATATTTCTGTCCCCATGTAGTTCGCAAGAAGTGTACAATGAAAATGCGAAATTGAAAATAAAAAAAGCTACAAGGAAACAAAATTTATCAAGTATGCAAATCCTGTAAAATCCGAATTTGTGAGTGATCTTTTCAACTTCGGCTTGAAAGAAGGTGTGTATTCTGGGGGCACATGACAGAAATTTCCTCGTTCGCTTTAATAACGAGTTTTTTTTTAAGAGGCGCTAACAAACGAAATACTCGCTAAACGTAAGAGAACATTTTTGCACGTGTATGTCAAGCCTTGCAAAATCCGTTACGTCATTCTTTCTCGCTAAATTTCTTCGAGCGATTTCGGAAAGCAGTTGAGTAAAAAAACGTTACGTTTTCCTCGCCAACTTAAAGAGGATCTTGAAGCACTCTTTAAGCGTGCGAGAAATCTTTTTGGTTCAGAAATTTAATGGCGAAATGTTGAAAATTTCTAACTCATGCAAATTTTTGCTGAAAATTAATTAAAATCGTCGCCATGTTTGCTATTAGACTGCTAAAAAAAGCGAATTGCATTGAAAACCATTTGCTGTTTCGATTGATAAAAAATGCTAAGTAGTGCCAGTTGACAAAAATAGTAACACACTCCTTTTATAAGAACGATTTTCTAAAACACGAGGCTCATTTTTGCTCAAAATTTAAGAAAAAATTTAAAACACTGCCAGCCTCGGCAGCAAAACAAACCAAAAACAAACCAAAAAAAAAATTCAAACTAATCAAAGAAACTAAAATTCGTGCTGATTCAAAACGATAAAATTTCAGTGATTTTCTTGTGTTTGCAAGCAAAATTGCAACTATTCAAGATTATAAAGCTCTGCTGCTCTTCGCAAGCAATTGAGAAATTTTTTCGGCCGTTGTTCAACTTGAAAAAAGCTTGCATTTTTGCTTTTGCAATTTTACGATGCTGAAAAAGCAAGAACAAAGCCTTCACTTTAGTCTTAAGCAGACAGAGCAACAGGAATTAAACAGTGTTTCAAACATGCCCGCTGAAATTGACATCGATGCTCTCAAAATTTTTACAAAATCAAGAACAAATGAGACTGAAAATCGGAAAAAATTAAAAACAGCCAGTCTAAACTCAAGATTTACCGGTTCTAAAAAGGAAGAGTGTACTTCGACTTGCTCACTTTTGAAAAATTTTGAAACCGTAAGACCTAAAGTTACTGTTAACATATGAGTTTACCCACCAACAACCTCAAGGGCGCTTTACGTTATTTAAAAAATTAAAGTATGGAAAAAGTTGCTCTTATTTTACATTGATTCAAAAATATAATTAACTTCTGTCGTTCATTTACTAATTATTATCAGTTGAAGAATTTGCTTGCGTAGAATAATCACGCATAGCTTAAAGTATCTTTTTTCATAACAATGCAGTACATACAATACGCTTGAACGCATTATTTTGAAGTAGAAATGCATCTGACGTCACAATGTGGTATTTATTACATACTGACACAGGTTACAAACATCTCGCAAAGAAATTCGAGTGAGCCGTTTTAACGCGTGTTGGGCGAGATGGCTCAGAAATGGCAGTTAGTCGACGAAGATTTTTTGTTCGTTAGCGCTTTTTAGCGAGCGAGAATGGCCTTTACGAGCTCGTTAGCACGTTCTGTCATGTCGCCCCTGATTCGTTAACAGTAGCTGAAGTGATTCCTATTTTCAAAAAAGGTGAGCAAGACAAAACCACAAATTACCGTCCAATATCAATTCTCTCCCAATTTTACAAAATCTTTGAAAAACTATTGTATTCCCGAATTTATTCTAAGTTAGTTAAATATGATTTATTAAACAATTGTCAATTTAGCTTCAGAAAAAATTTCTCTACAAACTTCGCCATCAATACGATAAAATGAAACTCTCAGTAAAACTGATCAAAGTTTGTACACTTGCAGTGTCTTCTTAGATTTGAACAAGGCTTTTGACACGGTAAATCATTCAATTTTATTGCAAAAACTTGAAAAAATGTTTGGATTTCGAGAAAGTGCATTAAGACTTATGGAAAGCTATTTGACCAATTGCAATCAATGCGCAAAAATTGGTGATTTTAAATCAAGAAAACAAATAATTGATTGCGGTGTTCCTCAAGGGTTGTCATTTGGTCCTCTTTCGTTTTTACTTTATGTAATTGACTTATTCCAGATGTCACAACTTTCGACAACCTTGTTTGCGGTTGATGCGCTACTGTCGCTGTCTGATGCAAATTTATCAAGACTGGAAAACAGAGTCAATACACAATTGCAGTACATCGCTCAATGATTAAATCAAAACAAATTGACATTAAATTATTTTAAAACAACGTAATTACTTTTCGATAAACAACCGCACGGACGGATAAGCTTAAAGTTTTCGTGACATGTAAATCAAAAAGAAATTTCTAGAAGCGAATCAGTAAAATATTTGGGTGTGTGGTTTGATGATAAATTGAATTAGTTGGCTCATATTCAAAAACTTGCGCTTCGATTGGCAAGGTGTTGCAATATGTTATATCATATACATGGCTTTGTGATTGCCCATGCTCTAGTTATACTTTATCATAGTTTTGTTTATAGCCGTTTAACTTACGGCATTACTGCTTGGTGCACAGCTGCGCAAAACCAACTTCGTGAGATTGAAGTCTAATTAAACAATATCATACGTACCATGACTTGGAACAAAAAAATTTTTCATGTAAGTCAACTGTATAAGAAACTAGGCTTTTTGAAACTTCACGATGTTTACAAATTGGAGCTTGCTAAATTTATGCATAAACTTTTTAAGAATAAGCTATTAAAACTTTGTAATTATAACTTCATGATTAACAATTAACAAAATTCATGATTATGCAACTAGAAAACCAAGCAGATCTAATTACTTTTTACCTCGAGTCTCTAAATCTGCTGGACAGAATAAAATCGAATTTAGAAGTACTAAACTATGGAAAGAAATTAGTGAAAATTTCAAAAATAAACCCTTCAATTCTTTTAAAATATAAAATTTACTGAGAGATTACTGATCACACTGTTAGACATTGATTAAGCATTGTATGTACTGTAACCGTACGCATTTGAATATGTGGGAGCTTCGCTACGAACAATATCGTCTGTACTATTTGCTGTACTTTAACATTTTATTGCAGCCTTGTGTGATAACGTATTGTGCATATTAACAAGGAGCATTTCGACTAGGAAACCTTAGGGTTATTCCGTGGTCCTTGTCTTTCAAATGTGACCTCTGACTTGTGTGTTAAACCTTTGCATTAACAAACTACTGCTTTAAACTACTACTACTAGTCAGGGCCGGATCTAGCATATGGACAATAGGACTGAGCTTGAAGCCCCGCGTTTTGTTAGTAAATGCAATGGGAACTTAGCATAGACTTTTTCTTTTGCTCGGCAGGAAATTGCGGCAAAAATCTGGCAAAGAACTTATGTTTTGGCTACGGAGGTTTCATTTCTCCTGAGTCAAAGTGCTAGGGCCTTTGAGCGATGTGAATACGGCCATGCTTTTTGTACGAGCAACGACAATCTTCCATTTTCTTGATTGTGTTTTTGTGAGTTCATGTGTGTGAGTGTGTTGAGTTATTTTTGTGCATCACTAAAAACGATCTCTCTCTCATTGAGCGTTTTGTCAAACATGTCATTCACGATAAGTTTTCATATCTAAGGCCCAACAAACAAACCTTCTTTTATTTTGGCATTAGACAATTTGGGAAAACGTTTATGCAAATATCCAAATGCAGGATAATCTTTTCTTAAGCCTTTGACATATTGTTTGAATAACCCAAGCTTAATGTGCAGTGGTGGAAAGTCAAGTCAAGTTTATTTCACCACACGCTTAAAAGTACGCAGGCAGGAAACAGCGATAAGACCATGTGGTCATCTAGGTCAACTGCACCTATTAGCAATACATAACAGTTACAGGCATAAACTTAAGCTTGTCATTGAAATTAAAAAACTCAAAATATCATTAACAAGTAACAATAACCGTGCTGCCTGCTTTGCAGTAAATATTTAGGGAAAAAAATACTCACACACATACACAAAAAAAAACAAAAAAAACTGACTTTTGCGTGATTAAAAAATTGAATTACTTAGAAACTGAACATTGTTAAAAGCTCAACTTGTTTTGTATCAAAGAAGCAAGTCATTCATAATTTAGTTTAAAGTCATATTTTTATACAGCAATAACATTAAAAAAAAGACTGAATTAAATTCTTGTATTTTGGATTGACAGAAATATAACTAAGTAATAATCTGAAGAAACAATTTTGGCAATAATGTATATGGTAAAAAAAAACAAATTTTTTAACACTATTAACCCGAATAACATTTGGATAATCAAGACAATGATTGCAGTTACACACAAACAATCAAAAAGCCGTAACAATGCAATTTTCAGTTTGTTTAAATTCAATCGTGTATAAGAAAACTAATCGATATAACAAAACAAACCTAAGCACACATTGACTCAGCTTCCAAATCGATTGCATACTAACGCAGTAGATGACTGTTCATTTTACATCAAGTAAATCTGAATGCCATCAACCTTTAAAAACAATTATTATTTTTTCAGTCATAACCCAAAATTAGGACCACCAACTTCTCCAGATTTCCAGAATTTTGATATTTTACGCTTTAAAAATACTCTTAGCTAAAGTGGCCCAAGAACGAACACTGAAGTTACGCTGAAAAAAAAATAATTTCAGACAATCACAGATATGGTATGGAATAAAATAAATATCTTGGCCGTACCATAGTCAAATTATGCATTGGAGACTTTAGAGGGAAGAATATGAGGATCTAAAGCACAAGCACTGTACGATTTTGAATATAAATTTCTGGATATTCAAACACACTCTACAGCATAAACCCGAACATGCAATATCAACACCACGTCGTTTTTGTTTTTTTTGTTTTTCGAAAATAATTAAAAATGTAAAAAATGCAATCAATCTTTTTTAAATATTACTTTTTTAACCAGTTTGATAGGCCTACGTATATCACTTTATGGCAATTAAAAGCAGTGAAGAAAAAATAATAGCCGAAGGTTACTGTATAATTTCTGATTGTAATAACTACAACAGATATCATATTTCTGCTCGAAACTATACGCGCAAATTACCGAATGCTACTTCAGTAATTTAAGAGAAAACAATTAATTAAAATAGAGGGACTGTATGAAAAGTGACTCAGACATAGAAAGTGCAGCAGACACAAAAGAAAATATATAAATAACGATAAAAAATTAACAATAACACAAAAGTGACGGCCTGATATTTCTCGTAGTTAAGCACATTAATTGTATTTGTTTAATAGATTATTTTTACAAAATCGTTTGATTTTTGCAAATGAACATTGGCGATATTCTTGCGGAATACTTTTCCATTCATTCAAACCGAGATATTGCAACGTTTTTTTCCCTGTTTCAGTACCGAAAGAAGTTTGAAAGTACTCATTTCTACTTTTTGTCTAGTATTGTAGTTATGTATGTTTTTGAGTTTGATGAAAAAGTTGTTGAAAGAATTTGGTAGCATGTTATTGCTGTACTTAAAAATAAATTTAGCGAATTCCATTTTGATCATGTCATCAAGCTTCAAAACTCTAAACCTAGGATGTAATAAATTTGTTTCATAACGACGGGGACAAAAAAGACAGGCTCTTAAAATTTTGTTATGCAGAATTGAAAGTTTGTGAAAATGGCTTTTGGCAGCTCTACCATAATTTAATAAAGAGTATTAAATATGTGAGTGAAACATGCTATAATAAACTATTCGAAGAGTTGATAAGGGAACGTAGTGACGTAATTTATAGATCATTCCGCAAACTTTAGAAAGCTTTTCAGCAAGATAGTCAATGTCATTTTTCCAAGATAATTCCCTGTCTAAGTGACTTTCTAGATACTTAATGCTATTTTTTAATTCAATTGGGTGATGATCAATATACAGTCTGAAATTGGTCATTTTTGTACGTTTTTTTACCAACAAGCATATAGCAGCTTTTTTGTAGTTGATGGTTAATTTGTTGAGTTTCATCCAAGTGTCAATTTTTTTTATTTCATTTGTAGAATGATTAGACAGATTGTAGAATTTTGGTGTTATTTTGAGAAATATGTAAGTTGGTATCATCTGCAAACAGTGTAGTTTCAAAATTGGAAACATTGGGCAGGTTGTTGACATATAGCGAGAATAAGAACCTTGCGGAACTCCATGCTCTATGTTACACAATTTGGATATGTTGCACCCCGCTTTTGTGCAGATTTTACGATCTGTAAGATAGGATTTCAGTAGATTGAATGCAGTGCCTCAAAATTCATAATGGTAAAGTTTTTTAATAAAATGGTTATATCTACTGAATCAAAGGCTTTCTTTAAATCAAGAAACATAGAAATGTAATTTTGCCATCACTGATATTATTTAGTAATTTGCCATAAAATGTTGTAATAGCTAGATCAGTGGAGCTGTTTTTTCTGAAACCAAACTGTGAAGGTGTTAAAATGTTATTTTTGTCCACAAATTTTGTCATATTCGTTTCAATGATTTTTTCAAACACTTTTGAGAAAACACAGAGGAGCGAAATAGGCCGAAAATTGCCCAGTGATTTGGAGTATGAAACTTTGGCTATGGGAACAACATATGCCATCTTAAATGAATATGGAAAGGTTTCTAGTTTGATGCATTTGTTGAACGATTTTGCTAGTACAAGGATAAAATACAGTTAGACATTTTTAAAAATGATTTTATTTTGAGGAATCAAAGGCAAAGCTACCACGTTATGTTGACCTTCCTATTCTTCTATTCTTTGCGGCCAGGTCTTCTCAATGTAATGCTTGTTACAAGCCCTGGAATCCAAAAGGCATAGAAAGCAGCAGTATTTAGTAAAGCCAAGTTGAAGGCCTCGTAACAAAGCCACGACTTTTAAGTCTGCTCACATATCGTACCACAAATGAAAATGATAATTTAATTTATCCAAAATAAGTTGCAAGTTGTAGTATGTTTTTTTGAGAGTAGTTGAATATGCTAGTGGCGCGGATGGAAAGCGGTTCCCGTTATGCAGAAGTACAGCTTTGATACTTTTCTTAGAGCTGTCTAAGAAAAGTCTCCAGTTCGTTTGATCGTGGTCATGCCTATACTTTGAAATAATGCAGAAACATCGTTGCTATAGCACAGCTTGTCATCAGTAGAGAAATTCGGTCTTGGCTTCTTCGACCATAGAAAGTTACCTTTGTGTCTGGAGCAAGCAAATTCTATTGTTGTAAACGTGAAGCCAAGAGTTCGCTATTAGGCTTGGTGAATAAGTCTCGCACTAGGTCATTTAAATATTTCTGACTGATCAAATATGGTTTGGTAGTTTCTTGACTGAGTTAAAAAATATTGTCGGAATCAAAACTCGAGTTTTTAGAGTTCTCTAAAGACTCGCCCTTTAGTACAGGTAAATACGGTGGAGGAATGTGAATGGGTAGATAAGCAGAATGTAGTACAGTACGGATAGCAGATGGTAGGTTTGGATACAAAATTTTCTTCCTGTTTCTTTGGTTATAGCCTTTTGTTTTGGTTAAACGGAAATAGCAATCAGTGATGTGGTCTCTCTGCTCTCGCTAGATCATAGGCACAACGAATCCCATACCGGTATCTACTTTTTTTCCCGAAAACTATTTGCTTAGCTTACCACTACAATCTACTCAACCATAGTGCGGAGACCAAACTTTATCTTGGTCTCCAACCGTACATCCGAAATAAGCATAATAAAAACGCTTGATCTTGTCAGTTAATTTCATTTGATATTTTAGCACAGTCAATTCTACACAAGTAAAATATATGAAGACCATTTTTACAAAGATCGTTTCTTTTTTGGCATTTTAGCTTTCTTATGGAAAAAATCAATGTCTAACTGTCCTGTATAATATGTGCAATACTATTAGAATACTTGTCTTATAGCTTGCTTACAACATACCTAAATGCAAAAATTATGATTAAAAGAATGCCTGCGATAGCTAAATCACAAGGACTGTCGGTTTCTAACTACTTGTAAGCGGCAACTGTGACATTCTGTTTCTGTTTTAACCGACTAGGTCATGGATGACCATAATCGCTTTTTTTTTTTTATAGATTTAACAAGTGTCAGCTATAGTGCCGATGATGGCTCACAAATCAAGCAGATAAAACTAAGGCTTGTGCTTTCTAATCAAAATGCAAAATGCTGAAAAAACCTGACGTGATAGAAAAAAATAAATGTCATATTCGTGTTTAGCACCCCCAATTTTACCAAAATCAACTCGTTTTGTCTTTGAATTTTTTTTGTGTTGCATAGTGTTACCAAAGTCATGCAGTAGTCGCAATGTGGAAAACAAGGAAATTTGACTTTTCCTGAAAGCTTGTGGAAAGTATTCAAGAGCGTCTTGAAGGATATTTTATTCGGATATGAGATGGGCTTTGATTTTGATTGACCTCCTGCAGCCGAAATGGCAATATTGAAAGGATTTTCATAATCCTTACGTGGCTCGTCATGCACCATTATAATATTTTCCCTGCTACTGGACGGTTGGTTCAAAACAGGATCTAAAACAAGTGTATTCTCTGCATTTGTCGGCGTGTTCTGCTCACTTGTTGATGAATAACTTCTCTGAAAAGATGACATAGTAACATATTCATCTTCCTTAAATGGAACGCAAATTCTAACACTATTTGCATGAACAGCATTGCTTCCACAGCAAAATTTTTGCAGCGGTTCAGGTCCCATGATGGAACGTGGTAGCAAGCTCATAAAGGCCATTTTCACTTTCTAAAGGGTGCTAACAAACAAAAAATCTTCGTAGACAAACTGCCATTTCTGAGCCGTCTCACCCAACACACGTTAAAACTGCTCGCTCGAATTTCTTTGCGAGATGTTTGTAACTTGTGTTAGTACGTAATAAACAGTGCTGGCCCCTGCAAGTTTTTTTTAAAGTTTGCAGTCCGCAAATCCGCAACCGAATTTCGATTTTCTTTATCCGCAACCGCAAGTCCGCAACTTCGTAATTCTTGAAGTCCGCAACCGCAAAACCGCAACTTTGTAATATTTGAAGTCCGCAAGGCAGGTCCGCAACTTTTTGTGAACCGAGTAGAAGAGTTTTGCAATCAACCATGTCCCAAACTGATCTGCTCTAAGTTGATTAGCATTAAACGTAAGTCAAAAGTTGCGACTTGTGGAAAGTATAGCAAGCTTATGGTGGATACATTTCACGCAATAAAAGGAATTAATCTCAATCGTTGGTTGCAGTAAATGTACCACATCATGACTTGCTATTGAGCTGCTTTTTCGTATAGCAAACTCAAGAATTGCCCAGCCCCTCTTACTTTCAGGTCCAACTCAAAACAGATTTTAACGCTTGTATTCTTGGTTAAAGTTTTTGAGTGAATTGGCTAAAGATAATTGTAACCCCCAGCCCTCCTGCTTGCGCTACTGCTTATACAGTGGGTGCCTAAACTGCATGGAAGCATAATGCACGACCCACCGACGAACCCTTAAAAATGCTACAATGAAGCTTGAGATTCGAAGATTACAGTAAAAGCCATTGGATTACAGTGAGAAGCCAACAAATAGCAAATCACAATCCGTATTTCCGCTTTCAACAAGATATTCTATAAAAACGTTTTTTTTTCATGACAAGAAAGGCAAAGGCAGTAGTAGGCAAAATAAGCATTCATATCACTAATCGTATTACTAAATTTTTGATCTCTACTTTCTATAAATGCTGTAGGAACGAGATAAGCACACGCTACCAGCAGTGCGTCGCCAGAGCAAACCAAATGAGGGGGCCCTAGCTGAAAATATGGGGCAAGGGGCACTATAAACTAGACTAAACTTTTGCACTCAAAACGTGTATTTTAAAGCTACAATTTTGTATTTATCTTCGAAAAAAGAGACGTATAAGCCCAGCAGCATTCATTAGGTCGTTTCGTATGCGGCCCATATAGTCACTTGGAAAATCTGTCTGCAGGAGTGAATGCAACCAAAAGCGCAACCAGGGTTTTGTTTAGAGAGAGGGGGCTTAAACCAAAAGGAAATGTTTTTTGCACAAAAATTGTCTAATTTAGGTTGGTGCTGAACAAACTGTTGCAACTCAAGCGTGTTATAGAGGGGGAAGAGCCCCCTGCTGCTGGGTGATTTTTGCAATTTTGCGGCAAAAACAGCGATTTAAACTCCATTTAAATTACCTTTTGCATGTTTCAAAACCATATCAATATTTACAGTAAATTGCTATAATCCAGAAGTCATCGAAAGATTAAAATTGTCTAGCCTCTTAAGCCCCCATATATACTTCAGGTCAAGTTCAAAACACGTTTAAACACTTATTCTTTTTTGGTTATATTTTCTAAATGACTTGGCTAAATGAGGCTGATGCCCGGCCCTTAGCACCTTCCCCATGGTTGCGCGACTGACTGCGACCAAAAATAAATCTGGAGTGTGCTCTAAAAAACATCTGGTTTTTTGAAAAAAATGTTTTCACGTATAGTGTCAGGTCGTGATCACTAACGAAATACCGGTAACGCTTTTGTCGGCATACATCCCTATTCCACGGCACATCCGTAAAGGTGTGTTAATAAGACGGATGATTGGATCACATTTATGTAAAGCAGTTGGTGGCCAGCAACTTTGCGAACAATCGAGAAAACTTCAAACGAGAATTATGTTTGAACATTATTATTCCCTTTTCCATTATTGCCTGTTGTTTTGTCGTTACGTGATGCTCTAACAAATCGTTCTGAGTAAACCAAAATGGGGGAGGGGGTACAAGCAGTTGTTAGGGGGAGTACGGCGCCCCTGGGCCCCACCGTAGCGACAGTACTGGCTACCAATACAAAAATGATACACCAGTGGCAAATTTTGTGAACTCGCGGTAAAAAAACAACAAAGCCATACTTTTAACCAGGGCTGCCAATTCGAACTAAAACTCGAAAAAAGTCGGTAGTTTTGCTGTACTCGAAAAAACAGCATGTCAATAAAAACAAAGCGATTAAGTTAAAAAGCAGACTTAGTATTTTTGTCTGCTTGAACTCAAAAAACTTGATATTTTTGCCAAACTTGAACTCGAAAAAATTAAATTGATTTTTTATGTTTGACTGGGTATAAACATAAATATTTTACGAAAATAGAAAGGGATTTCAATATTTGTTTAAAATTTGCGGAATTGCGGACCAAAATTAAAAATAGCCCGCAACCGCAAGTCCACAATTTAAACTGTCAAAGTCCGCAAGTCCACTTGTCCGCAACTTTTTTCGTTAGTCCGCAATTGCGGATTTGCGGACTTGCAGACTAACTTGCGGACTTGCCCAACTCTGGTAATAAATACCTTTTTGTGACGTCAGATGCATTTCTACTTCAAAAAAATGCGTTCAAGTGTACTGCGTGTACTGCATTGTTATGGAAAAGATACTATAAGCTATGCGTAATTATTCTAAGCTAGTAAATTTCTCAAATGATAATGATTAGTAAATGAACGATAGAATTTGATTATATTTTTGGATCAATGTGAAATAAGAACAACTTTTTTCATACTATAATTTTTTTAAATGACGTAAAGCGCCCTTGAGGTTGTTGGTGGGTAAACTCATATGTTAACAGCAACTTTAGGTGTTTAGGTTTCAAAATTTTTCAAAAGTGAGCAAGTCGAAGTACACTCTTCCTTTTTATAACCGGTAAATGTTGAGTTTAGACTGGCTGTTTTTAATTTTATGCCAATATTCAGTCTCATTTGTTCTTGATTTTGTAAAAATTTTGAGAGCATCGATGTCAATTTTAGCGCGTATGTTTGAAACACTTTTTAATTCCTATTGCTCTGTCTGTTTAAGTGAAGGCTTTGTTCTTGCTTTTGCAGCATCGTAAAGTTGCAAAAGCGAAAAAGCAAGCTTTTTTCAAGTTGAACAACTGCCAAAAAAATTTCTCAATTGCTTGCGCAGAGCAACAGAGCTTTAAAATCTTGAATCAGAGTTGTAAGTCGGGCCTGGCTTTTCGGGTTGGGTTTGGATTCGGGCCGGGTTCGAGCTGGAGTTTGAAAAAAATTTCGGGCTTAATTTGAGCCTGAGACTTGCTTTTTGTCTTAGATGCTCAAAAATATAAGCAAAATAATTTGGCAAAATTGCTAAATTTTTTGGATCTAACTTAACTTTCGGGTATTTTCGGGCATGATTTGGGCTTCCAATTAATTTTCGGGTTCGAGCCGGGTTCGGGCTTGTATTTTCCGGTTCGGGCCTGAACTAGTTGGCCCATTTACAACTCTATATTGAATAGTTGCAATTTTTCTTGCAAACACAAGAAAATTACTGAAATATATATCATTTTAAATCAGCACAAGTTTTAGTTTCTTTGATTAGTTTGAATTTTTTTTTGCTTGTTTTTGGTTTATTTTGCTGCCGAGGCTGGCATTGTTTTTAATTTGTTCTTAAAAATTGAGCAAAAATGAGCCTCGTGTTTTAGAAAATCGTTCTTATGAAAGGAGTGTATCGCTATTTTTGTCAACTGGCACTACTCAACTTTTTTTTGTTAGTCGAAACAGCAAATGGTTTTCAATGCAATTCGCTTTTTTTTTCAGCAATCTAATGGCAAATATGGCCACAATTTTAATCAATTTTCAGCCGAAATTCGCTTTAGTTAGAAGTTTGCAACATTTCGCCATTAAATTTCTGAATCAAAAAGAGTTCTCGTCAACTTAGAGAGTGCTTCAAGATCCTCTTTAAGTTGGCAAGGAATATGCGACGTTTTTTACTCGAACTGCTTTCCGGAATTGCTTGAAGCAACTTAGCAAAAAAAGAATGGTATAACGGATTTCGCACGGCTTTACATACATGTGCAAAAATGACCTCTAACGTTTAGCAAATGTTTCGTTTGGTAGCGCCTCTTTTAAATACTCGTTAATTAAAGCGAGCGAGAAAATTTCTGTCACGTGGGCCCAGTTCTTTTTCCAAGTTAAATTTTTCTTCAAGTTTTTTAAAATTTTCTTTGAGATTTGCATTTTTGCGTTTTCTCCTTGCAAAAAAAACTCTTTAATGTTTGATTTTTCTATCCTTTTGAGTTTGGCTAACAAATTCATTTTCTTTGGTTTTTTTTTCAAGTTGTTCTTACAGGTCCTTGATTTGTTTGTCTCTTGTTCTGTACTCCTCATCTGAGGAGCTCACATTTCCGGAATTTCACATCGGTTCGATAGTGGAAGTTGCGCCTTTGTACGATATCGTTTTAATTTTTCATCCGCTTTATGATTGATCATAACGAAGAGCAGTTTATAACGAACTCCATAAAAACAAAGCTTGCCTGGGGTTCTTGCAGGACGCTTGCTGCTTTGAATCGAGCTCTTTTGATTCAAAAACAAAAGATGAAACGCATGAATAATTATACCACGCACAGCGCGGTTTCAAATAAGTTGAAAACCGGCGAGCTAAATCAAAATAACTAAAGCCCAGCTGGTTTAACCAAAAAATGAACGTCAACAAAATGTACCCAACACAAGTAACGTCATTTTAAAACGTCTGACCATCAGGTCATGAAAAAGAAGAATGAGTTGAAGAACGCTTGCCATCCCAGACAAAAATTGCAAAGCTTGCCTTCTTTATGAGTTACGCATAATGAAGAAACAAGGTTGAATATGTGCAAATTCAAACACACACAAGTTTTAGTGATTTGTAACAAGGTTTGAGCTCAATTGCAACAGCTGCAAGAATGCCAAGTAAACCGCGCTCTTCGGGTGACGACAAACAAATCAAAAATTTGAAAATGCAATACAGCAAATCAGGATTTCATGCTATGACGTAATACTGCCGCCCAAATGGAAACCCCTCCAAAAAAAACATTTGCCAACAATAAAAACACGTCATAGCAAACGCAAACAATCATGATTGACGTTATATACCACATGAAACATTATGATTTACGTAAGGGTAACACAGAATATGAGTGTACTTATATCTAACAATGGGCGCTTTGCAAACAAAACAGTTTTAACCTTACAAAACACAGTAACACAAAATGTAATACAGCAGTTAAGTAGCATATTCACTCAAAATTACACATAATTTAGCAATTGGTCTTTTCATAGTTGATCCTGGAGTTCTCAATAATACAGTTCCAACTACTTATACCATGCTTATCAGGGTAATTTCTAATACCCTTCCCATGAACCACTTGGACCTCTGCTGCATGCTTTCTAAAAGCAGTGCCACGTCACCGACTTGGATGTTCCGCTGAAATTGGAACCCTTTTTGTCTTTGGATCAAGTTAGGCATCAATTCATTTTCCCATCTGCACCAAAACTTATAGCTGAAGAATTGTACTTGGCCCAACGCCTATGAGTGCAACACACCTATTTTTGAAAACAAACCAGGGGCAAACTAACAGTTCCTTGTAACAATAAAAGGTAATTTGACGTCAGGAGCTTGTTTTGAGTGCTGCCGTCGAACGTTATTGGGACAAAAAGCCTCGAGTTTGATATCCCCTTCACTTTCGTCATGAAAGTGGAAAAGGCTTCATCATTAACGGTTTGGTCACGAGTTAAAGCTGTAAGGATTTTACGAACCTAGCGGATCATTCTCTCCCAGGCTCTACCCATGTGGCTAGCTATGGGAGGATTAAATGTCCACTTTACTGCCTGCTGACAACAAAACTGATCAAGAGACTCTTGATTTAATTCATCTACAGATTCGCGCAATATGCGGTTAGCTCCTACGAAGTTTGAACCATTATCGCTATAGAGGTGATCGGGTTTATCTCTTCTTGCGATAAAACGACGAAAGGCGTTAATGAACGAGTCAGCGGTCAAGGAATTCACAATTTCAATATGCACCGCTCTCATACTTAAACAAGTAAGAGACAACCGTAACGCTTTATAAGTCTGTGTTTTTGCTTAATCAAAAAAGGCCCGAAGTATTCCACTCCAACGTAATAAAATGGTGGTTCATTGACTTGCAATCTGCATGGCGGTAAATCGGCCATAAATTGTTTATTTAAAGAAGATTTACGTTTTTTGCACAAAACACCATTCCCGATGGAACTTTTCACCGCCGCACCTCCCTTAATAATTCAAGATTTTTACCTAAGGGAAGCCCAAATATGACTGGCGCAAATATTACCAATTCGGTAGAATGAGAACGTTGCGGGAGAATGACGGGATGCTTGGACTCAAAATCTACAGGGGCCCTTCCAAGCCGTCCACCCACTCAAAGCACCCCATCCAAAATAACTGGATGTAGTTTTTGCAGATAACGCGGTAAATTTTTTGTAGCAATTTGTTATGCATGCTTCGGCTGAGCAAATACGCTAGGAAAATGAGGTTGTTGTAAAAATTTGATAAGTTCTTACTCGGCGTTGCGCTACTCATCAACTGAAAGTGGCAAGTCGGGTGGCTCTAATCTTGATTTTTTTGTATGACGGGAAAACTTGATTTCGCAACGCTACAGCCAAGCCATTAACCTTTTAAGTTTGTAAAGGCTCGAACACGCTCAATCAAACGTGATATAGCACAAACATCCCCAGTCACAACGTTGGAAAAAACGGTCTGATGTTTTAAAGGGGAAAGTTCCTTCAGAATTTGAGCATCAACTTTTACGGAAAACTGAGGCCAAAGCGCCTTTGATTACCTCAAGAATTTTGGACCCTTTAACAAAAAATTCGAACAATCAGTAGGCTTATCCATTAATCCACGACTCTGTAGATCAGCAGCGTTTAATTTAGAAGGTAAAAAATGTCACTTGCTGGAGTCGCTGGATTGTTCAATGATAGCGAGTCAATTTGCTACAAAAATCGGAAATCTTTAAGATCTGTTCAAAATGCTCAAAAAAACAGCAATAGAGTCAATCCAAAAATAAGATTGACAAACATCAATATTTAATTCTCTTTTTACTATATCGTTTTGTCGCGCGACCCAAAACTTCTGCGGTCAGTTCTAAGCGCGGAATCGATATTGCTTTAATAGGCGCTGAGCGTGATTTAGCAATGACAAATGCGCAGAAATATTATCGCCAGTGTTCACCAAACGCAAATACGAACAAGCCGCATAAGCATAGGAAGAGGCGTTGACAAAATTGTATAATTTAAATCGATTTTAATGCCTTTAGTTCCTTCGGCTTAAAACAACGCGAAATTTGAACGTGTCTAAGCTCTTGAAGGCAATTCAGCCAGCGCTGCCATTTTTCTAATTCGGGACCGGAAATACCACATCTCAGCCAAACTTTTGTCTACAAAGTAGTTGAAATACATGCTTGGCTCTAACCCTATTGGACAAACAAAACCAAGTGGATCATAAAGACTAGCTATGGTTGACAAAACGCCCTTTTTGGTGTTAGAAAATTCGCGCAAATTCACATTAAATGTAAAAATATCGTTTTTGATATTCTATTGAACACCAAGGACACGTTCAGAAGCATTTTTAGGAGAAGAGTAGCTTTGCAGCGCTTTAGAGCTCTCCGTCCCGGGTATTTGATCTAGAACTTCACTGCTGTTCGACAGCCACTTTCTTAAACGAAAACCCCGCTTTGAAAGCAAGTCACAGAGCTGTGTCTGAGCAGTCACAGCTTCTTTACCGGAACGGAGAGACACGAGGCAGTCGTAAACATAAAAATGCTCATTTACATTCTCCGACATGCTCGTTTCGAACAAATGCCCGAATTCAGCAGCTGTTTGTTTCAGTGCAAAATTAGCACACGTGGGTGAGGACTAGGCCCCAAAATTATGAACCAACATTCTGTGAACAACGGGCTCTTGGTCTATTTCCCCATTCGGCCACCACAATAAACACAGGGCGTTGACGTAACTGGGTTGCACAAACACCTGATGAAACATGGCTTTCACGTCCATTACTAGTGCAATTCTTTCTATAAGAAAACGCTTTAAAACTCCGATAAGACTGATTCCACGACAATTAACCGGGCGCAATTAACCGCGAACATGTTAACCGGGTCCAACTGACCGTGACGTAAATTTACCTTAAACCAACTAACCCGAATCAAAATTGACCGGGAGGTAAATTAACGGTGCTAAATTGACCGTTTATTTAAATGAACAAAAAGACTTAAAAAACAACACATATAGCACTATCGTTAGCGGTTGCAGCACGTTCCTTGACGACCGTAAGTACTTTGGCTATTTGAACATGTCTCTCTTCTTGCAGGTGACTGTGTTCGTGCAACTCTTTCGTAACTAACCCATCTACAGTATGGACACGTGCCTTACAAAAACTCTTGTAGCGATTGCTGCATCTCCAGAATGTAATTTTCCCGTCTGAACTTTGTCCATCTCTCCAGAAAATGTGACGGTTGTAAACTAATTTTTTCTTCCCTCTCTCAGAGATAACTTCTGCCATTTTCAGACTTTTTTTCTAAGAGATAACATGTGCCATTTACAGACCTTAAAATCAGATCAGCTTAAAGTTACGTAAATTAAAAGTCAGTTCAGCTTTAAAGAAATGCCTTTACCTAACTGTAAATGCCTGTAAACAAATGCGTGTAAATGTCTGTAAATGCTTGAAAATGCCAAAAAATACAATGCGGAGTTGTCAAAGGTGACATTCGAATTAGGCAAAGTAAGCCAACACTGAAGAACGATCATCATAACAACAAGTCGAAAGTTTGATTCTCAGTCAAGCCACACATCTATGCATTGCGGAGGGATTACAGCTCCTTCGTTTTTCACTGGATGTGATGAAGTTTCGACTTTAACTATAACTGTTAAATGTTCATTTGATTTGTAAATTTAGAATCCTTTTTTCGTTTGTTTTGAAGCAGAAAATTTGGATTTTAGCAAAAACTTTAGTTAGAAACAACAATCTGTTGATTTGTGTATAGCGGTTGATTTGTGTCGCCGGCTAATTTGTTGCCGATTGGTTTGTGTCGCCGGCCAATTTGTTGCCGGTCAGTTGATCAAAACCAATTGTCGCCGGTTAATTTGTTCACGGTCAATTGACGTGATCCCGATAAGACTATTCATTAAATCCGGACCACGTATTAAGTTGTCGTTCAGCGAAGTACTTTATATTTAGCTGAGCAACCAAAAACGACTCTTACTTAATCCGGTTTATGCGGGATAGTAACCGCGTGATGAGGCAAGTACCATGTAGGGCCTATGAGATCATTTAAGTGTTCATGCGGAACTTGTTGAGCAAAATCCTGTAGTAAGTGGGATGAAATGACGTTAGTATACTTACCTCAAAAGTCGTCATCTTTGGTAAACCTTTGCTTTAATCTGGCAACACGCTGCTTTGCGACAACAAGATTTGTAGGAAGCTCGATATAGCATGATTTCCACAATAATGGTAGTTGGTAGATCCAATCATATACTACAGCTGAATTTGTTAAGAGCTGAAGAGCAGTTCGGTCCTCCTTTGAGTTTGGAGTGTCAAGCACGCCGTCCCATCTTGAAAATTGGTTTCCCATATTTGCTTGACCAGTGCAACTTCAGATGGCTCATGCCAGCGAGTGAAGTTTATGGAACAATTTGCTGTCAAAGAAGATGATAAGGAGGGACCCAAAAGGGACAAACCCGAAGGTGTAAGAATAACTGAAGAAAGACCACGAGGCCCTTTACAAGCATAAGCATAGCCAGGGGGATCAGGGGGTCCGGGACCCCCCAATCGAAATTCTACTAATGATAAAAAAAATGTGACAAAAAAGCCTTGTTTCTTCAGTTTCAGCTTCCTTTATGATCTTCGCGTACAACAGTACACGCGTTCAGCAATAATTAAGAATAATATTGAAAACTAGGGGGCCGTGCCCCCTTAACTCAGTTTTTGCCAACCAATATGTATATTGTATAACCCAGGTGAAGTTAAGGATTTTTGTTGTAAAAGTTGCTACCTCAGGCCTTTATCTAACTTTTTTGTGCACGTAATGCAATTACCAGGGCCACATTTACCATAGGGCACAGTGCTGGGGGCCCCACGCTCAAGAAGGTAATTTTTTTTGTCTCTTCACATATATTTGGCAGAAAGACGTTGCAATACTCCCAAAACTATCTGAAGCCCGAGCAATGTAAATTCAGCTCGGAAATAACATGGTAACAGGCGTAACCATCTATTGTACCGTTTTTTAATTCACCTCAACCTCGCCAGTTTTTACGCGACAAAATATTTTCGAAAAAAAAAATTAGCAAGGGGAAATGCCGATTGAACAAATTATTGATTATGAATTGCGGGAGTCTGGGCCCCCTGGCCGTACATGTACTCGTACAATTGATGTAATTTCATAGCAAAACAAAAATCTCTTATGAAAATCTTCAAGTGGACTATTATTTACTGCTATACTGTAATATTGCACGAGTCAATTCACCTTACTTCCCCCTACCTGGGCCAAATCACTTACAAAATTTATCACCAAAATGTAAGATTTTAAACGTGTTTTGACTTAAATTGCAAGTAAAAGGAGGATTGAACAATTTAATTTTTTTCCAATTGGTTTTCAAAAGTTAAAAATCCATCTCTTTCATATGGCTCTAAATACGTGCGAAATGTAATCCAATGGCATTAAAATAGCTTTCTTTTCCACAAAGTTACAAAAATCGCCTAGCTGCTGGGGGCTTGGCCCCCAGCCTCCGTAGCCTCCGGTGGCTAGGGGCTATGCCACCAGATCACTGGTGCGTGTGAGTTACACTAGTTTAATCAACACGTCTCCCAAGTTAAACACTTACACTACTGATTTAAGTCTTCTTCTTTTAGCAAAATCCTGGTTACGCGCCAAAACAAGCCACGGCTTTAGATCTTCTATTTTACACCATCTTTGCCCGACAAAAAGTTATTCTTTTGAAAAAATTTTAATGACGTCATTGCATGTGATTTGTGATTTGGGTCCTCTTCAATCAAAAATCCTGGCTGCGCCTATTTTGCGAGTACTGCTCGGAAGAAAGACTTCAGGATTGTTTGCTTTAAAATGAAGGCGGACAGTACCTTCAGGTACGGTGTCAAAAGTCTCTTTCATTAAATAGCCCAACTTAGGCAAGTCTTTGTTGAGTGGAAAGGCATTCGGTTGGATTGGTATCTCGTCTATCGATAGTACTTTTGACAAGTACAATTTATTTTTCTTTACCCTTCAAATCCGATGTATTGAGGTCATACAAAAGACCATCATAAAACTTACTAGGTGTGGCAAGAGTTTGCTGAGAAATACTTTGTTTACATCCTGTAATTCCTTGCTCGTTTACAATTCCAATGTCACAGAAAAAGTGAGTGGACCCCTGGTCCAAGAAAGCGTAAGTCTTTGTTTGCTTTTTCTTGCCATTCTTTGATTACGGGAACGACGCAGAGATACACGCTAGGCCCGGAAAGTTTAAACTTGCACGCTCAGGAATAGGCTCCCACCTTTCCAGATTCTGAAGTGGATGTACCCACATCCGCAGTGGAACTTTCCCCTTTTAATTTAGGCTTTGGAAAGTGTAAAAGCGTGTGGCAGAAGGGTTTTGCACAATCGTTTTTCCAACATGGCTTCTTTAGTTTACACTCTGGGGTCTTATGTTTAGGGTTAAAGAACTTATGACATAGTTTAGATAATTTTACGAAAGCGAAACACTTTTTACAGATTCAAACCGAAGCTTTTGGCATTCTGCTTGTCTGTGAAACTTCTGTTCACAGAACCAGCAAGCCCTAGAAGCGAAATTATTTGGTTTAGAGCAACTAACTTTTGCCGAAACATTCACGTTAAAGGACAAGGTTTTAATCTTTGAATGAGGGTTTTTAGTGCCAAACGATTGCAAGCCAAACACTGAATTCGCTTCCTCCAACTCTGCCTGAACAAAAGAAACGAAGTCCTAAAATCGCGCTATTGAATTAGTGTCATTGACTTTGGCATTTTCGATTTGAACGCTTTTCTTAACCTATCGCTTTTTTAGCGCATTGGGCAATTTTTGCACAAACTTTGTAAGAGTATCTAAAAAGTTATGGCTATAAGTCTTATTCAGCAAATCAGCAAATCGTTTTAATCTTTTGTCATCAATCGTGTTTTAACGAAGGAAAATCTTTAGGCTTCTGCTCACACACGTCCGATACCATCCATGAGGAACCGTATTTCTTTACAAGCCTTTGCTTCGCCGACTGATAGCAAAGCTCACCCTTCTCAGGAAAGCACTTAATGTACATTGTTGAACAAGCAGGCATAATAAAGTATTTTGATCTATGACTCGTGTCTCAACGTGGGTTTCGAATTACTAAAAAATGTTTAAGTCGAGTGGGTCACCTGAAAATTTAGCAAACTCCGGCCGTGGCAAAAACAAGCTCTCATGGCTAAGGTTTGTTTGCCACAGAAAGGGGAACGTAGTAGCAGGAAAAGTTTGACGATTGTAGTTTACAAACGAATTACCTTCTGGTTATATACCGCTTTCCGATCCAGTAGAGGGGTTCATTTTGTTTTTTGGTAGAACAGTAGATGCTCCTGGCCGAAACTCAGAGGCTTTCGTGGTTAGTAAACTAGAGGAAGCCTTCTTAATAGTGGTTTTTGATTTATTTTCCTTAGGAATCTTGGCCAGTTTTACAGCGTTGGTTTTTGGTACCGCAGTTTGATGTCTAGCAGTAGCACTTTGAATATCCGATTTAAAACATTACGAAGTTTTTCTTTGACAAGGCATGTCGATTTACTGTAGTATTATGCTTGGCAGTGCGAAAGGGACCTCGTTTTTAGATCTAGAGGTAGTGTCGCACTTTGAGGATTTTACGACCCGGTTTTTACCCATACCTCACACTTGACAGAGGCCAATTCTAGTTTTAGCAATGCTTGGCGTTTTTTAATTTGTTGTTTTAGTTCGTTTTTGAGACGCTCTTCTTCAACTTTTAGTCGATTTTTACGGCGACTCAATTTCAACTCCAATTTAAATTGTGCATTTTTTTCTTCCTCCAGCTTATCGAGCTGACTTACTTGAAGCTGATTTTTAGCCGTTCTTGGGCTTGCACGCGTTTTACGTTGATTTTAGAGGACGTCGAACTTGTACTCGTTTTATTGGTTACACTAATTATGGTTGACGAGTTATCGTGAACGTCTTTACAAAAATAATTTTCAATATGTGCATTAGTTGCTTGGTTATCGTCATAGGGAAAAGTTTTTGTTTCGTCGCTTTGTTTCATTCCCTCGGGCACAACAGTTTTAGTTTTCTTATCTACCTTGAAAGTTTGAGAAACATCAGGAAGCCAATTGTTTAACGCGTTCGTTAAACTTTTGTTTACTTAGTGTTTACGCAAACGAAGTAATGGTTGCAGATTCGTCATTAGCATTTTTAACGATTTCAATTAGTTTAGAACTATTGTCATTGACTTTGCGCATAACCTTTTCCAGTTGTTTGAAATTTGGATTGCGCAAGCTCATGATTTTTTCAGGGGCCACATAATTTGCATCAAGAACAGAATGCATTTTCTCAATTTCTTGTTATAACCCCCGCTTATCAAGACAGGATTCAAGAGTTTCAGACTCTAGCATGGCTACTGGGCCAAACAATCGCAAAACAAATCTAACACATACAAAAGGTTAATTAGTTTAAGCACAAAACAATTCGTATACAGTAGATAGGTTGATGCTCGCTTGAACCTCCTGCAAACACTTTGAAGAATATTTTTCCCGCTTGAAAACAAAAAATTTAAATTCGAACGCTAACAAAAATAACGATTGCAGATGATCTAAAAGTCACTAAAAAGGATTACAAAATTAAACGAACCAGATTGTCCTTTTCTCGCGAAATCTTGCCTGAACAACAACAAGTTGTGAATGTTGAGTTGATTGCTGCTTGTACTTGACGGACCAAATGCAAATGAATTCGCCTTTGGTTTCTTGAAAGAGACAGCGCAAAAACTCAGCGTTGCAGTCGGCAGAATCGCTCGTGAAATCGGAAAACCAGTGACTTCTTAAATGAGGAGCCAAAAGAAGCCAAATCGAACTTTGTTCCAGCTAATGAGAATAAATACACTGAACTTCCAATTTAATGACAAGAAATCCCCTCCAGTCAATGGAAAGGAATTTATTTGAAACTTCCTCCAGCCAATGAAAAGAAATTTATTTGAAACTTCATTTAACGAACTCAAAAAAAAACTAAGCTCGCCTGATGTTCTTACAGGACGCGTGCTGCTTTGGATCGAGCTCTTCTTTATTCAAAAACAAAAGATGAAACGAATGAATAACTATACCACGCAAAATATTCCTCCAAACTTTAGATTCTTTTATCTTTTAACTAGGAAGATTTCGCACTTGTTTGTAGTTAATTTATCACCGTGCAAGTTTAGGCATGCAAAAACTTTAAGGTCTAATTAGTCTAGTAAAAAAAAAGCGTATAGGGCCTCGACAAATTTTTTTTTACTTATATCGCGATGCGCAACATAGTCTGAAGTTTCCGACTAGGGTTGTCCCCACGCCACTTTTCCTGCCCATTCACGTCTGAATGACGTAATTTTCGCAAAAGTTAGGCAAAATTTTTTAGCTTTGCTGACTTTCACTTTATTCATTATGAATTCTCTTATGATTGGACCTGAATTTCCAAACTTGAATCACTCAACAAGTGAGACATGGGCAATCTTTAGATGCATTTATGACGTCATACACTTATGACGTTACAATGCAGAAAAAATATTACCAAAATTGTAAAAAATTACCATTTTAAGTGGTTGTCAACTTCTATAACTTTTGTTATATTTGATGTGGAGCCTTAGCCTTGATATTACTTTTGAAAAAAGTGCATGCATATTAAGATAGTGTATGAATTTGGTATACTTCGGTTAACATTTTCACACAATAAATTTCACTAAAGGTATGACACCCATTTTGCAATATTTGTCGTATTTCAATATTTTGCTTGTCATCCAAAACTGAGTTTATTTTAATAATAAATATTTGCTTCCATAATTCACTATTATTTTAAAAATTAGAAAAATTTCAACGTATTAAACAAAGTCTTAAATTGAGTACCAGTAGACAAATTCCTTACAAACAAAATATTGTTTTGCAGAAAATTTAGCAATGAGTGGGAAATTTTGGATTAGTTACGTAAAGACCTGGAATTATTTACTTGCTTAACGTATGAGGACAATAAAACTCAATCACTAAATTCTTTGTGAAGCAAAATGATGAAAAAAATGGCTGGAGTAGATCTAACTCTTTCAACAAATTTTAAAATTAATTTGGCTGGACTTCCTAATTCCGTGCTTTAGTAATTTCTTTCCGCACATATGCAAAGTTAATCATCGCCTTGCCTTTTGTGAACGAGCTAATGAACCATTCATAGAAGCATCAAATCTTTATAACAACAAGCAAGATTGGTTCTAAAACCAAAATGACTTTTTGAAACCGATTTGGCAAGTAGGATCCATTTTTCCAAGGGCTTAGGTGCACATCGTTCATAGCGCAGAACAAGAACGTGAGCAGGAAGTGTTTATTAAATGAGATCATTTCAGTAATTGCATTGAGGAGAAGGAGGATACTAATTTGCCAACGGACTTATGGTCAAGCTACTTGTGTTTATGATAAAAAATTAAATTATTGAAGTTAGGTTATTTTTAACTTATAAAGCATTTTATTTAATTGCGACATAATCACTTGCAACATCGAAGTTTTATAAAATTGAATAAATAAAATCAAATTCAATTAAGGGGGTTCAGGACTGGAGCACTTGGGACATTGTTTCACATAATGAATAATGATTTAATGACAATATGACAGTAAATGGATTTGAGC
This sequence comes from Trididemnum nubilum, assembly GCA_963965965.1. Lineage (NCBI taxonomy): Eukaryota > Metazoa > Chordata > Ascidiacea > Aplousobranchia > Didemnidae > Trididemnum > Trididemnum nubilum. Next base: position 23,746,658 of record OZ014483.1, read on the forward strand.
CGTCTCGACGCGTTTCGTCCTTGCTCAAGGGACTCTTCAGGCGACAAGTCAATTTTGTTTTATTAGCCAAAAAAAAAACTTTTTTAATTGGAATCGGCCCCCCTTACCTTTCTTGGCTATATCTATCTTCCTGTGCAATATGGCTACTCCAAAACTTTTCGCCTACAACTTACCGACCTCCATTACCCAGTAGGTTGCTAACTCACTATTTGAAACCTTCAAAATTTACCACTAATAAAATCTATCTACTACCGGTCCCCGTTACCGAAATCTACTAGCTAAGCCTACTTAATGCTAACACTGCAATTTTGGTCTGCATGGAGTTAAGTTTGGAATCAATCATAGAAATTAATACCGAATAATAGCCCATTATTGTCAAAAAATACAAAAATCGCAAAACATTACGTATCGAGCGTTACGCAATGGAAAATTTTAACAAGAGACCCCAACGTTATTCGAATTAAAATTTTCTATCCACATAGCACTATCTCATAGAGTGCTCAAACTAAAAAAGTGAGCGAATTCAAATTTTGAGAAAGGCTACGACAAGGGTCATAGTCAAGAGATTCCTAAACCGAGAGTGTTCAAACCACTAACACGGTGAGCGTAAATCAAATTCAGTTAAGGGGGTTCAGGACTGGAGCACTTGGGACATTGTTTCACAAAATGAATAATGATTTAATGACAATATGACAGTAAATGGATTTGAGCCGTCGCGACGCGTTTCGTCCTTGCTCAAGGGACGAAACGGAATGCGTCGCGACGGCTCAAATCCATTTACTGTCATATTGTCATTAAATCATTATTCATTTTGTGTGCTCTTGTCCTGAACCCCCTTAACTGAATTTGATTTACGCTCACCGTGTTAGTGGTTTGAGCACTCTCGGTTTAGGAATCTCTTGACTATGACCTTTGTCGTAGCCTTTCTCAAAATTAAATAAATATATTTCTTAAATTTGTGCAAAAATTTTCCTTTAGCAATTACAGCTATAATTGCAAAAAGAAATATTTTCGAAAGTATGACGTCTTAGCCTCTTACCGCTTACATCTAAAAGGCCCCTGCCCCTCCCCCCACCTTCCCCCGCCCCGGCCAAGTCTATGCCTCTAACAGCACTAATACCAAATTTAAAACAGTTCGTCGCAGAATGTGGTCCGGCCAAAATGGAAAACTGCACTAACTAAAGATTCGGAACAGTTAAAGACTCAGATGCCCGCGATTTATCGCATAAGCTGCCCCCACATCTCAGCAAGCCTAAAGCAATGTGCAGCAACAAAAACAGGAAAGCGCTAATCTGAACGCCTCCGTCTGCGGTAACAAGCACCCCAAGCGAGCGAAGGAAAATGTCTTCCTTACTAATTCCACCGTCGATAACACTTTTGCTAGTTTTCTGCAAGCGAACTGGTTTCAGTGCAGCTTCTGGTCTGGTATTGAGGCCTTATTCAAATTTAATTTTCCCTTCCAGCTGTTTATTTAATTTTCCTTCTTCAAACCAAGGAATTTAAGTAAGATTCTGAAGCCAGAAGCGATTCTAAATTTTCAAGAGGGAAGTGGATTTTTAACACAGTTTAATTCAGGTTGTAATTAACCAATCAATTAAAAATTGTTACTCGCATACTGATTAACTTCCATTAATTTACGTCAAAAAAATACAAATGGAATATTCAGTCTCAATCAAAAACTCTACCAAATCGGTCACAACTCTTCTCAAAAGATCAAATTTTTAGTAACAATTCTCCAAGTGAGCACTGCAAGCCTTGCGCAACTGCAACGCATTGCACGTTTTGACGTATTACAAAAAAAAAAAAAAAACATTACGCGCAGCACACACACAATCATCTGCTCCAACTAAGTCCAATTCCACAATTAGAACAAAAATTAGTTCAATATACAAAAAAATAAACCCATGCAACACCAACCCGTCTCTCCATAGAGGCGTATGCGTTCCAAACGGTTTGGGATATTTGTGCAAATGCCCCACAAACACTCAAAAGCCGTAACTGTAAAAGAAGTGAATTATTTATATAAAACTATTATGAAGAATAAACCAAAATATTTATGGATTGCAAGTGCAAAAATTTTTCAAGCATTAGTTTTATAGTACCGGTGTATAAGCGTTTTTAATGCCGAAAATAATTTGAGGAAACCAAAAGTTATTAGTTGTTTGATGTAAAGAAATATCTCAAAGAAATAAAAATCATTAAAAGAATAACCAAAATGTACTGAAGGACTCCTAACTGAATGTAAGATTTTTAACATTGCATTGCGTTATTATTTTACGTACGCTACAGTATTATTTATTTGTGATCCTTTTTTCTTTCCTTTTTTTATGTTGGATTTACGAATCTTTTGAACTCGCATACTGAGTTTTTATAATTGATAAGCAGTTTTTCCAGGCGGTCCTAGTTTGAATTTAATACAGTAGCTGCTAAAAATGCATGTTGTTAATTCGTGTGTTTTTTCGCTTTGAACTAACTTCGTGATTACAAACAATATCATGTATTTTTAAATTTTGTGAGGGTTTTAAATCTACTCATTTCAGTGTTGTGATGTTAATGTGTAAATACCGGTAAATGATTCCTAACATTATGATAAGATTAGTAGCGGACAATCTTTTTTCAGTCGGATATGAAACAAAATGCTAAGTATTTTCAAGATTTTTTATTAACTTTATTTGCATCAAAAGGTTTAAAAAATTTTAAGTTTGCTCAACAAGACCGCCGGCTGTATGTAAATGACCTTAGCCTACTTTAGGTACCGGTATAGCTTGAAGTCTATTTTAAGTTTTTAATGCTAATAATTTTCATTGCAATATTCAGTACAAATTATTTATTATGATGTGTTTAAGTAAATAATACTGATCGCTTTTAACACACTTTACGCCGAAAACCCGCAATTAATTCATGTTTTTAGTAACCAATCAATGCTTTTATTCACCGTGTCAAAACGGGGGCTCTTGCGACGGTAATAGAGATTCGTACACCTGTCAGTGTGCTGAGGGATTTGGTGGACAAAACTGTTTCAACAGTAAGTAGAGTCACATTTTCGCTTTTAAGCTCATCAACTTTACTGCAATTGCAAAAGGTAAAAATTAGTACTTTAATTTTTTGTGAACGGAGCATGACTAAGCAGCTCGCCTCGTAATTATCAATTTGCTATACAAGCTGCTTGATTGAAGATCACATCCCACTGACCTATAGCTCATTTATATCAGCCCAAAATTTCTATGGTTTTGATAAACAGTGCTGAATATATGCACGGTACTTGTATGAGAGACGCATCACGGTAACAATAGCCATGCGTTATTGTATAGCTCAAAATACTCTTTTCGACTACTCCTCTCAGCTATAGGCTAACCAATGCTCCATCTGCTCATGATAATAATAATAATAATAATAACAGAAATTTGCATAGCGCCCTTTCCTAAAGTGAATCAGAACAAAGACTCTTTGCAGAAAGTCGAAAAAGCAGTTTATCGAAATCAAAGCAGTTTACACTAAAAGCTCAACAAAAATTAACATATTCGTTCAGAGGGCTTTGTTTTCTCATTCCATCTTCCTAAACAATATCGAAGAGCTATTAACCCCTACGCTGGAAACCAAAAACGAAGAAAGAAACCAAAAACGACTACCAAAAACATAAACACGAAAACAAGCAAGAGAACACAGATGGAGAAAATAAAATAAATTCAAAATAAATTGACTGTAGGCAAATCCTCTGAACACAGATTGAAAACGCAGGAAAAGTTGAAAGATTTTGTTGCGGTCAGCTGGCCTAGTCAGAATTATATTTATCAAGAAATAGTAGTTTTAAATTTGTTTTATTTTCTCCATTTGTGTTCTCTTGCTTGTTTTCGTGTTTATGTTTTTGGTAGTCTTTTTTGGTTTCTTTTTTCGTTTTCTACCTGCTTCAGTGTCGCTCCATTCACTTGTAATACGCACTGATCATCTTTCAAGAAACCCAGATCAGTGCGTATTACAAGTGAATGGAGCGACACTGAAGCAGGTAGAGAAGTTCAAGTATCTTGGGGTTGCATTTACGAGTGACGGAAGGCAAGACGAAGAACTGGATACCCGAATAAGCAAGGCTAGTGCAGTAATGCGAGCTTTGCACTACTTGGTTGTCATGAAACGAGAATTGTCGAAAAAGGCAAAACTCTCAGTTTTCAAAGCAGTTTTTGTTCCCATTCTCACTTATGGTCATGAATCTTGAATACTTATGGTCATGATTGGGTAATGACCGAAAGAATGCGATCACAAGTGCAAGCGTCCGAAATGAGGTTTTTACGAAGAATCGAAGGAGTTACACTGTTTAACAAGGTGCGTAGCTCTGAAATTCGAAAATCTCTTAACATCGAGCCGTTACTTCTCCGAATTGAAAGATCTCAGCTTAGATAGTTTGGCCATGTAAGCAGAATGCCTCAGGAAAGACTCCCCAAACAAGCTTTACATGCCTAAGTAAATGGGAGAAGACCAGTCGGACGACCTAGAACTAGATGGACCGATTACATTGAGGATCTTGGATGAATCGCTTGGGACTTCGCCCAAGGGAAATGATAAAGGTGATGGAAGACCGTGAGGTGTGGCGGCTCAATCTTGAGCTACTGCCCCCGCAACCCTCACGGAAAAGCGGGCAATGAAGAAAGAAGAAGAAGAAATAGTAGTGCTAGTGGCGATAATAGGTAGTGGAGTCAGTCGTTCGGGTTATACCGAATTAAGTACACAGTTGTAGAGGACAATGGTACACCATAAAATGAGCATCGAAATACTAATACTACGCATCGCAAAATGTTTAAGTGCACTTAAGCTTCAACTTGATCTACTTTCTATTCAACCCTATTTTACACGGGGTAGGGGGCAGACTACAATTTTTCTTTCAACTAATTTAATTTGAAAACTTTTCTTCCAACTAATTTGATTTAAAAACTTTTCTTTTAACTAATTTGATATAAAATTAAATTTATTTGCAAATCACTCCTGAAAACTTAAAGTAGCTTAGGCCTGGGGAAGTTTCCCAATTTTGAAGTTTTCCAAAGACACTTTCCGAAATCCAAGCAATTCTTGGCCCGTACTTAACTTAAAGTAAATGTCGACAAAAGACATTTTTCTGACGTGGGATGGTGAGGGATGGTTGCAAAGTTTTTAGATACTATTAAATCAATAATTTTTTTAAACTCTTAATTCATAAATCATATAAAAGTTTCTTCTACTTATTAATGTTTGAAGTGTTGGTATTTTTCATACACCAGCAAAGAAGTATTTCTTACTTTTGAGAAATATGAAAATACTCAACCATATTGCAGCAACAGTCAAATTTTTAAAGTAAATATTTTTTATTTAGCATTAAACGTTTTTGACTATTCTTCTGGTCCTCTACAGAGCAGAAATTTTTCGTGGTAGCATTCTACAGACTAACTAACAAATGAGTTACTTTTTGATTGTCTTCAACCGAATTAAAATTTGCAAACGCTGTTTTGCTTGCATGGTGCAATATAACCCAATTAGTTTAGTTTCCGATCACCTCGGTATCACCAGGACTAGTAAGTTTGTTAGCTGCTGTAAACAATGGAGAGTTTAACGCTCTAATTTACTATTCTATCAAAAATGAACGTATGTCCATGTTGTCAGAAAACCTTTACTCGAAATGGTGATTTACCACGTCCTAAAGGAGTACATGAATAGGTTGCGAAATACAAGTGCGAAAAATGTAACATAAAAATATAAAGGAGAACCAGATCTTGAACCGCCAGTATCATGTCTTATTTCGATCTCCCCAGGAGAAAAATAATCATTTACGCAAACCTCTCTAAAACATTGCGAATAACAAACTTAAACGGATACACAGCACCGGTTTTATGCTCAGGGTAAGTGGTTCGTTCCCCAGCAAAACAACAGCCTTCAAACCCTCAACCAACCAACATAAAAAGTCTAGAAGCTCTTTTTCAATATTAATAACATCAACTTCAAACATTTGCATAGGAAGTAATTTGAATAGGTTATGCTTTTGTCAACTTTTGTAATGAAATTAAATTCCTGGGTTTGCAATCAATGAACTTCTATATATTACGTATTTTTACAGTAATATTTTATTCCAAAATACAAATTTAAAGCTTGCATCGCCGCAACTGCATCACCGCAAGTCTCGAAGAAAAAAAGGCAAAACTAAAGGTTTTTTGTGAAGAAATTTAACTGACATGGCTTTATACCACGCCAAAAAGAAGTCCCTAAATTTTATTCATACAATAATTTTTCAAAATTATTGATTTTTAAATTAAAATTGTAACATTTTGAATGTTTTAATCAAATCATTTCTGCAAAGACAAGAAAATTTCTATAACTTTTACAATAAAAGTCGTATTCAGAATAAAGAAACTCACGATTTTCATTATTACAAGATTCGCATAGGCTAGGAAAAATTTGATTAATAATTGGTACCAGCAAAGTCCAAAGCATAACTATTTTGTTAAGTCATAGAGCACAGCCAATTGCTAGACCGAATTTCCACCAAGCAAAGCAGTCATGCGGGGAAAAAAATTATTTCCTGCAGTAAAAAGAATTTAAAGGTTACATAGCAGACTTGAATCATAAAGTTTTATCACGGCTGTGAGGTAGCACTTACCTCATATATCTGCTTTCCCATTAGGCTAGTGTTTCATCAGCATCTGAATTCACACATAGCCTATTCTGGCATTCCACCCGAACCTTCAAACCACACACAAGGGTTTGAAGGATGCCAGAATAGGCTATGTGTGAATTCAGATGCTGATGAAATACTAGCCTAATGGGAAAGCAGATATGTGAGGTAAGTGCTACCTCACAGCCGTGACAAAAAGAGTTTTGAGAATAAAATTACCGTCCATGCAATGCTCAAGATAGCGATGTTTTGGTCAATACCAAACCTCATCAGCTGAGCTGGCATGATTCGAAATAAGTAGGAAGCAAGAAATTTTCACACCATAGAATTTCAGGTAGCTGAAAACAGCCCAAGCCGAAAAAATAAAAGACCGAAACAAACCAGCAAAAAATCGGCAAAGCCAACCATAAGCTCCAAAGTCAAAAATATCGTTTTGCCAGCGGTCAAAATGCAAATAAAGCGTTGAAATCGGCTACGCGTTACAATGAGTCGAAAAAAAATTAAGCTAATTAACCGTTGAAACCGGCCATAAGTTTTGAGCTAAATATTTTTTATTATTTTTTCAGATATTTGAAATATTTTATATATTTTCTATTATTTTTAATTTTTTAACTACGCGGAATTTTATAAATAGTGAGAAAATTTCTTGTTTCTTACTTATTTCGATTCATGCCAGCTGAGCTGACAAGGTTTGGTATTGACCAAAATAGCGCTATCCTGAGCATTGCATGGAGGGTTATTTTACTCTCAAAATTCTTTTTACTACTGGGAATAATTTTTTTCCCCGCACGATTGTTTTGCTTGGTGGTAGTTCGGTCAAGAAATTGACTGAGCTCTACGACTTAACAAAATAGTTATGCTTTGAACTTTGTTGGTACCGATTATATATCAATCAAATTTTTCCTAGCCTATGCGAATCTTGTAATTGAAGCACGTTGTTAAAAAAGTTGATAAATGACATTTTTCAAAAAATGAGTTTTTCAAAGATTTTTTAATTTACTGTATTTACTAAAACTAATTTCCTGGAGAAAAAAATTGTATTAATTTTCAATCAATTTTCGGTAGTAAATAGCTTAGTATGTCGCAATTGACAGCAGGACTAAGTGGAAATTTAAAACTTTAAACGCGATTTACTCGAAACAGCAAAATGCGACTTAGCAACTTTTGCCAAAACATGCTTCAATTATGATGGCTTAATAGTGATCCTCGGTTTGCCATGAATTTTAGTGGAGTTTCTAGCCTTTCATTTGGTTGTTTCTCCTATTTTAACACTTGCGACTGAGCAGATTACTGCCACCCAGGTCTTTTCGACGGAATTGGTGTTTGTGATGCCCAATTTTGTGGCTAATCCCATCTATTCTTGATGAATTTTTAGACCTATCCAACGATTGATTTTCAAAATTTTGATTAAATCACTCTGACATAAAGACAAATTTTATGACAAGTTCAAGTCTCAGACAAGCTTTTGGATTATTCTTCCTTGTAATTTTCACTCAAGACAAAAAAATTTCTAGGTTTCATTGTATTTGATTGAAATTGTCCTTATAAAAAAACATAGATATATAACGCTTTCGCTGGGTACGAGAGTTACCACAAGTGATAATTTTCATGCAGGCTTTTAGACTCTGTCTTTCAGCCTACCACTATACTCCCTGTTTGCTGCTGATAAATGGATAAACCACGAAACAGCAGGCGGTACAGCGATTGAGAATATATAGCTCCTTGATCAGATTTGCAATTTGGTCAGATCGAGCACTCTCAATGTGTTCGAAAGTTACCGCAAGTGATGATTTTCGTACATGCTTTTAGACTATGTCTTTCAGCCAACCAGTTTACTCTAAGTTCGTTGTTGATAAAGAAACAAACCCCGAAAAGGCAGGCCGTACAGCGATTGAGAATATATATAGTTACTAAAAAATTTACATTTGAAAAAAGTCTTTGATGTTTTTAATGAAGTTATTATTCAAAACAAAAGAAATTGCCAGACTTCGAACGGTTTGTGATCAAATTATTTCTATGAATACAAGAAAATCGCTGAAAATTTCCCAAGGTTAGGCAAAACGTTTATGGTACAAACAGTGTTTACGACAAAGAAACACTACAACTTTGAATATTTGATCAAACTATCCAAATGCAAAGATGAAAATTAAAATTAATAACTTTTCGGCAATTTTTTTGATTAGTTACCTCATACAATTTTTACTCAAGCCAAAGAAATTACAAGGATGAAAGAGATTTTGGTAAACTTAGTCCTGTAAAAATAATAATACTGTATAAAATCAAGATTTTAATGACATCTGCTTTAAAAATTTTCTCTGTTGCTGCAATATGGCTGATTAAATCAAGCTTTTTGCCGACCAATGACTATTACTGTAAATGTAAATAAATAAATATAAATCTGCAACTAAGCATCCTGTAATACCAAATAACCAAAGTGAAATTTTGCAGAAATGTGCTTTATTAACCGTAACAACATTCCGGACGGTGTTACAATCTCTGATCAAAGCATCAAAATCTCGGATCAATCTGATGACCTCACTTACGAAGAAGACTATGTACTAACCATTGGTTGTCTCGGAGAGCAACTTCTTAATACTATTGTTAGGTCAATCACTTGCTTGAGCAACGAGAGTTGGAATCCAGATTATCGATCTTTGCGTTGTATTCAAACTTGAATACGTATTTCCGACATAACAAAGCAAACACGATAGCATTTTAAAGTAAAGTTGTTGTTAGACCATTAAACAAAATTAATAGAATGGTACAAATTGAAACCAATGATTGCAGAATTGGTTGCGAAACTTGTTGAACACTTGAAATTTAATGTCTACCCGCCGATTATATCGCAGTTATTTTGCAAGAAAGGATGTATACAATTGATTTAAGACATAATAAGAGTATTTGATGAATTTAACGTATGTTTTGGTAGATTTATTCCAAACGAAGTTCCTCAAACAGAACCGTTTTTAAACCCTCTAAGTTGTTTTTTAAAAAAAGAGCTAATTAAGAATTGTTTGCAAAAACCAACTTGCAGTAACAAAATTAATTTTGTATCTATACTCGCTTGTTTGAAAAGCAGCAAATTAGATCTTTGGGAAGTAAAGCTAATGCAAACTAGAGATTACAATTTTTTAGAATGCGACTTTTGATTTTTAATCAAGCTTAAATATTTCATAGTAGCGAATGGACTCAATGCGGAAAACGTTTTCGATTTTTTTTCATACATCGTGTAATTTTGTGAAGTGCTGTTTATAGTTATAACATTGTAAATAAAAGAGAGGTACTGTAAATATTTTATTTGTATTTAAATTCACAAACTGTCAGAAATCTCCTCAAATGCAAATTTGCGTCTTGGTAGATCATGTGCCATTGTTTAACTGTAAAATGTCAAGAACGTGCTAAGTTTAATTAGAGCAGTAGAGAGCTGTGATACTCGAATTTTATTCGCATTGGTTTTAATAGCCTTAGTCGGTTTTAAAAAAAGAAAGCAGTTTTGTTGTGATTTTGGTAAAAATTTCATGTTTTTTTTACCAAGTTTTCGTATTTGTGATTAACCTCTCTATTCATCGAGAGGGAAAGCAGCTCATACACGGTTTTTCATCATTTCCTTCCTGATGCTTCATTAAGAGGGAAAGCAGCTCATACATGGTCTTTCATCATTTCCTTCCTAATGCTTCATCTCACTCCAGGAACGTAGCCAGATAGAGGCAATGGTAGAAACACTTAGCCACGCCTGGAAAAAAAATTTGTTGCTTTACGAAATCAAAACTTACTGATATACATAGTCCGGGCCGGATTAAGCCTTTTATGAGCTTTGGGCCTTACGATAGTCAGAGGCCTATTTTTCATTCTATTCGTTGTACTAAAAAATATCCACAATTGAAATGAAAAACAAATACATAAACAAAGTATTTGCTTTGTATGTACACATTTAAATGGCACATTTTCTGGATTTAGACAATGCAAAGCTTCTAATAATGTCATCGGTCTTTATTTTTTCCAAAAGTTCGTATTTAATGCAGAGTAGAGCTAACAAATTTCTCCTTTTCACAACCGCTTTTTATTTTTCTTCATTTTTATTTTTAAATTACTTGAGCCTGCATGTTGAAGTTCCCAGCTACGTACGGAAAGCACTGTCACTGTAAAACTAATTCTTGATTTGCAGTGACAGTATTTCCATACGCTTTTATGACACCATTTAGACGTAAGACGTGCTTACCTTGCAATCGCTGTCTGTACTAGGCGCATTGAAACTTAAAATTTTTTGAAATTTTGAAAATTAGTCAAACACACAATAAGGTCACCCTAACATATTTAATATAGCGACAAAGGCTAAATATCTGTTTAAGCTAAAGTACAATAGGAACGCATGTAACAAAACCATGACAAATTTAAGATGAAAAATAACGGTAACCCTGTGGGGATCCCAATTGGTCTTCACTTCAAATTCTTAAAACTGCCCGATCGGAAAAGACCACAACCACAATCCATCGATTCGATAAAATATATTTAGGTATGGTGTGCAAAGTAATATCAGGACAACTTAAAACAAATGGAGCAAATTTTTACTAAAATTATTCCCGGCTGACTTCCAACATAATAGCATTAAGTGTCCCAAAATAAAATAGTGCGTAGTGTTTAGTACCAAACCAAAAAAAATGAGCTCACGTTTAGCGTGAAACGTGTGAAACACTTGAAAAAGGTTATTAAGTGGTGATAATCACGGAAATGCAACGATAAGAAGTGATTTATGCAAATTAGGACTAAAGGCAAACACGTGACGAAGAGGCTTGTCGAAATACGTCATAGGTTAAACGAGAGGTACTTTTGACAAAGTGATTCTAAAACAAAAGCTGCTCTTTTGAACAAAAATAAAGGTGAAGTTCAAGTTATAACAGCCAGAGGGGTTGATGGACCGATGGTTTTGGTTTTTTGGCTCTGCATGTTTTCTTGATTCTTATTTTTCAGTACATTACTCAAAATTACATTTTGGCTAAATTAGCACGCATGTTTATGCTTTGTGTTGTGCCTGATAAATTTGTTTGTGTGTTTTTGTTTTTTCGCGTTATTATGGACCTTTGTTGAGTCTGATACAAATAAATAAATAAATAAATAAGTATTAACTATGGAATGAAATTCGACCCTAGTATGTTATGGTTAAAAACAACTTCGGTTTAGAGATTCTTTGCCACAAACAAACTATTGTAGTAAGTATTTTTAGCAGTTTTTTGCACTATCAACATCCCTTAATAAAGATACATTTATTTAAACACCAAACAACTGTAACATATGTTTTTTGCAGTTTTTTGCACTATCAACATCCCTTAATAAAGATACATTTATTTAAACACGAAACAACTGTAACATATGTAAGCTGGATGGTGTCAAAACAGGCGCGTAGCCAGGATTTGAAAAAAAGGGGGGGGGGGCTTTTTTGAAAGAGTGAGACAACTGCAACCGACCTTGACCCGAATTTTCATTGTTCTTGAATCAGAATCACTCGGTTTATCCAAAATTGAGAATATTTTTCGGCCAAACTTGGAAATTCAAACGGTTTTTCAGCACAAAAACAGGTGATCTCCGAAAAAAAATGTCTTCACCGAAATTGAGAGGAATTTTTCGGCCAAACGCGGAAATTCAAACGGTTTTTCAGCCCAAAAACAGATGATCTCCGAAAAAAAAAATGTCTTCACCGAAATTGAGAGGGATTTTTGGCCAAAATCGGAAATTCAAACGGTTTTTCAGCCCAAAAACAAGTGATCTCCAAAAAAAAAGGTCTTCACCTAAATTGAGAAGCATTATTCCGCCAAAATCGGAAATTCAAATGAATTTTCAAGCCGAATCGCAACATCTACTTCACAACTTCGGCACCCAAATTCCTTTGGGAGGGGGGGCTGTTGTCATTTTTTCAGCAAAAATCGGCCTCAAAATCATAAAAAACGTGCGATTTTGCATACTTAACAGGCCAATGGGGGGAGCTCGAGCCCGCCCCCCTGGCTACGCTACTGTGTCAAAACTTACTTCACGACAAACTAATACAATACAAGATGAAATAAATGGCAGTCTTTGGCAGCCAAAAAATAACGTCAACCTCATAAGGTATAGACATAGTTGTGACAAATTCAAGAAGTTTGGTGCAGAGGTGCACCTATGTGGTAAAATAAAAACCTCAGGGCAAAAAAAACTGTTTGGAAATCAATTTTGACTCACCCGGCCTATAGAGGTTATAGGCTACAAGAATTATGGTTAACTAAAAAACTTTATTTGAACTGCTTTTTGGGATCAAATGTTTTCGTAAGTAGGCGAGATTTAATTTTTTGGCGAATGACTCCATCTCGTTTATCAAATCCGACAACGAGTGCGCTGTGTGCAGACGCTTCCGTAACAAGTTTGACGTCCTACTCCACAGATTGGATATGACATGGGTGGTGTAATACCAGAGGTTTCTTCAGACGCTCTTCTATTTCTCTATTTGTAAGGTTGCAATTGCTAAAGGTTGTTGCAGGTAAGAATTGACGGAGGCTAACTCATAGTTAGCATTTGGTTCTAAGTTCTGAGTTGGTACACCAAACAAGCAAATCGAACTGCTGTTCAGTGCATGGGGCCAGTCATTGTTATTTGCACTTTCTTCAGCTACTGGTTTCCGAAGTGGTAGCACTTTTGCCACTCCCACATTTCTTAAACTTTGTTTATCATCCCTTATCATTGAAATCAAAACATTTTCGGGGTGTGCAAATAACCATTCCGTTGCATAACACTTAAAAACAAATTTTTGAACACGTTTGTTTGAAAAATTCTTCATCCTCTGAACCAAGTTGAAAAAGTTGCTGGATCCATAAGTTATCTGATTATTTTGTTTGATTTCATACCAAGTTGAGAGATAACTAGAATTTTCAGGTTTAGAGGTGGCTCTTCCAGATACACATAATAGTGCAGAATTCTGAATCCTAAAGTGAGCCATCTCGAGTGAACAATGGATCCAACCTCCAAATAAGTCAGATCATCATCAACTTTTCCGTGATTGTATCAGTGCCCAACATATGTTATAAGCATACACTTGATCCGTGCTCGATTTGCTGACAACCAGCTCTAGAAGAATAGGAAAAAACAAAGAAGGCTTTGGCAATCGTTAGAATCGAGTAGTTGTCCAACTTGACTCAGACCCATTCAAGTTTTTTTCAATTGGCCCTCAAAAGTATCTGGACCACTTATGGAACCATCAAGAACTCCAAACACATGTCGTAAAGGAAGATCATTAGTATGGAGCAAACACACAATCCACTGAAGAGGCTTATTTAACGATTTCTTCAATCCACGAATGCAGCCATTGTATTTTCCTGTCATGGAAGCAGTATCACCCGTTCCCACGATTGCTAGATTAAGGAGGACTAAACGCAAATTCAATTAGGGTATTTAAAGTTATGAGAACCGTATTAGACTAGAGCAATGGTATTCAACCTTTAATAGTCTGTGACCCCTTTTAGAGACTCTCAACACTAGTTGCCCCCTTGGCGGCAATAAAGTTTTCTGTACCAATGACAAACCGATTGAAACCAAAAAATAAAGAACCTCACCACAATTTGATTGGATTTTTCCCGAAATTCTGATTGAAGACCGAAAAAAAAGTCTTCACCACACATCGAAGGGATTTTTCTCCAAATCCCAAATTTCCATGGAAGTCCAAAAAAGTTTTTTTTTTATCCAATGTACCGTGGTCCCCTAATTAATGTCTCGTGGCCCCCGGTTGAGAACCACGGAACTAGATCAAACTGAATAGTGCGTAGCGAAACAACTCAATGCAGTAGCCTAACCGCAGCTTTGCTTTAGGTTAAAATTGGAATGGCATCGCTAATGACGCAAAGGCTATTAACATCAGGGTTGCCAATAAAAATTATATCATTAGAGGCCCCTGCGTCGTCTTTGAAGTAAAATATCTTTGGAACGGCTTGGTCAAGAAGAATGGAGTCAATGCCAATCTAGTCTTATGCGATTGGCCTAGCTTTAGATACCCCTATTGATTTTGTCTTTATTAAAATTGTTTATTAAAAATGCTGCACTAAAATGTATTAAAAAATGTTTATTAAATGCTTAATAAAAATGTTGCACTAAAATGTACTTTATGCCATAATAATTTTTCAAAAAACAAAAATTACGCATTATCTTTACAATTTAATTCATCTGAAAAACAAAAAGCAGATCTGTAACTAAAAGGGTAGTTAATTTTTTAATAAAAAAAATTCAATATTTTTTTATTAAATTGGGCGGTATTTATTGCATAACGTAAATAAGTGCATACTAGAGGCAAAAACACCAAAGGAGAGGCCGAAGACAACATGGTGCTATTCATAGGTGGGCATAGATTCGTTAATCTGTTAATAACGAAGCTAACTTTTTCATTAACTCGGTAATTCGTTAAATTTTTTTTATGTTTACGAAATAAGTTAACTTCCGTTATGTTTCGTTAACTTACGTTAAGGTTTTCATCGCTAATTTCTCGCACCATTCATTCATCTTACCGGTACAACCAGTTTGCACCGGTAACACTTATTGCGTATTAGCACGAGTGTTGGAGAAAAAAAATCAAAGAAAGGAGCTGCTCTTTTTTGTGGCAAATATTCAGCAGCAGCCTCATTGGTCTATTAATTATCGCTGTTCGCAACTTCCAAAGATTTTCTGATCGCAGCTTTGTTAGTGCATTTGAACCTATTTCTGTCTTGAAATTAGATAGGACTGTAAAATGTAACTTCCAAAACACAAAAGACCACCACAGCAATAAATTTTTGCTTACAATCAGCTCAACAGTGCGATTACGTGTTCTAGAAGTGAGTAAATAAACAGAAATTTAAATTACACTGAAATGTCAACGAATTAAAGCACTTCATTAACTTCCATTGATTAAAGGTGAAACTAACAAATTAACTTTAACGGAGGTATGAAGATTGCTAACGGACTAGTGGTTAACGAAGCAAACGTTTTGAATTTACTTGCCCACCTATGGTGCTGTTACTTTTTAGTACATTCAAAATATTCCCAAGATGTTACAATATATTTTGTATTATAGGCACAATTTAAAGCAACTCGCCGGTATGCAGTAGTTGATTAAATTTTCTACACATAAATGTAAATTAGACAATACAGAAATTACTTTTTTCAAAAAATTTTAAACTTTGTGCAATAGAGGCGATTTTTTGATATCTCGGCACTGTCTGTCTATTTCAATTCAAATCATCTGGCTGTCATTGTGATGACAGAAATAACATTTCAAATTATTAAGTTGCTCTGTTTCGAGCCATTATTTTTCACAAAACTTGGGGACTTGTTGTTGTGACTACCCGAAACAGCCCTAAATCATCAACTAAGACCTAAACTTAATTTCAAAGGCGCAACCAAAACAGCTAAACGAGGGCTGAAACTCTTCCTTACCAGCAAGTCACTAAAAAATTTAACGCAAACATTAAGGCTTTTAAACTTATTTTGGACTGGATTATGCAAGGGTCAGGGGGGGGGGTGGCTGACAAGGGCATCGGCAGAAAATTTTTTAGGAAGGGGCCAATAAGAATAGAGCCAGTAGTAAATACTAAAAATGGACATTTTTTTTGAAATTTGGTAGGTTTAAGAGAGAGTGTGTGAAAATCCAGTGGGGGGGCCAAGGCTCTTGCCTGCCAATCCTGCTCCCCCTTGCCGACGCCCATGGAAGCTGAGTAATTTAATTTTGTCAAATGTCTTCTAAATATTAGCAATTAGTTTTTGTCATTTCAGATGGCGTTAAAAGACCATTTTCTAAATAATCACAAAATTACTCACGGACTGAAGGCTTCGCCTCCAACTTTCATCAACCAGTCCTACGTTTGTGAAACGCAGACAAAGTTTAGGTTTCAATTCAAGCCCCCCTTCACGAATTCTCAGTTGCACGGTGGCTTAAGTTGTTTCATTTTCGCTATCATGTGGGGTGAAAAATATTTTATTTTGCTAGAAAATTACCACCATCGAATAGGAGCATCCAACAAAATAACGATGAACTTCATTTTCATTGAGTTTCATAACATAATTATTGACATGATATTTATACAGCCGTAGCCGAGCCAGATGAAAGAGAATAACCTTCCTTATTGTTTAAGACAACCGTGTCTTGAACTGGCTGCGTTATAACTGTATAACACAACCTTAATCTCTCGCGAGAAACTAACTTCGTAGATTTCTCGATCCACGCCGTCCGTCTTAGAAGCAAAATCACACACTAATTTTTCCCAAAAAATCTTTATTGACAAATTGCATCAGCTCCCGAATACAGCGACCGTGGTAGATCACTTCCAAAGTGGATTAGGCTTGGATTAAAAAGCGAAATCGCTCTGGGGTTAAAATCAGCCGCTCGCTGACTGCACAAAACACTACAATAATTTGGACATGTGGTCTCCGATATACATAAAGCCAAGTTGATAAAGCATAACAACAGCAAAAACAAATTATTCCTCACGTTGTTTTCCGAATAGCTGGTCACTCAATTTCTGATGCGGGGGCAGTTATTTGTTATGAAAAACAACTGGGTTTATAGAGAATCGAGCAATTTAATCAAATTAATGCACTTATGTCATAACCTACAAAGTACTATTCTTTTTACAGTCTCAAAACAATTTTTTCCCAAGGGTTAGTCATGCTTCATAAACATATTGCTTCTAGCAATTTCAGCAAATAGGTCATAAAAAAGGTCTGCGCTTTGATTTTGTACACTTCTTAAACAAAAACAATACAATAACTCAACGTCGAGCCCGTTATTTTCTGGTTTCCAGAATGTCACTTATTTAGCTATGCACGCTAAGTTGCTCGCACTAACAGTAAACAAGCAAAATTGAGCGTTAATATATGGCATGCACGATGAGCGGTTCGGTTCACATTTTGACTTCGACTATTTCCGATAATACGGGCACAATTTATGGAACACTTACATCTTTATCCTATCTCCACTCTCTGGTATTTTTTCGCATGGTAAAATATTGACATTGGCGTGGAGAGTTTTGTTTTGAGTTGAGAAGGTGGCAATTTTTGGCGTTTTGGACCATTGATAGTAGACTTGAAATAGTCAAAGCTGAACTGCATTAAAATGTTGTATTTGGCTTATTTAAAAACTTTATTATTTTCATTTAGAACGTGAAATGTTTTACCACAATTATGCAATCACTGGTGCAATCAGGTGGCTATAGGGCTGAAGCCTTCTTAACAAATTTGCTTAAATAAGAGAAAGTACATGGCGGCCTAATATAGTCTTTTGCAGTATAATTTGGTTTTAAAACGAGTAAAAATGTTCCACATTGCATCAAAAACTATTCAAAATGCTTTTTTTCTCGCTAGCAAAAGCAGCCCAGTGCCTTTAGTCTAGCCCCCTTCACTAACGTTCACCGAGAAGTTAAAATCACTGACAATTAATGCGAATGTTGGATTGCTGGCTGGGGAGGTTAGATTTTGACAAAATTTGGTCGATTTTCTAAATTGTTGATGCACATATTATACAAGTTAGGAACCTTTGTAATTCGGAAATAATAAAAGTATCGATTCTGTCAATTATTATCATTGCAACTACAAAAATACAAGAAAAACCTTTTCACCTTTGTTTCTAAAATATAACAAAATTTTCAATTAACTTTTTTGGGTAGTGGAGTTAAAAAAGTTTACCAACGAGAAAAAAAGCTTTTTAAAAACTAAATTCAAGCAATCTGAAAATATAAGTTTTGCCGAAGAATTTCAAAATAAGCCCTTCCAATCCAATAACAATGAAGTGCGAACCAAGCTGATTTCTGTTGAATGTTTAAAATTTAGTTCTTTCTTTGAATTTTCTCGTTTGTTTATGTTACATACACAGTTTATGAGGTTGTTTGTTTAGAAACACTCGTATAACTATAGCAACATTCGTAAAACAGTTTGCATCCTCGGCAAGTAACGCTGATGCGAATAAAAGGAGAATTTTTGCCAAGAAAAATAAAATTAATTAATTGGAAAAAAACGAAAAAAAAACTTCCAAAGTTGTAAAGTGATTATATAATCAGGGGCGTCGCTAGAGGGGTGGCGGGGGGGTGGCGGCCCGCTCCGGGTGTCACCATTTTGGGGTGACACCTTTTTTTTGAGACCGAAAACCCACTGATTGGTCGGCTAAGACCTTTTTTTTATTTATTTGTTTGGTCATCACATACTTTCGAATTGAAAACCAACTCGTTTTGCAGCGAAGGTTTTTTTTTTTTGGTCTTCACCTATATTCTGGCCGCTAAAGGGTGCCACCACGAAATCCCGCCCCGGGTGCTATCATTCTTAGCGACGCCTCTGCCTATTATATATTGTTACTTTCTGGCTTCATTACAATTGCAATAGCCGTGTGTCAAAACATAAAAAGCCGTAAAGTGTAACAAGCGTTATATCTTTTCATGAATCATCATAATTGATTACCTCCATGCAAAGTTTTATTTGCATGAATAGTTTTTGAACAAGTTACGCTGCCGATTTCGTTCATGACTAAGCGCAATGCCTTCGCCGCAAAACGACGTAATGACGAAATTCTTGAAAACCAGACAGCGTAAAAGAATTTGCCAGTGCCAGGGCATTTAAATTTTATTTTGACATCTCTAATGTCTCATATTTGCATAAAAACTGAGGGTTATAGTTCAACAAACCGTTAATTGCATTAAAACGATAAACTTTATGATGACAAACTTTTCACCATCACAGATTTGAATAAATTTTAGGAAAAGTCACACCACAGAT
Organism: Trididemnum nubilum; assembly: GCA_963965965.1. NCBI lineage: Eukaryota > Metazoa > Chordata > Ascidiacea > Aplousobranchia > Didemnidae > Trididemnum > Trididemnum nubilum. The sequence goes on from OZ014483.1 coordinate 23,766,036, forward strand.
TTGATTAAATTTGAATAAATTTTAGGAAAAGGAATTTCACGATTTTCGGACAAAGGTGTCTCAAAAAATTTTCGTTCTGAAATTGCCTTGTGTCAATTCGACATACTGACCTGCAATAAAGGGTTAAGCAACTGGCAGTAATAGGTTTTTGACTAACTTATGCAATATATCATATGCTAATCAGTATAAAGCATTCAAATATTATTGTTAAGTCCTTAAACATATTCTGCAATAACAGTAGCATACTGAAAGCAATTGCTTAAAGTTTACGTTAGTTTACTACAATTGATTGAGTTGATATGCTAGATGAGGGGAACTTATGAACAAACTTTTGATTTTATTAGGGCTGTAATAGCACTAGTCTTCTGGTCTTGTTATTTGTGAAATGCATTCTTGCGGTTAATTGCATGAGCAGATAAATTATGATAAAGTGTTTTATAAAGAAGAGGGCCTTTCCATATAATTTGCACAAGGTCCCCCCTTTCGTAAGGCCACTACTGTTTTAGAGATGCGCGAAGGCTAAAAAATCACGCACATCATTACTTTGCTAAAATCATTTAATGAAGATTTAGATACGCTCGAGGTATTTGCGTAAGCACATGATCAAGCAAAAAAGCTTTCAGGAAAACTGTTTCTCGGCACGGCAAACCGTCTGCCAGGTAATTTAAAGCGACGTTTCTTGGATTACCTCGATAGGCGTTTCCTAGACATAAATGAACCAGGATTTAAAAAGTTCGAAGCTTTGCGACAGCTTGTTGTCCACAAGCTCGAGATTTTGAGATCACATTGCGCTTATAGGCTTTAATTTCCGCCTGAAGACAAAATAAAAACTCGCAACTTCGCTAAAGCAATGATCGCTTAAACTCGGTTTGAGTCCGTTGTAGTGCTGTTGCGTCGCTTGAAACCAGTAATAATCACGATTCTCAAGAACAGCGCCGCTCCGTGAATTCGGTTAGTGGTAGAGCGCCTTCTAATCAACGGAACACTGAACTACCACCAGAATGATTCGCATTCGCAGAAAATGGTAAAAGACATTAGCTTGGTGATTGCGATAAGTTTAAAGAGCTAGCTAACCATATGAAATGACAATCTGTTTTTGATTTTGATAAATGCTTGAGTTGTTTATCGTCAGGACATACTGCTAACAATTGCGCATGTCCTAGTAAATGTCGTAAATGCAAATCAGATTTTCGCATTAAACATGCTACTGCATTGCACGATTGCTATCGCTAGAAAACAGAGAACCTCTGGACCGCTGACAAGGCACTTCCTTTGTCGGTATCACCTGAGACCCAGAGTCCTGCTGGATGTAATTCTCACGTGGTTTATAAAATGAGTTTCGGAGAAATTCGTGTAGTTCTTTTACGTACTATTTCTGTGTTGATCATAAACCCAAATAGCGAAAGGTCAATTCTGGCGTATGCTCAACTTGATAGCGAGTCACAAGCGACGTTAATCTCGGAATCTTTGCGCGCTGAACTTGGCTTGGAACCACATAACAATTTAAATACTTTCAACAGAGGTGAAGTCGAGGACGCAAGGCCCGAGGTCAAGATCACAAAAAAAATCCGAGACCAAGGCTTTCCGAGGACAGACCCTCTCGAGGCCAAGGACAGGAATGCTCGAGGCCAAGGACCAAAAAAACAAACGCAAGTGTTCTCCAAAAAAAAAGGTCTTCAAAAAAACTTTTCAGGCCATCTCAAAAAAAAAGTCTTCAAAAATATTTTTTAGGTAATTCCAAAAAAAAGGTCTATAAAAATTTTTTCAGCCAATCTACAAAATTTTAATCATTCAAAAAATAATGCTGTCTTCGAGCCGAGGACAAGGCAATTTGCGAGGACTTGAGGCTTCGAGGCCAAGGCCAAGGACTTGACCTTCGAGGCCAAGGCCAAGGACTTCAAAATGTGTCCTCGAGGCCAAGGACGTCCTTATTGTTTTAATGTTTAATCGTTTTGCGTGCTTCTGGTCTAAAGGCTTCCTGCGTGGAAGCCTAGGGAAGAGCCACCAGAATGGCGAATACTTAAAACAAGCAATTCCAAAAATTGTCTTCCCGCTGGAATCGAAGCTACAGCCTTTGGATTACCGGTCCACTGCTCTACCACGTGAACTAGAGAAGACGTCTCCTCGCGTGCTTAATTTTGGCTATTTAAACCCAGCAACTAGCTTGATGTATGATTTCAATAATAAGCTAATTAAGATGTTTTTGACATTTTGCTGGCCAGAGTTTTAATCTTTAATCGTTTTGCGTGCTTTTGGCCAAAAGGCTACCAGTGTGAAAGTCTATAGGGAAGAGCCACAAGAACAGCAAATACTTAAAACAAGCAATTCGAAAAAATTGTCTTCCCGCAGGAACCGAACCTGCTGCGTTTGGTTGCCGGTTCACTGCTCTACTACTTGAACTAGAGACGACGTCTCCTCGCGTGCTTAATTTTGGCTATTTGAACCCAGCAACTTCCTTAATGAGTACCAACTTCCTTCCTTTGTCAACTTCCTTAATGAATTGTTTGTTGTATGAATTTTACTGTTTGAGACGTCTTCTCTTACTAGCTCAAGTGGTAGAGCAGTAGACCGGTAATCCAAAGGCTGCAGGTTCAAATCCTGTGGGAAGACAATTTATGCCTTGTTTGTTTCAAGTAGTCGCCGTTCTTGTGGCTCTTCCCTCGGCTTCCGCGCTGGCAGCCTTTAGGCCAGAAGCACGCAAAACGATTAAATTTAAATACTGTTCGTACTCTTGCTGAAAATACTGTGCAAAAATACGTGCGACGGAGACACTAATTTTGATCTGCAATCACTTGATTTTGGCGATAAGTTTGTGGTGGCCGAGCCATTAATTAATATATTTTGTCCTTGCGCAATTTTTTCTGCGGTATCCGGTTATTGGCACATATTGCTCATTGTTATGGATGGTATTGCATAATAAACGAATATTGCGAGACAAAAGGAATTTAATTAACACGTCTTTGCTCTCTCTTCTCTTTGTTTACTCGCTGTATATATATCGCTGCTTCAATTCATTATTATCATTATTTAAATGTATTCTACTTGTTGATATTAAAGCATTACGTGTTGAGACTCATCGCGTACAAACTCACTAAATTGATGCCCCTCGTGAGGAGCGCCTGAAGGGGCGCTCACTTTATTGGTACTCCGTGTCAGTCAAAGCAGCATCAAAACTTCACTAAGAAGCTTTTAGAATTTTCAAAGACAAAAAAAAGTTTTAAGTACTGTAAAGCAACTAAGCTGAGAATTGCTTAAATGCTCAAGAAGAGTTCAGAAAAGAGTCCGAGTAGAATCGGAGAAGAGATCGAAAAGAGTCCGGAGAATTGTTCAAAAACAGGACGAGAAGTGTGGTTCAAAACTGTTCGAGAAATGCCCGGAAATCTAAAGAAGAAGTGCGACGCAGTAAGGCGAATTTCATTGAAAAAGACGATCGCAGCCAAGACGATTGAAAACCAACAGCACTTTCTTCTACAGGCAGAGTCACCCGAAAAGGCCTTGAGCCAGATAGATTCCGCTACTGAGAATGTCATCACGAAGTCGTTTACTTTCTTTATTCGCTAATTGCTTTCGCTGCTGTACATTATACAAGCCAACAATGCTAGCTTAGCGTTGCCTGTATGACATGAAAATATGATCAAGGGAGAATTTTACATTCCGAAGCCCTTGCAGTGTGTGCGACACAACATGACTTCTACTATAAATTGCAGCGCTGACGTACATTACCCTAGTGATAATTTCAAAAAATTCCCATCACAATCTGCGAACTTTATGAAACGAATTCAGAAACAACAACTTATTTTTTTAGGTGCCAAAACTAATAATAATCATAAACATTATTTACCGCCACCTTCGGTTGCAGTTTGCACTGAATTGGCTCGTACTCTAAAATCAAATTGTTGTGGTAGATTAACACAAATATCTGACATATCGTGGGCAACCTCAAACTCGTCGGCGATAGTCTACGTCTGGCCCACAACACACAGAGAAACTGTAAGAAAAATGCTGTTGTTTCTCGAATCACTGGAATATATGACCTCTTAAGCAAGCAATTAAATTCACCATTACACTCTTTAACACATTGTGCAATAAAAAAAGGGTCTTGCATAACAGGAAACAGAATACACACTTGGGAAGTGCCTAGGAAGTTAGACTGTCCCCGAGTTACCAAAATGAAATAATTCATAACGTTAAATTACATCTCAATAGTTTATAGAAAGCATATCGCGCTGAAATCCAACAACTCGGTGTAAGTCTGCAATCACAAAGAACATACCCCCCTCAGTGTTCACTTGTTTCCCAAAATCATCAGTTTGTGATCCCTCTGGAATAATTCTCGTACCCCATCATTGCTCCTCTCTTAAGAACCTACAAGTGACTAAAACGCCCCTATCTAAATCCTCAAATCTTCCTTACGTTCGATTCCTTCAAGAAATGACAGATACAGTGCAAGAAACAATAAACAAATTAAACTCTGACCCAAATTTTCAAGAATGCCAACTTCAATCCCTTTTTTCCACTTTGTATTCTCTTGTTGGACGCCAATATCCTGGACAAGTTTTAACTTCCCTTCTCCACAAACCTACCGCAGGAATAATCGTAGGTGACGTATTGACAGAAATCACTTGCATAAAATCCAACATAACCTATCTTCCAAGCATTCGCCATGGAAACGTGTTCTCCCCTAGATCTCTAGTACGAATTCCTGGCCCAAATTCAACATCACAAATTGGACAAGTGTACAGAGACGGAAATGTCTACGTTGGCGTGCTCCTTATTGAAAACTTTGTACCCGTCAGACTATTCACTTTCCTAATCCATGACAAATTCTACACTTTCTCAAATTATACCCTTATTCATTCCGACGCAAATGTTTACCCCCTTTCTCCAAACCTAGCTCCCATCAATGTGCATTATGATCCCATCGATTTTCAAACTTTTACTCATTTTTTGCCTTCATCCACTCTTGGTTTCGAAAATGTTAACTTGCTCGTTCAAACCATAAGCGAAACCAATATGACGCGATATCAGTTGTCTTCTCTTTTCCAACACACAAACACATTTTCTAACACCTACCATCCATCTTATATACTTGATGCCACTACCTCTTCTATTCAAAAGGTGTTTATGCAATTAATTTCATCTATCTCTAACCCCTTCATAAACTTTTTGGTCACCACAGCTTTTGCATTGTGGTTAATTTGGTCTTTAATTTTGACGTACGTGCGCATCATTTTTGATTCAAAAAGTAAAGAATCGCACCAATCCACCTAACGACAGTTTCCCAGATGTGTAAAAAGTCATTAGTTTGCATTGTGTTTCAAAGTACTTTTTCACTGATGTGTATTTATTTGTTCAATACTGAATTTCCTTAAATGTTTTTTCTCGCGCTGTTTATTGTTGTTGCTCTGCCCCACTTTTTTTCCCCGACTGATGAGTATGATGGACAGCCTCGGGAGGCTCTGTCGTCCATCATGCCCATCATTCTGGGGGGGAAGGTCTGTGGTGGCCGAACCATTAATAAATATATTTTGTTCTTGAGCAATTTTTTCTGCGGTATCCGGTTATTGGCACATATTGCTCATTGTTATGGATGGTATTGCATAATAAACGGATATTGCGAGACAAAAGGAATTTAATTAACATGTCTTTGCTTTCTCTTCTCTGTTTACTCACTGTATATATATCGCTGCTTCAATTTATTATTATTATCATTATTTAAATGTATTCTACTTGTTGATATTAAAGCATTACGTATTGAGACTCATCGCGTTCGAACTCACTAAAAGTTCACTATTAGAAATGCTTCAGTTGTGCTAAAATTTGACCATACAAAAAATCGTCCTTACTAAAAAAAAGTTACTTTAAAGCTACTTCTTCTTGAGCAATTGGACTAAACTGTTTTCGAAACATGTTTTTAAAGCAAAAAGAAATTTGCTCAGCACCCGTGTGTGGTGCAGAGACCTGGGTTCACGAAATTTTGCACCAAGAGGTGAAGTTCTTCGTTGAAGCAAAAATAGTTTCAAAAGTTCAAAGTAATCATCTCGTGGTTGTTTTTTTTCAAGTGCTTGGTGGCAAAGTGCATCATGCAACGGCTGGTTTCTGCTGAAATCATTGAGAATATACTAAATTTTGCAGCGATTTCTTGCTCATAAGAGGTTGTGTCAATGCTTCTAAACTTTGAATCGCTAAAGAAGGGAATTTTCGGTTGATGAAAAAGCTCCGTATTATGATGGTGACAAGGTAGGTACAACAAGTCTTTACCAAGTGCTTGTTCTGGCAAAGTGCAAGTCCCATTTTGACGTCCAGTATTAGTTGCTGCTGTATCAAATGATAGGCTGAGCTTCACCAGTCTCAAAAGCTAATTTAGGGACTTTGAGAAGCCGATTAACACTCGACCCAGAGACTAGAATCAACAGGCGACCAACATATTCATATTTTTTGATTGTCAAGGCTTCCAAACACTTACCATATCAGTGAGCTGTAAGCGCTTTCTTGGTTTGAATGTTTTGGATAAACTTTGCTCTTGCTATTTTTCGTGAACGAGAAATTTACTTCTGTTGATAGCAGAAGTAAGCAGATCATAACCAAAACTATAACGGGTATAACAATGGTTTTTCTTCTCTTGATCGCTTGGGTGAAACATTTTCCATCATTTTTGGTAGAGTATCATCAGCATTGCTTTCATCTTCACTACTTTTGGAAGACGTTAGGATAACATTTTTTAAATTGAAGCTATGTGTTCATTTGGTGTTTTCATTCGCCCCTTTTCAGCTTTTCGCTTTTACAGCAGCCAGTGTTTTATCCACACATTCTGTTTAACCACACCGTCCCTTTTCTTGTATGGCAAGGAGAAAAGACCTAAGCCTATAACCTTCAAAATACTCCCATAATCAACGAATCTTAACTTACAAGCTAGTTACTGCTACTGCAGTAGTGCAGCTGGACTGTCATTTAAACTCTCACAAAACTTGCAAAGCAATGATGAAACGAACATGACGCATTTGTTAAAATCATTAAAAATAATCAGCCTCCCTTTCAACTAATGACTGAAGACCCAATTTTAAATCTTTGTTTGTGCATTTGTGTCTGATTAATTATTGGATTTCACAATCTTGTGACTTAAATCGAAAAGATTATTTGTCATTGTCTAATCGGTGCTTAACCCAGCAAACATGCAAAATCGGGCCAATGTTGGCCATCAGTTGGCAGGGTTGGCAAAACGTCGGCAAATTTGCCTACGCTTTACCAATGTTGCCAATGTTTTGCCAACATCTTTGCAAAAGCCGTAATTATTGTAGTAGTAAGTTTCCTCGAATTTTTTCACGATTGTTTAATGATTCGGGGCCATTTTCTTTTACTTATAGGTATCCAATTTGCCAAAAATACTTTTTTTTATTACGATTCAGCCAACGTTGCTGGAATATTGACTCAAATGCATTTCAACCAATTTAGGTCCAACGTTGGATGCCAGCCCCACGCCAACATTGCTGGATAAAATTTTTCTTAACTACCGACAATTTTTTGTTATAAATTTAGGTTGCTTATTGCAAAAGTGCTGAACAGGGATCAGAATTAAAATAATGCCTAAACGTTATTATGTCTAAAATCCATGTTTATTTTTTTGATTTTTTGGAGCAAGCACTTGAAAAAACTTTGCTATGGTGAAACCAAACCTTACTTAATCATGTCTTACTTTTGTGTAAAGTAATCAGCAACACCAATCAATAATTTTATATATTTTAGTCTAATTTTTTAGTACAACAAAAGATGGTTGAGCTAAAAACCTTCACAAATTTCAAAAACGAAAAAACAAAATTACTAAAGCGGAACAGCATGACAAAATCTAGTTTCTCAAGTATTTACAGTAGCCTAGCATTAGTGCATGTGTGGATGGTTTCTGGCAAAAATTTACAGGATTAAGCAATTGCTAAGAGTTACCGGTAGTTTAAGTTTAGGGTTGGACAGTTGGAGGTAATAGTTCTAACAGTTTGTGTTGCAGTGCTGAGGGTAGTTTTACCATGCCATGATTGAGCATTGTCTTGTAAAAATGGCTTTTAGACTAAGCCACTGGACTAAGTTACAGTAGGCTATTTATTACCGGTATTATATTTGAAAGGTTTTATTTTCCCGGAAATTTTTACATACTTTTTTATTATTTCTGACTCAAATCTAACCCAAACACTGATGCTTAATCTAAAACTATCCCCAAATTGATCCCAAACCCTAACTTCAGTCAGTTAGCTGATAAGGGTAATTTCGGACATATGAAACAAAGTAAAATTGCAGCTATTAGTGGTAGGGTACGGTATGTTTTTATATTAGCCTACCTATTTAATTGCTGATTATTGTTTCAGTAATTAGCCCTATGTGGAACTTTTTCCCAGACCTACGGTATCTTGGGGTAAATTGTGCCCCAAAAGTTTGTGCAGCTGTATTATGAAATACGCCTACATCTGTCACGCACCGTAGAAAAAGGCAGTGTCTAGAGCACTGGTCCAGTTTTCAACATGAAATCGCTGCTGCACCGATCGTTTGTTTTTGCACTTCAAGTTACTATCTCTCAAGCTGGCATTGCTGCCCAGACCCTACCGGTAACTCTAAGTCTAATGCAACGTTCTGAAGAAAAAAAAAAACACAGCATGATTGTGCTCAATTGCGAGACAAGCCAAGCGTGTTTAGCACAAATGGAACTCGAACGTTGAGTTTAACCAGCGAGCACCTTACCACTACACCACCGGGGCTACCAGTACGCAGTTCAGAGTTGATGCGTCAAAGTGCTGTATTTAACTTGGATTAATGAGAAAAAAGCAATATAACTGGCTGCTGGTGAAGCAGCAATCCCAACCCTAACGTTAATGCTAACCTACTCTCAAAATCTAACCCAAATCCTCCATAACTTTAAACCATATTGTAGTTTACAACTACTGCACTGATCATTAGTCGAGTGAATAGAGCATTTGCTACTGAAACTGTAGACTTGGGTTTAATTCTTGGTCAGAACAAAACAAAGACTATAAAAATTTAGTATTTACAGCGTTCTTGTTTGAAGTTCAGCTAAAAAAGAATCAGTGTGAAGCCTGTCCTGTGTGTAGACAGATGGGCGAGTGGCAGCTTGACTTGAAGACCAAAATGTCCCTTTGCTGTCTCTTAGCTAAAGCAACTTGGTAACTAAAGATGTAATTACTGTTACTTTATTGTTTCCAGATCAACTAGATAAAAATCTCCGAGCTGGAATCCCTCAAAACTTTACAAAAGTTGTTTTTTGTGCAAAAACTCGCAATAATCGGATGCAGAAAAACTCTATCCCAAAAAGTTTTAAAAGTAAAATGATAAATAAAATAAAAAAAGGTCTGCATCTGCTCTAAAGTCAAATTATCCTCAAAAATCTATGTTGTTCTTTAAAAAAAACAACAACAAATGTTTCGCATGGGTTTCAGTAATGTTCTGGTTTCCAAATAATTTCAAAACACTAAATTTGAGTTAACGTGAAGAATAAGATTTTATAGTAGTTAAATACAGCGAAGATTTGGGATTTGGAGTATACTCAGGCGCGTAGCCAGGATTTGGAAAAGGGGGGGGGGGCTATTTTGAAAGAGTGAGAAGTGTGCAAACGACCTTGACCCGAATTTTCATTGTTCTTGAATCAGCTTCACATGATTTGTCCGAAAATTGAGACGAAATTTATCGGAAAGCTCGGAAATTCAAAGGTTTTTTCCGCCCAAAATCAGGTGGTCTCCAAAAAAAAAGGTCTTCACCGAAATTGAGGCTGATTTTTCGGCCCAAATCGGAAATTTCAACGTTTTTCCGCCCAAAATCAGGTGGTCTCCAAAAAAAAGAAAAAAAGGTCTTCACCGAAATTGAGACTGATATTTCGGCCGCAATCGGAAATTTTAACGTTTTTTCCGCCCAAAATCAGGTTGTCTCCAAAAAAAAAGGTCTTCACCAAAATTGAGACTAATTTTTCGGCCCAAATCGGAAATCCAAACGTTTGAGGGGGGGCTGTTTTCCAATGAGGGGGGCTATTTTCAATTTTTCACAAAAAATCGGCCTCAAAACCACCAAAATGGTGCGATTTTGCGTACTTCACAAGCCAATGGCTCGAGCCCCCCCCGCCCCCCCCCCCCCCCCTGGCTACGCTACTGAGTATACTACTTCAAGTTTAATTCAATTGAAATTGTCTTAAGCTTGATTTAGCTCACTGGTTCATCGCTGATCAGCTTAACCAATTGCAGGCTGAGTTTTTTGAACTACGAGTACAAATTGTCAATAATTGAAAAATTCTTTCAGATGCTGTTTAGTCGGGTACCAGTAGCCACTTAGCAGACATTCTGAAAATGAAATGATTAGAGCTAATGTAGTCTTAATCCACAAAAGAAAAAAAATTGAGATAAGATACTTCATCTACAAATATGAATTATATTTGTTTGGAGTATAATGGAAGATAATGTGCTTTTTCGGTTAGCCCACTGGTATGGCTTTTTAAAATATAAAGACTGTAATTTTTTCACAAAATTTGTTTATGCCAAAAAGGTCTAACCCACGGTCCTGTTGTTACGTCATAGCATTAGCCTAGTATTGTCATCGAGCAATATTGGAAGTGGTTAGTGTTATGTTATGGTTGTTATGTAAGTCCCATAAAGAGAATGAAAGAGAACAGAGTGAGCGCTCATTCATTATTTAAAGTTATGGAGGATTTGGGTTAGATTTTGAGTGTAGGTTAGGATTAACGTTAGGGTTTGGATTAGGGCTAGAATAGCAATTTTCTTATTCAGTATTTTGCGTAGCATAACACTAAAAGCCTCTGCCAACAATATTAGATTTGAATGTATCCATGAAAAATTACAAACGTCAAAACACCACAATTAATTTATTATAAACAAAAATTACCAGTTTTTTACATCCATAGGTACCGTAAAGTCCTATATCTTTGGTATGGGGGTCACTTTGATACAAAATCAGAAAAGTATTTTGATCACTGTTATGTGTTTTAAAAGTTGCATATTAGATGGTAGGTATGTACAATATTTTTCATGTACTCAAGGGACTTGGGCATTTCTTTATATACCGTTGTTAAATAAACAATTTTTATAGGGGGTAGAAAGGCACATTTAAGAAAGTTGCCTGCTAAGCCTCAGTGTTCCACAAATGAGCTGCAGCAGAAGTGCCAAAATAACTCGTAAACAATATATATGTGTATCAAATAAGTTGTAATCTAAATAGAATTGAAAAACATTTCTTTGGGGGCAAAGTAGGGTAAATTTTTTGTTGAGGGGTCAAGTGTTCAGGTAAAAGAAAAAATTTTGTTACTCATAAAGTCACCTTTCAGAGATATTAGGGAAATTATTTAGCTTCTATACATAAAAGCATTTTAGCTATGAAACCAGTAGTTAGTTGAAGATTGTGCTTCTTATGGCTTCTCAAAATTTTGTTGCCTATTCTGAAAGTCCGCTTAATGCAGCTATTTTGCAACTATTTGCCAAAACACATTTTTATTGCTAAATAGTTATAATAACTGTATCGCTTTTTTTTTATAAGCACAACTAACTTTTTCATCACCAAATGAATAATTAGAATTTTTTACTGTTCTTTTAAAGTTGCCTTGAAGCTTTAAAGCCTGTGAAATAATCATGAATTGACATTGTTTTTTGTTGCCAGTACCTAGTTTTTTTATTTCTTAAAAACTGTTTCCACTATTAAACTGTGCAATCTTAAGAGTTTGATGCAGTGTTTTTGTATGTAGTTCACAGCCACCATGATCCGATAATATGTAGTGACGGCATAGAAATGAATCACTATAGCTGGCCCCTATGTTTTGAATGTATTTTGCCAGTTACTATTTATCAAATTTTTTTCTTTTTTTGGAAACACTTCTGTAAGTAGCAAAGTTAAGTATTAGTAACCTTATCTTCATGCCAGTGGCCTGCAACAAATCTTTTAAGCAGAAAGTCTAGTGTGTACCAAAGGAAAGCATTTTTTGCAAGACCTTTGGTTCAGGAAAAAGTGTTTTAAAAAAATTTGGCCATTTGACCTGGCACTGTTTTTTGAACTGGGATTCTATGCCATCTGTACTGGATCTCAGTCAAGCCCAAAACATCAACCGAAAATCAAACTTTTAAAACTTTACCTATAAAGGGTTTTATGACAGATGTTTAAACAAATAAAAATCAAATCTTTCATTATACTCGGTGTGTTACGCTGAAGCGTGTAACAAGTTGGAAAGGCCATCTCCGCGTTAAGTTGCAGAGTAAAGAGATTGCAGAAATTATTCAGGCAAATTGTATTTGTCTAAATTGGCATAGTGCAAAAATTATATGAATTTAAGGATGGCGCGAAAATTTGCGCATTGTAATTAAACTTTCCAACCTGCCGTGAAATGATTAATTTTTGGCATGTTTGCAAAGTGGCTGCCCAACTGCACCATCTTTTTTACAACAAGCTAATAAAAAAGTAATGCAACCAATGGTGACATGATGTTCTGAGAGCATAGTGCTGTGGAAAAGACTTATAAAACCAAATCTGAATGCACTTTATTTTCAAGAAGTGACTTTACCTGTATATATAAGCTTAAAAAATAGTCGTTTGCAAGAAAGAAAAGATTTCCCAGAATTTTTTGATGAAAAATCGATATGGTTAAAGGCAGCTAATCATCGTAAAAAGTGGCCCTTTATAAACAAAAATAATTTGGCATTGTGTAAAGGTTAGATTTTTGTCTTCAAGAGAATAAAATGCATGTCTGCAAACTGCGAAGTGGCTACCTGGCTGTAGTTTTTTTCTATGTTATTGCTGTTAAATACATTTACTGTGCTTGTCATATGCCATGTGGGTTGCGCCTGAGAAGTCTAGCGCGCAAAAATAAAATTTTTCACCAATTTGGCATAGACAATGCAAAAATATCTTTGGCACAGCGCAAAACCTCCCCTACAACTTAAAAAGGGAATCACTTTGGGCCAAAATGTTAGGATAAGCCTCTAATGCATTCTCACCAAATTTGAACTTTCTATGCCTTCTCGTTTTCAGAATATTGCGGTTCAAAATTAGCAATTTTCCCCTTAGTTTAGTGTAGCCATTTTGTCAGTATTGTGAGAGAAAGTTAACTTGTGGAAAACTGGCTTACAGTAATTGAAAAGCAGCTCATTTTTCAACTATGGCGCAAAACATTTATTGAGAATCAGGAACATGCTGTAACTTTTTGAATTTTTTTTTCTAATCAGCAAGTATGGCAAAATTTCAAAGGGAAAAAGCCTTTTTAAGAGGGAATTAAATTTGTTATATCTCAGGAATAGAAGATTGTAAAAATCTCAAATTGAATAAAGTTAGTCTTCAGATTTGTCAAATTTTGTTGTGAGAAAATTGAGCAAAAAAATTTCCGATTTGATTGCCCTTTTAAATTAGAGCACGGATGGTGGGAAACTCTATAATTTGCTTACGCATTTTCTAGAAATGAAGACCTCTAGCTGAAGGAATAAAAATCTCCAGATATTTACCTTTTTTTTAGTAACTGTGTTAGCTTAATTTACATTAATGATATAGTCTTTAAGTAGCTGTTGCAATCTATTGATGGTCAGTCACCATTAGTGAAAATATGCTTCTACTTCATCTGATCTGAACAATGAAGAAACCGGATGTAATGAACTTGAAGATAAATTTTGTTGTTGACGAAGCTCTCTGTTCAGTGTTCAAGTTCTAAGGTACTAAGGCACAGTTGAACGTGTTTATTTTTGACAAAGTTTTTATTTAAATCTGATCAATTAATTGTTTAATTTAAAACATACGTAAACATTTGATTAAAAGTAAAACTGTAGCAGCTAACAAGTTGAAATGCATGGCTATGGAAAGATCTTAGAAAAAGCTTATTTTATTTTGGGTCGTGACGATTATGCGTCGCCGGGACTTTTAGGCCCCAGAAATTTTATGCGCAAGAGCAAAAACATTTTTTCGAATTCAAAATAAAATTCAAAAATTTTTTTCTGATGTTTTTAAATAAGATTTGAAGTTCTGGAACCTAATAGTCCGGCGCATAATCGTCCTGCGTCTAAACACCCTGCACTTAAAATTCATTGACCGATTTTAATAGTATCAACAATAGGGTACTTTTTTATTTGTGGCAAACCGACATCAGAAATCAAGTGATCAAATTATGAAAATATGCATCTGGCCTTTGAACTGACTCAGAAAATTGTGCTTTAAACTTTTGTCATTGTTTTTCTTGCGTGTCGTAAAAGTGAAAATGAGCAAGAAATGCTGGGCATATGCTAAGAAATCAAACTGATATGCAGTAGAAGGGCATTCAGGTTGAAAAAAATTTCTTGGTTTTCTCTCAAAAAACTTTGACAGATCTGAAAACCAACTTCACCAAATTTAAGTTACTACTACCTTCTGATTCCGAGATATGATAATTTAGATTTTCACTGAAAAGGCTTTTTCCCTTGAGAAATTTTTTAAATAAATGTTGGCTAACTTTTCAAAAGTTAATCTTCTGCCACAATAATGGCAAAACGGCAGCACTAAAAGAAGAAGAAAACTGTTGATGTTGAAAATGGCAAGATGTTAAAAGTTTAATTTTGCTAAGAATGTATATTTTAGGCTTTTCCCAACATTTTGGTCAACAATGAAAAACTTGACTTGGATGCCCCAAGTTGGGAGAAACTGCAGTTATGTGGTGGATGTAAAACAGTAATCAATCAATTTTTGCCCCGGCAGCTGAGGATTTTTTTTTAAACACTGTACCTTATTTTGATTAATTTTACAAAAGTCATACTCTATAATTCTTTTTACCCAAATGATAAAAAATTACCAGGTATCTTTTATTTCAGATGAGTGAGAAAAAATTGCAAACACAGCACTTTGCAGCAAGTTAATGTGCAATTGGAAATTGGCTAAAGAAACTGGAAGGACCGCCATGGGGGTCGCAAGCATTGTGCAGATATGAAACGGATGGCTTTGCAAACTCAATAAAGGTGAATAATAAGCAAACGAAGTATCTTGGCATCGTTAGTTTAAAATTCTATTAGGGTGAACTCATCCTATCTTTCTCAGATATTTTCAAAGTTCAAAAATTAAAAAAAAGATTTCTGAAATAATTCAGCTGCTACACAGCTGACGTCAATTGACTTTGTCGCGGCATTTCGGCTCCTATTACAGTTCAGATCGAAAAAGTTAGAACTTGGTAAACAATAAAACTGGCGTTTAGTAAGTAGCTTTGTTATTTACTACGGCAAATACTGCCGTAATAGTGCTTAAGTTTTTGTAGATCCTAAATTTTTCTTGGTTCTTGAAGTACACTATTTCTGGAACAAACCGGGACGAAAAAGATGGTGTCACAACTAAATGAAATAACACTAATTTTAAAAATTTATTTCAGTTAGTCTTATTGTTCTCCATTTAATTTGACTTAAGCTAATTAAGGCTAAGTTAATATGTATTGTATGTTGGTTATGGGCACAGTTACAAGCGATTTGACAAAACAGGTTTTGGAAGAACCATAGTCTTTTTCAAGCTTTAAATCAATTGGAATCACTTATGGATTTAAGCAATTTTTAGACCTAGGACTATCCACTGCCACATTTCATAATAAGTTTAAAATAACTATTTTCCAACGTCTTGAAAATTAAATCCTATGTCAAAAACCATGCCTGCAACTAGCTCCCTTTATGCTGTCAATTTCCAAAGCCAAAAGGTAGTTTTAACCCTATAATGCCTGGGCTCTAAAAGTTGTTGTAGGCCTGGGGGGGTCGAAACTGCCCGCCATTTTTGAACACTTATTGCTTAGCTTCTGCTAAAGCTAGAATCGTGGTTAAAATTGTTGCTGGTGCGAAATTTCAACACCTGTTATTTTGTTTCTTTTGTGATCAAATTTTGGTTTTTAATTTCTCGGTTTATGCCTTCAAACAAAACTCATCAAAATATTCTTTTACTGCCTTATTGCTCTTTGATGCGCGCAGAAAGCCGACTAATCCGATTAACTTCTTGCTTTATTTGGCGACTCAATTTAATCTCTTGTGTATACCAACTTCGTCAACTTGCGTTGTGTAAACAACGGGCTGAAGGCAGCAGTTTTTGGAATTTGTTTCTTTTGATGCGAAGTTTTTGTCCTGAGTTCAAATATTGCTTAGATGAGATGTTGTGTTTTTTGTGGTATTGTAATTTTTCCCCATTCAGAAATATAGACAAAACATTTTAGTGTGTGTTTTGTTGTGTGTGGTAGTTGATACGTGATTGTTGATACACTCATACTAAAATAAATTACTTCTGGTAATGTATGAACAGGTCTCTGGCAAAATTTGATAGTTCAGAGGAATTCAATCAGCCGATCCCAAGCTGGCAAAACGCTACTTCAAATTAAAACGCTTTTTCCGATTAGCTAATAAATTTTCCTGTTTTGATTTTCTTTGTAATAATGATACTGTTTTGTAGTAATCATGTCGCTGTAAGTTTGGCACTGTTTGAATTGTTTTTTAGTTGAATCGAAATCCTGTAGAAAACTTCTATCGTTACTAGAAGCACATAGAACTATAAATTATAAAAAAAAACTCTAAGCAGATTGGCATTGTTATTGTTTATTTCTGTGGTCAAGAAACAGTGATGAATTCATTGACGTAGAATAATAGTGGCAAACTGACATCTGCTGCAGCGCCTTGATTTGTGTAGCTATGAATACTCCTTTACTATACAATCAATCCAAGTTTGCTTACTTGATTATCTAAAAAAAATTGCATAATTTTACGAGCACAGCATGGTGGTTGCAAGCGTGTTTACCGAACGGAGCGTGGGGCGTGTAGTGGCTGGGGCGTTGGTCTCGCAGTCTTGTAAACACCGGTTTATTCCCTTGTCGAATTATGCCAAAAATTTTAAAAATAATTAGTATTCACAGCGCTGCCTTGTTTGGCACTCAGCATTTGAAAAATAGGGGGAATTTTTTCTAGATGTAATATAGACAAATGGCAGCGACTCGAAGATTACATGGTCATTTTGGTGTCTTGTGCATGGCGAAAGCAAATTGGCAAATAAAATGAACAAAGTAGTTTCATGGTATGTAGATTATCACGATTTTTGTATTCAGAAGATTATTAATAAAATGTACACACTGTTTTTTAGACAGGTAAATGCGATGTATGTACAATAAAAAAAATGAGTGGTTGTAAATTCGCGAAAACATTCAACACACAGAACACAAAAAACTGCATTCAAAGCGTCAAGCAAAGTGCATACCGGTACTATGCAAGCTGTATAACAATATAAAGCAGAGCTCTATCATCATAGCATTTCAAAAATAAGCGAAAAAAAATGAGCATGTAAATCAGCGATTAATTGGTTCGGGTAAATTATACAGTAAAGGTTTTCATTGTGCAGAATCTATATGCAAACGAAATTTTACCTATTGTAGCTTTTTTGTTTGTAAAAATTTTAAATGCTTGGCATTCTGCATTTCTCGTAATATTCCGCTGGTTTTATCGTGGTGGCATAGCCAGGGCCGCCGAGAGCCAAACGTGGCCCGGGGCCAGCACAAATATTACGGATTTCCGGTTTTGTGAACTCCAAAACAGACGGAGAAAATGCCGCAGTTTTGTCCGAATTATGATGTGATCTCCAAAAAAAAAGGCCTTTACCGAAATTTTAATGGTATTTCCGGTCGAAATTTGGTGATCTCCAAAAAATGTTTTTAGGCCTTACATGATGATTTCTCAGGGTCATTTCGATGGGCCCCTCTCGAGCTCATGGGCCCTCTGCTGGGCTCGCTGAAGCCAACGGCCTTCCTGAAGCCTATGGGCCGGCCCCCTAAAGTCCATGGGCTTCGGGGTCATTGTACCCCCCTGCCCCCTCGTTTCGGTGGCCCTGGGCATAGCGCAACCAATACTAAAACACGAAGAACGTAGGCTGCGGTGTAGTGGTAATCTTGGTTTGGGTGGTAGACAGACAATAATATGCAGTTACGCAGTTTCAGAATTTTATTTTCCTGAATACTGCAATAAAAAAAACAAAACTCTTTATACACAAATTAGTGGCGTTGGTCTCATCACCGCAGTGCAAAAAGCATCTTATGCAAAAGCACAGCACTGTATGTAGCAGCCGGAAATAAGGTACATGTTTTTTATAAGCATATAAATTTTGGGAGATCATGCTCAGGTATGTTCAGCGATTTCCAAATTTGAAGCTCAAGTTACGCTTAACAAAAGCTTATGTTGGCACCCTAAAATTTAAAACTCCAGAGAAAATCGCAAAGTTTGTAGCATCATATCTTTCCAAAGTACTAATAACAGCCTTGGCCTTCTGAATTGATAGACCGATAGATTTTTGTATTGCGTATAATTATGATTTTTTTATTTTTGGTACACAATGGCTAGTTATTTCATTTGCAGCTTCTTAGCATTATGTAGGAATAGTTGGGGATTCATTTTCTAAAATCCGGCCTCCGTATGCTTATAAATTTTATGCTTAAAAAAAAATGCAGTGACCAAAAGGCAAGCTCTGCTAAGCCGGTATACTCTCTGTAGTGTTGTTATTGGCAATCTAAGCAGTAACGCATTGAATGACCATGACATACGGCTTTGCCACAGCTTTGGCATTTGAAAAATACGGTTTTATGCGTACGTACGCAAAAGAAATTCAAAATTTCTTGCAGTTTTTGTTTATACTTTTGTTATATATGGCTTTGTGAAAAAAGATTCAAACTTGGTTAGGAGTTTTTATTTACTTTTTGAAGGTGCTGTTACTTGTAGAGTTTTGTTTGTTGACACAACGCTTGCCACGACTGCTCTGTCTAAATATGTCTAGTATTAAGAAGATTTGCAAACACACTATGCAAACAAAATATGTCCAAGTATCAAAAATTTTCTGATAACTTTCAGAATATCATTAAATAAGTGCAGTTTTTGACCTTCAAACAATTTGAAAATTATATTGGTAGTTAGAAAAATAAATTTTGGACAAAGTCATAAAATAGGAAGTCAATAGGACTAGTCGTTTAAAAGCTGCATGCAATTGTAGAGGTCGCGGGCACTTTCGGTCCCCCCCCCCCCCAGGCTCTTTAGGGTTAAGTAGGTTTTTTGTGATAAACACAGCTTCAGTGTAATTGTGCTCCGAATTGGTAATTTTTTCATCAATGTGATTTATTCTGTGTATAAAACGCGGAATCAGATGCCTTAAGCACGGTCTACACTGCGTAAAATCGTGAGCGTACACGCGTATTGTTTATTTTAAACATAAATCTTATACGTCCGTCGTATCATCTTACCAACGTACAAGGTGCCAGTTGGTTAAAATAAAGTAACAAAAAGCTCACACACTCCTGATTTTACGAACAGTGTAGACCGGGACTAAAGCTTGTTTAAAATTTACGCTCTTTAGACAATACCTTTTAGTAGAATCAGTTAAGAATTCCTTAAACAAAGCTTTTTGAACTAGTTAGTTACATTTTTGAACCTAGTGTGAATTTGATTATGTATAGGTTCGACTTCATTACAAAGACGACCTGTCAGGGCAAAGAATTCAGTAATCAGCGATCGTGACCTGATAGAATAAACCCTCTGCTCAGTCTACTGGTAATTTCATCTTTTCTCAATAATCTAGTGTCCGCACAATTTAGTTACTGTGTCGCCCGATCTTAATTTCGCTTGAAATTAGTCTATAGTTGTAAGCATTGATCCACGATATCTAGTTTTGATTAAGTGGAGTCTGCATAGGTTTATTAAAAGGCAAATGCTAGCGAATTCCTGACGTCAAAAACAAAACTTACGCGCAAAGTTATTTTTCTTGCTCATTGTTATCTTATCGTTTGAGTTCCTTCATATTAACCAGATACTCTGCGTCTGTCCAACCATAACTGAACTATTGCAGAGCCTTTTTTGGGGTTTCTTTTTTCTAGTCTTTTGTCAGACTGGGCCACCCTAACGGTGGGTAGATTGCTTGCTTCCAGTGGCAAATAAGTGTGAAGTGTCTTTCCCGAGGACACAACGACGCATTGCCACTGCGGGAATCGAACACCGGTCGAGTAACGCTTCATGTTGTCTTATAAAGCAAGGGTTGGCAACCTACGGCTCGCGGGCCAGATCCGGCCTGCCAAGCAATTTCATCCGGCCCGCGATCTTCTTTTGATTGAAATTCACCTACAACCCCGCCGAAGTGCTGTTTGTTTCCTTTGGTCACCGACATTGAATCGGGTGCAAAATGCCTAATTTTCAGCCGAAGATTTTTTTTTTCTTTGGTCATTGCCATTAAATCGGCTGTAAAATGCCTAATGTTCAGGCGAAGACTTTTGCTTTGGTCCGCTGGAACCTTGCTGGGTCTGGATGTGGCCAACGGGACGAAAAGGTTGCCTACCCCTGTTATATAGTCTCATTGCTCTTATTCAAATTCACTTACGCTTTGTCGTTTTAATCAATATGGCGTTAACTACAAGCTTGTAAGTGAACTGTCAAATGTATAAAGAGTCAAATTTTTCGCGCCGGATGTCGGAAAGCAAAAACTTTCTTGGAGAGGCGTTTTACCAGTTTTTCCAGAGACTGTTTAAATACACCATTTTCATGAATTACATGCTCATTATAGAAAGACTAGAGAACATTTATTCACAGTTACGTAAGTTATGTCATTTGCTTTAATTGAATTATTTTTTGTTGTTGCAGTTTCTATAACTTCCTAATCCGTCCTAACTTCAACAAACCCACGGTCTGGGTCTTGAACGGCAGTCACGATCAACATTTCCAAAGGAAGCTGTGTTGTTTATTTTCAGTTTGCGAAATTTTACGTCTTTAGCTTTTTCTTGCGTTATTTACCATCTTCAGTTTTTTTGCCTTGCAATAAAACTTTATTTATACCTATTGGTATTATGAAAGACGCAAGATGGATGAAGTTAGACAATCACACCAATGTCATTGTAACAATATGTGTCGATACTGGATTCTCGCTGGCATTACCTGCTAGTGGGATGCAGTTCCACAACATAAGGCCACGCAGCTTCCGATGTTGGCTAGCTGCAGTTTCGCGACTCTAGGCCATTGTTGGCAACATTATTCCGCCACGGTTGGCGCGACGCAGGTTCCAATGTAAGCAAGCTGCAGTTTGACGACTTTGCCAACGTTGGAAACATTATTCCGCCATTGTTGGCGCGACGCAGGATCCGATGTTGTTCGCTGCAGTTTGCAGTCCGATGTTGGCTAGCTGCAGTTTCGATGTTGGTTAGCTGCAGTTTTCCAACTCCGGGCCGACGTTGGAAACATTATTTCGCCATTGTCAGCCCGACGCAGGTTCCGATGTCGGCTCGCTGCAGAATGCCAATGTTGGCTGAACGCTGGACTTTGATGCAAAACCGCATCGCCCTAACATTGGCTGCAGCGTTGGGCCAAGCTTGACTAATGTTGGCAACTGCATCTAGCCAACATTGGCCCGACAATGCAATGTTTGCTGGGAAGTTAAATTAATGAGTAATTATTATCTCTTGTTAAAAATAAGCTGCTAATTTGCTCATCTTCAAAGGCGCATCTTCAAAGACCTTCAAAGGCTAATTAGACTGTATTTAGAATCGTTGTGTTTAGAAAGTTTTTTTGTGCCATATTCCATAGACTGGCAGCTGTAGACTGGCCGCTAACAGCCTTTGTTTGTTAATTTCTGGCCTTTGATGCTAGACAATAGGCGATGCCATGTGCTTTTACGTCTTGGAACTATTTAAACGTGCTTGGAGCCTGAGAACTCAGTTGTGACAAAAATGAGTGAAGTGAACACTATCAGGTTTTGGTGAGACGTGTTAAATGCTGCTTAACTTGGGTCAATTGCGTTTTGCAACCCTTCCCTTCTTCTTCGTTCTTGTTTTATGGATTTGACTATTGACTGTGAGGGGACAGTCTTGTACATTGGAAGAAAGGCCCTGAATTGGCCCTTACATTGTATTTTGAGACTACTTCGTTTATTTTTCTGTATTTTTCTTTATTCAATATAATAATAATTTCCATTAAAAATCAAGAAAATCAAGTGCTCAGCTGTGAGAAGGAAAAAGGGATTGGGGGAGTTTGGCATAGCTCTCCTACACGTTATTGAAGTTGGCTATAATACTCCGCATCGTCGCCATGCAGAAAACACAAAACGGTTTGGATTGGCAAGTCTTCGCAGATATTCAAATTTAAGCAATAAGCTTTAACCAGAAACAATTTGGCAAACTGACACATATTGCAAGACCGGGTTAGAAAGACTTAATCGTTCATAACAGCAGTAGAAAATAACGAACTTAAAAAAACTTTAATTTTGAAGAGAAAAGTTTGTTTGAACAAAGTTGAACCATCTTGATGCGAGTTATCTTTTTGACCCTTCGCAAACCATATTTTGATAGCAGCTGAGTGCTATTATAAAAGGAAAAGCATGCACAATTACGCATCTACTATCGCAAAAAGAGCTGTTTGGAAATTACCAAGGCCACTTACTTTGATGCATCGCTATAACTTTGCATTAAAATCACAATATGGCCCTTCCAGCTGTAAGCCTATTGTTTGTACTGATCCAGAATGAGAATATTTGAACATGCTTGTACCACCGTTAAACATTAATCAAATAGTCTAAAATTTTACACGGTGCGTTTTTTTAGTAAATGGACCCATTTTGGAGGCGGAGAGCACAACTTTTGAGAATTTTGAAAATGAGAGCCATCCTAATGTAGCATGAAATCATCAATCTTAAATAGGAGTTGAAGCTTCTAAATCAGGTGCAAATGGAGGAAAATGACTATGTGGATGACCTTAAATCTGAGTTAAAAGAAGTGAAAGCATTACTTTAAGTTTTAATTTCTATTTTTCAAAAAATATAAATGTGTCTTCTCAGCCCAAGCCTGCTGTGCCTTCATTTGCTGACATTGCTGAGCAACATACAGTAAATGGTACAGTCATACCACCAAAGCTAGGGGGAAGTAGTATGCCTTTCTCTTCCCAAGCACCGTTATGTAGATATGATGTTTAGAAACAAACCTAACTCTGTTTGGAATGAAGTGGCAAAAAGACGCAAACCAGTCAAAAAGCCAAGTATTTCCAAAAATGCAACCAATTATGTAAAACCTGTTAATGTGAAGCTACCAGCAAGAATTTTTCTATCTCGACTACAAGCAGAAACAACATTGGAACAGGTTAAAGTGTTTTTAAAGCAAAAGTTTAAAAAAGAAGCTGTTAATGTTTTCAAACTTTCAGCTAAATTTCCGGAAACTTATTCCTCCTTCAGAATAACTGTTTCTGGAGTTGCCATAAAAGATGCTTTAAATGTTGAGTATTAGCCTAAAGGTGCATCAGTGAAGAATTTTTTTCGTTCTATGATAAAAAATTTGATGACAAGCGTCCCATTGTGAGTGTTAAAATTTCAAATCAATCTTCTCTTTCTTAAAATTAAAGATTGGCTTCTGCAATTGTTAGAGATCTCTTACTACTCTTCTTTGAAAGAAATTTCGGACACGTCAAAATTACCATATCATATTGCTTCACGAAACGTGGCTCACTAAGCAAACTCTAGATAAGCTCAATGATATAAGTGGTTCTCACCTTTCGGCTGGGACTTATGTAGTTGACTGTGCTGATGAAATAATAAATGGTAGGCACCATGGTGGAACTGCAATACTATGGAGCAAAGCGCTTAATACTCCTATTTTTTACAATAGTGATAATCTATTATTGAGCTCAAACTGTCTGAGTCTGCTTCTGATTAATATTTTATAAATGCTTACCTACCGTACTGTTGTAGTGCAAATATTGGTAAATATCTTTTGCATCGGGGCGCAATAGAGGCTATGTACAAATTATTGAATAGTACCAATATTGTTGTTCTTGACAACTTTAATGCCTGTGATTCTAATTCTTTCGGTAAAGTATTGAATAATTTCTGATGTAGTATTAATTTGAAGTTATCTGATAAGCTTTTATTGCCTTCTAATTCCTTTACACGTTAAAGTGAAGCCCCCTTCACTACCTCTTGGTTGGATCACTGTTTATCTTCTCATTCAGTGCACAGTTTAATTGAATGTGTGGAGATTCTTTATGGGTACATCTCTTCTGTTCACCATCCTTTAGCAATAACTTTAAATATTTGTTTGCAATCACAGTTAATAAATGTTGACAAAACTTATGGTGCTTCTTCATCTGGTAGCTGGGATAAAGTTTCTTCTAACTACAAGTATTGCAATTTTTTGGGTAGTAGTGAGTTACCGGTACCTTTCAATATCAATTTACCTATTGATGCTAATCAGTGTAAAAACATTGAATGCAATAACATTACTCATTTTAAAGGTAATGATATTTTTTACAATAAATTATTGAGTCACTCATAATTGCTGCATGTAATGCTATACCAGTTGATCATACTTTTAGTATTGGAAAAACTGCCTTCAGTTGTTGCAGTACCATACTAAAGTGGAATAGCTCTGTCAAAAGTGCTCATGCACTGCTAGAAATGAATACTTAAATTGGTTGAATATTGGCAAACCTTTATCTGTCCCCACTAATTGTCTTAGGAAAAAGGCTAGAAAAAATTTTAAGTATGCTCTTTAGAAATGTAAGTCAGATGAGAAACAACATAGAACTGATGCCATTGCAGCTGCCTTGCATAAAGACTCGACAGAAAAGTTGTTTTGGCATACTCTGTCCAAAAATAAGCGTCAAAATTGTACTTCAGCTAGTGTTGGAGGTTTTTCTAGACTCAGGCTATTTCTGATAAGTCGAAACAGCATTATTCTAGTCTGTTAAATAGTATTCCGAAAACTAATCAAAATGAAAAAGGTTTTGTAAATTCGTTTATTGATTCTACCATGCAAGTTGATGATGTTAAAAATTTTAAATGTTCAGCACCTCTTTTAAGTCCCTTTTTAAATAATTAAATCTTTCGCTGAGATGTTCTAGTGGAGCAGATTCTTTGTCTGCTCATCATTTATGTTATACCGATCCTAGAATCAATATTTTAACTTAGTATTGTGTTTAATTTGTGTCTATTTCATGGTGTTATTCCTGATAATTGTTTATCCTCAGTTATCATCCCGATAGTGAAAGATAAGAATAAGGATCTTCAAGATGTTAATAATTATTGACCTATTGCTGTTGCGTCAACCATTTCTAAACTATACGAGCGCTTTGTTTTGCACCAGTTAAATCCATTTCTCCAAAGTGTTCATAATCAGTTTGGATTTAATAAGAAACTTAGTTCTGATATACGTGTCTTTTTTCTAAAACAAACTCTTCACTGCTATGTTGAGCACACCACATGTGTATTTTCTTTATTTTTAGATGCTGCTAAGACGTTTGACCTGGTGAATCATTACAAATTATTTAAAAATTAATTGTGCGTTATGTGCTCAAGGGCTAAAGTCGGCTGTTACAGTATTGGTATGCTCATCAAACTATGCAAGTTAAATGGGGTAATTGTCTTTCTGAACCTTTTCTAGTTACAAATGGTGCACGAAAAAAAGGAGTGAAAAGCCATACCTATTTGCCATCTATATTGATGATCTGTCAGTCAAACTTAAAAAACTTCAGGCTGGATGTTGCATTAGTAAGAATCCAATAAATCATATTCTATTTGCTGACGATTTATGTTGCTTTTCTGCTAGTCTTGATGGTTTGAAATCTATTGTTAATGTATGTTCTAAATTTTGCTCTGGAGAATGATTTAGTTTTAGTAGCAAAAAATTCATTGGTGTAGCGTTTTTGCCAAGAAAATGTCAGCTATTTGGTTGTACTAACCTTGAATCATAACAAAATTAGATTTGTTGACTCTGTTAAATGCAAGCCTAGGTTTTTAGACTATTTTCTTTAGTGTTTTCAGGTTTTTTAAAAACCTTAAAAGTTAATTTGTGCTCAATGTAATTTGTTCCAAGATTTTTTATTGAGATGCATTATTTTTAAATGCATCTCAATAAAAAATGCATAAATGCTGTGTTTGTACCATACAAAATGGTTTAGCAAATGGACAGATTGAGTAGCAAAACTTCACACTTTTTCAGACATTACTTTTTGAGGGTTTATTTTGCATAATCTTCATAAATAGTAATGTGGTCGTCTTTTTTCATGAGGTTGTTAAGATTAAGAAGGGGTTTAAATAACTTTATATACACTCCTATGTGGATGCCTCTGAGTCTACTGTAGTGCAGTGCTGTTGCTCCGGGGTTTGCCAAGGAGGGCCGTGCTCCCCATAACAACTCTTTGTGTCCCCCCATTTCGGTTGACTCAAAATACGTTTTTGGAACATCACATACGGACAAGACAACAGACTACAATAAAAAAAAGAAATAATAACGTTCAAGCATAGTTCTAGTTTGAAGTTTTCTCGATTCTTGGCGAAATTGCTGTCAAGCAACTGCTGTGCATAAATGTGACGTAATAAATTGTCTTATTAGCACGCCTTTACAGATGTGTCGCAGAAGAGAGATGTTAGCATAACGAATCGATGTTGGTACTTCGTCAGTGGTTATGTTTTGAAACAATACGTGAAACCACTTTTTTGAAAAACAAGCTCTTTTTGTTTTTTTAGAGCACATTGAAGATTTTTTAGGTCGCATGCAGTGGTGCAACCAGAGAGAAGGTGCTAAGGGTGCTTCAGGCCACTTTAGTCAAGTCATTTAGAATATTTAACTAAAAAATACCAGCGTTTAGACATGTTTTGGACTTCATCTGAAATATTAAAGGGGGCAGAATAGGCTAGGCAATAAAATTCTTTTAATGACTTCTGAATTTTGCAATTTAGTGTAGTTATTCACTTGGCTTCCCAAAAGCACTAAATGTGATTAAAAGGGTGTGAAAATCGCTGTTTTTGCCGCAAAACTGCAAAAATCACCCAAAAAGCTAGAAGCTCTGCCCCCCAGACCCTTTTGTGATACGCTTGAGTTGCATCAGCAAGTTCAGCACGGGGTCTAAATTAGAATTGTTTTTTCGAAAAAAATGTTAGTTTTGATTGAAGCTTCTTCCTCTTAGCAACATTCTGGGTACACTTCTGGTCGCAATCACTGCTACAGACAGAATTTTCAAGCAATTACATGGCTCGAATACATGAAACCTGCCGCTATTTGTATATGAGCATTTTTTGTAATTATTATTTCATATTTTGTTTGCCTTTAAATTAACTGAACTGATGCAAAACGAGCTAAAAAACGCTGCCGTTTTTATGGGTCTCTTTTTTCGGACATGAACACAAAATTGTTAAAACACAAAGTGCGTAGTTAGTGGCCGTAAAATATATCAGTTTTTATGGGCAAAAATTTAGTTTATTTAAGTTCACTCCCACTTTAGGTAGTGCTCCCTCACTTCGATTGTTTTGGTGTCGGCGTTGATCTAGTATTCAATGTAGTTTAATTATTAAATTAAAAAGTGACTAAATGTGATGAAGCCTTTTTGATGGAATTACCGTATTCTTAAAATGAACAAAACAATATCCTGAGAAAGTAGGATATAACGTCAAAATCTGAGTCTGCCTCAGGTGAACTATCAGAAAAAGTGACTTCAGGTAGGATTAGAACTCATGCCCGCAATAACCAGAGACATGCATCTAGTTTTAAAGTTGAGGCAGTCCTTCAACATGGGCGGCGTTAGACTCCGTCACCATAGCTCAATATTGATATAAATGTGCTAATATCTTTTAATCTTGAACAGTTCACCATCACCGCGTCAATTTTTGACTGACATCTGCAAGCTTTTTTAGCAGTTGGTATCGTGGATACAATACAAATTTGCTTCACGCATTGAGTAGATTGTTATTTGGCAAGCTCATGTGCTCATCGCTCGCATTGCAAGCATCGAAGCCAGACAATAGCTGTTTGATTCTCAATCAACTGTCAAGCGAGCAACTGTTAATACGAAGCGATTACAAATTCAGCAATATAGAAGTAATAACATCATAATCATGCTGAATCTGCCTGACGTTGCAGAAAAAAATGTTATGCTGATACACTTCCCACTGCCCCTAGCAAACTAGGTTGAAATACCAAAGTATCTCATTTGATAAAAATAATTTTGATGTTGTTTTTGTGTACGCAGCCAGTTAATTTTTTCTAGTCTTGGTATTTATGTCATACTTTTGCCTTATCGTGGTTTTTTCGTGATAATTTTCTTCAAAAAATGCTTTCATTTAAAATCAACTTGACTTTGAGTCAAATTCATTACAATAACTCATTGCGTAAAATTTGAATTTGCTAAGGTAACGTAAGGTTTCCAAATATTGAAGTTTTCCGAACTCGGTTTCCAAAATCTAAACATTTTTTGGCCAAAGTTTAACGTAAATAGTGTCATAAGATGTTTTTGTGACGTAATTACTTTTACTTAAGCATTTATGATTCAATATCAAAAAACATATATCCAAATTTGCAACGCTTGTAACGTCATTGCAAAAATGACGTCATTTTTCAAAATATAGTCGTGACCATCACAATGATTACGTCATCAATTCAAAACCAATTTTTTGAAAAACTTCGGTGAACTCCAACCCGCATGCCAAATTTGGTGTTGCCATGATTTTGGGTTTAGGATCTAGATTTTTGCCCCCTATTCGTATGAAATGAGTTGGTCAAATAGCTTGAGTAAAATGGGGTTAATTATGTTACTGTATTTTAAGAAGTGTCTTGAGTGTAAGCTTTATGCAAACATAAAGATGATGCGTTTTTTTAAATAAAATTGTAAAGCTTAAGACTAATCTACGTTTTAAAGAGTCTTTTTATTAAGGTGAAGATTTTACACAGTGCTCACCGTTCAATTGCTCATTGATGAGCTGCAGCATTTTCAGCGCTTTGCAACAATAATCAGTAAAAAACTCAAATGCAGTTAATAAGGTATAGATTATTTTAGTACTCAAACCCTACAAGCCTGTAAAATCATAGATGGCACAATATTTCAGTTGATGGAAACAATTGGAAAGATCTTATTTCACCAAAAAATGATACAATTGAAATTTTGATTGTTTTTAAAGAAATCCAAAACTCGAATCATAAATTCACTTCAATTCAATTGATTTGGCATTTATTTTTGTTTAGAAAGATACTCAGTAAAATAAATATACCAAGACACGCAGTAAAATGGAGCAACAACAAAAAGTTACAAAATAATCGTTTCTGATGAGAGGTTGAGAAAAAAACATAGGCTATGTCCTGGAAATAGCTCAGAGCTCTTTCCAGGAAAGGCGCTGTCGTTGAGTCTACAGCCTCTCATCATTAGTATAAAATCTTGATTTGCTCAGACTCATTTGATTTGTGAATTATTCAGTACAAATGAAAAATAGCGCAGTAAATTTTGAAGAAACCTTAATAGATGAATAAAATTAGTAAGTATAATAATATACGCTTTACTATACATTAGGGCAGTCCTTATTTCAAAATTTTGTAAACCATACGGGAAGCGGGTTAAATTTGTTCGTTTTTGATAAAAAGCGGTACATGCAAATTATCTTGGAGAAAAATTAAAGTTTACAGGTTGCACATGAACAGTGAAAATTTGAGATTATTCATATGCTACGGTATATACAATTATACATAGATGGGCAAGTTAATGCAAAACGTTAGCTTCGTTAACTACTAGTCCGTTAACAAACTTTACACCTCCGTTAACGTTAATTCGTTATTTTCAGCTTTAATTAACGGAAGTTAATGAAGTCCGTTAATCCGTTAACATTTTGCGTGTAATTTACATTTCGCTTAATTCACTCGCTTCTAGAACACGAATTGACGCTGTTGAGTTGATTTTAAGGAAATATTTATTGCTGTAGTGGTCTTTTTGTGTGTTTTGAAAGATACATTTTACAGTCTAATCTAATTTCAAGATAAAAACAAGTTCAAATGCACAACGAAGCTGCATAATATTAACGATAAAAACCTTAACGGAAGTTAACAGAACTTAACGGAAGTTACTTTAGTCCGTTAACAGTACTTAACGGAAGTTAATTTAGTCCGTTAACATGAAAAAACTTTTTAACGGATTAACGAATTAGTGAAAAAGTTAGCTTCGTTATTAACGGATTAACGATTAACGGACTTGTGCCCACCTATGCAATTATACATCACGAGATGAACACGGTCCTACCAGAACGGTTCTGACGGATGTAACCCTTGTTTGGACGAAAAAGTAGCGATATTACAGTACAAGCAAATCCGGTTAACACTCTCAACCAAGAAACCAAACTTGCATCAAAATGTCGACACAAAGCCACATATAAATCAAAAAATCATCAGCCTGATGAAATCACATTTAACGCAAATCAGTTGATCATTGTGACGTAAAATGCCGCTCTGTATCTCGCAGTGTTTAAGTTTTAGCAGTGTTTTTTCACTAAGTTTGACAGACACGCTTTAGCGATGTTTGATTAAGATGCTCAGCCTCCAAAGTTGATGCTTACAGTTTTGTACCAGCCGCGCTCCGCACCATCGACCTTGGTTGAGGCCTCTGGTTGGTGCGTATTACGGTTAACCCTAATGGGATAGCTTGGGCTTGCGCCCGCCACAAGGCTTTCGGTGCGACGATTGGGAGACGTGGGTGGTGTACTGAGGTCGTTTGCCGTTTTTGTTTTTGCTTAGTTTCCAGCCAACCGACAAACCAATTAGGGGGAAACAGCCTGTAGTGGAGTTTTTTAATTTTCAACTAAACTTTCTGTACCGCTAATTGGGGGCACATGTCCATTGAGCCCTTAACGAATTGAAAAGACAGTGTATAAGTTAATTATGCATCATGTAGTTTTTATATGTCTTCTCCTGTAGTCGGTAGTTGTTTGCCTCAATAAGTCTGACTGGAATCATTTAAGTTGCCGAGTATTAATTTTGGATAAATTTCGAACCTTATACTCTACAAAACATTATTGTGTTACTCGAATTCTAGGAGAGTTATTGAAGTTGTTAAAATACTTAGCAAATCTTTAAGGCTACCAAAGTAAAAAATGACCTGAAAGATTTTGATGTGGACAGTACAAATGCTGTGATCCATATAGACTCTCATGACAAAGGTACCAAATTTTCTTCTTGCTCAAAAGGGAATGTTAGAGAATAGAATCAATGAGAACAGTGGATATAGGAGTGGAAACAGGCAAGTTCAAAATAATAAACTGAGCAAAGAATTTGAAAGATCATCTTTAGAAATCAAAAAAAAAAAAAAATAGCCCGTAATATTCTGAACATACTCTATTTTAAAAAAAGTTTCGATTAAAAACTTGAACCACTTTCAATGTTATTCAAATTTATTCTCACAAGTCGATCACCTGCCTATCATCGCCTCTGGCATCTACATGAAACATCTGCTCAAGATTGCTCCATTCCTAATCGGACCAGTTAGTCTCAAGAAACTGGTATCGTTTGAGCATTAGAAGAATGGGAATTGTCTGAGAAAGTTTTTGCTACAGGGTAATATCTTTTTTGGCATGAATGTCTCAAACACTAAAAGTAAGAATCTGGTGCTTGCATCTTCATTAAAGCAAAACTTAAACAAAATCAGAAATTAGTTAGGGGCGCCAGAGTTGATTATGGCGCCCCTAAGTTATGCTCACCATAATCAGTTTACTACAGGCCAGAACAGCATGGTAAACTAATTATAGCGAGCATAGACCAAAGCATCATTTCTTGTATCTGCACTAAACTTGTTAAAATGTAGAAAATATCTTGGACTTGCAAAAAATAAGGCAAAATCAGATTGACAAGAGAATTGGGGCAACTGCAATGACACAAATTATCTGGTCGGCTTTGGTACACGTCTCAGAAACTATTGGTTTAAGCGTTTTTGAACCAGAGGTGCATGATGACATGAAGTGACGAATGGTTGCAGCTCTTTACGAAGATGAAAACTTTACCAAGCGTGCCATTAAAAAACATCAATTGGAAAAACTGGTTTGCTGATTAAACACAATTAATTGGCTTTTTCCAAAAAATAAAAATGGATCAAAATTTTTTATCAACTGACTTTGATTCTTGGAATGAATTATCAGGCTCATTGATGACAGTCGGAAAGTTGGTTCAAGAAATCCAAGTCCCAAATGCAAATATATAGGAATACGTCTGGCTAATTGAAAAATGCGAAGAAGATCAGCTTCAATTCCATGTGCATTTTACCACAAAGCATACCTTAGGCATGGCTTTTGCTGAGTGAGAAGAAAGACAGTACACTACTTACTTGGCAATGTGCAATAAGTTGAGTTACACTCATAATATTACTGCTTTTGAACAGCTAACACTATGTAAACAGCGAAGCCTTTACCTTTGCAAAATTGGGTATTTATGAAAAACTTTACTGCCTTTGTGCAACCTCTAAATGATTTTCTATCTCGGAGATTTTTTACACATGATAGTTTTAGCCTAAAAGGAACGCATTTACTTCGGTTCCCATAATAATTTTCATTGTTTAATTTTTGCTATGTATTTAAGGACCATTCTACTATACACACATGGATAAAAATATAATTATACAGTTATAACATGTATAACATTTAACGATTAGCTCCTTAAATGATGCCACTAGTCAGCAAGGCCCACATGACAAAAATTTCCTCGCTCGCATTTAATAACGTGAATTTTTTAAGAGGCGCTTTTAAACAAAGTACTCGCCAAAGGCAAGAGGTTATTTTTGCACGTGCCTCCAACCTCTTCAAGCTGGGTAACGTCATTTTCGCTCGCTAAATTGCTTGGATCGATTGCGAGATATAGCTCGAGTAAAAAAGTGTCACATTTTCCTTTTCAACTTAACAAAGATTTTGAATCAATCTTTTAGAGAAAGAGAAATTTTTTGGTCAGAAATGTAATGGCAAAACGTTGCAAACTCTATTTAAAGCGAATTTTTGTTGAAATATACTTAAATTGGTCTCCATGTTTGCTATTAGACTGTTAAGAAGAAAGCAAATTGCATTGAGAACCGTTCGCTGTATTGACTGATAAAGAAATATTGAGTTGCGCCAGTTGACAAAAATAGCAGTACACTCTTTTTACCAGAACAATTTTCTAATAGCATGAAACTCGTTTTTGCTCATAATTTACGAACAAATTAAAAACAATGCTATCCTCGGCGGCCAAATAAACCAAAAACAAACAAAAAAAAAGAAACTAAATTTTGCACTGATTCGAAACAATAAAATTTTAGTGATTTTCTTCTGCTTGCAAACAAAATTGCAACTATTTCAAGGGTATAGAGCGCTGTTTGACAATTTTTTTGGCAGTTGTTCAAAAAAGCTTGCTGAAAGACTGCCAAAAAATTTTACGATGCTGCAAAGCAGGAAAAAAGCCTTTACTCAAGCCAACAGAGCATTAGAAATTAAACACTGTTGCTAGCATTGTCGCTGAAATTGACATCGATGCTCTAAAAGTTTAAGAAAAAATCAAGAACAAATGAGGCTGAAAATCGGCAAAAAATTAAAAACAGCTCGTCTCAACTAAATTTACTGATTCTACAAATGAACGATGTACTTCGACTAGTTCACCTTTGAAAAAATGTAAATTTTGAAAATTTGAAACCAATTGTTGCTGTTAACATAAAAGTATACCCATCAACAACCGCATGAGCGCTTCAAGTCATTTAAAAAAATTGTGGTATGGTAAAAGTTGTTCTGTTTTTTTGAATTGTTCCAAAAATATAATTAAACTCTGTCGTTCATTAACTAATTATTATTCATGAAGAATTTTGCAAGCTTCTAATATTATCGCATGCCCAAAAGCATCTTTTTCCATAATAATTGCAGTACATACCGTCATACAGACATAATACGCTTGAACGCATTATCTTAGAGTAAAAATGCATTTGACGTTACTATGAAGTATTCATTACGTGCTAACACAAGATCTCGCAAAGAAATTTGAACAAGTATGTTTATCGCATAATAGACGAGACGGTTGGGAAATTGCATTTTTTCTACAAAGTTTTTTGCTCGTTAACGCCTTTTAGCGGGCGAAAATGGCCTCTATGAGCTCGCTAACATGTTCTGTCATATGGGCCCAGGTTGCTTTATCAGTTAGAAAAGGGATGGCCAAGGCAATTGGGTCCGCCCAAATCCAACATCGACAATTATACCGGCAGGAAAATTTGTAACAATTTCAATTTTACTCAAATCATAAAATTTATAGCAATATCATCTTTACTCATATCATAAATTCATAACAATTTCCACTTTACTCAAATCATACTTCTGTAACAATTTCAACTTTACTCAAATGGAGTCTATGCGCAAATGTTTTGTGCCTTTGTCGTACATCGCATGAGTGCAAGTTCAAAGCGTCTGAACTGTAGCATATGCCAAATTTCGATATTTTTTAGCATTAAATTCAATTAGACGCCAGAACGGAAATATTTTTAAGCTCCAACCAAAACTCGCCAATACTCAGCGACCGAGCGTTACCGAGTTTTGTAAAGCCGAAACTGGCATCAAACAAACAGAAGAGGATCCAAGTCGAAAATCATCCACTTCCGGCATAAAGAGTGAAATTTGGCACAAAACTTTAGCAGAGTGAGTACAACAATTTTTGAAGAGGGGATAAAATCGGCTTGGGCAACTTCTACAAACCGCCTTTTAAGTCATGCTCTAGCTCCCTCTAGTGGTTAAAGAAATTTTCGTTGTTGCAAACAAGCTTAAAGGACCAATTGATGATTTTGGGAATTTATTTATTGTTTTTGCAAACTAGAATATTTTGGCCAGCCATGACGTCACAGACGACGTAAATATGATGCCATTTTTGCCCAAAACGGCAAGCAAAATATTGCTGCAATTGGTGAAATCCTTCATTGATATCAAACTTCGTTAATTGTTTAAGTTATTATAGTTCAACATCTTGCGTAGCGTCAATTATGTCAGTTTGTGACGTAATTATAACATCATGTTTGCCAAATATTGGAACCAAACCACAGCAATGAATTGATTGTTAAAAACTTTAGTGTAATGACATTTTGTAATCAGCGAATTAAAGCTTATAGCAGGTGATATCATTTGGCTACGTCATTATGCCTGGTGATGTCATATTGCACTGTTTTGCCCTTCGCTGCAAAGTTGCTAAAAATAGAAATGTGTTTTGTCTGAGAACATGAGAGGACAAGGGCGTTAGATATTATTAAATTAAAACCAAGCGTAATTTATTGTCAAAACAGTGACTTGTTATGTATACCTCAAGGTACATCCAGTATTGCTAGGCAGCTTGAGCCCTAGCAAAGATGGTTTCGAGTCAATGGTTTTAAATTGAAATTATAAAGCCAAAAGTCGGAAAACGGTTTCATTTTAAGCTAAACCTTTCGTCAAACATGATAGCCATTTTCTTCTTCGTGTCAAATTGTGTGTACTCTTGACTGTTCTTTGATGCAGATAGTGAGAGTCCCGTAGCAAAATTCTGGTTGCGCCCCTGGGTACTGTAAAGTTAACAAAATCTAAGAATGTAAGGTTGCGTATTACCAGTGCTTCCGGGGTACTGAATGTAAAGAAAGCACAGTTTGCTTCAAAATACGTCGATCATTGATGTCTTTTAGCTTGTTCATGCTAGCATTTATTGCCCATTGGTAGAGTTTCTCAAGCAAGCTCATATTTCTGTGCCTACAATTTTGTTTGTTGCAAGCTTGCAATGTTTTTTGCACCCGCATTTAGATAGAACAGTACAAATTTTAAAGCTTCCGGCAAGGCAGTCCAAACAGAAGAATATCCCAACTTTGTTGCTTGCCAACACCATTGACTAGGATCTTTAATCAAACACTGACTCCATTTAATAATTTGGAATACTGATCGCTTAATGTGGTATTTCAAAGCATGCAATGTTAATTGGTAGAATGTTTTTCACAGTTCTTTCTCCTTCAGCAAACAAAATTTTTCTCGAAACATTGATATCGCACGCGTTGATGGTAGAACTGTACAGTGTACAAACTCTATCACAGCAAGATGTTCCCTGAAAAATAAAAATCAGATTCAAATATTTTTGAAGGACAGTTGATGGAAGGTAGTTTTGCAAGAGTTGACGTTATCTGCCGACAATATTGCCAGGTTTCCCAAAACTACTTCTTACCTTTTCCACGACATGAAGACGTGGTATTGCAAACGCTAAAATATGAAAAAATAAATATCCATCACATTTAGGTGGTCCGAAAGTTTTGCTGATTTCGTGGACAGGATTTAGTTCAATCGCTTTTTAAGTTCCAAATTTAATCCAAAGTTCACGTAGGTTTGGAAGTTGTTAAAAAGCGTATACTGCATTGACAACCACATGAGGTGTCAACCGTTTTAATGAGAATCGAATTGTTTTTTTAATACGAGGTTTAAAATAAACTAAGCTTTCTTTTTGTTTGGTAGAGTAGCCATGAATATTATTTAATTGTAAGAAGCGCTAATGGAAGGATTGGGAAACTGTATTATGATGAACTTGAAACATTAATTTGGCTAATTCAAGTTTGTAGATGTCATTTAATTTTAATAAATTTAGAGTTTTGTGGAGAGTTGTCAAGAGACAATATTTTCTGCTGAACGTTAGAGTGCGAATGATGTGATTTAAGCGAACCGATAACTGTTTGAAGTTAACTTTAGCGGCATTTGCCCAAATTGGAATGCCATGTTGTACTTTGGAGTATATAAAACAGCAATAAAGCATATGCAGTGTACCAAAGGGAAGTAAGTTTCTAATTCCGTTAAAAATCGCTGCATATCGTGCAACCTGAAGGAATAGATGATGAATGTGAGTAGACCGTGATAGGTTCTCATCAATATAGATGCCAAGATATTGGACTGTGTGTTGTCTGCACAAGGTAAACGAGTTTAAGAACAATCTGAGATCAAATTCACACTATTTGCTGGGATTTTTGTTAATCAACATATAACAGCTTTTTGAGGAATTTAAGGATAACTTATTTTGTTTTAACCAAGGGTCAATTTGCAGAATCTCATTGTTGACTTTGCTTTCCAACTTTGCGAAACTGTTTTCAGTCATTGTTAGGTATGCATCGTCAGAAAACAGCATAGTTTGAAATTGGATTGCTTTGGGGGAGATCACTCATATACATTAAAAAATGCAAGGGCCCTAATGAGAAACCTTGAGGAACACCATGTGTAACATTTGCTAGCTGTGATTTGTAGTTATAAAGTTTGGTGTACTGCATTCTGTTTGACAAATTGCTTCTTATCAATGGCTCTGCTATTACCCAAATACCAATGTGATGATGCATTTTATTCAAAAAGATGGTATGGTCCATTGTATCTAAGGTCTTGGTCAAGTGTAAAAAAATAAAGCATGAGTAAAGACTGTTATCTGCATTTTTGATTATTTGATCATAGATGTTACATAATAGGTAAACTGTAGATGAATTTTGTCTGAAATCAAATTGGTGCTTTGATAAAAGATCATGTTTTCCAGATAAGTCT
Organism: Trididemnum nubilum; assembly: GCA_963965965.1. NCBI lineage: Eukaryota > Metazoa > Chordata > Ascidiacea > Aplousobranchia > Didemnidae > Trididemnum > Trididemnum nubilum. Next base: position 23,803,311 of record OZ014483.1, read on the forward strand.
ATAAGCGAGTATACATCAGTTTTTCTAGTATTTTACTAAATTGTGGAAGAAGTGAGATTGGTCGGATCGTTCGTTTTTTGATTAGGGTCATTTTTTTTAAATATAGGCACATTTCGGCTGTTTTTAGAGCATCTGGGAACTTTCCTTGCTTTATACATGAATTAAAAATAGATTGCTAGTATTTGGAGAAATGATTAGATTGCTGTATTTTAGAAATTTAGTATTTATGTATATCATGTTCTCAAATAAATTTTTTTGATTTTAAATTGTTCATGATTAACCTAATTTTTGAGGTTGGTGCTGGTGCAAAGAAACAAGAGTTTTTAGGGCTGGTTGAGCTAGGTAGTGTTAAAGCTCTGGGATTTAGAGGTGGCTAAACATTATCAGCCAGGTTTTTTTTTGACGTTGATAAAAAAAGTAATTTGTTCTGCGCAGACAACTTGCGGATCACGACTAACACCATTTACGGCGTTTAACTTTGTTGGGATTGTTTTCTTTTTGCTTTTAAAGTTTGCAATTCCATTTATTATTTTCCGTAAATCGAATGAGTTATTTTTGTTTTCTGCAACCGCTTCTTTGTCGTGGTTTTCATTCGCTGCTTTGATTGTTCTATTATGAGTATTGCGATAATAATTTTTGTAACTTTTGAGAATAATTTTCGTTGGGATTTTTGTGTAGTTTATTGAAAAGAACATTTTTGTGTTGTATTGATTTTTACAGCCCTCAGGTTAGCCGTGGTTTTGCATCAAGACGTTTTTCCTTGCGCGAGGTTTTTTTCAGACGATCATGTTTATTAACTACCTTGCGGTAGATACTAAGAAACGTTTCAAATGGTCGTTCACATGAATATTGTATTTTAAAGTAAGTTGGGACAAATCCTTGTTTAGTTCGCAGAGAAAAATATTCAGATCGAATTTTGTCATGTCCCGAATGTTTAAAGTTTTGGTAATTTTGCTTCAGCTTTTTGTGCAGTAGTGGTAATAAATGTTTTATAATGATCTTTTAAGTCTGAAATAATTACTCAGCTTATTTTGATTCAGCATTTCGAAAATTATTAACATATATATGAACAAGAATTGTTTTTTGAATGATCAGTAATTCGACGAGGCAAATCAATTGCACATTTACAAGGCTAGCTAATCATGTTATTTACATGTATTCTGACATTATTATTTGTCTGTGCTTTCATTAGGTCTATATCAGAAGTGGAGTCAAGGACACAACGTTCGATGCCATGACCAAGACCAAGGACTCAAAAACAAATCCGAGGCCAAGGCCTAGAACCGACTTTTCCAGGACAGACCCTCTCAAGGCCAAGGACAGAAATGGTAGCGGCAAAGGCCAAGGACTGAGGACACAAATTTTTTAACTTATAGTCGGCAAATTTTCCATAATTTTTAAACGCAAAAATGCTTAAGACACTGCATTTTGTTAAGTTTTTGATGATAATTCGAGAATGTTAGTTTTTTAAATAATGATTAATACCATTTTGGGATTTACACGTTAGCAACTGATGTTGATTACGTACCGTAGCTGTATTGTGGCAATGAAACATTGCCACAAACCGTGAACAGCAATAGTGTATAACTAAATTATAAACGTAGAAATGGTCAATTTTAAGGCCTTAATTTGATTAGTTAGAATCCCAATGCAGTGGCGGCTCGTAACAAAAATGCTTGGTGGTGCTGCAAACGTATTGTCAAACCAACGTTGGGGGGGCTTCGCCCCCCAGACCCTCTTATGAAAGCTACACCAACACTGTGACACTTAAACTTTACACTACAATTCTAACTTACCTATAGGCAGGAAAGTAAGCTCTATTACTTAGGCCCGGTCTACTCTGTGCGTAATATCGCGAGTATACGAGCGTATTTTGATTATTTTAGCAGAAATTAACATACGCCCGGCGTTCCGCCTTCACCAGAATGCAAGCTGCCAGTTGGTTAAAATAAACTGAGGATATGCTTATGGTTTTACGCCCAGTGGATAAACCTGGCTGAAAAGTTGTTGGGTTTAGTCAAAGCGACACTCAGAAATTAGCAAGATCTTCATTCTTGTAACTCATAAAATTGCTCAATCTTTACTCTGACTGGCTTATAGAGTCTGGAGCATGGACAAACTTAAAATCATTGCATTGTTTACTTAATCTTTTATTCAACGAAGTACCGGATGGACTGGACAAACTTAAAATCATTGCATTGTTCACTTAATCTTTTTTTAAACGGAGTACCGGTGCTACCGTAATTAAAAAAATTAAAATTAATAATTACAATAGATTGCTACTTTTCACAGACAGATCAAGAGATGAACGCCAAGTTTTTCAGATAACAAATTCGATATCATGGCATAATCACAAACACATACGGCTAAATGAAAGTGACAAAAATCTGTCAACAAAAGTATAGCATTAGTAATGATGCAACTTCGATAAAAAATAGCAGTACTAAATTACAGTTTAAAATTAAGAGCAGTAAGAAAAAATCCTACAATGATACGGGTGTAGTAAGCTTACTGACAATGCAATATCAACTCTGCAGTTAGTAACATTGAAAAATATGTAACACTTCAAGTGTTAAATCTGCACCACAATATGCTATTCGCACTGTTGTAGGCTACACGGAGATGAATCATGTTCATTCAAGCAGGATAATGCTATAAACAAAGAATACCATAAACACAAGACCAGAAATACAAGTAAAAACAACCCTACTGGTTACAAAATGAACCTGCTTGTGGCTTCCTTGATTCACTGGTATCATGATAATGGAATTACAGTAATGGTAAATTAGTTTTCAAGTAGCAGTATGTGTAACAGACGCACGACTCTATTAAAAAAAATAGCTTCATTTCCAGAGTATAAAAGTACCAAATCAGTTGCAAAATTGTCTGGAAAATTGTGAGCTGGTTTTGTAAGCTAATAACATAAACATGATGTCAATGGTTCTTTTTCATTACAGTTCAGTTATTCACAGCTCATACCACCTAAAACGCATGTATTGTTTAGAAACATAGGATTATGTCTCTAGTGGTATGAGCTGCGAAGAAGAGCCATTGCCATAATGTTTATGATGTGACTCTGAGACTAATTTGTGGGGTGAAATTGCAAGAATTTTAGGTCATCAAAGGTTTCATTTCAAAAAAAGAAGTGTGTAGAAGAAGGAACCCTAATGTATGCCATTATACTAACCACTCTACAAAATCAGGAAGTTTCAATCTCAAGAGAAATAGACAAGATAAATTGTCATTTTTTAAATGGCACAAGAGCTTATGGTATTCATTCTATTCTAAAGATTTGAATCATTCTTGACACCATCATACACAAAGTAAAATCAGGTTGACCATCTGAGGTTACACTCAGTTCAATATTAGCAAAAAGTCTATTCACAGTTTGCTACTGACACAATGAGACATAACCTGTAACAATTGTAAGAGCATCTTCTTTTAGAATAAGATCTTTCGTTTTGTAGTAATCTTCAAATATTCACTTTTGATTCTACTATTGTACATTCAAGATTTTCAACAAAAGCTGTTTCATTTGCAAAATCTTCGGTTAAGATCAGTAGTAATCATCATCACATCCAGTTGTTTAACTGCTATTGTGCGCGTCAACATCGATGACTGGATTCACCTCGTATCTTCAAGACTTTCGACAGTTCAACATTGTCACCAATGGGCAGAAAAATAAAGTTTTTGTAGATTCAAGCATGCTTACATTATTTAAATATACTGAATTGACTCACAATTACAGAATACGTATATATAACTTATATCTAAAATTTTGAATAAACAAAACGCATGTAAAAACAAAAACATGCTGTATTGTATCATTTATAATAATGCAAACTCAAGTAAGAGTATCTTTTGTGTGGTTACCTATGCTAAGTTTTAATACCTTAGCGCCATACTTGTGTACAGAGATGGGCACGATCTTAATCTTCAAGATCAGATTGTGATCTTGAAGATCAAGATCGTGATCTGATCTTGATCTTTAAGATCACATTTTTTGTGTGACCTTGATCTTGAAGATCAAGATCACTTTCATTTTTAAAAGTCGCTTAGGGTAAGTATTGCCGAGGCCAGGTTATAGGATATTCTAAAGCTATTTTATGGCCCAGACACGGAATCGAGTCTAAACTGGAGAAAGTAATCCGCATTTGCCGTGGTGCAGACAGGACAAGTACGAACTAGTACGGCAGTACCACTTCCTAACCTGCTAACTTGAGGAGAAAATTAATCACAAATCAGCTTCGTTAAAAAAATTAAATAAATCCAATTAATTAAATTAGATATAACACAAGTGGCGTTGGCCCGCCACTGTTGCGACGTTAAATTGTGTGCCCGCGGCGCTTTGATGCGAAGATGGGCCCCGCAAACTTACAACACCCATATAGGGTATTAAGCGAACAGAGGTGGAGTCGAGGACACAAGGCTCGAGGCCAAGGCCAAGGACACAAAAAAAAATCCGAGGCTAAGGACAGAAATGCTCGAGGCCAAGAACCAAGGACTCAAATGCAAGTGTTTTCCTAGGAAAAAAGGTCTTAAAAATTTTTTTCCGTCGATCTCCATAGAAAAAAGGTCTAAAAAAACATTTTTCAGCCGATCTACAAAATTTTAACCATTCACAAAATAGTGCTGTCCTCGAGCCGAGGACAGGGCAATTTACGAGGACTTGAGGCTTTGAGTCCAACGCCAAGACCAAGGACTTGAAAATGTGTTCTCGAGGACGTCCTCGAGGCCAAGGACATCCTCGAAGACTCCGCATTCGTAAGCGAGTATAATGAAGATTTAATATTTTTGATTTGATTTTGTTCTTGAATTTTGTTATTGTTATTTAAACTAACTAAAGTAAACTAAAAGAGTTTTCATGATTATTTAAACCAGTAAAATAGCTACAAAAAGTTTGTGAGTGTCAAATGCCTTACGTTATTAGCGAAATCAGCTCTGCCATTGCCCATTGATGGTCAATACTGATACAGCATTAACATTTATAGCTTACCCTCCCCCAATCATCACCACTTTCTCTCTTTGAGTACAAAAAAAAGTAAAGTGATCGTGATTTTCAAGATCACAGTGTTTGGGTGATCTGATCTTTGGTCTTCAAGATCACATTTTTTGTATGATCTGATCTTGATTTTCAAGATCAACAAAAGGTGGTGATCTTATCCATCTCTGCTTGTGTATTACTCCAAGAATGTTATTAGACTTATTTTAAAGCAAAACAAAACTAAATTTTCCAGCAGAATGTATAATTTGCAATACGCACAACATCATATAACTGATAATAATCTATAGACATTATCCAGACTCCAGACTCTTATACGTACAATTGAACCTTTGATAAACGGCTCAAGACAAACTGTTTCGAAATCGACGTTCGTCTGTTATTCCTCGTCAGCAGTACTTAAATTGTAGGGGAATCATCGAGATTTAGCGTCCTCCCATCGAGATTTAGCGTCTCCCCATCGATATTTAGGTATCCCCCCCATCGAGATTTGAGCGCTGGATAATCAGACGAAAAAGACCTAATTCTTCAGCTAATTTTGGCGAAAAACCGCTTCAATTTTCGGCGAAGACCTTTTTTTTTTCGCCTTCACCCAATTTTGGCGAAAAACACTTCAATTTTTGGTAAAGACCTTTTTTTTTTGGTGCTCATTCAATTTCGGCGGCGGAATTACGTAATCTTCTCTACAGTACTTTCGCTTGCCAGTTTAGTCAAGGCTGCAAAAGCGTCCCCCCATGCAAAATTTAAGTACTGCTCATCAGTACAGCTAGGACTACTGGTATGAACATGAGCGTAGAAAGGCAAAATTATGCGCTTATGTTCATACCTGTATTCTAGCTATACTGATGCTGAATAAAAGACGAATATCGATTTTGAAACAGTACGTCTAAGACTGTTAATCAAAGGTTTGATTGTGCCTATAAGACTCTGAACACTGTCTATAGCTTATCATTAATTTTCTCAGTACATTGTTCCTAATAAATCATAAAACTGCGTTCACTATATTTAGGAAAATTTTACTAAATGTCATTGTTCTGAAGCTACCTTGCAACTCAACAATACATATTAATTGGTTACTCTTGAGTAAATGCCCTATTCAAGTAAAATTAAAAATCAAATAATACTTGTTGAACAAAAGGAGCAACACTATTAACTCAGGTACCACTACGTGAACGTTGAAGATTAATATTTCTGCAAGTTAGTATAATGGCACTGGCAGAAAATTAATAACTAAGTCTTTTAGTTAAAAGTATTTCCTCCATAACATTAAAAAGGTAATATTACTGGCTGTTACTCATGTTGTACAACAGCCATCAATAGCAAATTCGCCATTTGTGTGCACGCACAATGACTAGAGATGTAAATGCTTTGTTGAATGTTGTTTTTTATTGAAAAAAACTCAGCATCTAAAAAAACATGATTTTTATTTTTGTAAACCAATGAGTATAAAAAAATTTAACAAAAACATGTTTTTTCAAAAAAAAAAGGCTTTTCAAAAAACGCATGTTTTTTTTGCTTAATCAAGGTTCTGCTGCATGTGTAGGTATAACAGGGCAGTTTTACCTCCGCACCAGAAGACAAAGGCCAAAAGATGACCAAAGCGTTGTGTTCCGCAATGCGTTATTACGGTATGTGCACATAGCTATGATAAATCGTCAAGCTTCAAGATTATTAACTAAGTTTTTAATGTTCCATCGATTTTATAGAAGGCACTCCACTGTTTTAATTGTAAGCTAACCAATCCTAGACAGTAAGTATTAGTTTTTTTCCACGTATTTTACCACACTAATCATATTTCTTTCTCGTCAGAAGCTTTTCAGAGTCGTGCAGACTCCTCGGTAACGATATCTTGTCTGATTTAAAATGCATTGAGCACTAAGCAGTATCGTAATTCGTAATAGAAGAGTTCAGCCAATGACATAAAACTAGATGATCCGAAACTGCGCGAATGCGCTCATTTTATTCTCTGCTTGGTCACGCTTGGCTGCAGGCCTCACTCTTCTGCTTTTCTCAGGCATTGGAGATTGGTGCGCAGTTTGAAAAAGGTCGGCTGAAGCGCTAATAATGTGCTTGCAAAGTAATTAACGGTGGTTTGGAAGGAACTAATCTGTATTCATGTTTATGTCATTCGAGTTAAAGCGATATCTTGAAAAATGAAGTTGATTGTACAGGTCTTTGGTAGCCTATTCAGAGCAGGATCGTGTCCCTTCTTAATCGTTTAAAGAGAGTAAACAAAATAGTCGAAGTCTTACTCATCCGCACCAACATTTTTTATAGGTCATGAACGTTTGCTGTAGTCACTCGATCGATCATTTGTATGAACCAGGCACTTTGCGTTTGTCTTACCACATCAACGCCGAACACAGGCGTAGCCAAGGGGTGGGGGGGAGCAAATTGAATTGCCACCAATGAAAAAAGAAGGACAACAAAGGCTTTTTTCAGCTTAAGTTTAGTTTAGCACTTCAGCGTTCAACAGTACAAAATTATTATCCAACCACTGTAAATGCATTATCCAGAAGAAACTCAGGTTTTTTGTCCTAAGAGTTGCAACCTCAGGCCCTCATCTAACCTTTTTGTGAACATAATGCAATAACATGACTCATAACCATCTATTGTACCAACTTTGAATAACAACTCACCTCCATCTCAGCAGTTTTAACGCGACAAAATACTTTTGAAAAAAATTAGCTTGGGAAAATGCTTATTGATCAAATTATTAAATTTGAATTGGGCGAGCCTGGGTCCTGGTTGTTTATGCACTCCTAAAACTGGTTATTTTTATGATAAAACAAAAATCTCCAGGGCAAATCTTTGAGTGATTTATTATTTACTAGCTGCTGAAAATATTGCAGGAGGCATTGCATCTTGCTTCACCCTACCTGGACAAGCCACTTGCAAAATTTAATCCAAAAATGCAAGATTTTAAACGTGTTTTGGACTTGACCTGCAAGTAAATGGAAGATTGAACAATTTAATTTTTTCAGTTGGCTTTTACATCTTAAAAATTTAGTGATTTTAAACCGATCTACAAACGTGCAAAACGTGATCCAAATTGCCTTAGAATAGCAATTTTTTTCCAAAGCATTACAAAACATCGCCCAGTGGCTGGGGGCTTTGCCCCCAGACCCTAGTCTGTGAAACATTAAAGTTACACAAGTTTACTCGCCATCTCTCCCAATTAGCAATTTTTTGAAAATTTTTCAAGTTTTGGTTTAAGTTCTGACCCTCTTTAGCAAAATCCTAGTTACCCGGTAACCCAGGCTTCTGCTTCTGACCCTCCATTTTACTACCCGGTAACCCAGTAACCCAGACACGCTTTTTTGCAAGAAGGTGGTAAAAAATATGAATCTTCAAATGTAGAGGGGTTTAAGTAAGACATCAGACGACATTTAGAGTTTTGATCGTATGCTGTAGCTGATGATTTATTTTTGCTTTATCCTACTGTCACGAAACAACGGTGGCGCTGTATATTAGACAAAACTGCATCTGCTTTGGAGTTTCTCTGCGATCAATTTCAAAACATACTCGTGATTTTTCACTAAATTATTTTGATGAATTCAAATTTTTTTCACAAAAACGTCTCAAAATCGACAGTTTTCTTAATAAAAAAAGCAAAAATTTCTTGAGCGGCGACCCTCCAAAATAAAAATTGCAGCCAAAATTTCACGCAAAAATATTATAAAATCAATCTTTTTTGTAAAAAAAACCAAGATTTTTCAGCGGCAAAGACTCCGCATTCCACAGTATAAGTTAATTAGTGCAGTCGCCAGCAGAGTTCACGAGCACCCAAAAAATGTATTTTTTTCACCTATATTTTTGAAATCCTGAATAAATGTTCTTTCAAAATCGCCAATGTTTCCACCCAATTTCCGGTTGTTTTGGCGGAAATCGGGGATTCCCCGGCGAAACGGTGTCGAAATTTTTCGCTGAGGTAGGGTTGATTTGGATTCTAAAAATCGTATTTCTGTATAAAGTAGACAGTCGATTTTAGATTCAAACGAAAGAGGAAGATAATTGCAAACTTTTCACAAAATAATTTTTGGATTGTTTTATTATGACGTCACGATATGGCTGATTGATTCCAAATTTTTACAAAAAATTTTGAATTAGAGTGCATATCGTTAGTTATTACAGCCAAAGTTGACGGAATAATGTCATGAAAGGTGCAACATCGATAAACCAGTTTCTCACCGACAAAATGAAACCAAAATGACATCTTTATGATGTCATTAGAGAAAACTACGTAGTAAAATGCAAAACCGAGTAGACGCGCTTTTCAAACAAATTGCACGTGACAGCGAATATCTTGATTGCGGCGCTGCGGTTTTAGCAGCAAAGATCAACGAATATCAATTTCACCGTCGTAAACGCACAAAATGACGTTTGTATTAAAACTTTTTTACAGTGTGAGTGCATGAAGATAAACTCTGTTCAAACTTTAAGAACAAAATAAGAACAATTTTATGCTCAGGGCAAGCAAAACTTTTAAGAAGTTTTTTTTTAATTTTATTGCTATTTTGTGGCAAAGAATAATATTTCACTAGCAAAATGTTCAGGTACATTGCTTCGAAAAGTCATAAAGTTGGTAGAGTGAGAATAAAACGTTATATAAGTGGTGTTTCTAGCATTTTCTTATTAAAAGGTACCAAATATTTACGGAAAACAATTTTGTCACCAGCAAAAAAGCGTGGATAAGCTCATTCACATGTTTTATTTTCTGTGTTGTCCTGATCGGACTCTTTGTTCGCACAAGTGTCTTTTAAAATAACTCAAGAATTGTTTGTTACAAAAGATATTTGATTATTTGTGTAAAATAGTGCACAATTTTCATATCAAATTGCCCCCATATAATCAAAAAAAAATTGTGATGTTCAGTATCTAAGAATATTAAAACTTAAAAAGTAAAATCGTACAAAGAAAATTTCAACAACATTAGATAATTATTCTATCATTGGCAATTTGCTTTGATCAAGAGACAACAAAAGACCTTGCTATCTTAGTATCCAACTGCTATCTTCCTACATGTCTACCACAAGTAATGGAAGCTCCACATTACGTCTTATCTGATCGTCTAGCAGGAGAGCTGTGAATTCTAATCTTTATATAGTTTAGCTCGATTAGGGATGGAACCAGAGTGTATACAGCTTTTTTGTGAGCATAATTTGTATCATCCACCAGGTGCGGAGTCTTTAAACAAACAGTTTTAGAAGCACCGGTGATTATTTGAAATCATTAAACGCATACATAACCGTGTTACGGTAAGCGTGACATTTGACCACAAGTGACGTAATTACTAGGATTAAATTGAAGCCCCCCTTAGCCAAGTTACTTAAAAAATTTTCCCAAATACGTTTTTTAACGTGCTTTGAAAACCAAGGGAAGCTGAAGGGGCTAAGTAATAAAATGTTTTGTAAAGCCTTTTTGTAAGAAATCAGCTAAGTTTTGCTATCCTTCTCTGTATTACCATTGCTAAGTTGTCTAAGAGTAAGCATGACCTATAATAAAAGACAAATTTTAACCAAAGAAAGATAATTTGTGTAGTTTAGGTTGAAAACTTGTAAAAATTTAAGAACAACTAGCCTCAACCCAAAATTTACCGTTCTTATAAAACAACGTATATTGGGAAGACTTCTGGCTTTCCTGGCTTCACAATGCGTCCTACCATAACTTTGTTAAACGAATGCATAAGCGTAGCCAGGATGTTTGATTGGGGGAGCCCCAAACCACAAATCACATGCAATGAACTCATCAGAAACTTCGAAAGAGGAATTTTTAGTGGGGGCAAAGATATCGTAGAATGGAAGATCAGAAGCCGTGGTCTGGTGTTGGCACGTAACTAGGAATTCGTTCAAGGAGGGGGATTAAATTAATAGATAAAATGTCCATATTGGGAGACGTGTTTGAGTAAAGAAGTGTTCTGTAATTCAAACGTATCACAGAGGGGGATCTGGGGGCGGAGCCCTCAGCCGCCGGAGGCTACGGGGGTCTGGGGGCAAAGCCCCAGCTGCTGGGCGATTTTTTGTGATTTTTTGGAAAAAAAGCAATTTTAATACTATTGGACCACATTTCGCACGTATTCAGAGCCATTTGAAAGTGCTAGATTTTTAACATTTGAAAGCCAATTGAAAACATTAAGTTGTTCAGTCCTCCTTTTACTTGCAATTTAAGTCCAAAGCACGTTTAAAATCTTGCATTTTGGGGTTAAATTTTGTTAGTGATTTGGCCCAGGTCGGGGGAAGTAAAGTACATGCCTCCATCAATATTTTAGCAGTAAATAACAATCCAGTCGAATATTTTCCTTAGAGATTATTTTGTCATGAAAACAACCAGTTATAGAAGTACATGTATGGCGAGGGGACTCAGGTCTTCTCAATTCAAAAAATTGTTCAACGAGCATTCCTCTTACTGTAGCTAATTTTTTTCAGAAGTATTTTGTGCATAAAAACTGGCGAGGTGGAGGTGAATTGTTATTGAAAAATGTGCAATAGATAGTTACGCCTACAAACCATGTTAATGCCCGGGCTGGATTTACATTGAGTTGAGCCCCTGGCATTTTGAAATTTTTGCAATATTTTCCTGCCAAATACAGGTGAAGACCAAAAAAAGTTTTATCTGAGCGCGGGGCCCATGGCACTACGAACCATATGTTAAATCTGTCCCAAGTTGTTGCATTACGTTCATAAAAAGGTTAGATGAGGGCTTCAGTTAGCAACTTTTAGGATAAAAACCCGTAATTTTACTCGGGCTATACCTTTAAATTGATTGGCAAACATTAAATTGAAGGGGCCCCAACCCCCTGAATCAATATTATTGTTAATTACTGTTGTACGCGTGTACTGTTGTACGCGAAGATGCTAAAAGAAACTGAAACTGAAGAAGCAATAGTATTTTTTGTGACATTTCATCATTGGTAGCATGTCAATTGGGGGGAGATGCTGACTACGCCTATGAACGAATGTGTATAAGATCCAAATCTTTTGAAGGCATGAGACTAATTATAGAATTAGCATCGTTGAACGGTTTTTCAGTACTCTATCACGCTCCTAGAAAAATTTCAGACACCCCAAACCACACTGCAGGTTTCCTGCCTAATGACCCTAGCACAGTACGTAAGTGCGTATAGGGCAAGTCCACTTGCCTGAAATTGTCCAAACTCAAGTTCTCGATGACGTATACACCCGTTTGATAAATTTGATTGTAATTTACTGACCCAATGTAAAAGAAAGTAATTAAGCGAATGATCCCAGGAGTTTGCAAGGTATAGCTATGGGCTACTTTCACAGAGCAGCCGGTAGAAAGAGAGCTGGCGAGTGCAATCGTGACGCTTTTTAGTGAGAGGAACCCTAATTACAGTAAATGAAGTCTTGTATGGCTCTTCACTTAATTTTTGCACAAAGTAGTGGCGTTCGGCAACAATGAGTTTAAATGATGAGTCGGTTGATCATGCTAACACGCCAGAGGAACCAAAACCACGGAAGAGATTAGGGAGCGGAGCTCTCAGCAGCTGCTGAAATCCAATCAGACTTATTAAGGGGACTAAAGAAGTGGTCTTTTCTGATAGACAAATTATGTAGATCGTTCCAAAATAATTTTAGTCGAAAGATGTTTAAAAACGGCTGACACATTAAGTATACTATATTATAAACCATTAACAATTGCAAGAAGACCTGTTGCTGCTGAACGGTTTTTGCTAAAGTAACAGTTTTATTATATTTCGCAAACGCCCCAGACACCTTAAGTCATTGTAGCAATCCTACGGTATTTGGTAAAATCAGGCATTTCTAAATCGTTTACACTTTTTGAGATGTAGATCACTGTCAAAGTCATTTTCATACACGACAACGTGGTTTGAGTTTTACAATGTCTTTGATGACTTTATCTTCAATCTACATCTACTGCATTAAAAAAGTGAGTAACCCTATTTTAAAAACAGTACGCGTCAAAATAAAATTTAAAATCTTACAAACAAACTGCTTTTCCGTAATCGCAATCGTCTGGGGTGTTTTGATCAAATAAAAAAAGCATAAATAGCTGGGGCTAGCATCACTGGCGTAACTGACGGGAGGGGGGTGCGAGGCAGGGAGGAATTTTCCTCCAATGTGGGTCCCTTTATAAATTATGGCAACAAATTTTGGGGGAAAAACAAACTACAAAAGCGGAAAGTCTTCACCTAAAACTCGACGGAAAAAAGCAACCGATTTTCGGTCAAGACCTTTTTTAGACTTTAACTAAATTTGGCGGAAAAAACCACCAAATCTTCGGTAAAGTTCTTTTTTCTTCACTCAAAATTGACAGAAAAATGTGCAGCAAATTTCTAGTTAGGTTTTCCATGCCCTCTGGCTCTAACCTCTAGTAACGCCACTGACTAGCATGTAGTTTCCTGCGTATACTACAAGCACATTACCGTACACCTTACAGCAACAATAAAAATTTAACCCTTAACAGACTGTTTTACTCGTTGAAGTAGTCAACGCTGGGAGTGCCTTTTCTTCAAAAAAATTTTTTTTGAATATTTTGAATGAGATGATCTCAACACCGGATAAACCGATCTAAAATGATAAACATTTCATTCTTAGAGTATGGTGAATACGGTGTTTGTGAATAATTGTTACCCCTTAAAATGGAGTCAGAGATGTTTTAACTGTAAAAATCGGTTAATATCCCCAAATGGAGGCGTGGGTTCGAATCCCACTTCTGACACCATGTTGCTTATTTAATGCTCTTTATTCCATTGCTCTCAAAACTAGAATGACAAGTCAGCGCAGTTACAAACGTAAAGCCGATACGGTGTGACGCATGACTGAACACAAAGAGAACGATGCATTGTAAACATAGAAAAATAAAGGTGAACTAAACTAACCAAGCAACAGCGGAGCCATCAGTTTTCTCAGCAATGCCCCCCAAAAAATTTTTAGCTCCTTCGCCCATCAACTTACGATTTTGTGACGGATTATCGGTGGTGACAGCGTTCCCGCTATTTCTTACAAGCATTTGCTGTATGAACCACAATCAAAATATCTTTTGCAACAAACAATTCTTGAGTTATTTTAAAAGACACTTTTGCGAACAAAGAGTCCGATCAGGACAACACAGAAAATAAAACATGTGAATGAGCTTATCCACGCTTTTTTGCTGGTGACAAAATTGTTTTCCGTAAATATTTGGTACCTTTTAATAAGAAAATGCTAGAAACACCACTTATATAACGTTTTATTCTCACTCTACCAACTTTATGACTTTTCGAAGCAATGTACCTGAACATTTTGCTAGTGAAATATTATTCTTTGCCACAAAATAGCAATAAAATTAAAAAAAAACTTCTTAAAAGTTTTGCTTGCCCTGAGCATAAAATTGTTCTTATTTTGTTCTTAAAGTTTGAACAGAGTTTATCTTCATGCACTCACACTGTAAAAAAGTTTTAATACAAACGTCATTTTGTGCGTTTACGACGGTGAAATTGATATTCGTTGATCTTTGCTGCTAAAACCGCAGCGCCGCAATCAAGATATTCGCTGTCACGTGCAATTTGTTTGAAAAGCGCGTCTACTCGGTTTTGCATTTTACTACGTAGTTTTCTCTAATGACATCATAAAGATGTCATTTTGGTTTCATTTTGTCGGTGAGAAACTGGTTTATCGATGTTGCACCTTTCATGACATTATTCCGTCAACTTTGGCTGTAATAACTAACGATATGCACTCTAATTCAAAATTTTTTGTAAAAATTTGGAATCAATCAGCCATATCGTGACGTCATAATAAAACAATCCAAAAATTATTTTGTGAAAAGTTTGCAATTATCTTCCTCTTTCGTTTGAATCTAAAATCGACTGTCTACTTTATACAGAAATACGATTTTTAGAATCCAAATCAACCCTACCTCAGCGAAAAATTTCGACACCGTTTCGCCGGGGAATCCCCGATTTCCGCCAAAACAACCGGAAATTGGGTGGAAACATTGGCGATTTTGAAAGAACATTTATTCAGGATTTCAAAAATATAGGTGAAAAAAATACATTTTTTGGGTGCTCGTGAACTCTGCTGGCGACTGCACTAAATGTTTTTTATAAAGTTATTTCACCACTGGATAACATATCTTAAAGAAAAGAAATCAAAAACGCAAAAAATAACTAATCATATACACTCTTTTCTAGAACAATTTTATAAGAACACTAGGCTCATTTTTGCTCAAAATTTAAGAACCAATTAAGAAAAATTCCAGCCTCAGCAACAAAAATATTTTAAGGGCAAAGGAAAAAAAAAATCCAAATTAATAAAAGAAACTTAATCCTGTACTGATTTAAAACGATAAAATTTCAGTGGTTTTCTAGTATTTGCGAGCAAAATTGCAACTATTACGAGATTAAAGAATTCTGTAGCGCTCTATGCTAATAACTGAGAAAATTTTTGGCAGTCGTTCAAGTCGAAAAAAGAGCAATTTTGCGTTGCGGCAAAAGCAGTAAAAAACGTTCACTCAAGCACACAAAGCTTTGGCACTAAACAACTGAACCAGTTTTACAAATATGGTCTCTAAAATTAACATCTTAAACAGTTGTACAAATGTGGTCCCTAAAATTAACATCCGTGTTTTCAAAATTTAAGAACAATTGAGGCTAAAATTCGGCAAAAAACTACGAACAGCCAGCCTTAACTTAATATGTATTAGTTCTTACAAAAAAAAAGTATACTATATGCCGTAAAAACTACGGCAAGTTTTTTTGACATTTTTCGATTTAGTTTATTTTTGCCATTTCTGGCATAGAAGCAACGAAAATTAACATACGCTCTTGACTTTTCAAAGTTCAATGCTACCGTAACAACAAAACATAATGAAATATAAAACTGAAACTTACAAATTTAGAGTAGTTCAATAAATTTAGCATGGAGTATTTAACATATTTTATCTCAGAAAAGCAAAAGAAATGAGAAACTACAATAATAAACAAAAAAAACAACACTTTTCATATTTACAGTACACAACTACTGAACATTTCAGTGATGTCGTAACATAAAGTTGTGATAACACATTGATATTTATGTATTTTACGCAAAACTTACTCGAAAATTAGATTTAGGGGGTAATTTAGTAGTTGACAAAACTTTACGTAAATTACGCAAACCCACTACTTTCAGAGACAACCTTATTTGTTATAATTGCTACTTATTATTAGTTGAGCAAGGCAAAGGCTGTGCAATACAGTCACTATCAGCAGATAAGCGCGGGCAAAGACAGAGCAAAAATCCGCACAATAAAAAAACAAAGAGGAAAAAGGATGGGAAAAAGAGTTGCTTATCATCTAGTTTCATGTCATTGATTCAGCCAAAAAAATTTTAACAAGAGAATATGAAGTTGTCTTGACCGAAAATCAAAAATTTTGCACCACCTAAAACATGTTGAAACGCTAATCATAGCTTTCTAAATTATTGCTTCATGCTCGAGCTTTATGGATGTGTGAATTTCATCATGTTAGACTTTTATGCATGCTGCATTAACCTTTCTTTCTGAATTGTAGCAGCACGAGTGAAGTGCTTCACTTGAGAAACTCTAAAGCATTATTAGTTGTTCTGGTTTCGCTTAGTCGTGAAGCTTTACGCACCGTGATACCCTTAAACAACACATCTATTTAACGAATTTAATAGAACAATTGAAAACAAAGCCTTTCTTGCCAGTGCGATAACAAAAACAGCTTAACATTTGCAAACATCGCAACAATCAACACCAGTTAGGCCTACTGCAGCAACAGTTTTCGATGCTGAGTACAGTATTAGAAAGAGAATGCATAGTATAATTGTACAAAATTCTGAACAGTGTACTATGTAAATAAAGGCAAATATTTCACAGAATTGCTAACGTTGATATAATTGAAAAACCTTCAGATTACAAAATGTTTAAAATCTAAAGCTTTACTCCTACAACCTCAGTTTTTTTGAAGCAAAACTTTATCTTTAACGTGCATATTTTGTATTATTTAGATTAGAATATTTCTGGTCCATCCCTAACATTATTTTCTTGTCTTAGGTATTTACTAAGCTAATGCCAGTCAGACTAGCTTTCACTAATAAAAATGTCTTCAATTTACATTGGTGCAGCTAAGCATTGGTGGAAACTGGAAAGCAATCCTAAGTTTAAGTCATTCAGTTACATTGGTGCAGCTAAGCGTTGGTGGAAAGCAATCGCAAGTATAAGCAATTCAGTAACATCTGCATCTTAACAGTTTTTACAATTATTTCACCATTGTTGTGATATTTTTGGTATTTCGAGCTGCACATGAAACGTGCTTCAACAAGCCACAAAATAAAAACCGAGCTTTCTTTAGCAAGTTAGTGAATTAAAAGTTCAAACAGTTTTACACCAAATGTGTTTTAGAAATTTTGAAAAACATACACTTGAAAGTTTTACCATACGCTTCAGATTTAACTTTCACTATCGATACTGTCCGAACAGTTTAAATTAATGAGTTCATTGATTTCAAAACACTGACTGCTGACTATTCGTGACTGCTGCTTTCTATCTCGATTGCATCTTCAGCAATTGGAACATGAACACTTTTCTCCGAGTCACTGGTCATCGATGTCTGGACGGCTTGACTTGAATGTTTAGATTGCTGACCAGTAGTGCGCTGTATGTTTTGTGAAACAAATACAGGTTTTGATGCTCTGCAATTGGTCAATCGGTTACGCTTGGCTGCGTGAATGTTGCTGTAGCTGCTAAAAGATCGCTCTACAGCTGCAGTAATCGATAGTAATTTTAAAAGTCTACCAGCAATCTTACTCAATTCTTGGTTGGTACAATAACCGTTCCACCAAGTAACGGGAGAAATGTATGCAATGTTTTTCCACAAAAAAGGCATAGCATAGAACCCATCCCTTGCGAAATACAGAACGCAATCTTGATGAACTCTTGATGAATCTACAGTCAGTAACTCACAAGAGGTAAACGTTTCAGCAAGGCCGCATATACATTCGATTGCTGCAACTTTTTCCTCATTGCAGAGCAGCATTCCATCAGCGATATACTTAAAAGGGATGGCCGACTAGCATTGTTAATTGTTCTCGTCACACATGAGTAATGCTCAAATTTTCGGTGAAATTTCTAATCAAAATGCATTGTTTCTTATGGAACGAGGTAAGATAGGCTGGATTAGTTTTGTTGTATTTTTGCTGGTAGATAGCCTAGGACTTGAACGAACTCGAAAATGGTTTGCTATTGATATTATGTATCTGAAAATGCGTAAAGCGGAATGTTGAAGTGAGAATAATGGCATTGGCGAACAGGCTAACCTATCATCTTGCCATAGCCTAGTATGGGTTATGAATGGGGGCAGCTGAGAACGTTGAAATAATGTCAAAAAAAGCAAGGGTCATAATATTTGAACCCTTCCAACCCAGCTTGGTCGCAAAATCGCAAAGAAAATGAAGTGGAGGCCTAATTCAGTGCCAATCGAGCCTAAACATTGGCTAACGCGGTAGACGGGTGAGAGAGTATAACAGAGGCAGTTAGTGAGAAGTTATTGCAATATCTTGGTACTTGGAACCTTAAAGTTGGCTGTACACTAAATTGCAGTGAACGCTTCTGTTTGAAGGCGAAGCTCGCTGCAATGCGGTGTTTACAGTTACTTTGAAATATCATCAACCTGGTACCGAATACAACAGAATCAAGACAAAATGTTCGGCTCACACTAGTTTTAGAACAATCATGCGCCTACGCAGGGCCGCCGAGAAGGGGGGCAGGGGGGACAATGACCCCGGGGCCCATGGATTTTAGGGGGGCCCATGGAGTTTAGGGGGGGCATGAAGGGACCCATTTGCTTCAGGAAGGCCGTTGGCTTTAATGACAGTCAAGACCTTTTATTTTTTATACATTTTTTTGGAGGTCATCTAATTTTTGCCGAAAAGTTAATTTTTTTTTTCTCGGAGATCATCTATATTTGGCCGTAAAGTTTCGTTGAGGACTTTTTTTTATTTTTTGGAGATTACATCATTATTTGGACCAAACTGCAGCATTTTCTCCGTCTATTTTCGACTTCACAAAACTGGAAATCCGGCATATTTGAGCTTGCCCGGGGCCCACGTTTGGCTCTCGGCGGCCCTGCGCCTACGGTTTGCGTTCCGTTCAATAAATTATTTTTGACTGCGAGCTGATTTAATAAAATTGCGTTTGCATGCAAGTTGCTAACAATGCAATCGATTGCAGTGCTCCCTAGACTGCTCCTATCGCAAAGCCGTACCCAGACGAGAGGGCTGGGAGGAAAAACTTGAGCCTTGTCCGGAAAAGTTTCGCGTGATAGTGGTGCTGTCTAGTGACACGCCATATTAGCTATAAATAACGTCTCTGATTATCTTAGAACTGAAGTATATCCAAATTTGATCTCTACCTCATGTTTGAAAATTGGCCCCAACATTTTCCGAGGAGTTTTTTTTGTCTTCTTAAATATGCACAAAATATGTTTAGCCTTGTTTGAATATTTCTGAGTCCCGTTTGAACAATTAACGAATCTCGCTACGAACCTACGGTCCTAAATGGTCCTACTCCTATCGTATGGCCTGTTTAATCCATGACCAAAACTGCAATCATTTTGTAAGTTTGATTTTAGTGGATTTAAAAAATAAATGAATGAAATGGCTTGCTAAATTCAGTACGTGTTGTTTAGCCATTGTTAGTGTTCAACCAGGTTGAACTGCAAATCTATCTCAGTTAATCTTGCTGTGCTAAGTAGACATTTTATCTGAGACCGATTTAGCTGCATTAAATGAAGGCCTGCAGTAACATATTAACAGCAACAGTAACAAAATGCAGTAATGGCATTTAGAAATAGTCATATGTCACCATTTAAGAATTTAAAATACACTCTGTGGCTGGGTTACAGTAATTAGCAAAATTAAGCAACTAGTTGAAAAAAATCAGTACAGATGCTTATTGGTATGAATCCGATAGATTCATTTCTTGAATCCTTTCTCTCCATAAACTTAGCCCCTCAATTGCCATGATCAAAGAGAAACGTAAGCTAGAAGTCCACGAAAAAATTCAAAAAACAGAACATACTTTTATTGAATGATATACAGCATTATTTTGTGGTCGTTGTGAAATGAAGAAAACGAAAACCAACAAGCCAAAATAGCTACAATTTTTAAATTTTTAAACTTTTTAAATTTAAACGGAAGTAGGCATAATTGTTCATACGAAAAAGAAACCCAGGTTGTTTAAGGCATTTGATGATTGCTTTGATAACATGTCGGCGGATCATAATTTTTGCTACATATTTTCCTGATATTGACATATGCTCTGCTCATAAATGTAGCCAGGGGGGGAGCCCAGGGGGCCCGGGCTCCTCCCAAATAAATACCACCAATGATAAAAATTACGACAACGTAGGCTAACGCTGTTTAGTTGCAGCTTTTTTTTTAGCAATTACGTACATAAGAGTAATTAACAATAACGTTAATGCCAATGAGGGAGCCTCGGGGCCCCCAACTAGCAACCAGGGGGCCCCAAACAAACAACTATGGGGCCCAAACCAACAATTAGGGGGCCCCATGGCACCTAACTGATAACCAGGGGGCCACCGAGGGCCCTTAACTGACGACCAGGGCGCCCCAGGGCCCCTAACTAACAACCAGGAGCTCTGGGGCCCCTAACTAACAACCAGGGAGCCCCAGGGTCTCTAACTAAAAACCAGGGGCCCCTAACTGACAACCAGAGGGCCCCTAAATAACGACCAGGGGGCTCCGGGGCCCCTAACTGACAACCAGGGGGCCCCAGGGCCCCTAACTGACAACCAAGTGGGCAGGGCCCCTAACCGACAAACAGGGAGCCTCAGGGCCCCTAACTGACAACCAGAGGCCCCGGGGCCTTTAACCAACAACCAGGGGGCCCCAGGGCCCCTAACTGACAACCAAGGGGCCCCGGAGACCTTGACTGACAACCAGGGGGCCCCCAACTGACAACCAGGTGGCCCCTAACTGAGGACCAGGGGGATCCAGGGCCCCTAATTAACAACTTTGGGGCCCCAGGGCCTCTAACTGACAACCAGGGAGCCCCAGAGCCCCTGACTGACGACTAAGGGTCCTGGGCCAGGAGCCCCTTAATTCAAATTTTTAATAGTTTATAAGCAAAACCTGTAAGAAATTTAAAAGTTTTTTCCTAAAAGTTGCAACCCCAGGTCTTCTTTTAATGTTATTGTGAACTTAATGCTATAACACAGGCGGTAAAGCAAACCCCCCAATTGAAATACTACCCATCCTAAATATAATGAGAGCATAGCCAATGCGTTGTCCTTGTCCGGAATTGTAGTTTCTCTAATTTAGGATTTAAGCGTACAAAAGTAAGTAATTATAATGACGACCACGTGTCTACGTCATAATAATGTCATGCAATTCTTGTACGTTTCAAAAAACTGTAAAGTGACTTGACTCAAGTCTTCCACGTTTTGGAAAAATTATTTTAAGTTTGCATTAAATGTTTTTTTATGAAAAAACTTAAGGGCGCGATCTTATCTCAAAATCATAGACGAAGCCAGGGGGGTGGTTCAGGGGTGAAAAAAAGCTATTTTAATCCCATTTTTACAAACATTTTTAACAAACATTTAACAAACATTTTTCCAAAACAAACATTTCTTTTCAAAAACTTTCCAAAACAATTTTTTCATTTTCGAAAGCAATTTTTTTCCAAAACAAACATTTTTTCCACATTTTACAAAAATCTCCCGGCGGCTGGGGGCTTTGCCCCCAGACTCCCATAGCCACAGGTGGCTGGGGGCTCCGCCCCCAGACCCCCGTCTGTGATACGTTTGAGTACACTAGCTTTCTCAACACGTCTCCTAAGTTAGACATTTTCGCTTTTTAACTATTAGTTTTCGCCCTCTCCCTTTACCAAAATTCTGGTTAAGTGACAACAGACCACGACTTCAGATCTTCCATTTTGCGATGTCTTTGCCCTACAAAAAGTTCCTTTTTTGAAAATTTCTGATGACGTCATTGCACGTTATTTGTGGTTTGGCCCCCCCCCCCCAATCAAAAATCCTGGCTACGCCTATGGCTCTGCTCTGTAACAAAGTTTTGGTGCTGATCTTTATCTTTACACATATATTACTCTTAAATCTTCCGGCTTGTAAGTTATGTTTAGTTGGCAGCTTCGTTGCGTTGTGCAGTTAAGCTAACCAATTTCTAAAAGACTTACTATAATTCTGAAAAAGAAAAAAAACTCGGCAATTGATTGATGACAATTTTTCTACGAGTTATGGTATCAGAACCTATTTAGCCGAGCGAACATTGCAATCGATTGCATTGTTAGCAACTTGCATGTAAACGTAATTTTATTAAATCAGCTCGCAGTCAAGAGTAATTTATCAAACGCAAACCGTAGGCGCATGATTGTTCTAAAACTAGCGTGAGCCGAACATTTTGTCTTGATTCTGTTGTATTCGGTACCAGGTTGATGATATTTCAAAGTAGCTGTAAACACCGCATTGCAGCGAGCTTCGCCTTCAAACAGAAGCGTTCACTGCAATTTAGTGTACAGCCAACTTTAAGGTTCCCAAGTACCAAGATATTGCAATAACTTCTCACTAACTGCCTCTGTTATACTCTCTCACCCGTCTACCGCGTTAGCCAATGTTTAGGCTCGATTGGCACTGAATTAGGCCTCCACTTCATTTTCTTTGCGATTTTGCGACCAAGCTGGGTTGGAAGGGTTCAAATATTATGACCCTTGCTTTTTTTGACATTATTTCAACGTTCTCAGCTGCCCCCATTCATAACCCATACTAGGCTATGGCAAGATGATAGGTTAGCCTGTTCGCCAATGCCATTATTCTCACTTCAACATTCCGCTTTACGCATTTTCAGATACATAATATCAATAGCAAACCATTTTCGAGTTCGTTCAAGTCCTAGGCTATCTACCAGCAAAAATACAACAAAACTAATCCAGCCTATCTTACCTCGTTCCATAAGAAACAATGCATTTTGATTAGAAATTTCACCGAAAATTTGAGCATTACTCATGTGTGACGAGAACAATTAACAATGCTAGTCGGCCATCCCTTTTAAGTATATCCATTAATTTGTAACGACAGTTACTGACTACTTTTTCCGTGAAGTAACGAATACGGTAATTTGAGTACTTTTTTCCCTGATGGAATGCTCACGAGGATCCAAAAAATAGGCCGCCTTATGAATGATTTTGATGCAAAATTCCTCTCTTTCAGCAAAAATGGTTGCAATCTTTTCTTGCTCTTGCAAAGAAAAAGGAACCGACTGAAGGTTGTCCCTGATGTCACATCGAACGTTCGAGTAAAGTTTATACACTTCAGCCTGCTTCCATTTGAGTGATTGATGAAGGCAATGGTTTCACTAAATTCACTACTGCTTCACAGGGCCTGCGAGAGGGGGGTTCAGGGGGTACATCGTACCCGGGCTTGGGCCTAGAGGGGCCCGGAAAAGTTCAGGTTTCCGCGTTAAGTTTTGGTGGTAACTACAGCAAAAATATCGGTCAGCCTATTTAGTACTGGTAATTGGTCGCTATTTTTGCTACACAATTAGAACATCCAATAGTGTCCGATTTAATGAAAAAAAGAGGAAAATGTATCAAAAATTATTGACTTGCACCGAAATTAGCGTTTTGTTACATTTCTCTGACTTGAGAGCCCTAGCTAATTCTATGGTATAACAATGTACGAAGGCCCACATTTCCAGAGATCCAAATGCATTTCAACCTCAGAGAGCGGAGTCAAAGTTGACATACTGTACTACTATCATTAAGTGCCTCACTCTATCTGAATGAGTTTAATACGTATTTGGGTTTGTGAATTCGATGATTGCAGATAACTTCTTAAAACTTTCATCAGTAAAATATTTCGATTTGCAGGATTAAAGTCATTATATTGTATAAAATTGTGTCAATGTCATCATCCCCCGCTTCACATATTTCTTTCATGTATATCACGTTTTTTGCTTGTCAATTTAAGCAAGTTTGATGCTAAGATGTTGATCAAATGCTGTATTTTACCCTCGAGAAACATAAAAAGTGCTAAAGCTTCCAGGGCTGTGCCCCAGACCCCGCTGGGGGAGCTCACAGCGCTCCCCCAGGAGAACTCTAGCTGGATTTAAACCAACTTTATGTCTAGTTGTGTTTTTCATAGGTCCTAACTGTATGCGAATATCGTTATCCCCTCGCTTTTAAATGAAGATCTACAACCATCGGACAAAAAGTGATTTAACGGTATGCGCCCCGATAAGGGTTGGGGGGGGGGGCAATAAGATTTGGGGGCCCGGTATTGACCTTTGTACCCCCTGGAAAATTTTCTCTTTGAGGCCCTGCTGCTTTATTGAGGTTCCAAAAATCATCATCTAAAATTGTCTTTTTTACTTCTTTCGCCAAGGTGCTTTTTTGTGATTTTTCCGATACAGCAAACTTTCCTAGGACAACTTTATTTTTTGTACAGTCTCCAGACAAGTGACCACAGATCCCCACCTTGTCTTGACCGGGAGTTTCAGAGTAACATTGACTTTTTCAACTTTCTGCATGCTTTTCAGTAAATCCACCAGCATGTGCTTGCTGTTAAATTTTTTGACAATTTGTTTGGCCTGATGTTAACTTTCTTTAATGTCTTCAATTTCCTTAGACCACCAAAAATTAAATTTACGCAATGAACAGCACAGCCACAACAAGTTAGTTCCGAATACTTTTCCCCCAACAGTTTCCAAGATTTTTTCATTTTGCTTGAATTATCTGTTACCAAAGCTATAGGCATTTTGCCGCATTCTTGTTTGACTTCGTCGATGACACCTGAGAATGCCTCTGCTATATTATTCTCTAGTATGGCCTTGCATCTCAGTATGAATCGATTTCCAACAAACAGAATGAGGCACACTTAGTAAGATGTTGATAATTGGCTCATGTCGTATGTTGTTCCATCCGTCGCACATTATTGCTGCTGCTCACTTTCAGCACTTTTATCAACATTTTTTCTCTAGTTTTTTCGTACTCTGAAACTAGTAAGGGCTCTGTCACTTCATGTGTACTTGGCACCACGTAAGCTGGTCCGATAGCTTTAAAGAAAACTTGCCAATGTGAATTTTCAACCACGCAAAATGATGTGCCACTAGCATACATAGCACGCGCTAGCAATGCATTTAGTCTTTCTTGTTCGCTTGTATACATTTTGTCAGCAAAGCGTACCAGTGTCGAGCGAGCATCCATTTGCTTCAGTTTCTTTGGAATTGGTTTTGCAGAACTTGTTTAAAAAATTAAACAGCCAATTTTTAATTTTACTTGCTTCATCACTGTCGTTTTCTGTTGTGCTGGTGGTTGAAACATGTAATTTAGCTAGATATTTCTCTTTGACCAATTTAGGACAGGAGATACATTTCTCAACATGACTTTTCATTCTTGAACCATTTTTTACTACACTGCTTTGACAAAACTTACACTGTACTTTTGGAACTTTGGTATCTGAAGTTGACACATCTTCATATAATTTGCTCACAGCAAGTTTCTTTCGACCAGGCATTTTAATTTCCAACCTACTGACTAGTTTTCAATTTAATTGAAATTATATGCATAATAAAAAATAGACAATGGTAATGAAAACAGTGCGGCTCTTGGATTTAAATTGAGAGGGTTCGCGTAGACATGGTAATATTGAGAATAGACCTAATGTTGTCTGGACTAGCCAATAACGTTTTAGAAATTTTTCCACAAGTGAAGAAGGAAAATTAACTCCAATATAGATTAGCAAATTTGCTGTTTTATAGCGATGGCTTATAGTAGGTATTACTATATCTGTTTGCTTTTGGATTAAATGCACCAGGTTTCGTTGGTTACTGTTCAAAGCAACTTGACAAGCTTTCAGTTTTTATGGCTATTTTCAGTAAAAGTACTGACTTCACTTTTGGTTTGTGTTGTGTTTGCAGGATCAGTGCTTGGGCTCGGGTTGATTAACTCAGTGGTGAACATAAAATGAACAGTTTTTGTATAAAGTATTGTAATGCTAGATTTTATCGCTTGATTAGGCAATTTCGGGCTGCTAGATAGGCTTAGTACCTGTATCGTACAATATAAAAACTTATTATTCAGCAGTACTGGGCACCGCAAGTTTTTTTTTAATTCCGCAGTCCGCAAATCCGCAACCGATTTTCAATTTTTTAATCCGCAACCGCAAGTCCGCAATTG
Source organism: Trididemnum nubilum (assembly GCA_963965965.1). Taxonomy (NCBI): domain Eukaryota; kingdom Metazoa; phylum Chordata; class Ascidiacea; order Aplousobranchia; family Didemnidae; genus Trididemnum; species Trididemnum nubilum. The sequence goes on from OZ014483.1 coordinate 23,829,484, forward strand.
GACGTTTAAAAGCTTAGTCCGCAACCGCAAGTCCGCAACGACGTTTCAGGATTTTTGAATCGCAACCGCAAGTCTGCAACTTCGTAATTCTTGAAGTCCGCAACCGCAAGTCCGCAACTTCGTAATTCTTAAAGTCTGCAACCGTAAGTTCGCAACTTCGTAATATTTGAAGTCCGCACCGGAAGTCCGCAACTTTTTATGAACCGAGTGGAAGAGTTTTGCAATCAACCACGTCCCGAAGTGATCTGCTCAGAGTTGATTGACAAAAAGAAGTCAAAAGTAGTGACTTGTGGGAAGTATAGCAAGCGTATGGTGGATACACTCCACGCAAATAGAAGAAATTACTCACAATCGTTGATCGTAGTAAATGTACCATAGTATGACTTGTTGTTGAGCTGCTTTTTCGGATGGCAAACTTAAGAATTTCTCAACCCCTCTTACTTTCATGTCCAACTCAAAACAGATTCAAACGCTTGTAGTTTTGGTTGAAGTTTTTAATTGACTTGGCTAAGGTTTTGCAGCCCCCAGCCCTCCTGGTTGCGCTACTACTTATACCGTAGGTGCCTAAACTGCATGAAAGCATAGTGCATAAACCACTGACGAACCCTTAAAAATGCTACAATGAAGCTAGGGATTCGGAGATTAAAAGCCATTGGAATACAATGAGAAGCCATTACACAGCAAAGCACAATCCGTATTTCCGCTTGCAACAATACATTCTAAGAAAACACTTTTTTTTCGAGGCAGGAAAAAGCAAAGGCAGTAGAAGGCAAAAAACATTCATATCACTAGCAGTGCCGTCGCCAGACCAAACGAAGAGAGAGAGGGCCCTAACAGAAAATGGGGTGGGGCACTATAAAATGGACTGAACTTTTGCACATAAAAACTGATATTTTAAAGCTACAATTTTCTATTCATCTTTGAAAAAAGAGACATATAAGCCTGGCTGCGTTTATTACCTCGTTTCGTATGCTGCCCGTGTAATCGCTTGAAAAATCTGTCTGCGGGAGTGAATCCGACCAGAAGCGCAAACAGGGTTTTGCTAAGAGAGAGGAGGCTTGAACCAAAAGTAAATGTTTTTTGCATAAAAATTGTCTAATTTAGGTCCCGTGCTGAACAAACCGTTGCAACTCAAGCGTGTCACAGAGGGGGTAGAGCCCCAGCTACCGGGTGATTTTTCTGATTTTGCGGCAAAAATAGCAGTTTTAACGCCATTTAAATCACATTTCGCACGTTTTAAAACCATATCAATAATTGCAGTAAATTGCTAAAATTCAGAAGTCATCAAAAGATTTAAATTGTCTAGCCTCTTGAGCCCCCATATACTTCAGGTTAAGTCCAAAACATGTTTAAACGCTTCTTCTTTTTTTGATTATATTTTCTAACTGACTTGGCTAAAGGGGACTAATGACCCCTTAGTCCCTTTCCCATGGTTGCGCCACTGACTGCAACCTAAAATAAATCTTGAGTGTGCTCTAAAAAAAACAGCTGGTCTTTTAAAGAAATGTTTTCACGTATTGTTTCAGGTCATAATCACTAACGAAATACCGGAAACGTTTTTGTAGGCACACATCCATTATTCCACGACACATCCGTAAAAGCATGTTAATAAGACGGATTATTTAGTCACATTTATGTACAGAAGTTGGTGGCCAGCAATTTTGCTAACAATCGAGAAAACTTCAAACGAGAATCATGTTTGAAAATTATTATTCCTTTTTCCATTATTGCCTGTTGTCTTGTCGTTACGTGATGCTCCAAAAAAGCATTCTGGTTAAACCAAAATGGGGAGGCACAAGCAGTCGTTAGGGGGACGGCGCCCCTGGACCCACCGTAGCAACGACACCCCTGGCCCCACTGTAGCGACGGCACTGGCTACCAGTAGAAAAAATGATACCCCAGTAGCTAATTTTATGAATTCACGGTAAAAAACAACAAAGCCGTATTTTGAACCAGGGCTGCAAATTCGAACTTAAGCAAAAAATAGTCGGTTGTTTTGCCGAACTCGAAAAAACAGGTTTGACTCCAATTTGAATCAGGTTAGACCCACTTCTAATAGCCTGTCTCGCTGCGCGCCGTATCCTTCATATTTCTGCAGTCATACCACACTTTGGATATAAATATAACAATGTTATTCCTCACAGAACACCAAAAATTTAGTTCATTCGAAGGAGCACGGCAAAACAAGAAGTCAATTATCAGCCAGCCAAATCAATATCAATTTAACTAAAACTTACTAGACCAAAATTTACGCTATTGATTATACTAACACTATGCTAGACTATACTAGACTAGACTATTGAAAAACTGCTTTGAGGTCGCGCTATAGAAATAGAAACATCAGCACGTTAACATTTTACATAACCAACTTACTACACAGCTCACTCGATACACTAAACTAAAAAAATTTGAGACACCATATCACTCGTGCTGTCGAAGACTATCTAATTTGAGCACTTGTTGCAGACTTAAAGATTATTTGATTAGAGATCGAAAGACAATACAGTTAAAATTACTACAAAGACAGTTTTAGACGATTCTTAAAACAAGCACAAAAGGGGGTTCCAAAACGCTCTAAAAATTAACCAACGATTTGCATAAAAGATGAGAACGCGGCATGTATTTGTTTTTCACGTTACCAAACAGCATGTCAACAAAAAGAAAGCGATTAAGTCGAAAAGCAGACTTAGTATTTACGTCAGACTGAACTCGAAAAACTTGATATTTTTGCCGAACTGGAACTCGAAAAAAATTAATTGATTTCTCATATTTGACTGGGTAAAAACATGAATATTTTACAAAAATAGAAAGGAATTTCAATATTTGTTTTAAACTTGCAAAATTGCGGACTAAAATTAAAAATAGTCCGCAACCGCAAGTCCGCAATTCAAACTGCTAAAGTCCGCAAGTCCGCATGCAACTGTTTTCATTAGTACGCAATTGCGGATTCGCGGACCTGTGGACTAACTTGCGGACTTGCCCAGCTCTGTTATTCAGTACCGTACCAAACTAACCAGCCTGCACTGCAAAAAGTTCTGACTTGTAGAGAATTTTCTGCCGTCGCCAGCACATAAGGTCAAAAGTTCGTCTTACATTCACCTGTTTTTGAAACCGTATTACCTACACTGCATATCCAGTTACCATTACAAAAGTTGAATATTTACTGCCACGCTTACTCATAAAGGGTACCTAGCAGGGAGCCCGGAGACTACCCAGGGTATAAACTTACGACCCACGTAGTCATAAAGAAAATTTACACAGCATGCAATAAGTCTATGTCAACAAATTATTTTGTTTTTCTGCCACACCATGCTGCTTAGGAAATCGATGTCTGAAATTATTGTTTCTGTAATGTCATTTGGGTGTGGCCAGTTTTTAGTTTTAATAAGATAACAAAAAATATGCCTTTTTTCTGCGCGTGTTTTAAAAATCACAATTTGCTTTGTTTTTATTAATTCAGTGAAATTTTTGAGATATACTATACATTTACCTTTTTGATGCATTTGCTAGCGTTGGCATCGCATTATTAAAAACTTCGTCTGCCCCCGTCTACCCTGTCAACTCCGTCTTTGCCTGTCTTGCGAAATGCTTTTGATTGACTGTTTTCTTTGCTTGCAATAAAGTTTTCCATTGAGACTACACTACTTTGTTTTACTGTTGAGGAAATAGGCAGGTTGGGAAATTGATCCACTTATTAATTTCCAAGATCTGAGTTCTCTGGATCTGAGTTATCCAACGTGCAATACTGTATTTAAAGTTATTGTTTGAAATGGCATTGTTACATTTTCCGTTCAACATTTTCCTGTTGATTATGTTGTGAAAATATAGCTTTGCTTGTAAAATAATTTTTCGCTTTGCAGCTGATCATTTTGATAAGATAAGCTTTCCTTGTTAGCTCAATAATTGTTTCTGAGTCATAAGTTATGTCAAGTTTCGTGAAAACTTCTGATGGAATTTTGCCGTGGTAGCAAGTTTGGTATATTTTTGTAAGGATGTCTTTTGAGTAAATGTAAAAATCTCTTTGTTTGGGAGGCGTTGGCCAATTTTTCTTTTCTGGAAACAGTCGTGTTGTTATGCTTGAGGTTGATCATGAGGTTTGACGGATCTACTTACTTTATTACATACATGCAAAAAAACAAAAACAAGCAGGTAGTTAAAACCCCTCTATGTGCTGTCAGCATAGTCACTAGTATTTATTGACTAAGCTGGCAGCTGTTGGAAAACCGCAATTGATTTCCAACACTAAGTATCCCATGAAGCACAAGGACCTTCACCTCTTCAGTCAAAAATTCACAACCAATTGTTGGAAATAAGATTTTCTTCAGCGTAAATAAAACTGACCAGGCAAAAACTTATCAAGGTTTACTCTTCTAATTAAAATACTGTACAGTAAGTTAAAGCTGTGACTAGTAGCTTTAAAAGAAATTAACGTCCTGCTACTAACCTTTCCAATTACAATTTGACACCTCCAAGTGTACAACGAACCGAAGACTACACAAAGCACAGATTCTGGAGGCAATTTACAAACTTCTAAATTAAATTATTACCAGTTCCAACGTGTTGTAAAATAACGTGCAATTAAGTGCCAGGAAAACAGTGTGATTTGATGATTACACGCGAATTTGGTAACAATCAGTAAAACAATTAAACGCGGCGGTTTCAAGCATCAACATCCAAAGTCTAAGGTTCGGTTCTCTTAAACCTATTCAGCAGGTCAGTGTGACGATGCGACACAAAAAAATTTTAGAGCGAAATTTTTTGGTAATATCCTTATCCAAAATTTCTAAACTTAATGACTTTTCCTGAAATTTACTCGTGTATGTGATAGTGATATTTTTGCTTGCAAAAAAATTATTATTTTAATGCAGTTAATGATTAGTTGAACTCGACCCTGTGTTTTCAGGCAAATATCAGACATTCGAGTTGTCAAAATCAAATTTAAATGCCCGAACACCAGCGAATTCTTTCACGCTGTCTGGTTTTGGTCGATTTTCAAGAAATTCGTCATTTATGCCGTTTTGCGGCAAACTCGTCGTGCTTAGTCATGAACGTACACGACTGCGCATTATGTAACGAAACTTACGACCCACCGCGACTGTTTGTTTAGGAGGTTTAGAAATTTGTTGAAAAAGTGATCAATTCTAATGGCGATGATTCATAGAAAACGATAACGCTTTTGCTTTGTTTCATAGGAATCACAACATAAGGCATTTTGTATTCTAACTAATCTAATACACAATGCCCGCATTGGATTTGCAGCGAAAAAAATATTGTTTTAGCAGTAGGTGGTTACCTGTTACTCTGCTACTGTATGACATTAACAAATAGTCTGGAGCTTTTTCATGAGCATTTTCATGGTTAAAAATAAATTTTTGCTCTTTCATATTTGATCATTTCCAATAACTTTGAGAATTTCAACTACCATACCACTAACTAGCTTTTTTGCTTAGTGAAAAAACATGGCTTATAATGTAAACAGTTCAATCACTTTTACGTTTAACGGCAGTTTGTGCCAATAAAAGACCACTGAAAAAACTCGATCAAATAATGAATAAAATTACCCTAAATTGGTGAAAGATTTTCCCCAAATTCAGGTAAAGACCAAAAAAATAGATCTTCGCCGTTTGGTGCGATTTTTGCCTCCAAATTGGAGTAAAGACAGAAAAAAACAAAAAATTTTTAACACAGTTTGGTGGAATATTTGACTGAAAAGCGGCAAATTATCAGCCACACTTTTTTGTTCAAACATTCAGAATGCGTACTTTTAGTGGAGAACGCTGAACTTTCAGTAGGGGGACCCATCCTTCTTGCTGTTTAAGTTCTGATTGTACGAGTATTGTCTTATTTTTAAACTCTTATAATTGCCAGAAATGAAATTTTGCTGCGGTGCTATTAGTACGAACCCGGAAGTTGCCAGAAATGAAAAAATAAGATTCGATTTCCTATGGATGCGATTTTGCTAAGCGACCTATTATGCATGGTACTTGCATTCAGTATCTCGGTGTGCGTTGTAAAAAATGTGGATGTACTTTTTGTTGATATTGCTGATAAGCCATTGCAGCTCAAATAGCAACAAAACATTCGGATTCGCCACGGAATCAAAAGATATAGTTGGGCGAAATACAGAAGGATATAGTTGTCCGCAATTCTTGCGATTCCAATTTATTTCTGATTTTGGCTATAGTACGCGTTTGGGTTGCTAGATGTTTGGCCTGTTGGAAAAGTAAAACCTCGCGTAAAGTGTATTGATGAAAGATCCTATACGTGGAAACCAAATTGTGAATAAAACTAACTTACTTGTCTTCCAAACAATGGCTTAGTGCTCCCTCTTTTTTTATAAGAACGATTAAATTTTGGGGTTAGACTGGCTGCCTTTAAATTTTCACGAATTTTCCGCCACATTTGTTCGTTAAAAAAATAAGTAAATAAATGACACAAATTTATTTTTGCTTGCTTAAAAGTTTTTTTTTGGTATAAGATCATGATTACCGTTAACCAAACTAACCATGAGCACAATAGAGCAGAAGCGTAGCCAGGATTTTTGATTGGGGCGGGGGGGCCAAACTAGAAATCACATGCAATGACGTCATAAGAGGTTTTCAAAAGAAGAACTTTTTGTGGGGCAAAGATATCGTAGAGTGGAAGATCAGAAGCCGAGGTCTGGTTTCGGCACTTAACCGGAAATTTGCTAAAGAGGAAGGGTTTAAACCTAACGTGAAATAGCAAAAATGTCTAAATCGGGAGACGCGTCGAGTAAACTTGTGTAACTCAAATGTATTTCAGACAGGGTCTGGGGGCGAAGCCCCTTGGCTACGCCTATGCTGTAGAGTAAAGTTTATGTTTGACCACTGTACAAAAACCTGACATTTGGCAGGAGATCACAATGGCAATTCAGTGAAAGCCATGAAAGCTTTCCTGATTGCATAACAATAAGTTGCTCTAATGCTTTATTCTTTATTATATTAGACAGTTAAAGAACATCTGATTAGACAGTAAATTAGCATTGTTCATGCACCACTTTCTTTTGAGATTATGCCCAAAAACGAGCCTTGTGTTTTTATATAACTGTTCTTGTGAAAAAAGGTAGTCTTGGAAACGCTACTCCACGTTTACTCTAAAACTTAAAATGTGCCTCATTTAGGCCGTGGCCTATCTTATAGCGAAAGTATTTTATTCATTGAACAACTACAAAACATTCCGAATGGAAAGGAAGCAATGTTATCAATTTTTAGTGGCATAATTAAAAGTTAATAGTTTTCTCTTTACGTGATTGTTGATGGAGAGATAGTGAGATACAGATCTAGAATCAAACCTAGACCAAAGAAGTGCAAAATGACGATTTTGTAGAAAAAAAACAGTGATATTTTAGTGCTTTTACAGAATTATTGATTAATTTTGGTGATGCATTCCATGTTTCAAAACTGTTTTCTCTTTTATCGTTCACCTTATCCTTTTTTCGATTTATCAGATGTTCTTTTACTGTCTAATAAGTCACGGCATATGCAGTGATGTCGGTTAGATTAGTTCATAAAAAAGGAATCTTCATTTCTTTCTTCTCACATGTTTACGTACTACAATAATATTGTTTTGATGTTGACCCAAGACTGCAACATTAGTTATATCTCTGACACAAAACAACCAGGTTTGGTACCAATTCTAGAATAGCATTTAAGATGCAGGGTTTCCGATAAATTAATAAAAAAAATGTCGAAAAATTAATGCAAAAAGCAAAAAGACAAAGGAGTGCAGAGTTTAACGGCAATAAAGAGTGGGTTTTTAGATATCGTAGATCATAAAAAAACTTTAATGCAAATGAAATAGTAGTGCCTCCATTAGATAATCATTTCCCATAAAACAACTATACAATGCAAATTAAAAAAAACAAAAAAACGAAGAGAAACTGGAAAAATACGACATAATTAATTAGTGTTCCAATATTGTTTATTCGTGATATTCGACTAATGGTGCTTGTTTTACGTTACGATAACTACAGTTACCTGTGAGAGTTGGAAGCGTTTGTAAATCTATATTGTGAAATAAATTAACTTATTTTGCATGCACACAGGTAGATTGATGAAATTACGGATCACATTTAACAGTATATGTCTTTTTGCAATGACAAATTATGCCATAGGATAATATTGGGGACACAAACAATGCTTTTCAAAAAAATTAGCTATTGGTATTTTTTAGTTTAGTGGTAGTGAATGAAAAGTTCAAAGTAATGAATCAAACGCCTCTAAATTTAGACCAAAAAAAGTGACAGTAATTCCACTTCCTCTCACTATTAAAATAGCAGAGTATACTATTATACTGGTACGGAGTACGGACCGCCAAAACCTGTTTCATTATTCAAGTTCACAGTTTTATTGTACGCAACTTCTGTAATGCTATTGCTAATGCTATGCTATTAGACGAACTATTTGTATAGGAAAAACATTTAGAACAACGCCTGTCTGAGCTTTAAAAAATAACAACAGATTTGCTCAACGAGTTTGTAAATAATCAGCAAAATTTTCTGGTTTTTTCTTCATTGCCATGGTTGATTTGTTTATCTAACTAACCGTACAGTCATAATCTGCAGTACTGTATATAAAAGACATCAATTTCAATCAAGTAATAACAAATCTATGTCATTTTATTCCGTAATAAAATTTAGAACAAATTAAGAATTAAATGAGACTGAAAATTTGTGAAAATTTAAAAACAACCAACCCCAACACAAAATTTCATGTTGATTTACAACACAAATCAACATAAAATTTGAATAAAAAATCTACTGCATTTTACTGCAACCACCGCATACGTGTAATAGCAGTAAAATTTTCATACCCAAAGCGTTGGATAATTAACAATTTATCACGAAACCCACATGCGCTAATACTACTTTTGTATCATCATTAACAAAGATGGCTTTTTTGATCTTTCGTATTTTGTGCATAATGTAATAAATACTTGCAGGACCTGGCAGAAATGGTTAGAACTAAGAAAATTGAACTTCAACTTTATGAATCGAAGTTCGATTGATTTTAGATAGAGTTTGTGCAGTTTTTATGCTGAACAAAAAACAATTTAGAATATAGCATGATTAGCAGTTAATTTTGTTTTAATATCACAAACAAATGAATTTTAAAATAAAAGCGGTACCAATACTATCGTAGTATTTTTTTATCAAACACTATAGATTTTTATATATACATTTTTTTATCTAGGTGAAACTATTCAACATGAGCTAAAATGTGCGACCGTTGGTTTCATGTTTATTACAATCATCAGGCACATTAAATCTCTGTAAAAAAGCAAATGCATCATACATCAACTCATTGGGTATTATAATTCTCTATTTAATGCAAATAACTTAACCACTTACCGTCGAAAAGTTGCAGTTCATCCTATTAAATTCTGCCTTGGTCCCTTACTGAAATCCGAATCTCTAGTACCAACTCACTCCGACCAGTTTATTCTCTGCAGTTTAATCAAGCAGGAAACTGATTCCTGCTTATTTTTTTGTTGCTATCCGGGTGAATTTCAACTTACAACTGAGAGGATCAAAATAAAATATTATTATACCTGTATATAAAAACTATTGCATCACAAATCGTAACTACATACGAAAAAAACCTAATAACAAAAATTAGGTGTACTAAAGTTTATGTTGGGAAACTATATTTTACTGTTGTCGAAATAAGAATACTGTGGTAAAGTTATAGAAGAAATCGGGAAATATGCCGTATAATCTTAACACGCTCAAAACCGCAACTGTTACGTCACAACGCTATAAAAACTAACTCGAAATACTATAAAACATTATAGTAGAGCAGCTAAGCCGAAAATCGTTCACATCGTGAATAAAGGGTCACACTTTTATAAAACGATAATCTTGATGTACTAATCAATATACGAACCGGTGCCAAAAAATCGGAGTGGGGGAAAGTCTTCAAAATCCTCCCCAAAATTTGCATTTAGCGTCATCTAGCGGAAAAATATTAAAATCGATTTTTAACCAATTTCAAAGAAGTTTAGAATTTTTGTTTGATTCACTACGGCACTACAAAGGTTATTGTAGATAATTAGTAATTCTTTTTATTATTAATGACGTCACAATGTTGTATAAGTGACGTCATGAGAGCTCAAATCCGTGAATTTGATTTTAATTTTGTGTGATTTTATTTAGAGTATTATACAGGAGCAAACTTAAACGTTGAAATGAAAATTACAAAAAACATTGCAAAATATTTTTATTTTTACCCACATGACGTCATAGTGACGTCGTAATAGCCTGCAGTGGAATATTCAATTCTTTGTCACATCCGATGTATCTATAGTACTATTTGCTGCTCAAGTTAAAAAGTTTAGCTTGGAAGTAGGTTACTGTTACTGGATGATTTTTCTGATGACGTCAACATGACGTCATCATAAGTAATCAATAAATCTATTTTAATTTTATTTAACATTTAGAATATTATTCACGGAACAAGCACAAAAGTTTGATTGAAAATTCGGTTACATCACCAATTATTTTTCCTGAGCCCCATGATGTCATGATGACGTCATTATGCCCAAAATGTGAACTTAAAGCGGATTGGCTTGTCTAAACTTAAAGCGGATTGGCTTGCCTCTAAAAACTGTTTGAAATCGTAGCACCCATAATATTTGCACATAGATGCGTCGAAGCTGTAATATTCGTAATTTGGCGCATGTTGTTAAATTTTTTGATTTAAATGTTCAATGAGAGATCTGATTTTTGCAAATTTATTGGTTTTATCCAAGCATGTGTTGTCGGCTATTTGAAAGTTTGCAAAAATTGTCTCAAATTTGTCTCTACTCATAGCATTTGCAACAAGATCATGATGATAATATACACTCGTTTACAGTAGTTAATTTAATAGCATTGTACTGCGACTACGAGTTGTATAAATTTACAGTCCCTGCTTAGAAAGAATTTGAAACTTTCTTAGATGCTCAAATCTCGCTTTGCAATAATATTGATAAAATTTTGACTATTGCAAAGATGCAGCTAAAATTCTTGAGTTCCCAAGTTTTACCACTTAAAATTTTCGCTGAAAATATAATTCGAAGTAATTAGGTTTTTCGAAAAACGACATAATTGTATTTGTTTTAAATATTACCTTTTGATCTATAATTTCAAACAACGTGGGTATGGATGTATGATGAATGGTTGAGGATGGATGTAGGATGATGACTTAAGGTTGCGCTAATCTGACTCCTATGTCTTCATTGTTAAATTGCACACCAATGCTGTTTTTGTGATTATTCTTGTTAAATTTATCAAGCCAAAAATTAGTAACAAACGGTCAAATTCTAAAGCGCTTAGAATTCTAAAACGCTTAACTCTAAAAACTCTGTAAGCTTTGTGTAAGCTCTGTATCAACTCTACATCCCTATATATCTATACATCTATATCTATAACTATATGACTATATGACTATACGATTACATGACTATATGACTCTATGTGATTATACTATACTATGTGATGCCACGCCCGAAACAAGTTTTATATACAGGTTCCATCTCTGCCTCTTTTGTCCTAATGACGTCGAAATTTGGCAAAAAAGAAACTAACTTGAGCTCGCGCGCCCACAGATAAAAAAAGATAGAAAACCATTCGTTTGGAAATCTGAATCACTCAAACGAGGCAGATATGGAGCAACGCTGATACATAGCAAAAACATGACACAGAAACAAGTTGAAGCGTTCGGAATTTGGTTCACTCGGATAAATCATTTGGTACATGGTCTGCATGATTGCAGCATTTGCACGCGCTATAAACATGATCAGTTCCTTCACGCCACAGTGGGTATCGCAATTGTATACCAGAACTACCAAAATAAACAACAGCGCGTTAATTTCCAACACGCGCTTTGCTATTACATGTGCCGAGCGTCCTATATGTAGGACGGCAAAACGCAAATAAAATTTTCTCCGAAATATTACATCCGACTAAAACAAAACTTTTGTCATAACATAGGCTAATATCTTATAATTCAATAAATTTGAAAATATATCTTGAAGCTTTTACGCAAATAAGTATTTATTGAACGATTTTCATACTTACTCCTAATATTTTGGCTATAGCAATATTAGCAATTTTTGAAACAATGTCAGAACTTAACCCAAACAGACATTTTTTAAAAAATAAGAGTATTTTGAGTAAAAAACATTAAAATATCTTGTGCATCTTTATTTACATAAAAAAAAACAATTGGGCGAAGAGTAATTTTGGTTTGAGTAGGTGTCCTACATATACGACGCTAGGCACAAATGGGTTAAGCTCCATTTGTGCACTGTCCCATACAAGCGCAAAGGTCTGTGCAGAAAAGCCCATTTTTTAAACATTTACACCTAGAAGAGCATGATTTTTTGCAACCGCAACGTAGCAACACTTTACAGGCATCTGATGCTTCTTCAAGGATGGTCCATAATGGTAAAAACCCGTCATCATTTTTTTGCCATTTCCAAAGAAGTGGGTCGAGTAAAGAACAATCATCTGAAATGCATCGACGCCATTTAATGGCTTGAAGAGCAGACCTTTTGACGTGCTGTTTTAACGCTTCACTGGTCGGAATATAGCAGTGCCGTGCCAAGAATCAGTTGCCGTTCTGGAGCCGGGATTATGATCAATATTATCAACAGCATGTGTGGTGAATACATTTTGGCGTAGGAGGGATGGACATACGAGTCCATCATTTTTGAATTGTTGGCATACAACGTTACCCAAAGATGCAGAAATTGTGAGCATACGACTGTACAATATGCTTAACCCCAATTCATAAAAGTTTGTCGATTAGGTAGCGACTGCGTGTATGTGCATGAATCACCAGTGCTACGTAAATGGGTAAGGGTGTTTCTGCGCTAGCGGTATGACGTATTTGGTCGCTCGAGCTTCTGTTACGTGCTGTGTTACAAATGAATGAGCTGAGCAATAAACAGGGCCGGAATATTAGAAATGCAATTCTTTTTAAACTAATTTCCCATAACCATATCCAGGAAGGAAAGTAAAATTGGTGATACTGAATCTACTTGGCAGTCTTTTTTAAAGTGGCCATCAAATGTTTGATGCTTAGACAATATCTCGTTACGAATGAGTTTTGCTCCTCTAGTCATGTGAGATGCATTTGATTCGAAATTTTCTTTCGAAAATTGAAGAGCCGCAGCTTAATCATCTTTGTAACAGATGAAAACTTCTTTGGTATGAGCACTGGCTTGCAAGCTTGTATTTAATTTTAACAACTTTTCTTTTAGTCTTGTTGCATTTGCTGTAGTAGAAGGAGCATTCATACGTTTAAGGCAGCCACTGTAATACTGTATTTACGTATTTCTGATAACTTTAGAAATGGCGAGGCTTCACCACTATTCACTTGTAAACCTTCTTCAACAAAGTTCATGACCTCAGCAAGCGCAATACTTTGATATTTTTTTTGCTTTTGTTGGTCAGGGGTCTACGTTCTTTTTCACAAAACTTCGATAGGTATTAGTGAATTTTGTCATACATCGTAAATGATAACAAGCCTCTCTAGCCACCATATCTCCTTCAAAAAGTTTAGCCAACAATTTAGTGTCACCCATTTGAATGGCGCATTCTCGAATATTTCGGTCACGATTCATAGTTGTCACTCGATGCAAAAATGTGGAACTCTTCTCGTTTTTTTTTGCATCACTCGAAAATGAGCCTACCCCGTTGCAGAAAAAAACAGATCGACGATCGTAGTGGGCTTTCTGTTGTGACATTAGTTCTAGTTCGTTTTGCGGGAACATCATTTGGAGCTTCGTTAAGCCCATCCTCTTTTTGGCGCATTTTATCACGACTAAATCGAGCTCTCTGCAGTCTAGAAGACGATAGTTCCAGAGCACAGCTCTTGTAACAATTCGCGTTGTTATGTTGAAGATTCGTTAAAATATCGGAGTTACCTTTTAGGTCATTGATGGATACTTTAATCTTACTGGATAGACACAAACCTTCATCAACAAAAGCATTAATATTCGTAACTAGTCTTGTGTACCCGCATACACCGGAGTTTCGGTTATTGCGTGGGTCTATCAGATCTAATCCATCTGCCTGACAAAGCGCACACAGATTCCAATTCATATTTCAGGCGGCTGTTAATTGCGTGCTGTACTAAATCAACTTAGCTCACTAGCTCTGTATGTAAATAAAATTGTAACTGTGAATAACTTATGCTTCTGAATGCTAGCCGTGATGATGGCCTAAGTTATTGGTCGAAACACGAAGACCTTAAGTTGTGAGGTTGACTGATCACTGAACAATTCGTTTCAATGATTCTAAATGAACTTACTGTAGTATCCGTAATGATAAAATCGCGGTGTTGCTTGTTTTTCGTCTGACTTTTCTTCATTTTAATTGGTAATTACAATGATTTTATTACCAAAGCAAACATTCAAGCTTTTCATCTGAATCAAAACTTGCCACTTTTCGATCATAATAACTGCTTAATTGAAAATGAAAATTCAATTTCATGCTATTGTGACGACATAAGAGTAAAACAAAACTATTTTGTAATGTTATGCCTGCAAGACGTATTTTAATATTTTGTCGCTAGATGACGCCAAATGCAAACTTTGAGGGGGATTTTGAAGAGTTTTCCCCACTCCGATTTTTTGGCACCGGTTCGGATATCGATTAGTACACCAGGAACACCATTTTATGAAAGTTTGACACTTTATTCACGATGTGAACAATTTGGCCGAAATTGCGGTCTTAGCTGCTCTACTATTAAGGTTTTACGCCGCTCAGTTTATACTTTCGGCGGTGGCGGCAACGGGACACGAACTCATTTCTCCTATTAATGCAAGTGTCATCACTCATCAGCCATCGCAATGAGCATCTTTTCTGTTGTGCACAAATCACATCTTCGTGTCCCGCACCTGTAAGCTGGCGCTTTTGCTATGATTTTCCATTTGATAGAGTAAGATTTTCTTTTATCTTTTAGCGACCATACAAGTTTTGATAGCTCAGTTTCCATTTTGTATTTTTTGTGGTTAAAAGATTTAGTGTGGTTTCTATACCGGGTTTTAAAGTCGCCTTCCGTAAGTCCGATGTATTTTTGAGTTGTGTCGTCTGTTTCAATTGTTGCTTGATAAACCAGTCCTGATTGTAGACAATTTCCGTTTAAAGGGTTATCTGATTTCTTTCTGCAGTTGCAGGTTTGCTGTTGTTGTTCTGTTGAGCTGTGCTGCTGTTGTTGTTGCTGTTTTAAAATTTTGTTGTTATGGCCTTTGATCCTATCTGCCATGTTGTTCATGCAAGAGTAACTGATTTTGATGGTGTTACGGTTAAATAATTTATGGTATTTGTGATCTTTTGGAAAATGTCGGGCAATTAAATTCAAAAATCTTTTTCCGATGTTTGTTTTAACATTCATTGAATATGGTGGATTGAACCAAATTATTTTGCGTTTTCTTGTTCTCTTGGGTGGCTTTCTCTCTTCGTATTTTAACTTGCCATCATAACCACTCACTTTCAGAGCTTGGCTGTAGGATTGTTTGGCTTTGTCAAATATTAGAGAATTATAATACCCATTCAGTTGATGTATGATGCATTTGCTTTTTTACAGAGATTTAATGTGCCTGATGATTGTAATAAACATGAAACCAATGGTCGCACATTTTAGCTCATGTTGAATAGTTTCACCTAAATAATAGCTCTGCTTTGGCATCGAGCACTGTTTGTAGGTGCTGTGAAAATCACTTACTCTAGTACATTTTTTTATCAATACTATTATAGACTGTGTATTTCTTAAAAATCAAAAACTTATTTCGAACCGCAACAAAATTGTTTCTTAATTTCGTGCAACAGCAAACAAATTGTCGTTTACAAAAAGACAAAATTAAAATTTTACCGTATAATTTAGCGTACAGTAAGCGACTTGTGAATGTTAAAATAGATCGGTCGAATTTCGACCCTCAAATTCAATGATTCATGAAGTTGTGATTAATGTAGTTTTTGTTGTTGACAAATTTTACGTGGGATTTACGTAAAGCACGTCATCAGTGATGCAGAAACTACGCAAGCCCCTGGTTTCCTGTTAATTTTATGATTGATGAGGCCAAAAATTAGCGAAAAGTAGTGATTTTGGTCACTTTTGATTAACTAGCTTTAACTACTCGCGCTGGTGTATTTTGTACACCATTTTTATTAATTCGGCTCCCCCCCTTTTATTTTGAAATTCTGCAGGCAGCAAGCGCCATCTATCCTCTAATTAACTCCACAGGCATGCTTTGACGCGACTGCGTAGTTTTAGAAAGCACGTGGCGGCCGGTATGCTAAGACAAATGAGAGGGGTGCTGTTTTGGTGTACAAAATTCACCGCGCGAGTACTTATGTAACTATAATTTTTTGTGCTGTTTGAAAATATTTTTTTCTTTTTATTGTTTTCTTGCTTGTGTGGCGACTCGGTATACAGTACCCCATCAAGCAACCCGCTTTGTGCTGACGTCGAAATTCTCCGAAAGGACCATTGTGACGTCACAATCACGTATTTATTAGTTCACTGACTTGCCTTGCCAATACTGAATTGTTTACTTGTACGAACTTGTTCGTTGTTCTTTCTGGTGCCTGAGCGGTCAGGGGAAAACGTGTGTGTTGTGTAGTATATAGTTTTGCAGTGCTCAGACAGGGCAAGAAAGCACTACACTTGCTTATCTCATTTGTTTCGGAAAATAAAAGCTGTACATTAACATTCGCGTACAAAGTACACCACGCGAGTAGTTGCGTTAAGAAAAACGGCGCGAGTTGTTAAGGGTTTTAACAGGATTTGAAAAAATGCATATCTGATAGCTAAACAAACTTAAGCTCCAAGCATTTTTGAATAAATCGTATGTCTAAGTGAGAAAGGAACTACGCAAATAACTTGTTTCGTTCAAAAGTTATAAGCGGTTAAATATGATTGTGTAGGAACGACACAGTGTCTTGCTATCAGCATCGATTTTGAGCACCTGCAAAATAGGGTTAAAAGTAAATAACGGATTCTGTACATCTCCCCGAAAAACACCTTCCAGAATGGACGTTTCTCCAAAAAACACTTGGCTGAATGGACATTTTCCCGAAAACCCATTTTCCAAAATGGACACTTGCCAGAATGTACATTTGGCCGAATGGATATTTTCCCGAAAGTACATTTTCCAGAATGGACACTTACCAGAATGTAGATTAGGCAGAATGGACATTTCCCCGCATGTACATTTTCCATAATGAACACTTACCAGAATGTACATTAGGCCGAATGGACATTTTCCCGAAAACCCATTTTCCAAAATAGACACTTGCCAAAATGTACATTTGGCCGAATGGACATTTTCCCGAAAACCCATTTTCCAGAATAGACACTTGCCAGAATGTACATTTGGCCAAATGGACATTTCCCCGAAAGCCCATTTTTCAGAATGTCCACTTGCCAAAATGTACAATTGATGTTAGCAATTATTATACAAGATGACAAAATAAAACACTTTTGTTCAGTAAGCCGAGTAAACATATGTTTTATTTAATCGTTTTGCGTGCTTCTGGCCTAAAGGCTACCAGCGCGGAAGCCTAGGGAAGAGCCACCAGAACGGCGAATACTTAAAAAAGCAAAGCGAAAAAGTTGTCTTCCCACAGGATTCGAACCTGCAGCTTTTGGATTACCGGTTTAATACAAGTTCGAATCCTGAGGAAAGACAACTTTTTCGCATTGCTTGTTTTAAGAAGTCGTCGTTCTGGTGGCTCTTCCCTAGGCTTCCGCGCCGGTAGCCTTTAGGCCAGAAGCACGCAAAACGATTAAACATTAAAACTATGGCCAGCAAGCATCAAAAACATCGTAATTGACGTACAATTTTAAAAAAATGTTTTAATATCAGTTTTAGTTCCACGTCCGTGTACTGTACACTACTCTGCATAGTTCTTTGAGTAACCCACAGGAAAAAAAACCTGCCAATATTATTGGATTGATCCCTGGATAAGCCTAACATATTACTACAAACTGGATCATAATTCAGTATAGAGATCGTTTCAAGCCTTTTGGATTCCCGAAGAAGAAATTGCTGAAAACTAAACTGTTTAATTGATACATGTTTAAGTGTTCACCTTAACTCAAATGCATCAAAAAATTTATATTCCAAAACTTCATTAACAAAATTTAGTTACTGTGCCGTCTGCAAATAACAACAGCAATTTTTTACCCAGAACCGCAAAACAGTGGCGGCTCGTGACCATTTTGAAACGGTAAGCTGCAAATTATATAGAAACATTTGGACCCAAAAAGTCAACGTCGCAGATAAATTCAACTGCGATGAAAAAGCGTAACTAAACGTATTACCAAAAATGAGCTTTCTAGGTCTACAGGAGTCTACTTCGCAGTCAACTTTGTGATTATTCAAAATTTATGCCTCATTTATTGTAATGTCTCAAATGCAAAAGCGGCACGCCGAGGCCCGGGCACGGACAAGAAAAACTAGTTTTGATTGGTATTGCTGACGTCGAAAGTTCAATTCAAGATTTGGCCGTCGTTATCGGAGCGCGACTGAAGACATGTTTCAAAACCTTACGGATAGACATTATCTCTCCTTAAACATTAATTCTTTATTTAAATATGCGTTTAACCATGGTTTAACATAACATTGCTCGTAGCAGCCTGGTAGTGTTAGTCGCTGCTTTAATAATTGGAACTCTTTAAAAAAATTGCCGACGTAAAAACTTTATCTGATCCAATTCAACAAAAATTGCCGAAACGTAATAAGTACGCTTCTGTAATTTAATCCTTACGGCAGGTATTTTAACCACGAAGAAATACTTATCTGCAATATTAATGGTATAAATGGCTTTGGCTGTACAACTATGGAATTGACGTTGCTTGATTATTATTTTCAACTTTTCCAGACATTTAAATATCGAAAGCAAATAACCAGAAGCTGTTAAAGTTAGTGAAAAAACTTGAAAGAGGCGCATTTAATTTATTCATCTGACAATCAACTACCACGTATTAACAAATTCATTTAACGCAATTGGGTCGCTATTTAAAAGCGTTATAAAGTTCAGTCAAATTTGGATACTGTCGCGAAGTCCCCGGATATCACTTGCGATGTCACGTTCTAGTTTAGCGTATATTCTTCCACGACTCTACAGTCTACACCAACCGTAGTATCCTACAACAGCACAAGATGTGAAAAATTCAATAGTTCAATGCTTGCTATCCAGAAACACATTTTTACATTTCTCAACAAGCCAAAAAGCTACGCAAGCTGCAGCTTATTTTTGTCTATTTATCACAACAAGGAGTGAAGAAAGACTATCTGTGACGTCACTGCGTACAATTTCAATGCGTTATATAAAAGCTTCAAAGTTAACAGCTTTTTTCAAGAGTTTCCAAAAATTTGCTTATATTAAAGTAGCTATAAAAATGCGATAGTTTTCTAATTTTTGCGGTCAAGCGGGAGAGAGGGGGGTAAAGGTAATTATTTACTGGTCGCCACAGCTAAAAACCTCCAAAATAAAAATAAAAATATTAATAAAAAAAGAAAAACGAACAGACGATGAAGGGTATGCTGCAGCTTTTTCAGCTTCCATTACGAGCCGCCCCTGCCGCAAAAATATTTAAACCTGGGTCAAAATATTCTTATTCCTTAATGAATATGATAAGAGCGTCATTTGTTTGACTGTGCCTATTGTTTATAAAGTTCATGTAGCCATCTTTATCTTAATACAATAATCATCAAGATAGACCAGTCTTTTTTCACCTTGGGCCGGATTTTGTCGGCAAACAATGATATGGTAACTGGACAGGCCCAGCGCTAGAATAGCGTGACTGGGGGGGCATAAATAAATTTTGGGGGGCACGAGAAGTTTATTTTGTGTGAATTCGAGAGGGGCACCGGGGCACGAGAAAAAAAGGTCTTCAAAAAAAAAAAAGGTCTTCATCCACAATAAACACGAAGCCCCGAGCCTGCTAATTTCTTCGGGGCACAGTCCTCGCTTGGGGGGGAGCACAATTTTCGTTTGGCGGGGCACAAGCAGTCAGTTGGGGGAGCACGGCCCCGGTATGCCCCCCCGTGGCGCCGGTTCTGTACACGGATTGAACTTCTCGCTACCAACAAAGAATGAGATGTCTCCAACAATATAAGTACAAGTCAAAACCTCCAAATCCTGCCCTAATGCGACTCACGGTGATCAAGTTGCTTCGCTGAAGAATTAAAAAAGATGCAGATGATTTGCACGCGAAATGCCGAACTAGAATAATCGTCGTCAAATAGAAAATAACATGCTTTCATCGATTTTTAATTTTTACTTCTACTAAGTTTGAAGCACGTAGATGCAGAGGTGGGCACTTGCGCCGCAATAATTCCTCTTGCGATAGCGTTCGCGCCGCAATTATTTTTAAACGGTAGCGCTGACGCTTGCGCCGCAAGTATTGTAGCAATGTTGAGCGCAATCGGGCAAGCGCAAATCAAATACGATTATGAAAGATTGTTTTTCGATCAAATGTGATTAAAGTTAACAAAAAAATATTGACGAAGTACATAGGCGTAGCAAGGATTTTTGATTGGAAGGGGAGGTCAAAACGCAAATCACACGTAATGGCGTCATCAAATTTTTTCTAAAAGATGGACTTTTTACCAGACAAAGATACCGTAGAATGGAGAATCAGAAGCCAGTGTTTGGGTTAGCATGTAACCTGGGTTTTGCTTGAGAAAAAAGAATTGAACCTAAAATTGAAAAAAATTCCAAAATTGTCTAAGTAGTGAGCCAACTAGTTTAGTCCAAACGTACCACAGACGGGGGGGCTGGGGCCACCGCGGGGCAATTTTTTGGAATTTTTTTTGGAAAAAAATTTTAATGCCATTTGAATTACATTTCGCACGTTTTTAGTGCTATTTAAAATAACTAAATCTTTAAGAATTGAAATGCCAATTGAAACAATCAAATTGGTGAATCTTACTTTTACTTAAAGATCAAGTCCAAAGCACGTTTAAAATCTTGAATTTGGGGCTTAAATTTTGTGAAGTGACTTGACCCAAGTTGGAGAAGCAAAGTACATTGCCTCCTGAAATATTTTTAGCAGTAATAATCAACCGAATATTTGCCTAAGGAAATTTTTGTTTTGTCATGAATACGGGATATACATTTAAATTGAATGACCAAAATATGATTTGAGGGGGCCCATGCCACCTTCCTGGTCGTTAATATTATTTTGTTGAACACGTATACTGTTGTACACGAAAATGCTTAAAGAAACTGAAACTGAAAAAAAACATAACGCTTTGTAATATTATTTTTATCCTTGGTGGCATTTCAATGGGGGGAGGCGGTTTTGCCCCCCCCCCCCCTCTGGCTATGCTTATATCAAGGTAGGTTCATAAAAGCTTCGTCATTGAAAATTCCATTTGTCTTCTGCTTGCAATACTTCTACTGGATTTACACCAGGAATCATATTTCGCTAAAACGTTTCTTTCAAATATTTGTTGCCGATTTTTCAAAAAAAAAAAAATCCAATTGAGTAAGTTAAAAAATGATTGTAAAATCAAATTTTTAAACAGAAATATTGTTTTTGTAGTTGTCTTTTTAGAAATACGCTAGTCGTTTTTAAACAATCTTAACTTGCTTTGGGCATTAACCGCGTTACTCTTATCTTAAACTTAATCTTATCGCGTTAATCACTTGCTTTGGGCATTAACCGCGTTACGCGTTACAGTCCTTTTTTTGCCGTAATCCAAAAACAAAAAGCAAAAAGGGATTGATTACAACTTTTTTGCTAGTCCGGGAAAGCCTAAAAGATATTGCAAACAGGAGTGACACCATTGGCAAAGCTCTTATAACTAAAACTTAGATGGTTCTTTTTCTTTAAACAAGAACAGGATGAGTTTTTAGCGTGCTCCATTTGTCAGAGAGCATAGGCGTAGCCAGGATTTTTGATTGGGGGGCCTCGAACCACAAATCACATGCATTGAATTAAGAATTTTTTGTGGGGGCAAAGATATTGTAAAATGGAAGATCAGCAGCCGTGGCCTGGTGTTGCATGTAGCTAGGAACTCGTTTAAGTAAAGGGCTTAAACCAGTAGCTAAAATGCGTCAATCTCTAAATTGGGTGACGTGTGTTGAGTAAAGAAGTGTACTGTAATTCAAATGTACCGCAGACGGAAGTCTGAGGGCAAACCCCCAGCCGTTGGGCAATTTTTCGTGAAGTTTTGGAAAAAAAAAGCTATTTTAATACCATTAGATCATATTTCGCACGTTTTCAGAGCCATTTGACAGTACTAGATTTTTAACACTTGAAAGCCAATTGAAAAAATTAAGTTGTTCAGTGCTCCTTTTGGTTGCAATTTACGTCCAAAACAGGTCTAAAATCTTGCATGTTGGGGTTAAATATTGTAAATGAATTGGCCCACGTAAGGGAAGTAAAGTGCATTTCCTCCTGCAATAGTTTAGCAGTAAATAACAACCCAGTCAAATATTTTTTTTAGAGATTATCGTTTTGTCATGAAAACAACCAGTTATAGGAATTTATATACAGCCAGGGGGCCCGGGCCCTCTCAATTCAAAAATTTGTTCAATGAGGATTTCTCTTAGAGTAGTTGATTTTTTTCAAAAGTATTTTGCTGCATAAAAACTGGCGAGGTGGAGGTGATTGTTATTCAAAAATGTACAATAAATAGTTACGCCTACAAACCATATTATTGCCCGGGCCGGATTTACATCGAGTTGGGCCCCTGGTACTTTGGGATATTTGCAATATTTTCCTGTCAAATACAGATGAAGACCCAAAAAAAAAGGCTTTACCATTTGAGCGCGGGGCCCCTGGCATTGTGCCATATGTTAAATCCGTCCCTGGTTATTGCATTACCATGAAAAGGTTAGATGAGGGCCTCAGTTAGCAACTTTTAGAATAAAAACCCTTAATTTCACTCGGGGCATACGTTTAAATTATTGGCAAAAATTAAATTGAAGGGGCCCGGGCCCCCTGGAACAATATTAATGTTGGGGGCCCATTAAAATATTATTGCAGGGAGAATTTTTAAATTGGTTGGGAAAAATTAAATTGAGGGGACCCGGGCTCTCTGGATCAATATTATTGTTGAGGGCGTATTTAAATTGGGGCCATTTAAATATTATTGTGGGTGGCCCATTTAAATTGGTTGGCAAAAATCAAATTGAGGGGGCCCGGGCTCCCTGGATCAATATTGATGTTGGAAGCCCATTTAAATTGGGGCCATTTGAATATAATTGTAACGGGCCATTTAAATTGGTTGTAAAAATTAAATTGAGGGGACCCGGGCCCTCTGGGTCAATATTATTGTTAATTACTGCTGTATGTGTGTGCTGTTGTTGGCAAAGAAGCTAAAAGAAACTGAAGAAACAACAGCCTTTTTGCGACTTTTTTTTATCCCGGGTAGCATTTCAATTATGGGGGGCCCAGGCCCCCTGGGCTCCCCACTCTGGTTACGCCTATGTCAGAGAGTAATGCTAATTGCTCCAGAAGCACAAAATATGTATCGAAGCTTGTAAAGGATTTCCTTGAAGAGCCATTAGAAAAATGCAGTGGCTCCGAAGTCGTTCGCTTACCACAGCATGTAGACTTTATTAAAGGAATTTTTTAACACCGCAGATCCTTGAGTGCGAGTGTTGAGAGTATTTTTTCGTTACGTTTATTGATGTTCGTGGCCCAAAGAGGCTACGCGATGCACATTTTCAAATGCTTGTATTTTTAAAAGGAAATCAATAATTTTTTGTTGACTAATTTGGTAGCATGCATAATTTGTTTTGAAAATTAGCTTCGTACCGTAACCTAGTGAGGTTTAAGCAGTGAGTCAATTAGAATTATACATTTCAAAACGTCACACTTGCGCTTGCGCTAGCGGTTACGCTTGCGGCGCAATTATTTTTTGGGCTTGTGGAAACGCTGGCGGCGCAAGATTTAGAGAGTAGTTGCCCGTACGCTTGCGGCGCAACTTTTATGACTTGCGCTGCCCACTTTTGCGTAGATAATTGTAGATAAGTTGACCGATTCGGGATACATAGGCGTAGCCAGGGGGCCCGCCCCCCCCCCCCCCCCCAATTGAAATGCTATCAATGATAAAAATGTCACAAAAACAACTTTTGTTTCTTCAGTTTCAGTTTCTTTTAGGATCTTCGCGTACAACAGTACACGCGTACAGCAGTAATTAACAATATTTTTGATTCAGGGAGTCCGGGTCCCCTCAATTAAGTTTTTACCAGCCAATTTATATGAGCCCTCTACAATAATATTTAAATAACCCCCCAACCTAAATGGGCCCCCAACATTAATATTGTTCCTGCGGGCCCGGGCCCCTTCAATTTAATTTTTGCCAACCAATTTAAACGTACAACCCGAGTAAGATTAAGGGTTTTTATCCTAAAAGTTGCTAACTGAGGCCCTCATTTACCCTTCCTTTGAACGTAATGCAATAACTAGATACGGATTTAACATATGGCACAATGTCAGGGGCCCCGCGCTCAAATGATAAAGCCTTTTTTTTGGTCTTCATCTGTATTTGGTCGGAAAATATTGCAAATGTCCCATAGTACCACGAGCCCAACTAAATGTAAATTTGGCCCGGGCAATAGCATGGTTTGTAAACATATCTATCTGTTGTACATTTTTGAATAACAATTTACCTCCACCTCGCCAGTTTTTATGCAGCAAAATACTTTTGAAAAAAATCAACTACAGTAAGAGGAATGCTCATTAAACAAATTTTTGCATTGAGAGGGTCCGGGTCCCCTGGCCGTATATGTACTCCTATAACTGGTTGTTTTTATAACAAAGCAATTATCTCTAAGGAAAATAATCGACTGGATTATTATTTGCTGCTAAACTATTGCAGGAGGAAATGCACTTTACTTCCCTTACGTGGGCCAATTCACTTACAATATTTAACCCCAACATGCAAGATTTTAGACGTGTTTTGGACGTAAATTGCAACCAAAAGGAGCACTGAACAACTTAATTTTTTCAATTGGCTTTCAAGTGTTAAAAATCTAGTACTGTCAAATGGCTCTGAATTAGAGATGGAAACCGGTCGGGTCGACCGGCACCGGTCGGGTCAACCGGCCGGTCGGGTTGCCGGTGGGGTCGAGATTCTTCGACCGGCCGGTCAAGCCGGTTGAAAAACCGGTCGAATTCTCCTTTCTGGCTACTAAAAGACATCTTAACACCAACCGAAATATACGTATATATTTTCTCATAGCTAAAACTTTTGATCAAAAAACAGTATTAACAAGCTACATCTTTTGAAAACACTTGTTGAATGGTTTCAAGCTGTGACTAATATGCTGTGACCATTAAGACATACACATCTAGGGGTGTATTTAGGGTGGGAGCATTGTGTCATGCCCCCCTCTTTTGGGCCACGGCACAAAGCAAACAAGTACAAAAAAAAAGTTAAAATCGCGTAATCAGATTATAATAAAGCATGCATGTGGAAGCGGTTTGCGCTACATAAGAGTAGCCAGGGGGGGGGGGGGGGGGGCAGGGGGCTTGCCCCCCAATTGAAATGCTCCCAATGATAAAAATGTCACAAAAAAGACTATGTTTCTTCAGTTTGAGTTTCTTTCAACATCTTCACGTACAACAGTACACGCGTACAAAAGTAATTAACAATAATATTGATCGAGGGGGCCCGGGCTCCCTCAATTTAATTTTTGCCAACCAATTTACAATGGCCCCTCTACAATAATTTTGATCCAGGGGGCCCGGGCCCCCTCAATTTAAGTTTTGCCAACCAATTTAAAAATCCCCCTACAATAATATTTAAATGGCCCCCAATTTGAATGGGCCCCTCAACAATAATATTGATCCAGGGTGCCCGGGCTTCCTCAATTTAATTTTTGTCAACCAATTTAAATGGGCCTCTAACAATAATTTTGATCCAGAGGACCCGGGCTCCCTCAATTTAATTTTTGCCAACCAATTTAAAAATCCCCCTACAATAATATTTAAATGGCCCCCAATTTAAATGAGCCTCCAACAATAATATTGTTCCGGGGGCCCGGGCTCCTTCAAGTGAATGTTTGCCCACTAATTTAAACATATAACCTAAGTGAAATTAAGGAATTTTATCTTAAAAGTTACTAACTGAGGCACTCATCTAATCTTTCTATGAACGTAATGCAATAACCAGGGACGGATTTGACATATGGAACAGTGCCAGGGGCCCCGCGCTTAAATGGTAAGATTTGTTTTGGTCTTCACCTGTATTTGGCAGGAAAATATTGCAAAAATTCCAAAGTGCCAAGGGCCTAACTCGATGTAAATCCGGCCCGGGCAATAATATGGTTTGTAGGCGTAACTATCTATTGTACATTTTTGAATAACAATTCACTTCCACCTCGCCAGGTTTTATGCAACTAAATACTTTAAAAAGAAATTAGCTCCGGTAAGGTGAATGCCTATTAAACAAATTTTTGAATTGAGAGGGCCTGGGCCACCTGGCCGTATATGTACTTCTATAACTGGTTGTTTTCGTGACAAAACAATAATCTCGAAGGAAAATATTCCACTCGATTGCTATTTACTGCTAAAATATTGCAGGAGGCGATGTACTTTACTTCCCCCTTAGCTGGGCCAAATCACTTACAAAATTTAACCCCAAAATGCAAGATTTCAAATGTGTTTTGGACTTAAATTGCAAGCAAAGGGCGGGCTGAACAACTTGGATTTTTCAATTCGCTTTCAAATGTTAAAAATCTACTACTTTGAAATGGCTTTTAATGCGTGCGAAATGTGATCCAATGGTATTAAAATAGCTATTTTTTCAAAAAAATTCCAAAAAACCGCCCAGCGGCTGGGGGCTTCGTCTCCAGACCACCGTCTGTGACACGTTTAAATTACAGTACACGTCTGTACTCAAACATGCCTCCCAATTTAGATATTTTCGCACCTTAGGTATTTGTTTAAGCCCTCTCCTTGAACGAGTTCCTATGCCATCACCAGGCGACGGCTTCTGATCTTCCATTCTACGAAATCTTTGTCCACGCAAAAATTCCTCTCTCAAAGTTTCTGATGACGTCAGTGCAAGTGATTTGTGGTTTGCCCCCCTCCAATCGAAAATCCTGGCAACGCCTATGTTGCGCTATCTGGCATTTTAGCATCATTTTAATCAGCTGAAGAGTAGAAGTGGCGCAGATTAAGATTTTTAATACACGCTAAAATCTTGCCATTTTGAAAAGCTTTTTTCACGTTGAGTTTACTACACTCTACCCTGGGCAAAAAAGACCTAGCTCTTATTTTTTTTTATGTCTAACTTATCCATGGCTTCTTCTGAAGTACCAGCATTTCTACTAACTGCTGGATCAGATTATATTTCGAATATTTTGTAGCCAATGTCATAATAGTTTAGTTTTTGCTGCTCCGCAAATTGCAAATAATCTGTCACCAATAGCTAAAAAATTGTAACTCTAGTTTTTGGCCTTTCGCATAACATCATTAAAAAAAAACGTATACTAATTTAGCAAGTGCCCTCCAGTTCTTTTCATGCTTATTTTGCACGTTTTGCTCGGCTCAAAACAGGTCATTCAAACAAAAATTTATCCCAAAAAGGTCTCAAAATTGAGTTATTTTTGCGAAAACCGCTAAATTGTTTTGCGTTTCTTTTCTGAGACCTCCGTCCAAAGTCACTAATGTTTACACCTTACCCATGCCCCCCATTTTGAAAATTTTTCATTAGATACATTGAACAGTGAACAAAAACCTTCTGCAAAAAACCGGTTGACCGGGCCGTTCAAAAACCGGTCGACCGGCCGGTCGACTGGCCGGTCAACCGGCGATGATTTTGAAATTTACCGGTCGGGTCGGGTCGAGAAATTCCTGACCGGTTCCATCTCTGCTCAGAATATGTGCGAAATATGATCCAATAGTATTAAAATAGCTTTTTTTTTCCAAAACTTCACGAAAAATTGCCCAACGGCTGGGGGTTTGCCCTCAGACTTCCGTCTGCGATACGTTTGAATTACAGTACACTTCTTTACTCAACACACGTCACCCAATTTAGAGATTGACGCATTTTAGCTACTGGTTTAAGCCCTTTACTTAAACGAGTTCCTAGTTACGTGCCAACACCAGGCCACGGCTGCTGATCTTCCATTCTACGATATTTTTACCCCCACAAAAAATTCCTCTTTCAAAGTTTTTGATGACGTCATTGCATGTGATTTGTGGTTCGAGGCCCCCCAATCAAAAATCCTGGCTACGCCTATATCGGGATATAACTCTTATTTAATAAGAAAACTGTGGCAGTAATGCACTAAGATTTACAGGTAATCAAAGTCAATATTGGCTATTGAAAATATAAAAAAATGAACATTTTTATTATTTTTCTCAAAATATATTTTCTCAAAAAATTCTGGCAAGTGTCCATTCTGGAAAATGTACGTTTGAGGAAATGACCATTCGGCCAAATGTACATTCTGGTAAGCGTACATTCTGGAAAATGTACATTCGGGGAAATGTCCATTCGGCCAAATGTACATTCTGGTAAGTGTACGTTCAGGGAAATGTTTTTCTGGAAAATGTTTTTCAGGGAAAGTGTTTTTCTGGGAGGTGCTAGGATACCGTAAATAACATTATGCCCCTACTTTAAAACAGCTGTGCTTGAATAGCAGCACATAGGGTTTTTTCTTTCATAATAGGAATTTTTCAAAAAGGGGTTTTAACAACTTGTTTCTTTTTGTTTTTGCATGTATGTAATGTAATCATGCTAAGCCATTAGTGATGCAGTTTAACTGTTAATTTCAACGGTTAAGTTTTGTGACGCAAATGACTATGGAAATACTGCTGAGGATATTTATTGCGATCGATCAAAGAATTGGCAAGTGCCGTTACTTATTATTTCTTACTTACGTTGAATCAAAGAACCTGCTTGTATTGTAATTTGTAAATGATTGACAACATTTTTATTGATAATTGATCAACGACCTTAGGCCACAACCTAAAAAAACAAAACTATGTATTGATAGATTGGTTTATTCTGGTCGATCAAACTCAGGGGTACACAGCCTTTTCTCTAGTGCTAGCCGTAAAACATTCCATAAATGCACTAACGGCCGCCTCTAGTTAAGGTCATTTTTTACGAATTTACGTTTTAGGCCTTACAATTTAACAGCCGTAAATGCTGCCGTAAAAACTTTTTATTTTCACTTTTATTCTCCAAGTCAAGAATATTCAGTATTCACGTTACTTATAGGCAAAAGGAACAATTCCGAAAATTTTTTTACAAATTTACGTTTTAGGCCTTACAATTTAACAGCCGTAAATGCTGCCGTAAAAACTTTTTATTTTCACTTTTATTCTCCAAGTCAAGAATATTCAGTATTCACGTTACTTATAGGCAAAAGGAACAATTCCGAAAATTTTTTTACGAATTTACGTTTTAGGCCTTACAATTTAACAGCCGTAAATGCTGCCGTAAAAACTTTTTATTTTCACTTTTATTCTCCAAGTCAAGAATATTCAGTATTCACGTTACTTATAGGCAAAAGGAACAATTCCGAAAATTTTTTTACGAATTTACGTTTTAGGCCTTACAATTTAACAGCCGTAAATGCTGCCGTAAAAACTTTTTATTTTCACTTTTATTCTCCAAGTCAAGAATATTCAGTATTCACGTTACTTATAGGCAAAAGGAACAATTCCGAAAAATCTAAGAAAAACTAACTCGTTCGTAAGAATCATACCATTGTGACGACACACTTAGAACTTTATACACGGCATTAACTGGCGTAATTGTAAAGTAACAAAGATAAAGTTTCGAGACTAAACTGGTAAAAGTAACTTTGACGTTGAAAAGTTACGCAATTATCGAATGGGAACTTTCTGGAAAGGACTCGGCTAAGCCAAGTGTAAGCGGCAAATAGTGACGCATTGCTTAATAAACAGCGTTAGCATATTGTTGTCTTAATTAAATGTACAGTTAGCAAATCGTAACTGTTCCTAACAGTTATTTCTTAACAGTTACGTAGCAAAACATTTTAATCAATGCACGGCCGCGACGACGTACATTTTGAAGTACAATTTCACGGCCGTAAAAAATCCTTTTGCGGCCTCATGCTGCCGTAAGGCCGCAGGTTGTGCACCCCTGATCTAGCTGAACTTAAGAATTTTTCTGCCATTTTAATGTCAAAATTGCTGTAGGCCATTCAGCACGCTAGCTCTCTGCAGTACATTAAAATAGCAGCTGCGTATTTTAGGCGAAAGAAGAGCACTTCAAATTAAATTCAGAAAAGATGAAATGGAGGACGTATAAGAAGCTCTGCATTGAAAAAGAATGATGCTACTTCGCAAAACTATAGTAAAACACTAAAAAAAATTCGCTGCTAGAATAAATTCATTCAACAAGCTTCAAAAAGAACAAGCATTACATCGCATTCAAACGGCCCTTATACAGTATCTGTACTTTCTTACACCAACAACCGAAATTGATCAAATTTAAAAATAATTATTTAATCTGTATTCATAATGATGCTTTGAAATGACAACAAAATATCGATTGACGTCACTATCGGCTGAGAATTGTGCAGTGGAAATACGTTTTAAAATGCAGGAATTGATTTTTTCAATTAAAAACACACCGTTTATCAAGTTTGTTTCATCAAAAGACTAAAAAACAAAAAAAAAAACACGGCCAAAAAAAACAATTGCAAAAAAACTGCTTTTTACATCTCTAACAATGACCAAACAGGTAATACATATTACCTGACAATGTCATGGCAATTACTTTGATCATATTTAGTTTTCAAAGCATACCGGTACTGAATGTTTTGTAGTTTTGATAACTGCTGCTTTTTGCAATGATCATTGAATCATTGGCTAATGAATTTAAGCACTTAGAATTAAGCACTTAAAGCACTTAGAATTTAGATTGAACTAAGAGCAAAGTACTATTAAAGCATTTTATTCTTCTATGCTGAAAGGCAAATTGTACTGGATAAAAGTTTTTACCAGAATTAGGCTATTCCTAACCTATCTGTAACCATCAAACTTGATATTCAGCTTGATGTTTATAGCCTGGGCCTACTGCAGACTGGTATATACCATAGGTGGGCGAGTTAATGCAAAACGTTAGCTTCGTTGATTACTAGTCCGTTAACAAACTTCACTCCTCCGTTAACGTTAATGCGTTATTTTCGGCTTTAATTAACGGAAGTTAATCAAGTCCGTTAATTCGTTAATATTTTGCGTGTGATTTACTTTTTTTTTTGTTCACTCGCTTCTAGAACACGTAGTGACGCTTATGAGTTGATTGTAAGGACTAATTTATTGCTTTGGTGGTCTTTGTGAAGCTGCAGCTTATTATTTGCCACATAAACGAGCTCCTTTCCTCGCTTTTTTCTACAAAACTCGTTCTAATGCGTAACAAGTGTTACCAGTGCAAACTGGTTTGCACCGGTACGATAAATGAATGATGCAAGATATTAACAATAAAAACCTTAACGGATGTTGACAGAAGTTTACGGAAGTTAATTTAGTCCGTCCACAGAACTTAACGGAAGTTAATTTAGTCCGTTAACATGAAAAAACTTCTTAACGGATTAACGTGTTAATGAAAAAGTTAACTTCGTTATTAACGGATTAACGGACTTGTGCCCAACTATGGTATATACTAAGTAGGCTACTTTTTGAATAAGCATTTGAGCAGGAGTGAGGGTTAGTGGGTTACCGGTATTTCCAAACTAAACTGTTAACCCTCACTACTAGGCTTGCAGGCTTACATCAAACAGAACTAACCAAGCGTTTGACAGACCAACCCACCATCAAACCTTGGTCTGTTTCAAATCAGCTGTAAAGACCTACATAAGACATCGACTAGTGTTTTATCAATTTAAGTTATTCTACTTTTACAAAAAAAGAAAATTGTCTTTTTGTAACACTTGAACTGTATAAAAAATTACTGATGCTGAGTTACAGACAGATCGTCTCAAAAATATAAAATTGTCAAAAATATTACAAGATTTAAGCTACTACTAGCTTAGACGTAATACCTGTGCACAAGTATTCTTGACTTAGCCGTTTAGACTTAAGAGACTTACTTGTTTTTGTAATTCTTATTCTAATAGCCTAAAGCAGGGGGGACATGACAGAACATGCTAGCGAGCTCGTAAAGGCCAATCTAGCTCGCTAAAAAGCGCTAACGAACAAAAAATCTTTGTTTATAAACTGCGATTTCTGAGCCGTCTCGCCCAACACACGTTAAAACAGTTCGCTCGAATTTCTTCGCGAGATGTTCGTTACTTGTGTTAGTACGTAATAAATATCTCATTGTGACGTCAGATCATTTCTACTTCAAAAAATAATGCGTTCAAGCGCACTGCATGTACTACATTGTTATGGAAAAAGATACCATAACCTATGCGTTATTATTCTATGCAAGCAAATTCCTCGACTGATGATAACTAGTAAATGAACGACAGAATTTAATTATATTTTTGGATCAACGTGAAATAAGAGCAACTTTTTCCATACTATAATTTTTTTAAACGACGTAAAGCGCCCTTGAGGTTGTTGGTGAGTGAACTCATATGTTAACAGTAACTCTAGGTCTTTAGGTATCAAAATTTTTCAAAAGTGAGCCAGTCGAAGTGCACTCTTCCTTTTTAGAACCGGTAAATCTTGAGTTGAGACTGGCTGTTTTTAATTTTATGCCGATGTTCAGTCTCATTTGTTCTTGATTTTGTAAAAAATTTGAGAGCATCAATGTCAATTTTAGCGCGCATGTTTGAAACACTTTTTAATTCCTATTGCTCTGCCTGTTTAAGTGAAGGCTTTTTTCTTGCTTTTTCAGCATCGTAAAATCGCAAAAGCGAAAAAGCAAGCTTTTTTCAAGTTGAACAACTGCCGAAAAAAATTCTCAATTTCTTGCGCAGAGCAACAGAGCTTTATGATTCTGAATAGTTGCAATTTTGCTTGCAAACACAAGAAAATCACTGAAATTTTATCGCTTTAAATTAGCACAAATTTTAGTTTCTCTGATTAACTTGAATTTTTTTTGTTTGTTTTTGGTTTATTTTGCTGCAGAGGCTGGCACTGTTTTAAATTTTTTCTTAAATTTTGAGCAAAAATGAGCCTCGTGTTTTAGAAAATCGTTCTTATAAAAGGAGTGTATTGCTATTTTTGTCAACTGGCACTACTTAACATTTCTTTATCAGTCGAAACAACAAGTGGTTCTCAATGCAATTCGCTTTTTTTGGCAGTCTGACAGCAAACATGGCGACGATTTTAATTAATTTTCAGCAAAAATTCGCTTTTGTAAGAAGTTTTCAACATTTTGCCATTAAATTTCTGAACCAAAAAGATTTCTCGCACGCTTAAAGAGTGCTTCAAGATCCTCTTTAGGTTGGCGAGGAAAATGTGACGTTTTTTTACTCAAACTGCTTTCCGCAATCGCTCAAAGCAAGTTAGCGAGAAAGAATGAGGTAACGGGTTTCGCAAGGCTTTACCTACACGTGCAAAAATGTTCTCTTACGTTTTGCGAGTATTTCGTTCGGAAGCGCCTCTTAAAAAAATCTCGTTAATTAAAGCGAGCGAGGAAATTTCTGTCATGTGGGCCCAGGTCTTATTAACAAACAGCAACTCTTTTCAAAGCACCTTTCATTTAATCGCATAATCACTTGAAGAAGAATTGCTTATGAAAGTCTTTGAAGCCTAACGAGAGAAGAAGAATTGCTTACCAAAGTCTTTGAAGCCCTACGAGAACAAAAATACCAAAAGAATTACTTTAGCCTTGAGCTGCAAAATCTGCAGCTTAAAACACTAGTCAAACTGCTCCAATTGGAACGAGCTGTAGCATTTGACGTGATAATAAAACCATTAAAGCGAGAAAAAATTTTGGAAGTGCACGGAACCAAAGCAAATTTGCCAATTATTTTTTGATTTTTTTTTCAAACATTATATTGAGTTTCAAACATACTATAGAAAATAAAATAAAAAAATGTTTCATTTGAAGCCTGAACAAGTTCCGATTCTTTTTGGGGTGCTGCAGCTCTGCAGCTCTTATGAGCGAGCCGCCACTGCCCCAATGCAAACGTCCACTGATTATGGATTCTTACTTTTTTAGTAGTTTCCTAAACGAAAACTATATTTTTTTGTTAAACCACTTAATTTCATAAATTTTTTTCAAAATTATTTTCTAAAAATATTGCAAAAATCTGTGAATTTATGTTTTTGAAATGAATTGAGGTACCGTACCGGGTATATTCGTGAGTACAAGATTTTAGCATTGAAAAATACCGGGTTTCTGGAGCCATGGTGAAGTCTCCTTATCTCTGTAAATGATTTTAGTGATTTTTTTTTGAAAAAATATCAATTTTTGTGACTTTAACGAAGATTTCACATTTAAGTTTTCAAAACAATCTGAAAAGAAAATACCGTAAGTGCTAAATAAGAAAAAGTTTAGTTTTCCCAGAATTTTCCAACACTAATTTCAAGCGAATCTTTTCTGTACATTTCAGTGTATGAGATGTCTTTCTCACATCTAACGCCTATCAATGAATGATCGCGAACCTTTAGGCCGCCAAAAGACACTTTGTTAAGTTTAACATAGGGTATTCATTTACATAGAAAAAACAACTGAGGAACCCATCACGGTCGTATAAAGAAGAAGAACATTGGATTTGCCCCGAGCCCCCCTTTGAAGGGTTTACAATTGTAGAAATGGAAAAATAATAAACCTTTAAGTTTTTCTAAAAGTCCCCAAATTTTTTGTGGAAGCTTCGCCTCTTCATCTTAATGACATGGTTTAAAAAATTTATTAAGTACTCCAGGCATTTGAACAATTATAGGTATATTTTACTTCGAACCTAATTTCTAAATCATTCTTTATGCACCTTTTTTTTGACTCCAATAGTTTGTTATTTGGGATTCTTAGTGGCGATTTCTGGCATATAAATTGCTCAGTAGATGTAGTTTTGTTCCCCAGACCGCTTGCCAGTGATTAGAGTTGTTCTTTCTTATCTCAAAACAAA
Organism: Trididemnum nubilum; assembly: GCA_963965965.1. Classification (NCBI taxonomy): domain Eukaryota; kingdom Metazoa; phylum Chordata; class Ascidiacea; order Aplousobranchia; family Didemnidae; genus Trididemnum; species Trididemnum nubilum. The sequence continues at coordinate 23,864,468 of OZ014483.1, forward strand.
TCTTTTGTGCTTGCGTATTTTTGGAAAATTTGGCGTTCTTTAGATAAGTTTTGTTAGTTATATCAAGCTATACTAACATACTACTGTAGTATTATCTATATGCCTTTCCTGGTAATACTGCATTGCATTTCATTATCCCAAACATACTTTCTTTTGAATTCACACGCAGAATAGGCTCGGTCATGTTTTTGCTTTAGCAACTCAAAATTGTTTATGTTTAAACCCCCGGATTCCTTGCTATGATTCTGTACGGTTTAGTGCTTTGCAGTGTGTACAGTCTGCTCCGGAAATATAAGCAAAAATGAAAGCAACGAATGAATTTTCTACAATGCTTTTGCCCCATCATTCTCCGATTAGGGGCTTTAACACAATGCCATTTGATATAAGTTTTAGTATGACTTGGCTTAGTTCTGGCGCGTCGCCAGAAATTCACAATGGAGGGCTGTTTTGGGGGTTTGGGGGCGGTGCCCCCAGCCGCCGGAGGCCAAGGGGGTCTGGGAGCAAAGCCCCCAGCTGCCGGAGGCTGGGGGTTTGGGGGCAAAGCCCTCAGCTGCCGGAGGCACGGGGGTAGGGGGACAGAGCCCCCAGCGCTCAAAAATTTTGCATTTTTTTGCAAAAATAACTTCATTTTAGGGCTATTTTGATTAAAAATAATGCTTTTAAAACGTGGCTTAGAAATTGGCAGTGCAAACACGATTAAACTGGTTGCATAAATATGCTATTTGGGAGGTGGCTAATAGTAGAATTTTAGTTCTCTTATTTAGATGCTGGTAAATTATAAAATCCAAAAGTTCAATAAAACTCACACGAAGTAATCTATTTCGTCTACAGTTTATAGAGAAAAATAATTGGGGGGGGGGGACTAATGAAAAGAGATTTGAGAGAAATGATGGTAATTAACTAATACTGAATAGCCCCCCCCCCCCCCCTATTCCTTAGTTTATAGTATATTTGCTGATGACACCTATGTTTATCATTTTTACAGTTGCGATCAAATTTGATTGCTTATTTCTTACCATTTTTCAAAGTTTTCATTTATTTGATAGTTTTATTTTTGACAAATTAGCCCCCCCCTGAATATATGTTTCAAAAGAAGTTTTAAATCACTATTGAGTCCACCCCAGTACATAAAACAGTCTCAAAAGTGCTAAAAACGTAGTGTTTTTCCCGTTCTGCAGTTTGGTCGACATGCCAATGGAGGGACTATAGCCCCCCCCCCCCCCCCCGGCTACGCTACTGGCTTGGTTGGCACACATTATATTATTTTTCAATTGTGGAAAAGAAACGACCAATTGACAGACTAGAAGTTATGTAGTCTTGTGTTTGGTTATTTTTCTTTTCAACCGATCAAAAAATAATGCTGTCCTCGAGCCCAGAACAGGACATTTTCGAGGACTTGTAGGCTTCGAGGCCAAGAAGTTGACCTTCGAGGCCAAGGACTTCAAATTGTGTCCTGGAAGCCAAGGACGTCCTCAAGGACTCCACCTCTGGTCAATATTGTGGTCACCAAGAGGATAAAAGGTGCGGTTATTTGAATTAAGATCATTAAATATATCAAGCAGTTTTTCAGAAGAGCGTTTGTAAGTTTTAATTGTGTTGATGGGATGTCTGTGAACAGTTCCCACAACCACTGAACCGATGGTAGTTTTAATTTTTATCCATATGTCTTCTACATAATCCAAATCAATTTCAATATTTGTTAAAATTTTGCAATGTAGATTTTCTTTTTCGTAAAAACCTACTCCCACAGAGTTTTTTGAGCTATCTTTATGAATAAAAATGTAACTTTGCATGCCGATGTTGATTGTTAATCGGTTTGGTTTAAGCTTTGTTTCAGATATTGCCAAAACATCAAGGAGTGCGTTTAGTTCTGAGAGAATGGCGGATAATTTGTCGACATTTTTTTTGTATGCTTCTGACGTTAAAGTGCATTAAAAAGAAATTATAATTGTTTGCCCTCTGGTTTATTGCTTTCAAAAGAGGCGCTCTTATCAAAAAATTCGGATTTGAACGAATTGTCTGCAAAGAAAGAGCTATTTACGTTAATTAGATCCTCTTTTGATGAATAACTACAGTTTTCATTTGTGTGAATTAATAGTTTTGAGTTGCAAAGTAAACAATGAGCCTCGCTTTCTGGTTTGCAGAAGTCACATGACTGTCGGCCACAGTGTTACATGCAGGAGTGCCGAAACCCGGGGGGATGGGGGGATATATATCCCCCAATAATTCGACTGTATCCCCCCCAATAATTTGAGTACGGTCTACATCTGCATCCCCTCCAATAATTTGACTCTGGTGTGCATCTGAGCGCAGGTCTCCACCTGAAATCGGGGAAAAAAGTGTTCCATTCAGTAGCGTAGCCAGAGGGGGGTGGGGGGGGCTATAGCCCTTCCCCCATTGGCCTGTCAACCAAAATGTAGAATAAAAAAAATACCACGTTTTTATCTTTTCTGAGACTGTTGTTTGTGCTGGAATGGACTAAAAAGAGATTTAAAGCATCTTTTGAAACATATATTAAGGGGGGGGGGGGGGGGGGGCTAATCATCACTTCTCTCAAATATCTTTCCGTTAGCCACCCCAATTATTTTTCTTTATAAAATATAAACGAAATACATTACTCCGAGTGAGTTTTATTGAATAACAGAATTTCCGGTTTGTGATTTACCAGCATGTAAACAAGAAAACTGCAATGGTATCATTAGCCACGTTCCACATAGCTCATTAATGCAACCAGTTGAATCATGTTACGCTGCCAGTTTCTATGCTACGTTTTAAAAACATTATTTTTTATTAAAATAGCCCTAAAATTAAGCTATTTTTGCAAAAACACGCAAAATTTTCGAGCGCTGGAGGCTCCGGCCGCAGACCCTTCGCCCCCAGACCCCGATTGTCCGCGGGCTTCGCCCCCAGACCCCCATTGGCCTTCGGCGGCTGGAGGCTCCACCCCCAGACCCAAAAATTAGCCCCCCCCCATTGCAAATTTCTGGCTACGCGCCTGGTTCCATTTTTGGTGAAGACCTTTTTTTGGTCTTCACCTGAATTCGGGGAAAAAAAGTGTTCCATTTTTGGTGAAGACCGTTTTTTTTGCTCTTCACTTAATTTGCTCATCTGAAAGAAATGGTGGTCGAGGTTCATCCCCCCCATTGTTGAAAATAGGGCAAAATTGGGGTAAAATTGCAAATTATCCCCTCCAATGCTCTACAAAGATTTGCACCCCTGGTTACATGAGAATGTTACAAGGCCACATGGTTTGGCACAAACGATACAAATGGCATTGGTAGCCATAATTTGTCCATGATGAACGACAATTTTAATTATTATGATCACAAAAGCATGATAAAAATACCAGGATTCTGAGGCTGTAACGCTATCATAGACATCATCTTCAACGTTAAACGTCAGAGGATGGTAGAAAATTCATTCGTTGCTTTCATTTCTGCTTATATTTCCGGAGCAGACTGTACGAACATCAGAGGATGGTAGTTCAGTAGAAGTCTACGTAAATGTTAGATTTAAACAAGTCATCTGGAGATGTAACATAAAGCCAGTTTCCAATGTCTTGATCATTTTCACCCTGCTCCAGCTCGCCGCATTTACGTGCCAAGTTTTTCATCCGATTTCTGCCGTAGAATGAGAGTATATTAACAAACTCACCATTGCAGTGATTCTTCACATAGTTGAGTACTTTTGATTGAACCTAAATGATGACTTTAGTAATAAAAGCATGTTTAAGTAATTCGTTGTTGGTTTCTTTAAGTTGAGATTTTGGTTTTAGAATTTCCATCCTTTTTTTTGTATGAGACTAACCGTGCTATAATAGGACAAGGTTTGACTTTTGGAGACTTCTTCTTGCCAAGTCGATGACATCTTTGAAGATCGTAGTTGTTCAACTAGACTTTCAGTTCCTCCGCAATTTTTCTTATCACTGTTTCACTGTCATCTTTCGATCCGTTTAATTTTGAAATAAGTTGTAACGGAACCCCATGTATTCTTATATTTTCGCGTCGGGAGTATTGTTGCAGACTATCAACTTCAAAAGTGCTCGAATTTACTGCTTGCTTAACCAGTTCATTTTTGACTTTAAGTTGACGGACTTCTTTTCTGTTTCCTTCGAGTTCATTGCGTAGGTCTTGCATGTCGTCAATAATTTTTCCTACATTGGCATAAATTGTCCGGCTTTTTTCGGTCGTTCGAATTGAAATTGTTGAAACTACTTTCACCTTTTTCACCATTTCGATTACTACACAAACTCTGCTCAGAAACTTTGCTCTTAACTGTATTCTATAGTTATTGTTTTAGAACGTTTGTCTGACCTCTTATCAGTAGCGCTGTCTGAGCTGAATGCCAATAAAATAAAGAAAATAAAATGTAAAAATAAGAAAAAAGCAAAAAAGTGTTTTTAGTTTTGAAAAGTAATATAATGCCATTCTGTTTCATTATGTTTAAAAAATTAAACCAGCCAAATGGGATCCATTATTTTCCACACACTGTCGAAGGCGTTCACAAAAGTTATTTTCTAGGGTTTTGGCGGTGCAAGGTCGGCCTTTTTCGTTTCAATGCAGTTTCAATAGCTTTGAAGTTGGTAACCCAGAACAAGATTGTGTTTCGAGATGGTACGAGATCGTGTCTACCAAGATCGAAGTGCAAACGGAACGTTCGTTGTGTTGTAGTTACAGATTTGTTTGTTTTGGTAAACGTTTCCACAATGAAAGTGCGATGCTCGTTATTTATGGCAGCAAACACAAAAAAAGTCCAATTCATGGCAGCAAAAGAAATAAAAAATAATAGCGTTATAGAGAAACAAAGCAAAATGGCATTATATAAAAAAATGGCATTATATGTACTTTTTGGAAAACAAAAACACTCTTTTGTTTCTTTCTTTATTTGCCTTTTATTTAATCTACAAGTGTGTCAGAGCATTTTGCCTGACCCTGTATAACCTAATTTGCATAAACAATCACTGATTGATATCATTTGGTTAAATATAATCACATAAAAACCATTCATGGCAACTAAACTCATAATGAAGCACTGGAGAGCATAATCTCTGAAGGTAAATTTCTTGATTCTGATATCCATATTTTTGTTGTATAATTATGCAACTACTGTAATTGGTTTGAAACAATCAATATTTGTATTCATGCCGAGAAAGCGATGATTTTAAAATCTGGAAAAACAAAGTAGAAATTATTAAAGCTTGTTTCAAAAAATACAACATAGGTGATGAAGGCTACAATTGTCACGAAAAAACAAAAAAAAACAATGCAAACTGTGCATTGTAAAGACTTTAAGGCAAAACAATGCAAAATCTGCATTGTAAAGACTTTAACCCTATTCTGCCCAGGGGGGGATCGATTAGCTCCCCCCCTTCACTTATTTTGAAATTTTGTTGTGAAGCAGTCAAGCCACAACAATGAAATTTCTTGACTTTTCCTAAAATTTACTGCTTCAACTTTCATTTATAAAACCATTGTCGTATGACAACTAGATTCGGAGTTATAAAAAGTTTCTCAAGGTCGACCCTGCGTTTCTGGCAAAATTTTCGAAAAATTAATTTAATCCTGTTAGTCCCAATTGTTCTGTCGTAATTAATAATTTTACGCTTTTTCGAACGTAAATCCAGTGACCACTTGAACGGCTTTTGTTTCTATTGATGTTCTAAAAGAGCTGTGACAATAAATTTTCATTTACTAGTTTGCCAGAGGCATTATAATTTTCATTACGATTTATAAAGCTCACTGCTGATTTTCTGTGATAATTTTGTATAATTTTACCAAATTTCAAACTAAGCTTTATTCTCAGCATTTCGCTAATAAGTAAGAATTGCGATTTAGCAAAATAAACGCATTTATTGATAAAAGAATTAGAGGCCAACATAAGCGCAAATCCTTTTGTTTTTGCCTGTATTTTTTTTTCACGTTGCTGATATACGAGTAGTACAGTAGTCAAAAGTGTCCATAAGTTATCAAGTGTGTGCCATGCAGCATGAATTTCGGTAGTCTTTATGTTCGAATTTTGTTTTTGGTGACTAAAAAAAAGAAAAATGACGCAAATTTTAAATAAATTTTTAGTTTCTGCTAAGTAGCTGTATCAGTAGAAAGATGTTCATTTCATTTTTCACAAAAACATGCGCATAATTTTGGCTGCCTAAGGTTTATTTATTTCATATGCCTTTGCGATATTCAATAACATTGCAAGAAGTAGAGAGTTTTTGATAATACTTGTTTCGGAATCATTATTTTCAATTTTTAACTTTTTTGTTATTTAAGGTTATTATCACTAAAATCTTTGCGTAAAGAATGCTTTTCGAAGCACTACCAAATAGCTAGAGTAAAATGTTACCAATTTTATTTACAATTCACATCAAACTAAACAATTATTGGGTATGTACAATGTACATTCTAAATGTGCCATTTCATGTGGTATATTCTACTTGCTACCGCATTTATTTTCGTATTAGATGCTACTACAGGCCTACAGCATGGCATACTGTTGCAGATATTACTGAGTTTCACATTGTTTTTTCATTTGAGGTCTATAATGATAGATGGCAACCGTGGCATGCTGAATGTGGAAAATTTCTGTTGTTTCGTTACTTTTCAATTTTTGGTTTTATGTGTGTTATATTTTCGGTTTTATACTTTTCAATTTTCGGTTTTCCAACCAACAACAATTATGTTTGTAGATACAAAATACAAAAACGGAAAGCAAATTCTCTACTAACAGACTTTGCAAGTAACAATCCGATTAGCTGACCGTTTAGTAGATGAATTCATACAGATTTTTTTTGTGATTATAAATAAAATATCTAAATTCACTGATGTCGTAAGCAAATTTTTTAATGTTTCTAATTTGCTGCAACTATCTAACGGCTTTATCACATACAAACAATATTGTTGGTTCTGGATGTGAGGACCAGGGGCGTATTTAGGGGGGCACATGATGCCATGGCCGCCCCCTTTGGGTCGTCGGCATAGTATAATTAGCATAGAATAGTATGCAAAATTGCGGCATACCCCCCTATTTGTAATTTGAGCAGAAAGTTTGAGCACAAAAACGGACAAAATCTGACTAATAACCTTTTTTTCTATCTTCACCTAATTTTGGGCAGGAAAACGGACTGATTCTGAGTGGAGAATATTTTCTTTTGGTCTTCATTATTCTCAAATTTCCTGGCACCCCCCCCCCCCTTTGAAAATTCTGTGTACGCTAGTGGTGAGGACAATAGGAGTAGAATAGCTTTGAAGATTTTGATCAAAAATGAGAACCGGCAAATAAATTTCTAGCCTTGGGATTATACTATCTTTTTTAATGCTTTTTCCAAACTTATTTAGCACTAATCCCAGTAACAACCAAAGTTTGCAACAATTTGTTATAAAGCCATCTCTGAAACAAAATCTAAAAGATAATCAAGACAAAATCGTTACGTTTGAGAGTTAGACATTCTTTGTAGAATGATACGAATAGTGATAAAAAGAATGGTATTGCGATCAGTACAACCTTTTATTGTAATTACAATGTTGGAAACAATTGTAATTTTTGCTGTTTAGTTCTGAAATCGTGATAATACACTAGCAGGTAAGCCAATTGGGTACGATATAAGATTTTGGAAAATCTTATGACGAGCAATGATCAAATTAATTTAGGTTTTCTTATATAAACTTCATAAAAACTGCAGAATTTTTGAATGTTTGAGAAAAAATTACTCTTCAATATTAGACAACGTAATCTTTCACAACGTAAGCAATAAAAAAAAAAATTATTCGTACGCCAAAACCTATTACAGTGCTCCAAATTATCCAAACTATTATTCTAAAAATTAACCAAGAATCCGAGTGCCAAGTTTGACCAATCTCTTTTTTTTTCTTATAATTCAAAAGTCCGTGAAAAATCGTACAAAAAATAATTTGAAAAAATTAACATTTACTACACTCCGTGCGACACATTTTGAAAGTTTTTTTTCGTAAGTTCGAAGTAATTGCATTTTTATTTATCAAGTTGTATACAGACAGCGAAAAAATCGTACTTTTTTTTAGAAAAGGCAGTCGTTTGCCCACCTGTCTACAACACGCGGTGAAAGCTTCACACTGCCCACTTAATTGCTAATATTTAACCGAGAAGCTGGATGTAAATATAAACTTTTTTCAAGTTTTGGTTTGACCTGAGCGGTAATCAAACTCAAATCTACTGTATCAGCAGCAGACGCTTTATCCACTCGACTAATGATAAAAATGTTGTTATAAAAAAATTTTATAACAGTGTTCTTATATACAGAATGCTATGCTGCACTTTTGATTACGTTTAGCATTGCCAGATATACCATATTGAGAATGAAACCCATAGAGCAAGTTTTCTAAGTGAAAACTTTTACTATATTATATTAGACTGCGAATCTTCATCTTACCAAAAATTACATCAAAATTCAACCAATTTTATTGACGTTTGTTACAGCTATGTTATATAATCTACACACAAAATGTAAATGAGAAAAATTAGTGGTTTGTTATTAGTTGGAATTAGTTATTTGAAAAATTAGTTGGAATTAGTTCTTTTATAAACTTTTGTACAAAAAATACCATATTTTCTAGTGTTTAGCAAAAGGAACTACAAGAGTAACAAATATTCAGCTTGCAATTAATCCAGCAACGAACTAATGTTTTAGATATTTTAGCACAATAGAAATAATCTTTTAATTTAGTCCGTAATTATCTGTGAGTTACTGAATAAAACTCCAGCTGCGATGCCGCGTCACGGCAATCAAACGCTTATCAACATTATACAGATTAAAAGCGAACCGATCGCTTCTAATAGTCCTTGACTTATGTTCAAATTAATTAAAGATCAAGGTTGCAAACATAATGACAAAAAGTTTGGACTTTTTGTCAGAAAATTGAGCTTCTCCAGAAGCAAAAACGGATTTTTTATCTTTTGTAGTTCGGGAGTTATTAACGTTTGAATTTGTTGTGTCGAATCGATCCCCCCCTGGGCCATTAATCAAAAACTTTTGCCTGGTCCGAATAGGGTTAAGGCTTATTTGTTTTTTTATTTCGTGCAATACTTCATTCCAATTTTTGGGCCTCAACTTGACCCCAAAACTTTAAAAAACTTTAAATAGCAGACTTTTGAAAGAAATTATTATAAAAATAACCCGCAATTCTGATTCTTTGCCCCAAAAACGTGTTTAGACTAAAAAACCACGTTGATACCTCTAGTAAAACTCGTTAAATTAAAATTAAAATTTTTCATACTCGCGTCTGCCATATAGTGGTAATTTTCAGTATCTCAGCAACCACTGGGCCGATTTGAAAAAAAATTTTGCTGGCTGATCAGTACACCAGGCTCTATCTACGAAACGATTAACTGACTCTTTTTAGAGGTTGAGTATAAAAATGTTCAAATTTATTTTTTGAAATATAATGGAATAGCCTAACCTTTAGTTTTCGTTTTTTTTTTTAAATAAATTATCAAACAATTTTTTTAAATAAATTGGTGAAATTTTTTAGTTTAGAGTGACACCAGAATTCTTTACAAGAGATCAGTGAACTCTACCTATCGCCGTTTACCCATGAAGATTACTGCGAAAGACTAAAAACGTCATAATTACAGTCATTAGCAAAAGTAATGAACCACTTACTAAAACAGAAGTTTTAATCATTTTAACTTTGCAAGACTTATAGAACATCATTAAAACCAATGAAATCTTTTTCATGACCATCATTACTTGATGGCAAGGATAATGAATTTTGCAAGATATTTCAAAATCATTACTTGCTGACTCTCCCAAAAATGCAATAATCGCAGAACGCTAATGAAAGTAAATTCGAATGCCACAAACCATCATTAAAAGTTAGTGGTAGAGCCATTATTTGTTGTGTGGCTAGTATATAAGAAAATATATTAGTGATCAAATTTTCAACTCATTACTGCTTTATTGAAATACGCAGACTTGTTTGAAAAATCCCTAGGTTATTTGCTTTGGGATCATTGCTTTCGTGCGTGAGGGGTTCAGTCAAAATCAATTTTAGATGATTAAAATTTTGCTTAAACATTAGCCTTTATTTTTATTTTGTTATCTTTCATATCTAAATAAATCTCCCAATTTACAGTTTGAAGCTTTGCCCCAACAATCTTTGTTAAAATAAAAGATTTTTACAAAATTGAGCCAATTTTGAGCAAATTTGCATCATTTCAAACCTAATAAAAAATTTAAAAACTTTTTTTTCTTTTACGGTTATGGTTGATAGAAACACGTCTCCAAGTAATGATGGTCATAAAATAAGGTTTAATTGGTTTGAATAATGTTTTAAAGTCTTACAAAGTAGAAAAGATTTAAAGTTCTATTTTAAAAGGCGCTTCGATAATTTTGCAACTGACTGTAAATAAAGGATTTAGGCATTTTGATTAATAAACTAGATCACATGCGATACATGACTGCTCCATCGCGCTTGAGCACTACTACTGAACATTTGATAAACAAAAACTAGAAAATATTTCAAAGTTAGAGCTCAGACTAGGAGCCGGTTTCAACAAATCTTACAAAAAGATCTATAAATAAACTTACCAATCTTTGCTAAATTAAAATAAAAAACTAAAAATAAAGATCAAGAACTTATCACTTAGTAAATGTACAAAAACTAAAAAACCATTTCATTTCTAATTATTTATATTGTTTCCGTTTCAACTACTATTGATAAAATAACGTTATCTAATTTTGATACCAAAAAATAGCTACGGCGACTTTTTACATGTTTAATGATGTCAGCAATTTCATGAAGTAATTTTATCAAAGTGCATGTATACCTATATACTCTGATACCCGGTACTCCACTCAATACATTTAGAATTAGGCCAACAGTACTTATACTCCAAATTATAAAGCCGCAAAAAGTTTACTTATTAATTTGGCAAAAGCTTCTGTTATTTTCAGTGCAGAAATTTTCTCGTTCGCATTAATAACGAGAATTTTTTAAGAGGTGCTAACAAACGAAATACTTGCTAAAGGCAAGAGGTTATTTTTGCACGTGCTTCTGAAGCTCTGAGAGCTGGGTCACGTCATTTTCGCTCGCTAAGTTGCTTGGATCGACTGCGAGATACACATAACTCGAGTAAAAAAACGTCACGCTTTCCTCACCAACTTAACGAAGATTTTGAAGCACTGTTTAAGCGTGCGGGAAATCTTTTTCGGTTCAGAAATTTAATGACAAAATGTTGAAAACTTCCATCTAAAGCGAATTTTTGCTGAAAATTAAAAGTGTCGCCATGTTTGCTAAGAAGAAAAAGACTGCTAAGAAAAAAGCAAAATACATTTCGCATTGCTGTTTCGACCGACAAAGAAGTATTGAGTAGCTCCAGTTGACAAAAATAGCCATACACAATTTTTTAAGAACACGAGACTCATTTTTGCTCAAAATTTAAGAACATACTTAAAAAAGGCCAGCCTTGGCAGCAAAATAAACCAAACACTAACAAAAACAAAACTCAAATCAATAAACGAAACTAAAATGTGTACTGATTCAAAACGATAAAATTTTAGTGATTTTTTTGTGTTTGCAAGCAAAATTGCAGCTATTTCAAAATCATAAAGTCCTGTTGCTGTGTGCAAGCGATTAAAATTTTTTTTTTGGCGTTTGTTCAAAGCTTGCTTTTTCTCTTTTGCAATTTGAAAAGCTTGCTTTTTCTCTTTTGCAATTTTGCAATGCAGCGAAGCAGGAAAAAAGCATTCTCGTAAACAAACAGAGGAATAGGAATTAAATAGTGTTGCAAACATGACCGCTAACATTGACACCGATACTCCCAAAATTTTTAAAAAATTAAAAACAAAAGGCTAAAAATTCTCAAAAAATTAAAAACAGCCAGGCACATCTCACAACGCAAGATTCATCGGTTCTAAAAAAGAAGAGTGCACTTCGACTTGTTCACTTTTGAAAAAGTTTGAAACCTAATGCTACTGTTAACATTAGTTTACCCAACAACAACCTCAAGGGCGCTTTACGTTGTTTAAAAAAATTGTAGAATGAAATAATTGTGTTTTTTTGACATTGATCCAGAAATTTAATTAAATTCTGTCGCTCATTAACTAATTATTATCATTAGTCGAAAAATTTGCAAGCTTAGAATAATAACGCATAGTTTATAGTATCTTTTTTCATAACAATGCAGTACATGCTTAACGCTTGAACGCATTATTTTCAAGAAGAAATGCATCTGACGTCACAATAAGATGTTTATTACGTATTAGCACAAATTACGCACATCTTGCAGAAATTCGAGCGAGCAGTTTTAACTCATGCTGAGCGAGACGGTTCGGAATGGCAATTTGTCGGGGATTTTTTTTATTCGTTAGCGCGTTTTAGCGAGCGAGAATGGTCTATGCGAGCTCGCTAACACGTTCTGTCATGTGGGTCCAGCAATTTGTTGGATAAAGACAAAATAATTTTTGAGAGCATAGTACAGTAGCATCAAAAATCAACAGATTAGACAAAATATGAGTTTAAATTTGTCTTAATAAGTTACCAGTATAAGTGTAGGTGAGAAAGTTAATGCAAAACGTTAGTTTCTTTAATCAATATAGTCCGTTAACAAACTCCATACCTCCGTTAAAGTTAATTTGCTGTTTTCAGCTTTAATTAACGGAAGTAAATGAAGTCCGTTAATTCGTTAACATTTTGCTTGTAATTTACATTTCTTTTTATTCACTCACTTCTAGAACACGTTATGACACTGTTGAACTGATTGTAAGGAAAAAATTATTGTTATGATGATCTTTTTGTGTTTTGGAAGTTGCATTTTACAGTCCAATCCAATTTCAAGAAAAAAAAATTAAGCTCAAATGACTAACAAAGCTGCGATCAGAAAATGTTTGGAAATTGCAAACAGCGATAATTAATAGACCTGTGATCGAGGCTGCAGCTACTTTCTTCGCTTTTTCTTCTATAAAACTTGGCCTAATACGCAACAAATGTTACTAGTGCAAACTGGTTTGTACCGATACGATGAATGAATATTGCGAGAAATTAACAATGAAAACCTTAACATAAGTTAACAAAACTTAACGGAAGTTAATTTGGTTCGATAACGTAAAAAAGCCTTTAACGAATTGTGAGTTAATGAAAAAGTTAGCTTTGTTATTAACGGATTAACGAGTTTGTCCCCAACTATGAGTTTAACTGTATATGTGTAATTTTACAGCTTTGGGCACAATTGTTTTAAGAAAATTTCGACACTTACTGATTAGCCAACAACGTAGAGTGAACACCGGTTACTTTATGTTTGCTTAAAAAAAAATCCAAATCAGGTTAGAAAATTTAGCTACACTGAGGTAGATTTTTGGGCCAACTTAAAGCTCACTTAAGTTTTGTAACTTCCCACGTCAAACAAAGTGCGAAAAGCGTGCTGATACAGACGTGTAAGGTTTGATCTGATCTTTAAACACTTGATTTGTAAAAAGTAAAAAAAAGATCTTCATTTCACAAGTTCCACAAATTTCGAATAAGATTTTGCTTGGCGACGAGAAGGCTATCACCGATACTAACATCACAATACTGCCCATTTCTGGCAAGCAGTAAGCTATAGCAGATAGGCCTACTAATTTCATTTTTTGTCTGAGGCAAGCTCACTAATATGCTATAAGCTAGTCAATTGTATAATTTATTCCAAATCTTACAGCTAGATCTCGACTGTCACTGTCAAACTGGACATGGCAATTCTAAAATAGACTAAAATTTGATATCCTATCCATGTCACTTCTCTAAGCACAATTAAAATAAAAGCACACAACATTTCTTTGCAATAGTTAAAGGCGATTTCTCACTTTAACTACTGGTAATTCACTTAATGTAGTTACAGACCTACACGTTACAGTACCTCTTCATAACTTTGTCTGCTCAGCATTTCCAGTCAATTTCGCTTTTGTTTTTACCTGCGTCACGTGACCTTTGACCAACATTTCAACATGTTAGTTTTTTTCATTTTTTTAATTTTTTTTTAAATTTTAGCATAGCAGAGGTGGAGTCGAGGACACAACCTTCGAGGCCAAGGAATCAAAAAAAATCTGAGGCCAAGGCCAAGGACTGACTTTTCGAAAACAGACCCACTCGAGGCCAAGGGCAGGAATGGTCGTCAAGGCCATGGACCGAGGACACTTTTTTTAAATTATGATCGGCAAATTTTCCACTATTTTTTAACGCAAAAGTTTTTAAGATATTGAATTTTGATAAGTTTTTGGTAATAATTCAAAAGTAGTAGTTTCTAAAAATATTGAATGTCATTTTGAAGTTTTTTTACACGTTGGTAACAATGTCGATTGTGTTCCGTAGCAATATCCTGGTTATAGAACAATTAAGGCCGTAACTCGTGAATTGGAAATGCTGGGAATATCTAATAGCTAGGACAAATTTTTGCAACTTTTTTTACAGCTTCCGACAGCTTCTTAAATACTTAGAATTTACGTAGCACAATGGTTTAAGCTGTTTTTAGGAATTTTAGATTGCAACTTTTCGCAACTTTTTTCTTTTTTACATGCAACTTTTTACTGCAATTTTTAAGTGTGGCGCAAAATGCTTGTGTGATTAAATATATGCTATAAAACTATTTTGGTACAGTTCTTTTGTCCTTGATTTGCGTAACAAAGAACTACGCAACGGATTACCTGCGTCTCAATGTACTATACGACGCAACAGTTAGCTTATAACTTTGTGCACTGTGGAGTGAAGTTTTAATATACTAGGCAAACTGTAAGTATATTATCGCCATTTCTCCCCAAGCAAAGTTTGCTAATATTTGGCATTACATGTAAATAAATTGCTTGAGTAAATTACTGTGTGTTTGTGCATAAATGCAACTTTTGTTAAAAATAAATGCAATTTTTTCAATCTTTTAGTGCAACAAAAACTTGCCCTACTAATAACTAGAAATTTTTAACCTGGACGTGGTTAATCTAAGTTCTTAATTTCGTCAATTAGGGACCCGGTGCAAACATACACTGATTGTGTATCCGCACTTTTTCAGTAGTTTCTTAAACACACACCTTATTGTTTGTTTAAACGTTTCTTTTGACAGAAATTTTTAAATATTTTCATAGTTTTTATATATGCAAAAGCAACTATGATATTATTATCTAAAAGTATTACAAAATACTGTAACATTATATTTTTTAAATGAATTGAAGTAAAGTACTTGCAAGCTCAAGTTCTTGGAAAATGGGTTCTGGGGGCGAGGGCAAAGTCCCCATGCCTCTGTTGAACAATTTGAGTAATTTTTTGTTTTAGAAAAATAGCAATTTTTGTGACTTTAAAGATTACACGATTAAATTTTCAAAGCAATTTGAAAAAAGAAAATACCGTACAAGTTAAGTTAGAAAAAATTTGGTTTCCCCACATTTTCCCAATCCTGATTTTTAGCCAATCTTTTGTTGACGCGCTTCAGTGCATATGATGTTTCTCCATGGTCTTGTATCTAATGCCTATCAATGAATGAGCGCATACATTTCGACAGCCAAGATATTTTGCATAATTTAACATAAGTTATTTAACTGCAAAAAGAAACCTGAGGATCCCAGCAGGGCCTTATTGCGGAGAAAAGCATTGGAGACATTTTCCCTGAACCCTCTTTTAAAAGGATCATAAATTGTAGAAACGTAAAAATTAGAAATGTTCCTTCTCATCTCAAAAAAATTCTTCGCAATATTCGCTCGCTTATTTTAAGAACGATTGCTGTCGTTCTCAAAATGATCGCTGTCGTTCTCAAAATGATCGCTGTCGTTCTCAATATTTCTTCGCAATATTGCTCTTGTCAACGATTGCTTCGCAATATTCGCTCGCTTATTTTAAGAACGATTGCTGTTAGTTGCATCAGGGCTAAACTACACGTAACATATTTGTATATCATAGGCCATCCCTGGTGACTGCTGTACTGCTTTTTAGTATCACTCACATACTTTCTTCTGATTCCACATTCACATACAGTAAGCACGATCATGTTTTAGTATTAGCAACTCAAAAATGTTTGTGTCCGAAACCTCGGATCCCTTGTTATGGCCCCGAATGGTTTTAGAGTTTTGCCGTTTGCACCATCCGCACCGGAAGTATTAGCAGAAATAAAAAAAAAACTATCTATACATTGGGTTTTGCCCCATCATTTTTTGATTTGAGCTTTTCCACAAAGCCATTTAAAATGCGTCTGCTATGACTTGGCTACCTCATTTATTATTTTTCAAGTAACGAAAGGAAAGGAATTGACGGGCCAGAAGTCATAGGCGTAACCAATGGTGGGGAGGGGGGGGTGGGCATAGGGCACTGTCTCC
Source organism: Trididemnum nubilum (assembly GCA_963965965.1). Classification (NCBI taxonomy): domain Eukaryota; kingdom Metazoa; phylum Chordata; class Ascidiacea; order Aplousobranchia; family Didemnidae; genus Trididemnum; species Trididemnum nubilum. The sequence goes on from OZ014483.1 coordinate 23,880,768, forward strand.
CTCAAATTTAAACGTCACCAATGACAAAAAAGATGACAACAAATTCTGTTGTTTATTCAATTTCAGTTTTTTTTAGTATTTTCGCGTACTGCAGTAATTAACAATAATATTAATGATGACGATTAGAAGGCCCAAACCCCCTCAGTTCAATTTTTTGTCAATCAATTTAAATTTATAACCCGGAAAAAATCAAGGTTCTTGTCCTAAAACTTGCAACCTCTGGTCTTTGTCTTACTTTTTTATTAACTTAATGCAATAACATGATTAGTAACCATCTATTACACCAACTTAAATAGCAATTCAGCTCCACCTTTCCAGTTTTTTCGAGAAAAAAAATTAAAAAAAAGCTACAGGAAATGCTTATTGAACAACTTATTGAATTTGAATTGAGGGACCCCGGCTCCCCTGGTCGTACATACAATCCTAAAACTGGTTATTCTTATGACAAAACAAAGTTATCCAAGGAAAATCTTCAAGTGAATTATTGCTTATTGCTAAAAATATTGCAGAAGGCAATGTACCTTGCTTCCCTTCACCTGGACCAAGTCAATTACATAATTTATCCCCAAAATGATAGGTTTTAAACGTAAATTGTAAGCAAAGAGAGGATTGAGCAATTTAGTTTTTTCAATTGGCTTTAAAACCTTAAAAGTTTAGTTCTTTCAAATGGCTCTAAAAACGTGCAAAATATGATCAAAAAGGAATTAAAATATAGCTATTTTTTTCCAAAAAATTAAAAAAAAATTACCCATAGCCTCCGGCAGCTGAGTGCCCCGCCCCCAGACCCCGTCTGTGGTAGGTTTGAGTTACATTAGTTTCTTCACCGCGCCTCCACAATTTAACACATACTTTGAAAACATAAACTTTTGGTTCCAGTCCTTCCTCTTTAGCAACATCCTGTTTACGCACCGACCCAAGCTTCTAATCTTCCATTCTAAGGTATTTTTGTCCCATAAAAAGTCCCTTCTTTTAAAAATTTTTGATGACATCATATTGCACGTGATTTTCGGATTGGGGGTCCCCAATTCAAAAATTCTGGCTACATCTATTTTTATGTTTGGCCATTTTTTTTTCAACCCCTCAAAAAACAATGCTGCCTCGAGCCGAGGACAAGATTTTTTCGAGGACTTGTAGACTTCGAGGCTAAGGCCAAGGATATGAGCTTTCAGGTCAAGGCCTAGGCCAAGAACTTCAAAATGTGTCCTCGAAGTCAAGGACGTTCTCGAGGACTCCACCTCTGTAGCATAGTTGACTTTCATTACTGCTACTTTTCGACAAATAACTCACTTTTTGAAGCTGGAAATGTTTTCCAAGCTTAGTTTCTTTTCATTATTAGCAAAGGTGTGCACGGGTGCTTCAAAAGTAATTCGGTACCGTTACTCAGTACTAACTCTGTTAACAAAAGTACCCAATTACTTTTCCGGTACTCGGTACCGGTACTTTTAAATTTTTTTAAAAGAAGGTCAAAAATTTTTTTTCCTTAAAGAGCGAACATAAATTTTAGTGAACGGAAGGCCGACCATTCGCCATCCCATCGTAGTTCGCGCCGCTACAACTGTATTATACAATTAGTATTTTTGGAAATCGATTTCTCCCGGAGCTCCAGATGCCCGTGCTTTGTAAATCCGGGTCTGCATAAAACTTGAGTTTTTCCTTGCAAGCAGTTGCCTCTAGAATATCGATATCTGTATTTTCCGATTAATATTAAATAGTTGCTCGTATGAAACTACCGTATATTCTTTTTAACGGAAACGTGGTCATTTTATTGGAGCCTACTTGGCACCGAACTTGAAGTTTGGGCGAGAATAGGTAACTGAAAACACACCAATATAATGGTAGGCCACAAAACAAATGAATTTGCTTCTTACGTTGATTTCTGAAGTAATTGCAATTACGTAAAATGTTGTTTTGGCTTTAGCTGTGGTTGTACAGTACAAAACACAGTTTCAGGCTGCGGGGTCATAGTACAAGCAAATCTTTGGTTCTTGGTTGCATTGAAGACTTACACTAGTAGTAAACTGTCAGTGCTGTATGAACTTGTACAGTACATGTATTTATCCCGGCCTGCTCACAAGAATTGAAAACCATTATTTCGCAATAAAATCTTGTGGCTTTGGTAATTAATAACTTAGTAAGACTTCCCGTGACTTCTAACGAGTTTTATAATAAAATACGTAGCACAGAGCTTGATTTCTAACGAGGGTTAAAAAAAAATAGAATATCCCGATACCGCAAAACTTCACGCAATCTAGAAAAAATATTCAAAAAATCGTGTTGGTTTCAGATTAGAAAGTCTTCAGAAGGGATCTTTAACTTCATTCAGCCAAGGTTGCCATTTTGCTCGCGATGTTTTTAATTGTGCTTCGTTAAGAAATAAGCATCGCGAGGTTCTACAAAACTTTTGCAAATTTCACGCAAGCTTACATTCAAAAGTTTTAAAACAGTTAAAACAGAAATACAAAAGAGACATTTAAATGTTAACAACCAATAAAGTTTAAAACAAGCGCATATAAATGTTTTTCAAATTGTTAAAGACGAAAAGCACATTTCAAACACTTGTGAGCTTTAGCTTTGCAATGGTTCATGCAAGGTTACATTTATAAGTTTTTACACAGTTAAAACGGAAATACAAATAAGAAATTTAAATATTAATAACCGATACAGTTTAAAATAATTGCAAAAAAGAGCTCAATCGAGAGTGTCAAACATTTTTTACAATGCATTTGATAGTTGTCTTTGTGATGTAAGAGCACTAGTGCTTAAATCATTGCTTATTTCATTATTATAAAAACTATTTATTTATGATATTGAATTTATTAATGATGTATCTAGGGCTACAAGTTTCAAACTATGACATGCAACTAAAGCTATGGATGTGATCACACCAGCACCTATAAGCAAGTAAGCTAAGCAGCTAAAAGAATATGACAATGGTAACAAAAAACAAAAACAAAAAAACTTTTACTATTTATTGCTCATGATCAATGCGGCAAAAACTAGAAATTTAACTGGGTAAATTTTAAAAGGGGAAACTTAAACTGAAAATGACCCAATGTTGTTGAGAAATCCTCATATGAAACGGTGGTGCCATTACCTTTACACCGTTTTCCGATGGTTATGCCATTATTTGCAAGTTTATAAAGTTTTGTTCTTGCTTATATTCCCTATGATCATTGTCATAAAAAACGCAACATCTTAGGAGTTCATATAGATAATATCAACACATAAAAGTATGGAAATCAAAGCCCATTTATTCAGCACAATTTGCAACAGTTGGTTACACAAAACCCAAAATGCATGGTTTTTTAATACTGTAAATCAATGCTTACAGTTTCAAAGCGTTTAGAAAACTGCTAAACAATACTTTCAGCCCATCAGTGATTGCAATCCATGCAAATAACCTGCGAATGTTCGTATTACAGGCACTGCATTTTCGATCTTAGCTTCTTTCACAAAAATAGCGTCTCGTTTTTTTGCCTTTGTGGCTGGTTTTTGATTGCATTTCTGGTTTTTCTGTTGCTTTGAGGCTGAATTGCACAATTTTTTTTGCATTGACAGAGCACTTGATATTCCAGCAAGCTCTTTTCCTAAGCAAATCAAAAACTTTCTTCTTTTCTAGCTAAAAATTTGGTTAATTTTACTATGCAATTGCTGTTATTCTTATATCGATTCACAGCGCTAACATCAATCATGTCGTAAAATAGGGCTCCAGCTATGTTCTAATCATCCTCTTGCAGTTGTAGGTTCGAACCATCTTATCCAAAATGTCTGACTACGCAATTTGTTCTTCTACTTGCCATCTTTCCTCATCTTCACGCTCTTCCGGAAACTCTAAAATCTCATCATCTTCCAAGTAGCTAGCAATTCTTTTTTAGTGGTAGATTTCGAAAATTGACTTTCATTTGAGATTATAAATAGTACTTTTTAAACAAATGATTTTGTTATTTGTGGTCTCAAACAACAGATTAGTTGTTTTAAAACAAAAATGATTGTCTTAAAGAAAATTCAGCCATTCTAAACTAAACAATGCAGGGTAGTTCTTGGCTTGGGGTCCATTGGACCCCATGGTATACGATGCTATTTTTATTTTTTAAGCCATATTGGTTTATCCGAGATTTGTGATGCTCTACTTCCTTGAAGATCAACTAAACTTAGGAAAAGTCAGGTAACATGGAAGTCGTATTTGCTATCTCTTCCGAGTAATGCAAGATCAAATTTCATTTTGGGACCCATTGGACCCGATGGTAGACGGAGGATTAAAGAAATTTGACAGATATGGCTTTGTACCACTTCAAAAAAAGTCCCAAAACTTTAATTGATGCAATAGTTTTCATAATTTTTGATTTTTAAGGTAAAATTGTAAGGCTTGGAATGTCGTTGATTAAATCATTTCTACAAAGACAAAAAAGTTTCTAAAATTCTTAAGGTAAAAGCCGTACTCTGAATAAAGAAACACAGGATTTTTAATGTTTTGATCAAATCACGTTGACATAAAGACAAATTTTATCAAAAGTTCAAATTTTAGTCGAGTTTTTGATTTTTTTTGTGGTTGTAATTTTCGCTCATGACAAAGAAATTTTAATGTTACATTATATTTCACTGAAATTATCTTCACAAAACAAAATATATAGTTTTTAAAAAATTAGAATTTAAGAAAGCATTTGATGTTTTTGATAAAATTACTATATCAAAGACAAAGAAATTGCAAGACTTGGAATGGTTTTTGATTAAACTATTTTTACGAAAACTAGGAAATTGCTGAAACTTTTTAAGTTAAAAAATATAATAGGCAAGAGAAAAAATGCAAAATTTTTCAATATTTTTTAAAATTACCTCAACTTAAATAAATTTATAAAGTTGTTAGGCAATTTTTTTGATTGTTTTTGTCACAATTTTTACTCAAAGCAAAGAAATGTTGAGGTGTATTCCACAACTTGCTGATTCAGCACTTCACTATAAACTAATAAGTAGTTATATCAATTTTTGTACTATACTTTAGAGCAAAATATCATGGCCTTTGTTGAGACGATGTTGCAGAATCATATTTTTCAAACATAACTAAAGAAATAAACTTTTTCGACCTCCAGTTTATCAGAAATACACTGATACTTGTTTCTGAGAGATTTTTACTGAGGTGACGAGCTTATTAACTTTAATCTTATCGGTTTAGACCAGAACAAAAGCATTCAAACTTTAAGGGCAGTGCTGCAAGAGCCTGATGGGACTCATTTCGGCTTGAGTGATAATTTAGTGAGCAAGTAAAACTACATAAAAGAGATTGTGGTTAGTTTTCACTTAAAGCTTTCAAAGGCGAGGTTGAGTATCTCAATCACCATTTACTTTTATTCTATGTCTCCTTGCAAAAAAAACAAACAAAAAAACTTGATAGGGAAACGTTTTCAAAACAGGCATACTGCATCGCTGTCCCATTTTTAAGCAAACATAAATTATGATCCTGAACTGGAGAGGAAAAAGTTACCATAAAACATTATTTTTTGGTAAAAATGAGCAATCATAAAAACCACGCTGTGCAATTTTCACTTAATGAATGATAAAGTTGAACATGCTTTGAAGCAAATTTCGCTTTCGTTAAATTTTGGTAGTGAGAAGTTTTTACGTTTTTGCTACCTACAAAAATTGCGACCGACTGATATGAGCTACGAGCTCCACGACCATCTAATATTTCCTAATCGTGATGTGACTTGGTGTTGTTTTCTAAGTCCTTTTTTTTCCATTTTTTTTACCCTAATTGCAATTATGGAAAAATTTCTCCATCAACGTTCTAAATTTAGACAAGGCATTGCAGAAGTAAAATAAATCAGCAGAATTATAATGTCTGAAAGTTTGTAACCAACTCGGTCAACTCTAGAAAATATAAACTTTAGTCTACAGAACATTAATTTGCATCCATCTTTTCAAGCTGCATTGCTGTTTTTTGATTAAAGATAACAGTCATGTTTACTGTTCAGTTTGACAAATGTCTTGTTCTTCATACTTGCATCAGAATTTTTGTTCATAATCTCATCGAGACCTGCCTCCATTCTGAATATACAATTGATTACGCCCTGATAAGGAAGATTAAAATACTCATTCAGTCTTAATATTGTCCCAGATTTAGTTTAGCAAAATACCATTTGGTCAAGCGATACTGCGTTCGTCTCTGAATTGGTAGGTCTGAGGTTCAAATCTCGATTCGGTCAAATTGGACTCAATGTTCCCAACGGCTTTGAAAGGAGCTGTGATGTCTTTTGGCACAATGACGTATAGATGATCTTCGCCAACGCGTTACACGTTTGGCGTCATAGAACGAGTATATAGATTTGAATTTAAGCTGTGATAGTTAGCAACCTTTTCTGCGCTGATAGATTCTACTTAAATTTCAGTTTTTGGTCATTTTATTTGGAAGTTGACAACTAAAATTGTTTTCTGCACATTTTTCCAAAATCAGTTTTGTTTACCGTCAACATCATAATCCAATCTAAAATACACGATTTAAATTAGAATGATAGATTAATAAGTTTATGGTTTTCGCAATTTAGTGATCGCAGTATGCTTTTTGTATATTTTTGTAAAATGCGAGAAAATGATGAGTTCCTTGACGTGACGTATTCAAAAATCAATCTATCAACGCAATTGACAAGGAGCGGTGACTAAACACGATTCCAAAATCTTCGATTTTGGTATACAAAGTTTGCAAATTTCAAAATTCCTTCAAATCAAATCTAATCTTTCATTATACTCACTGTATTCCGCCAAAGCTTGTAACAAGTTAGCAGGGCCCATTTCCCTGTCATTGTGCTTGGGCAACGCAGCTCCTTTCAAAGAAATGTCGCAGCGGTGGGGAAGCCGTTGGCAACTCTGTGCAATTGATCGGCCAGAGATTTGAATCTCAGCCCTCCCGCTTTAGAGACAAATGCGTTACCGCTCGACCAGCTTTCATTTCTACTTTTACAAAATGCATCTAACCATTCGATGAATTGGTCATATATTCCGAAAAGTTTGCAAAAGATTTTGTAAGCCTTTAATTAACCACGAATGCTTGCCACCAATGAAAATTGCAGTTTGATAATTTTACCTTCTATTTTAACTCACGTGACACATATTTCCGGATGGGTCGTAGCTATAGTTTATAATTAGATCGTCGTAGCTACAGTTTATAATCAAATCGTTATTTAATTATAAACTATAGCTACGACCTATCAGGCAGTGTGTGTCATTCATCGTTTAGGGTTTTCAGTCAATTATAATTGTAATTACATTTTATTCACCAAGTTACCTTGGCCAGGAGACTGCGAAGGGACCTTTTGGTCTTAGTCAAGCGGCCACCTGCCGACATGTCTACCCCTCGCGGTAAAGGCTTCACACTGTGCCTTTAATTTTTGAACATCGAGCAGAGAAGTTGTGAACCCTTATTTTTATTGTCTTTGGTTTGACCCGACCGGGATTCGAACCCATGCCTACCGTTTCAGTAGCAGAGGCTCTATACATGCGACTACTGATCGGTATATTCATATATATTAATACGGTTTGCTATTTTCCAGTTAGACTAATTTTTCGGGATAGTTGAAACGAAATAAAATTTTGAACAGTATGCATTAGAGTTTTACGGTTTGAAACGTCTTTGTCGAAGAGCTTGCATTAATTTCTGAGCAATTTTATGAGTAAAGATCAAGGAATTTAAATGTTATGTAGTATGTAATAAACTTATGTGATATTTATCAACGTTACAACTGTATTTTTTGCAGCAAAAAAAAAAAATTAATGATATACCAATGCCAACAAAATGTTGCAATACCGTTTCGGTTATACCACCTCACCTCAAACACTCCAGGCGTGAATGCAAACATTAATTTTTGAGCAATTTTGTGTGTAAAGACCAAGAAATTTAAATGTTTTGTAATATGCCATGGACTTATGTAATATTTATAAGCGTTACAACTGTAATTTTTGCCGCAAAAAAAATTAATGTTATACCAATGCCAACAAAATGATACTATATCGTTGTGGTTATGCCGCGTCACCTCAAACATTCCAGGCGCGAATACAAGCACCAGGGCTTCATATAGCTGGCCTGCTTATCTAATAACATTTGGTATAAACTTTCTAGAAGTACGCACTCAATTGAAGTCACGATTTTACAGGGTGACCTATATACACGGTGATATTTCCTTTCGCGGCCTGAAAATCATTAGCGAAGACTTGAGCTGCAAAGGCTCGACGGAAACGGACCTTATATTAGATCTTAGACCGCACTGAGCTATAGTTCGGTTGGAAATTTTTGGCGCATACGCGCAAAACGTGTTACGTTTATGCATGCATTTGCTACGTCATTTTAACGAATAAAACGTCTCTGAACTAAATAGAACAAGGTTTTTCTGTCTCTAGTCGTTGCTTAAGTCAGTTTTTTTTTTTTTTGCATGCAGGTATAACTAATATCACATTAGGCACTGATTAGTTAGACGCTAATACAATGGAGTAACTGAGTTTAAGCCAAGTAACTGCAAGTAACATGGAGGGTCGAAAAATTATATTGCAGATCTGTAAATATTAAACTAAGATTTGACTTAATTTAGCGAGAAAAAATAGAAAAATGATTGATTTATTTCTTGAATCGCGCGCGGTTTAAAACGGGATAAAACTTCTCGTTTTGCTTCAATGGAAACTGACTGAAAATATGAATTACAGTGGAAACTGAGTTAGAAAGAAGAAGACTTTCCTATTTCAACAGAAAGAAAATTATAGCTTATTGACGTAGAATCTACTGTAGGTTAGAAAACTATCTTCTCCGTTTTCCCTTCTAAGCTCTTGGCATTTTTGTTATCTTTAAGATTTCTTCCGAATTGATGATGGGTTTGTGTAAGGCGGCTTTTACTGATCACGCGTATTTGCGAAGCAGAAATACGCTGTTATTTGACTGCATGCATTTTGCTTTTTTTCTTTTTTGCATTTACATCAAAAAGATATCACCCATATTTCCGCTGGTAAATACGCGTGATCGGTAAAGTTGCTTATAAGTCTCTATCATTTTTTAGTTTAGTACAATGTGCAAATTGCCGAGCACTTTTGCAGTATGTACAGATTTCAGCAACGAAATCGCCATGCGCTTGCACAGCTAAAAATTAACAACCATTTTCTTTTTAGTTCATGTTTTGTTTTTTTTTCCACTTTTTCATTGCAAGTTCTTTTAAAGCGTTGAGTATAGCTGCAGCTGATGTTACTTTTTCTGTAGCCAAACTTACCCTTTGGCTATCTACAATTCGTCATCCATTTACTTGATTGTACTGTATTCCTGGTCCCCAATTATTGTTAGTGTACAATTTTTACTAATCAAGTTAACAATATGTCTATTTACTTCAAAGATAGGAAAAAGCAATCGATCTAACATATAGTTTCATCAAGCAATAAAGAAATTACGTTCTTAAAACGGTTTTGAGTCGAGTTAAATTTGAGAATTATATAGTAAATAAATCAGCTTACATTAGCTCTGAAAGCAATAAGGTTTCATTTTATTCCTTTGATTGAAATAACCTAGTGGATTATTGGAACTACTTCTAGTAGAAATTGAAACTGCTTTGTGCTCTCAACGGTTTTGGAAAGCACTCGATAATTAGAATTTACAAGAAAATAGCAAAAAAATGTTATATGGATTTTAGATTATGTTCTGTAAGAGACAGTAAGTTGTCGGAATAGATGATGAGTCGGATGGCGATTCACATGCTGCTCTTTACAGTGGCATTAGTTTTTTGTAACGCTCAAGAAGTTGAAGATGCTCTAGAAGGTACGAAGCTTTTGATTATGTTTGTGAATATAACTAGTGGTGATATCACGGTAATTTGATTGATTCTTCTCTTAGTAAATTGAAATGCTCATTTGTGGTATTGATTAGTGAAAACGTTGTACGAGCAAAACTAATGTACGAAAGTAAATCAAAAATTATCTGCTTTTTTATTGTTTTTGCTCTTTGTAAAAATACAAAATACGAAAAAGAGACTTCATTTTTCTTTATAATCTCCACGCTTTTCGATGCACTTGTTTCAGCGGTTGACAAGCTTATGAATGCCATATGAGAAGAAAGTCTTTGGCTGGTCACACTTCCATTCATGCACCGCCTTTTGCACTGCTTCATCAAAAGAATGTAGTGACCCAGCCTGAAGAAAGACTTGCAAAAAGAATCCAAAAAAGTGCTCTGTGTTGGTGTGGTTAGACAGACGCCGTAGTTTCTGGTTCATACAAAAAAACAAACAATCAGAAAAAAAATTGAGACCCCGCAATGCATCTTTGAGTGGCGCAAAGAGATGATTGTGGAAAAGAGCAAGATATGGGCTGTATGCAGGATGCCTCAGCACCTCAAAGTCCAGTTTGTTCGTGGTTTCAATGATTGCTTGGGAAGCATGAGGGCGTGCATTGTCATGCTGCAGCAAAACCTTCTTTGACAGTAATCCTCGGCGTTTGACAATTCTGATCACAAAAATCGAACCACAGCAAGTTGTTCTTTTCATAACACCCTATGCGAGTGGAGCGTCTATTTTTATCAACCGAAAATAGCTGATGTTAAAAACTGAACGAACGCTTAAATTAGCTGATCGTGATCACGTGTTGCAGAAATTAACGAGTGTTAAAAAAAATTGTGAAAACCACTAATACAAGAGTGCGCTATAGAACAATGCGTGGATAATTCTTGATTCACCCTTGTAATGTATGGTTTTGTAAAAAAGTGCATCATAAAGCTGCATTTAGTTATTTTTAGTAGTGGGATACTGATTTCGGTAGTAAGTTGCATGTTGTTTATATGTAGTTGATATAAATCGTCAAAGGTTATCTGATAATGTGATTGCATACACTGTAAATTATGTTATGCTACTTCGCTAGAAGTTGCTTTTGTTTCCTATTATTTTAATGTAAATACACGAAAAGTTAATCTTATTACTCTGTAGTTACAATATTGTAAAACAAAAAATGATGCAAAAACACTTCACGTCGTGGTATATGCTAACTTTTACTCTTTATTCTGCATGCTCTAACAAGTTTCATAACTTTAGAAAACGCTTTACGAAGCACGCATAAAAGCAGCATTTACTAAAACGTTAAACGTGGATCTCCAAAAAATTTTCGGGCATATTTGTATAAGTTTAAAGTTTACATCAACAATACTTGAATTGTTTTTTCTAACTTACTACTATTCTCTTTCGTAGTTTTTACATTTGCTGTTGTTTTAATAGCTTTATGTTTTTTACTAGCTATATACACTACAAGTTTTCTTTGCTGTAACAGAACCTTACACCAAGTTTCCTAATTGTGAATTACTGGATTTGGCGTTTGCGTTGGATGCTAGCGATTCAATAGGCGCTGAAGAATTCAATAAATCAGTCGAATTTCTACGGAAACTGCTGCCTGATTTAAACATCGGGTTAACAGCCACAAGAGTAAGTTCGAAAACGTGATGAAAACTCATTAATAATTACATTAAACTACCATTAATCGGACACGATTTGTCCCAGAGAATAATGTCCGATTAACGAGTTAGCCTAGTTTGTTGTTGGTGATGTCGGTATGTCAATCACGCGCCAATCTGCACTTGCGTGGCCCTGGTTAGCGCACGTAACTCGTTATAGACAACTTAACTACAAAACACGTCACAAAAGTTTTTTACCTAATGTTTTATCTATTGTGTTACAAAGTTACGTAATAGTTGTAATTATTTGCTATTGTTTGACAGTACACTCTTGGGCAAACGCTGTAGTTTAATTGCTATGTCCGATTAACGGGGAATTTTTTAATGCATTTTGCACTTTTGTTCCTAGAATTTTGCTGTCAGAGAGGTTGTCCGATTATAGAGGTAAAACACAGCACATTACAATGCAGGAATTCCGTTTCTAGACAATTTGTTTCCGATGGCGCGGGTGTCCGATTAAAGGTGGTCCAATTAGCGGGAGTTGACTTGTATTAGTATTATTATCTTATTGTCACGCCTATTGTAATATGTCCTAATGCGCTGCAGTAATCATGTCTGTGCAAAATAGTGGAAAGGACCCGTAATGTTTCTTGTGCAGCTCAAAGTTGAAGATCATCATAGCTCATTCATTCTTTGTTTTGTTCAAGGGCATGAACTATAAACACTCTGCGTTTGTCTTACAACACCAACGCTAAGCATCCAACAAACAAAGAGTGCCTAGCTGTTGATGAAGAAGACCGCCACATAAGCAGTTCTATTTTGGAAATAGCAAAGTCTTTTGTATAAAGCAATATGCACTTTTTTCTTTTAAAAGTTGTACATACCTATACTTTTTGGGTAAATCTTGGCCCAATGGAGTAAAGTGCAGAGTAATTTTTCGTTCTTTATTTCAACTTTTTTTAAAGGATATAAAGATTATACTCGGCGTTACAGCACGCCCCTTTCATTATGAAGAACTCTGATTTTAACTGATCGGTCACTTCGTACAACACACTTAAACCAATTATTGTTAACGAAAATTTCAGCCAAATTTTTACTTCGACAATAATTACTGCTGTAGCAAATTACGATTTCGAACTCAAACGTAATTTCTTCATTATTGCGGTAGATGTGTCGTCGTTATACCCTAAAAGTGTGTGTTTGTTTTCTAATCATAGTTTTGATTTGAATCATGTTATTTGGTAAATTATTATCTACTTTTACCTCTTGTGCCTATCTCGTAAAAGCAACAGACTCTTTGCGAAAAGTCCAACCGTATTTTCACTAAATTTTATATGTGTCAACGAAAGATTTCTAGATCTTAATTTTGATTCCTCTGTTGACATTTTGTGGTTGTTTATATAGTAGATAGAAGGTTAAAGCCAAGTGCTCAATTTAGCGTTGAAATATTGTTTTCTAAACGAGAGTGATCTATTTCTGTTGTTGTTGTTACTACACGGCACTTTCCTGTGGGTGAGAGTTTGGTGCATCAAAAATGCTACACCACAGAACCCCTGGTGGACTGGCGAACCTGAAAAGAAAAGTAGCCTTTTTCACACCCTTCAGAGAGTGGACTACCTTGGTATTCCATCACCACAAAGTGGCCATCACTGATGAGTATTTGTTGACTAGGTCGTCTTTTACGACCGACTGGGTGGGCGGCTTCACCTATTCTTCCCCGAATGAAAGACGGGTTAGAGTGGTCTTTTCGTAAACAGAGTCACCAAGTTTTCAATGCGATTCATTTGCTAAAGTAAAGCTAAAAACTGGTTGCAGAAATTTAGTGCCAGCAGCGTCGTTTTGTAAACGAATGTAGTAATCCATTTTTGAAACTATAATCAACTTTTGAAGCTATGTTTTTCCAATAAAAGCAAAAATTGAATTTTCAGCATTCCAAACAAATTTTGCAATGAACATCATGTTTTCTCTTTGAAACAATCATAAAATTTTGTGAACAAATCGAAACAAAACTTATCTTGTTAATTTGGTCCAATATTTTGATTTACTCGGACGAGATTTCATATCATTGTTTGGTTAGCTGCCATAGCTCAGTTGGTAGAAAGTGTAGCTAGCGATCGAAATACTGCTGAATCCCGGCTCAAGACCCGAATTGGCAATGCGTGTTTGTGTCTTGGTAAAGACAGATTATGCTTATTGCCATTGGAGGCAAGCGAGTGCCCAACCTGACAAAAGAGTTGCTAAGAGAACCCAAAACAAATGCTTATACAATTAAACGGACGCAGTGTGCTTGGTTCACACGCGTGTTAATAAATGAATGCTTTTTACAGGTTGCGGCGGTCCAATTCAGCCATTCGCAGAATACCTTGTGGAGATTTGAAAATACAAGAAATGCAAAATACTTTAAGGACCAACTGGCCGACGTTTCTTTGAGTAACGGCGGAAGAAAAAGGCTCTCTAGCCTTTTCAGTCATATTGGATACCAGACTTTTTCGTCTACAAGTGGTAACAGAGCATCAGTTCCTGATATGGTGGTCATTTTCACGGACGCACAATCTAATGACACACCACAAAGTGGAATATCAGTAAGTTAATTTTTTTTTCTTCGATCTAATAATAAGGCTTGCTGCATGTAGGTCGTATTGCAAAGTGGAAGCGATTATGCAAAGAGCAGTGTTTTAAAAGCATTTTCCTGCTTTGTTAATAGCAACTCATCTACGATTTATCGCTGCTGAGTTTCGAACAAAGACTGGATGCTGCTTGTAGCGCAGCATGTCTAACCTCTCAACCGCACATCGCAACCAGTCACTTGACTTTTGCATTTGCAAAAACAATAGCATAATTGAGAACCGAATTACTGTGCAATTTTGGGTCTCATTTTGATTCATTGAAAATGCTTTGCCAATGTGCTGTTAATTCCCTTAAAACTTGGTCTAGCGGTTACAAAAAATTCGGGGTGTGTGCCAGCGAATTTGAGTTGTTTAACTAAAGAAAGCGAATAAAAAGTAAACCGACCTTTGCCACTGCCAGGCTTCTACCAGCTTGAATACAAATAATTGCTGAATAAATCCTTTTTATTTTTGTAAATGTTGATATTTTCTTACTCAAAAGTATTTTTGATCAACATTTTACCTCCTAGCAATAAGGCATATTTCATATTTCAATAAATCTCGATGTCAAAAGCTGATGTAATTAATTGTTTGCTTTAGTAATCAATCTTTAGTCTCGGTATAATAGAGAAAGTAAAGGGCAGCATTACATTATAATTTGATTCAGAACAAAATAGGAAATTTGTCAAAGTTATTACTTCGGCTTATTTTATGCATGAATTAATAATATTCTTACGTCTGAAACGAGACGCATCTGATGAAATAAAAGCAAGCAGTTATGCAAAAAACGTTGCAATATCTATTTAACAATCACTACATTACAATACAAACATTTGCAGTTTTCATGAATTTGCGATTTGGTACAAACAAAATAATACGAGTATATCGGTTGCCATGATTAGGACGTAGGGAGTAATTAGAACTAATGGTGTTACGAAACAATTCAAAATTCGCATCGTCCTCACAGGCTAGCAAATGTTATTATCATCTTTAGTTTAGTTTTGATACTCGTTCCAGAGTTGTAAACGGGCAGACAAGTTCAGGCCTGAACCCGGCTCGAACCCGAAACTATAAGCCCGAAACCGGCCCAAACCCGAAAATTCATGTGAGGCTCAAATCATGCCCGAAAAAATCCGAAAATTAAGTTACGTCTAAAAAATTTAGCAATGTTGCCAAGTTATTTTGATTTTTTTTTGTACACCTAAGACAAAAAGTACGTCTCAGGCCCGAATTAAGCCCGACATTTTTGTCAACTTTCGGCCCGAACCCAGCCCGAACCCGACCCGAAAAGCCCGGGCCGACTTACAACTCTGACTCGTTCGTCGCATCAACGGAATTGGCCGGATTTTTTATGGTGAATGACTTTGTATAGTCTACATAGTAATTAAATTGACAAGTTTTTAATTTTGCCTGAAGCAGGAAAGAACAAAAGCAGTTCAGTACTTTAAGTTTTCTTGATAAAAATCATTGCAAACCGACTTGTAAAGGAGCGGAAAGAAGTTTTCATTGAAACTTTTCATTCAGCTCGAAATGCACACACAATATCTTTAATGGCAATGACGGGGTTAGGATTTTAGGGGCCAGAGACAAACTATTAAAATGGGCCTCTATATTGCTAAAGTTAATTTGCAATAGAATTCGCTGAGCTTATTATCATTAGATCATTAGCATATGACATTGATCATATTTAAAGAAAAGTTTTGCGTTTCTTCAAATGCTCCTTACTTAATTACTTCTTCATTTTGACGTTGATTTCGCAAACTTAGGGAATTCGTATTGGGGTTAATTCTAATGATCAATGGCCAATAAACATTCAAATGCCTATTTATTTAGTTGAGTTTTATTCTTGAACATAGGTTGACTATAACACAAAAAACGTACTCGCTCGTTATACCTCTCTATACGCGTAACGTAACATGGTCTCAATCATTTTTAATATTCATAGTGTAATTTTGAAAATAACGACGAATTACGAATACTTGGTGTCCACAACACAGCATTCACAATCTCAAAAGAAGTGCTTAAATTTTGTTTGTAGCAGCTTGAAAGGAAACCCTTTTCAATACATTATATCAAGCGCTAAAAATTTTCTCAAATCGTGACGTGGACGTAAAATTTGGTTTAATTTGTGTCAATTTTATTTGACATCTCTTCATGGCAGTGAATGCATCTGTTTTCTGTGATTATTTTACAAAGTGATTTAACAAGTTTGTTTACGTAGTCTTTTATTTTACGCTTTGATAACGTCACAAGTTCGAATCACGGTTTCTATTATCAAGACAAAACACGTTGCAGGGCCTAAGGAGACGAAATATCCGTGTGGCGATTGTTGCTGTGGGAGAAGAGCCAAATCTAAGTCTGATAAATCAAATCGTAGACGATCCGATTGAGGACAACGTTTTCCATCTTACTGACGCAAACCAACTTATTAGCGCCATCAGACGTTACGCTATCGGCTCTTGCCCTCGTGGAGGTGGGTTGTGATTTAATAATGACGTCAAAAGTAATGATGTCATTATTAGATAGTGCGTAGTGGCTAAGCATACTAAAGACAGAAAGATTTTGAGAAAACAGGTTTGTGGTTGTTTTGCTAAATATTTGAATTAACATTATCTCAATCAGATTAAGTTTGAGCAAAGAAGATATTCAGATGTACAGACGAGGATCAGATGTCCCTATAACGAATTTCAAAATGCATTTATTATTTTGCAGAATATATTTTAATAGCAAGTCAATTGCAAAAATGACGTTAAGAAAAACAATTGAGTCAGTTTTCAATAATTTAATATCGGAGCAGTGGTTCTGAACTTTTTTTCCCACTTGGCCCTTTTCCATCAACCGAATAATCTGTTGCCCTCTAGCTTACCTATCTTTACTCATGTACGTTATTTCAAAGGAGATATTTATTCTTAGCAGAATATTTATTTGAAATATGCAAAACTTGCTGCTGAAAATTGTCAACCATTGCTTCAATTATTGGAGATATCGAAGAGAGAGCACACCGCATACCGTCTTCAGCATCAAGGCCGTTACGAGTCATAGCAGCAAAGTAGAAAATCCTGCCTCACAAAAATAAGCCCCTGAGTTGGAGTCGAATACACAACGTTAGAGGCCAAGGCCAAAAACCTAAAAAAAATCCGAGGCCAAAGACAAGTACCAACTTTTCGAGGACAGACCCTCTCAAGGCCAAGAACAGGAATAGTCAAGGCCAACGCCAAGTACCAAAGACACAATTTTTCTCTAAATTATGCTCGTCAAAATTTTCACAATTTGTAAACGCAAAAGTGTTTAAGATATCGCATTTGTTTAAGTTTTTTGGATTATTCAAAAATAGCAATTAAAAAAAAAAAATAATGTATGCCATTTTGAAGTTTTATACGTTAGCAGCTGTTTATGCTGATTATTTGTGCCGTAGCGGTATCGTTGTAATGAAACAAGGCCATATCCCTTGAATGGAAATATAGTTAAATCATAAACGTAGAAATGGTCAATTTTAATGCCTTAATTTCATCAGCTAGGGCCCGGTACGAACGTTCTCTAATAATGGATCCCCACTTACGGTAGAAGCTATTTTTGCATTCTTGTCACTAATATTTTACTAGTTGTCTCGTTTCTTTGTCGTAATTATGCCTCATTCTCGTCGCTGATATTTCCGTATTTCTATACTTTAAGTTTTGTGTAAAAGACCCACAAAATTTGGAGCGGGCAAAATAAAAATAGAGCAGCCGATTTGATCTTAATTTTGATCCGTTTAAACAGTCAGTCAAGGCTTTAAAGACCTGATGGTTGGAGTTGAAGAAATGCTTTTAATTTGCGGTTAGACTTCGGAATCGGATCAGACGATTAACTTGTTAGTTGTATTGTAGAGCGAGTTTTTCTTGTTTGGGTATTAGAGGGTTAAACCAGGTCATTAGGTGAAGTTTCGGTTCGTGTTCAGATGTTGGATTCAGAATTAGTGCTAGTAACATAAGTCTAAAATTTGCAGACTACGTGCGTAAGTCGGTGGTCTTGTTTAACCCTTAGAAACTGCAACAATTTAGAACTGATGTATTTGGTGCCATTTCCAATTCTTCCATCTTAAACGGAAGTAATAGTCTAGTTTGCCAGCTTTGCCATTTCAGCTTGAATTTTAATAGGTGTGGCTTGGCAAAATCAGAAAGAAAGGAAACACTGTTACGGAAGGGACGAATAACCAAACGGAAGGTGGACTAAAAGGCATCGCAGTAAATGAACTCTGACTTCCTACTTCCAAGCGAGAGTTCTTTTTCTTTGCTGTTGTTGATTCTGCGAGTCCATATGCAATTGCACGTACTCAAGTTGTTTTTAAAAATGTGCTGTGTTAATTAAAAAAAATTTATTCTATTTTAAAAAAGAAAGAAAAAATGGAATTGGAAAGCAAGCTTACGCTTTTAGTCTTCTTCAATATTTTGATCATCTACCAACACCGTCTCATCTGATAGAGCTTTGCACTAAATGATACTTGTAAAGACTTTTCAACAAACATCAGATTTTTAGAGAAAAAACATCAGAAAGCAACAATACCACAACACTGGACAAAAAGTCAGACTTCAGATTGCAAGTCAAAAGCACCGGGTCTGATGTAAAAAATCAAAGCTGGCATCACCGCTCAGAACTCAGTGTTGACAGACTTCGTGCTTTTTAATTCGGCAAAGGAAGTGCGATGATGCCAACTTTTTTTACTGTTATTTTTCATTTTTTGTTAATTTTGCGCTACACGAACTGTCACCGAAAGTTCACAATAATCCATCAGACAAAGGAGTATTAGGCTCATTTGTGTAATTATGAATCGTGCCTCTTGTTGAATTTTTTGACTTAGAAGAATTAGTAGCTTTTTAATTTTGAAACTTCCTTTTACACACTCGCGACTTATGTTGATTGGAAAAGTTGACTATAAGGGCCAAGACAAATTTCCATTGAAATCTGATTTAGAGGGGTGTGATGAAAAAAGCAATCAATCATGCCGGTGTATGTCTGACACGAACGCTTTTGCTGCAATATTGCGCAACTTTGAAAGATTTGGAACTTATCTTGAAAAATATCAATATTGTTTACCGGCATCTAATATTGTGAGTAAGCTTACGGCCAGCGAACGTTTTTTTACTTCATTACTTCGACCTGATAGATCAGTTGATTAGTGTCGTCCTCAAATCTGGATCAGTTTTTTGTTGCATTTTGAATCAAATGGAAAAGTGAAAATGTCTGAAAAATTGCACTGAAAAATTATGAAATTATGGAAATTTTATTGTGTGGACTTTTTTAAAGTTTGCTCCGCTAGACTGCAGAAAAGAGTGGGCATGAAGTTGTTTAGCATAATCTTTATTTGAAAAGTTGCCAGCAAGTTATTAGAAACAATAAGAAAGATTAGAAAACTTTATGAATTTTGTTTGTTTGAGAAAAAAATTCTCGAGGTTAACGACTGCAAAATACAAACGAAACATTGAAATCCTACCTTTTAGTGCACATTTTCATTGTAAGATTAATTAAAAAGTTGTTAAAACATTTGCTAAATTTGATTTTAAAGCAAATACTGTATAACTATGACAACCGCAGTTTCTATAAAACCATTTTTTGATAGTGTTTAACTTGAATTTTTGACAAAAGTTTTGTTAACCCCTAAGCATGATGAAACTATCATTAATAAAAGATAAAAAAAATTAGATTAAGATAACAATCATGGTAAATTTTAGTTTAAAGTAGAAAGATGTTCTTTTTTTTAACATCTATTCGTTCATTTAACTATAATAATTCAATGATCAACTATTCTTACAGAACATTGAAAAACTTAATATAAAAAGGAAACAATAATTTATTGCACAAACATTTTTTTAAATTTTAAAGCAAAAGCAAAAATTGCTGATTATATATAAATGACACATTATGCAATAAATTGCAGATTTAAATAGTCATTTTTAGTGAACGGAGGGTAACCATAAGACACCAGACCACTTGATTGCTCTGTTTGAAATTGTTAATTTTGTTCTTCTTGATAGACGCCATCATGAACCAGACCATGGGGCTTTCGATTGAAAACGAGACAGAGCTTGAAGAAGGTGAGTCAAGCAATTTTAAAAAATGTTTAAATAAATTGTTTTTAATACTAATGAAACTTCTGAAAACTGCCTCCTAAATGATTTTTATATCTCGGGCTGTTTTCTTGAGAGGTAGAAAAACTTCGTTCCAATCTATCATCTAAACCAAAAATTGGAGAAAATGCCAAACTTTACAAGATAATAAAGTATTTTTAATAACTTAATTATAATTGATAGTAACGTGATCATTGACTTTTCTATTTTGGGGGCAAAATAATATCAAAAAAGCTTTAAATGACATCATATGCGACTCCGTTTTGACAAATGAGTTGATTTTGTAATTAACCGAATTGAGGGATGAATTCACAAAAATGTTGGAATTATTCAAATATTTCCGATCTGAGGATGAATTTTGCACGCCGTTCGATTGCGTACAATAAATTTTTTTTGACTTTGCTTTGAAGAAGTGGATATGTAAATATTCCTCAGATCGGTAATGCTGCCTTAGTTGAAGTATATTTAGACCAGCTTGATACCTTATGTAGAAAACATTAAAATGTTTGATTCGTTTCAATTTTTGATTGTAGCTTCGCTTACTCTGCTTATCTTACGATGTAATAAATTTTTTCTGGTGAGACGCAACTCATCCCTCTGAAATCCATGACCAAGCACACCACAACTGATGCAATAAAAATCATCTGATGAAAGATAACAATAAAATTTTTTGTGCCGTCATCGACTACAGCCGACCTATTTTTATTACGTCATTGACTACATCTTTATCATTCTACTATATGCCGTAAGTGATTAAAAGAGCTAACACGGATTTGGTTTGTTATGTTTCACGCTATTTATCAGATATTTCTTGTGATGTCGGTCTTCAAGTAGAGACGGGCATTTTCTCGACCAATTTTCGAAGCTTGATTGAATGTGAGCGAGGCTCCTCAGTGTGTACAATTGTGACAGCCGAGTTGACGTCGTCAGATTTAGCCGCATTTGGACAGCAAGGTAAGTCAGACTTCTGTTGTTGTTGATCGCAAAATCAAAGTACCAAAATCAAAGTACCGGTACGCCTTATAACTAACATAAAAGTTTAATTTTTAACTGATGCGAATTACAAATTTAAAGTTTTTAATTAATCATAATACCATGCTCAATTTCCATTGTTGTTTTTTTATGATTAATGATGGAGTTGCATATTAATGTTCAGGCTAGTGGTTTTCAACGGCGCTCCTCCAGCCAGGGATGCGCGATGTTACAAGTAAAACTGTCCTTGGCTGTGATTATTCTTTTGATTTATTGGCAGTTCTCGACGAAACTCGCAGAAAAGTCCGATACCCCCCCCGAAAGCTTTTTTTCTTTTTAGAGATCGGCACAAAATTTATAGAAAAGTTATGGTTTTAGGACCGTTGATATGTTTTTGTTGTTGTTTTTCGGAGATTGGCACAAAGGTAGTAGAAAAGTTACAATTTCTGGTGGCATTTTTACAGAGACTTCGGGTCCTTTCCAAAAAGTGAAAAGTTAGAAGGAACACTGAATGTCATAATGCTTTGTCAAATTGTCATGGGGTTTCTTGAGCCTCTAAATGTTTATTTGGGGTTCTATTCCACCAAAAAGGTTGAAAACCGCTGGTTTAGGTTATTGCTAACGCTTTGCCATCCCATATCTATAGGGTTTATCGAGGCTAAAGTTAGTAATGGCCTGATAAAGCAAGATATTGCATGATTTGCGCAAAACAAATGATTTTCACGAAAAATTTGAAACCCTTACATTAGTTTATATGTGTTTTGTTTAGGATCTACTTTGCTTAATAAAGAAAGCTTTACGTATGTACAGTTATACAGGTGCTCGTTAACGTGCTGGAGAATGTAAATAAACTAAGATAAAATTTGACCACCGGATATTGCTTTCTGCTGACGAAAATAAGTAATTTAATTCATATAGTCCAAGTTTTATCTTAAGAAAAGTTTGTTTTAATTTTTGTATGATTATCGGAACTTAGTGTCTTAACAAAAACTTGGATTAACCGTAAGCTCTGCTTCCGCATAGTTTTGGTTTGCTGAGGACTAATTTCTGTTTTGGTAATCATTAATCAGCAAATTGAATCAAGCACAAGTTGCCATAACAAGCTAAATTTCTGTCTACAAACTGCTCATAGTAATCGTTCGGTTGTGCATTTCGACTATATTTTGCTACTGTAATTTAATATGAAGTTGATTGAAATTTATGATTAATTTTTAGATGGTTTAAAATTCAAGTATGACTTTTGGCAAAGCCAACATTTTTTTTCCTTTGGAACTTTAGAACAAAACTCTTCGGTCCAACGTTCTTTTGGTGCATGTTTAAAAAACGATGTTACTGTAATAGGTTTCTTTGGCGACTATCCAGAATTTTTTATTTAAGATTCAATGTCTTGGCCGTCTATAAAGAAATCTGGTACACCGCACTTCAAAACTGAAATACAACGTTGCAGCAGAGTTCTGTCCAAAAAGCTTCCATCAGAAAATGAAGCTGTCCATAGTGTCCAGTGTCCATAGAACGTAAAGAGAACTATCGAGATTCTATTACACCGCGTTTTAAATTAAAAATCGTTGTCCCAAAAGATCATACTGCAAAAGTAAAGTTAAGTTTACTGATTAAAATTTCTAAGCACTTGTTTCAGGAAGTTTTTCGTATGGCGTATGCTTGCCACTTGATAAGTGTGCAGCGTTTCGAGAAGATGAGATTCAAAGCGTTCTGGAGAGAGAAGCATCCATCGATGTAGGTGTTCGAAATATCTCAATTCATTGTTGCACAGCAGAAGTATGCAACAGACCATCTCTGCCTACTATACCAGCACCTACTATCACCCCTATGCCGGATGGAGGTACGGTACACTTTAAGCAAGGCCTATTTTGGCAAAAGGCTGTTGTCTATAATTTCTTAATAATTCTAACCCAGCCCAAACTATGAGTGTAGCGATTGCACGATTATAACTAACGAGTTTCTAACCGATTAGTGGTCAGGTGAATAGAGCATTAGCTATCAAAACGCCATACTCGGATTCAACTCCCTTTCAGGTCAAATCCAATGCTATTAAAATTAATTATTTCAGATTTGCAGCTTAAAAATTATTAATTTTTCTTTGAATTAATTGCAGTTCCTTGCTATTTGCCTGGTGCTACTGTAGCGAATATCAGTTTAGCATAAAGTCGCTGATAATAATGCACAGTAGCGTACGCAGGATTTTGAAAAGGGGGGGCCAGAAAATTTGAGAAAAACATAGATCTGAATCAGAAATTGTTCCACTCAAATTTAGTCCGATTTTTCGCTCAAAATTAGGAGAAGAGCAAAAAAAAGGTCTTCACTCAAATTTAGTCCAATTTTAAGCCCAAAGCCAAAAAGAAACGCAAAGAACATACCCTCTGTGCGATCAAACCTTATGCCCAACTTGCAAAAGGGGGGCATACCTTAATTTTGCTTACTTTTCAATGCAATTTTACAATCAAATTAATCAAAATAATAACAGTAATCAAAATAATTTATATACCGATCAGTGGTCGAGTGGATAGAGCGTTTGCTACTGAAGCGGTAGACTCGGGTTCGATTCCCGGTCGGGTCAAACCAAAGACTATAAAAATTGGTATTCACAGCTTTCCTGCTTGACGTTCAGCAATCAAAGGGATAGTGTGAAGCCTCCGCCGTGTGTGGTAGACAGGTGGGCAGGTGGCAGCTTGACTCGAAGACCGAAAGGTCACTTCGCTGTCTCCTGGCCAAGGCAACTTGGTGAATAAAATGTAATTACAATTACAATTACAATTACAATCCTGGCAACCCAAAGGGGGGGGCCATGGCACAATGCCCCCCCCCTAAATACGCCCCTGATAATGCAACTCCAGCATTTTGGTGTGAGTCTACGAAGCCATTGGCACTCGTACGAACTGCTGCGGTTTTACACATTAGTCCGGTAGAAATAACTTTTACCCGGAAAAAATTTATAATTAGCTGAAATTTGGCACGATGACTCAGGACCATGTCCTAAGCAACCCAAAAATATCCCCATGTTGTGGACGTGGGACTTCCCCTTTTTCGGCCTTTAAAGTCTGCCATCTAGTGTCATAGAGCTTTTACTTTCCAACAGCCAATCCCAAAGTTGTAAAAACGCCAAGTTTTGAATAATAGTTGGTTTTCAAGAGCAGGTATAAAAAAATTTACTTTGACATTAATGACGTCATTGTTGGTGACGTCATTGCCAAAGTTTTTGAAAAAATACGTATTGGAGGCTCGAATTGTAAAAAAGAGTTAGGTTTTTGGTTCCAAAAAAAATTGCTTAAATCAAAGTGATGACGTCACAAACGTTTTTGATAACGTCATCTGTAATGAGTTTTGACTGTAAATTTCAATGAGCGTTTGACCAAACGAAACATTGCAAACTTTTTTTTTGTTGGCTTTAAACTTGGGAGAATTATATAGTGAATTCAGTCGTTTGAAGGTCAAAAACTGTGTTGTCAGTAAAACTCAGGGATAGCAATCAAGGAGATAAAATTTAAACCTCTCAATAGGTAGTGGTGGCAATAACAAATTACTACAGAAACGAATTACTTTTTTAGTAATTTTTACAGTAATGACACTACTTTTTCAAAAAAGTAACTTTTGTGGTAATTTCATTACTTTTTTAGAGGTGTCAAAATTACTAATTACAAATTGGGCTACTTTGTAAATGCTACCATCCAGTAGAAACGCTTGACTAGCTGCTTATTTTATACCTCTTGCCAATCAAAAAGTTGTTTCTGTTGAGAATGACGTAAGGTCGTACCATGAGCCATATGTTTTTGCGTGCTAGAATGGTTTAAACATGTAGTGCTAGTTTCGTCTTAGACAATCGATCATTGATAGAGCTCATAGGGACAGAATTGTAGGTCAGGCTTTTCGGGTCGGGTTCGGACCTAAAGTCGACCAAAATTTTGGGCTTAATTCGGGGCTGAGACGTGCTGTTTTGTCTTTGGTGCACAAAAATATAATTAAGATAGCTTGGCAATATTGCTAAATTTTTCAGACCTAACTTAACTTTCGTTTTTTTTCGGGCATGATTTGGGCTTTAAATTAGTTTTCGGGTTCGGGCCTGAACTAGTCGGCCCGTTTACAACTCTGCATATGAATGCAACAAAAGCGCAAAAACAATAGAAAATATACTGTCAAGTTATTTAATTCCGCTGGTTTCAAAGAGGAGACTTCGGTGGCGGTATTTTGCTGTCTGTTTGCTTAACTATAAACATGCTCAGGCTATACTTACGAAAGTTTTGTTTTCTATCTTTGATTAAAAAACATCGATCTAAATAATTTACCGTATTTGGGGTTAATATTAATATCTACATTCGCGTAGTATCAAATTTCGATGTGTGGCAAAACCAAAGATAGGCATTGCAATTCCCTATTTATTTATACGCCAATGGGAAAAATTTTTGTCATAGCTACTACATCAATACAAAAAACAACAGTATTTTCTCCGAAACAGTTAATATTTTTAAACACTTCGGGCAAAATAAGTTTTTAAAGAAAAAGCTGAAAACTACGGACTCTTTCCAAAGAATATCAAAGAAAAAAATAAACGCACAATAAACACAGATAAATTTGCAAAAAGCGAATAAAATCACCAACCACCTGTTTATAAACTTTTATAATATTTTTAGCTACTAAAGTCTGTTCTACCAACAAAATTTGTTGATCAAAAAAAAAGAAATTTTTGAACGCTTAGAAGTCGCATTTTCCGTCCAAACTAGATCTAAAACAACCTAAAAAAGTCTTCACCGCCCAGAGGTCGCAATATTGCTTCAGGCGCAGTGCCATTATCGACTCTTTATTAGTAGACCAGATACAAACGCGCAGAGAAAAACAGAAGAGCATTGAAGAAAAAAGGTTGCCCTTGTTTCGAAGTTTTTTGCGGTCACGCGTATTCGACTGATTTGATTGGACATATTCGTAGAACGAGTGAAAAGTGAAAGAAAAAAGTCACGCTGATTGGACGAACTGGCATATTCTAAAACAAATGAACCATGAGGAAAAAAGACAAACTGTTAGTTTCCAGTTCACTAATATGGTGCAGTTTTGCCACACGGTATACTTGGCTCCGCCGGTAAGTACTATGAAGATAATAGATCGAAAAAATACTACCGGAATGTGACAAAATCAAAAATCCTTCATTATACTTGCTATATTATGCCGAAGCGTGTATAACGAGTTGGTGGGGCCCATCTCCACGTTATTGCGCTCAGGCAGCACAGCTTTTTTCGAAGAAATGTTGCAGCGGTGGCGAGCCGTTGGCAACACTGTGTCTGATTTGACCGGCCCGAGATTTGAATCTCGGATCTTTCGCTACAGAGACAAACGCATTTCCGCTGAACAGACTAATAGATCAATTACAAAGTATTTTTTAATGTTTTCATCTTGACAGTACTTTTATGTGAGAATTACCTTAAGCGTGTTATTTAGATTATTAGCGTATATTTAGCGACTTATCTGAAATTATTTATCAAAACCTGAGGAAGAGCAGCGCAATAAATTTGGAGTTAATTACAGCATTAAATTTTTATTGCTCGATTTTGCTTTATGAATCATAACGTAAGCGTGATCTGGCTTCAGCGCACCAGGAGTCACAGAAGCTGGCTTGTTATGATATGACCGTGACCGCAGAAACAAAAGACTCGAAATTCGAACCCGCTTAGTTTTAAAACAATTCTGTACTCACTCAGACCATGGTATCGATGCTCTGACGTAATACAGTAATCAAAATAATGTTGGTGAGCACTGAGCTTTATTGAAGAGGCAGCATAATGAAAGCTATAACTATATAATGGTACTTGGATCACAGAAGAAATGTAGTTAGTTTTTGTTTTTTTGTTGAGCGCTATTAGAAATAATGATGTAGAGTAGACTATTGTCATTTTGGCTGAGTTTTTCATTCAAAGTAATTTGTAACGACAAATTACCATAGATGGGCAAGTTAATCCAAAGCGTAAGCTTCTTTAGCCACAAGTCCGTTTACAAACTTCACACCTCCTATAACGTTAATCCGTTGTTTTCAGCTTTAATTAACAGAAGTTCATGCAGCCATTAATTTGTTAATATTTTGCCTGTAATTTGCCTTTTTTTTTATTCACTCACTTCTAGAAAGCGTATTTACGCTTTTGAGCTGATTGAAAGGAAATATTTATTGCTATGGTGGTCTTTTTGTGCTTTGGAAGTTGCATTTTACAGTCCAATCTAATTTCAAAAAAAATTTAAGTTCAAATGCACTAACGAAGCTGCGATCGGAAAATCTTTGGAAATAGCGAGCCGCAATAATTAATAAACCTATAAGGCTGCAGCTTATTATCTGCCACAAAAAAAAGCTTCTTTCTTTGCTTTTTCTATAAAACTCGTGGTAATACGCAACAAGTGTTACCAGTGCAAACTGGTTTGTACCGGTACGATGAATAAATGGTGGAAGACATTAACGATAAAAACCTTGACGGAAGTTGACAGAACTTAACGGAAGTTGATTTGGTCCGTTAACCTAAACAAACTTTTTAACGGATTGACGAGTTAATGAAAATGTTAGCTTCGTTATTAACAGATTAACGACTAACGGATTTGTGCCCACCTTTGCAAATTACTGATTACTTTTTCCGAGAGTAACGAATAAGGTGATTTTATTTCTTTTTTACAGTAATTTTTGGTGACGTAGTGTAATTAATTTTATACAGTACTTTGTCCACCACTTCCAATAAGGGACTAAAATCAAATAATGCATTTTGCAGTTTGATCAAAAAAGCCCTTGAATGTTTGTCGAAAAGCTCCCACGCGCAGTTAAAGTTAATCTGCAATTTTAGTTTAAGATGCAAGCTTGAGGAACGACAAAAAATTATTACGGCGGCAAATTATCAAATATTAGCGTGGTTATTATAGATTAAGATAATAACGTTGTCAGACATTGCAATAATATGCAATTACGCAAAATATTGCGTGATAATAATATTGGCGGACATTATTTTTGCGTAAGATAATAATTTTGTCAGACATTGCAAAGCGGAAGAAATTTTGTTCGTATCGGACATATTATTGTGCTCGGCACATATTCGTATCAATTTACATATAATTACGCTAGTTATTATTTTTTAGAATCATTGCATATAGGAGGATGAAGCAAGGCCTCGATTAATGACTCGAAGATGCCTTAGAAACTCGAATGATGATGATGCTGATATTCCCAAAGTGTTGCTATGTTTCGTTTGGTCGAACACTCTTTTTCAAATTTACGATCAAAACTCGTGACAGATGACGTTATCAAAAATGTTTGTGACGTCATCACTTTGATTTAAGCAATTTTTGGTTTGGAGCCAAAAAGCTAACTCTCATTCACAATTTGAGTCATACAGAATACATCGTTTTTCAAAGGCAAAAAATTGAAAATGACGTCACCAACAATGACGTCATCAGTTTCAAAGTAAAGTTTTTTATACCTGCACTTGAAAATCAGTTACTATTCAAAAGTTGGCTCTTCCAGAACTTTTGGATTGGCTCTTGGACAGTAAAGGCTCTATTACACTAGATGGCAGATTTTAAAAGGCGAGAAAGGAGAAAGTCCCACGTCCAAAACGTGGGGATTTTTTTTTGGTGGCTCAGGACATGGTCCGGAGTCATCGTGCCAAATTTCAGCTGATTATAAATTTTTTCCCGGTTTCAATGTTTTGTGTCGTAATTCTACCGGCCTATTTGCTTAAGAAGCTAGTATGAACAGCTTATAACTTGAAAAATTGCATTGTTAACCAAATGTATATTGGCACAACGTGCATTAACCACAACTTGCATTAACCGTTTTTTAAATTTAGCCCATGTTCCTAATTATTTTAATCTTTATGCGCAGAGACGATCGGTGGCAAAAAGTTTTGGGTGATCAATTAAAAAGTTATTGCGTCGTTTATTTTCGTACATGAAGTACAGTAATTGAGCATCCGGTCTGCGTGTATAAAATTATGCCCATGCGTATAGGTGGCATTTAATATTTATACTATGCTTGTATTGTTATATTTGAAATTAAAAATTGAAAGGCAAAGTTTGATTGGGGGGAGTAGCAAAAACTCGTTTGGGAGTAAAAAGTTTTGGCTCGAATTGAGGGTAGCGTAGCTGAAGTTAATTTTTCTCGTGTCGCTTCAGGTGTCGAGCGAAATAAGTACAGTGGAGGTGTAGAAAAATGAAAAAGATAAACTATAACTTCTACACTCAATGCTACACTCAATTCAAGCAATTGATTAAAACTTTTAATATGCCTTTACCTCATCCAAGATCAGTTGCCTATAAAAAGCAAAGAAATAGAACAAGTTGATACAGCTTTGGCCGTTTGATTAGCAATTCAAACAAAACTGTTTACTACAAAAGCAGAGCACTAAAATCGACAAAGTTTCAGAACTACTGCAGATGCAAGAAAGTCATTTAAAAGTGAATTCCATTCGCTTTTCCGCTGAAGCAAATTCCGTTATGACTAGGGCAAGTTTTTGTTGCTCTAAAAAATTGAAAAAATTGCATTTATTTTTAACGAAAGTTGCAAAATGTTGCATTTATGCTCAAATATTAAAAACGACGGGGATTTACTCAAAAGATTTGTTTACATATAATGCCGTATATTTGCAAATATTACTTAGGGAGAAATGGCGATCTTTTGCCAACAGTTTGCGTAGCATGCTACAAAACAGGGGCGGCAACCTGCGGCCCGCGACCTATTTACGTCATTATGACAACTAGCGCAGCAAACAGATGTTTGGCGATCACTATTTAATTGAACTGAAACGCTGAAGCCGCGCTTCTAAACGATTGCGTGACGCAAAAGATTTGACTGGAAGCACTTTCGTATTTTATTTTGTTTAAGACCGGCGAAAAAAAAAAAGAATTTTAGTCATGCATCAAGCACTTCGCAGTTCACACTTAACCGAGGAAAATAGGGAAAGCGAACGTTTTTGCAGGAATTGCAGTTAAATGCTTTCCAATGTCATACTTGTTTGCCACTGAGTAGTTTGTTTTCATAATAACTGAATTTCTGTTTTGTTTTCAGTTAATAGCTAGAAAACATTGCTTTTGTAATTTACAGTATTTCAGCAATCTTAAAGTGTTATCAAAACATAAAAAAGTTGATGAGGATTTCAGAGCTTTTGAACAAGAGTGGGAAAACAATTTCTTTTTTTGTAAATCACTTTGGAAGATCTGCTTGTTTGATTTGCAACGAATTTATTGCTGTCAATAAAGAATTCAATATTACGCGTCATTATTAATCAAAACACAAAACTTATTCTGAGCTTGTGGGTCAAGCAAGAAAAAATAAACTTGATCGACAAAAAAAAGTCTGAAAAAGCAGACTTTCTACATTTCAAAAAAAAGGACTAAACCGGAAAATAATACTCTTGCTAACAAATAATGTTTGTCAGCACTTATGAGCGCGAACAGCTTTGCTCAATGAAAATCACCAAAAGCAATAAAGACACGGCCTAATGACGGCCACTTGCAAGATGTTATGCTTCTGGCCTCCTCCAATGTAAAACCAAACCTTGATAAACTTGCAAACCAAAAACAACATCAAGCATCTCCAGTAGCGTAGCCGGGGGGGGGAGGCTTTAGACCCCCCCACAGGCATGTCGACCAAAATGCAGAATGAGAAAAAATACGTTTTTAGCACTTTTAAGACTGTTGCATGCACTCGAATGGACTGAATAGTGATTTAAACATATATTCAGGGAGGGCTAATTTATCAATATAAAATTCACAAATAAAAGAAAACTTTGAAAAATAGCCAAAAATAAGCCATCAAATTTGATCGCTGGTGTGAAAATGCTAAACATAGGTGTCATCAGCAAATATACTATAAGCTCAGAAGTAGGAGGGGGGCTATCCACTATTAATTAGTTACCAATCATTCCACTCAAGTCTCCCCCCCATTATTTTCTCTATAAACTGTAGAGATTGCGAGTTTTATTGAACTATACGAGTTTATAATTTACCAGCATCTAAATAAGGGAATTAAAATTGTACCATTAACTACCTCCAAAATAGCCCATTTATGCAACCAGTTTAATCATGTTTACACTGCCAATTTCTCTGCCACGTTTAAAAAGCATTTTTTTCCCCATCAAAATAGCTCTAAAATTAAATTATTTTCGCAAAAAAAAGCAAATTTTTCAAGCGCTTGGGGCTCCGCCTCCAGGCCCCTGTTACTCCAGCGGCTGGGGGCTTCTCCTCCAGACCCCCCAATTAGCTCCAGCGGATGGGTGCTCTGCCCCCAGACCCTAAAGCAGCCCCCCTCATTGCGAATTTCTGGTTACGCGCCTGAGCATGTCATCGACGTTTTGACAATAAATGAAGTTTTTGTGTTTTTTAATTTCTTTACGAGTTTGTGTTTATGTTTTTGGCGTCCGTGACCTTAATAAACTTTCAGATCAAACACCTTATTAAAGTTATGCCAGTAACAGTAGATGAATGTTCTTGAGCATTTTCATTTCTTCACGAGTGGTTAAGTTATATTTTGACTTCTTAACTTACCTAAACTTTCAATAACAAACACAACATCAACAGTGTCGTTGACTTGACGTGACAACATAAACATTTTTGTGTATTTCTTCACCCAGATTTAATGGAGACCTTATTTATGGCTCGCGGCCAATTATTGAGCTTGATTTTGGCCCGGCAGCATCAAAACGTTGCCGACCCCTGCTATAAAACTTCGCTGTACAGTGCACGAAGTTGTAAGCGAACTGTTGCGTCATATATAGCTTTGAGACACAACTATCCGTCAAGTAGCTAATTGCTATGCAAATTTAAGACAGTTGAACTGTTCTGAAATAGTTTTATAGCATATTCTTTAAATCACACTAACATTTTGCGCCATTTTTAATGAAACTTGCTGTACAAAGTAGCATGTAAAAAAGAAAAAAGTTGCAAAACCTTGCAATATAAAATTCCCAAAAACAGCTTAAAACATTGTACTACAAAAGTTCTTAGTATTTAGGAAGCTGTCGTAAGCTGTAAAAAAAAAGTTGCAAAAACTTGCCCTAGTTATGACTAAATCCTGAAAAGGTTTGGTTTCCATGACTTCTGTCAGTAATTGTGACTTGATGGATATAAGGCATAAATCTAAAAGTCTGTCTTGTTCCATTTTATTTTGGGAAAATTATTTGATGCGTTTTAAGGTAAAAAACGATCTTTCAACGGATTTGGGTCTACCTGCGGCAAAGATTGCTTTTTTTCTTCAAAAGTTTTCTGAGTGAAGGAACATCCCAGTAAACTAACCGCAACGTTCGTTGCGTTATATTGCTGTTGTATTTTACTTAGACGAATTTTAAGTTTTTCTCATAGTAGGTTATTTTTGCTAAAAACCTTGCAAGTCTTTTACTGCCAATTGTTTAATACGGAGAAAGTATTATGATGTTTCAGGGTAGTTAATTTAATTGACAGGTCTGTAACTGTCGATCACGCAACCACAGGCGCTGGCAGCTGAAGGCAAGGTAATCAGGCTTACTGTTTGAAATCCTAGGATGACGCCAATCGTGACGTTCTTCACATACCAAATTTGATTGGTTGATACACAGGGCGGAACCGGGCGTTACATGGTTTCATTTCGCTACGCCCTTTTGGGTTTTCACAACTTCGCTTTGATACCATCCAGCGCAGTCAAGCTACAGCGACTGCATATCAACCGTTTAGCGCCACAATGCCGAAAACTTAAACAATTGACTGCCTGCCACTAGGTTTCGCCAATTGCTGCGCAGAATACGCTATGCTTGTGGCCAACTAGCCATGAAAACAAAAATAACTAAAATATAAAATATTTTTTAACAGATATACTACTTTGAATAAATACAGATGAAATGATTTTGTTTGGGTATTTAAAGAATACCCTGATGCCCCTCACCAATCGTCACTACTTATGCGTAGCAGGCATTGTTTCTAATTATACTTTGAAATAAGAGCATTAACCAAGGGTGCGGATGTTAGAAGTATAAGACTTCCGGATGCAAATGAATTAGGTATAACCTAAAATTCACTCTACAAATTCCATTTGCTTCACAGTCTTTACCTGATTCTCTTATTATAGATCTAATCTCAAGCACCCTTGATAAAGCTTGAACACTTTAGGAAATTTTTTCATTGGGGCCAGGCAATCTATATATCGCAATGACTCCAAATTACAAAAGATTTTGCAAATGACAAATTTTGATTTGTGAATTTAAATTGATTGGTGACGTGCGTGTAATTCCAACTATAGTTGTGTTTCTGGGTTAAAATTTCTGCCGATAAAATATAGTCCTGACTTTTTAAAGCACTGTCCTAGTTAAATGTCGTGTATTTAAAGCATTGCTTTTGTTTTACTTTTCAATAATTTGAGTTGATTTAATTTTGTTTTAAATTTCTTAAATATTTAATTGATTTTTCATGTTTCAAATTTGCATCGATATTTTTGACAGCCAGACTACGAAAAATTAATAACACCTTTACGTATTTAAAAGTTGTTAGCACATTGTGTTTTATGAAAAAAGCAAAATTACTATAAGCTTCTCTTCCGTAGAAAAACTTAACATTAAATAAGTTGATCTACGCATTTATCTTTTTATTAGACCTATACAATAGCAAACACTAATCATTCGTTTGCAACAGTGCTCTGCAGTAGAAGACTTTATTCAAACCTTGTAATAAATTAGATTTTTGGAGGACACCAAGAAAATAGATATTGTTCACCTTAATAGATTTTATCATTGACTTGTTTAAGAGTTTACATTAATAAATTGCACTACGTGACTGTGTAAGAAAAACATGTCAAGAGCCACAGGTTTCCGATTTCTTTATCTATGTGATAAACCCTCATCGTAGTTGCAGTGGCGTAGGAGCATATGTTGCCGCCCCTGGCTTTCGTTGAAAATGCCGCCCTAAGTAGACTGTAGCAAATCTTGAAATAGTTTCACGTTCAAGCAATCTTTTCAATAAGATAATTACAAATAATGTGCCGGGCCTCAGAAGTTTTATATTGCTTGAGAAAGAAGCTTCTCTGTCTCAAGGTTAAGGCAAAAAAGCAAGACAAAATGGTGGACAAATGTATTAGGTAAATAAAAGATCAATAGCCGCCTCAAAATTGAATTTTCGAGCTTTTGCCTTAGCAAAATCAGCGATGATATCTTCAAAATCAAGTTTTTGAACGTAGTCTCTTTTCGGTAGTCTACCTCAAGGCTCAAATCCTAAATAAACGCCTAACTAAAATTATGATACTGGCACTGAAAACTCATCTTGCCCTAACTAAACTGAATCTTTAGTATTAGCCAACTCTCGACACTACGTCTACCTCAGTGCTTTCCCCATCGCTAAAACAATAAAATTCACCTATATCGCAGCTTTACCAGTTTACTGCACCCGAGATCTGACAACAGAAACAACTGTGGAGTGCTGACTGCTGAGACAGAGAAAATGAATCGTTGATTGGACCACCAAATTTTTGACGTAATAAATGTTACCATGAACTATTGAACTACAGACAGAGTACAGCACTGCTATCCAACATTAAACAAAAAGCGATTCAAAGTTTTTTTAAATGTGCGCTAGCTGCATCTTCGCAAATCATTTTCTTGTTTGACTTTTTTTTATTTTTGCTTGCTGTGTGCACTGCTAAGCCTCATTTTGCCGCCCCCTTGCAGCCTACCTCCCCTGGCGCAGAGCCAGAATCACCAAGTGGCTGCTACACCTCTGCGTAGTTGGTTGTCGATGACGTGAATGAATATGGTTGTCCAGACTGCGTTACTATAAATGGAATTTCTATATCAGTCTGCTAGCACAATAGAACATGGTCAAATAAAGCCTCAAGCTGTTAAGGTACTAAAATGAACATCACTGAAAAAAATGGAACTGAGTTATCAAATGTACCGGTACTTATCCTCATTGAACAAAAACGTTATTAAATTGCTGAATGCAAAGATAATGTTGATATTCATTTAATGTTTTAGCCTTAGCTTTGTTTTTTTTTCTGAAAAAACAAAAATATTGCATACATATTTTTGTTATTGTATACATACGTATGTATACATAAGTATATGAATCAAAATTAAAAAAGGTTTAAAAGCTAAGCCATGGATATGCTGCTTCACCAGATCCTTTTTGCTTGCACAATGCTATGCAAGATAAATAATTTTTTTATTTGTAAAAAATGCAACACTGCTGCGACTATACATTATCGACGTCCTCCTCTTATACCAATACATGGATTTCTAGTCCTTAAACGCATAGCATAACACTGTACAACTAATCTTAATTGCTACAAAAACAGGAACAAAACTACTTATCATACATTAAATCAGTATACTGAGAAGATACAATACTTCAATTAGATAAATAGTAAGAGAGTTTTTCCCAAGTTTAAATGCTGTTGTTGTTTTTTCATTTTAGATGCCTGTCCAATGGGATATGAACATCATCCGCCATTATGCTTGAAAGGATTCAACGATGGTAAAAATAAACGTAAGGCTACAAAGCAATGCATTGCTGAAGTTGCCAGCTTGCCAATCGCTAGGACGCCTGAAGTTCAACAGCGGTTGCTTCAAATGCGAAAAAATCAAGGCCTTCATCACTTTTGGCTTGGATTAGAATATGTGTACGGGACGGATGGAGGAGGCATATGGAGTACTGGAGAAATGTTTGATCCACATGAATATGACAACTTTACAGACTCTAGACGATTGGATTATGACAGATCCTGCGCGATTTATAGTGTGAGCGAAAATGATTGGCGAAATCATTATTGCGGGCAATTACGAAATACCATCTGCATGAAATGGTCTCAAAACGTTAGTCCTGTGTTTATTGATTTTGATGACATACGACAAATCACAGGTGTATATGTGCCAGAGGATGGATTAGTGCTGAACGGTGCTCCAGTGTACAAACTGGAAAACGAAACTTCAAAGTTTTACATATATCGCTACGAGAGCGGAACAGGTACAAAAATCTGTTTAACGTTTATGTTTTGATAAAATCGGTTTTATATGTTTCAAATTTTTTCTTTATTTCTAAAAACTGCAAAGATACATACGTCACGTTGCATACAGACTTATAACTTAGAGCATAACAAATTATGGTAAAATATTACAGCCAATCAAACTGAATAAGGACTATTACTGCGGAAATTTTGGTCCTCTTTTTGTACCACCACTGTCAAAGCAAAACCAAATAAAACGTAACTCATTGCAAATTAGTGATACCCTATATACGTAATTATAACCTAAGACTAAATACAACCCTAATAAACAAATAAAGTAAATTTTAAACGTTAAAAGACTAAATGAGTATGGAATGCTGTTGCTGTTGTGTAGTTGTGTATTTGCAGTATTCTAGTGTAGCAAAACAGCATCAAACACTAACTATTGGATAATTCGCACACTTTCATTACTTTAAATACTATGTGCTTGGAGGAATCCGCATCTGCTCAGAAATTTTCGGTGATTGAGTTTTCCAGTGGATTTCTTCGTTTTTTGTTCCCACTAAAGTTGCTCTTTGTTCCTAGCCACGAAACAGAGATAATCATCATAAGACGTCTTGTTTAAGAACAAAATAACGTGACCAAGATGCGTTTTGAGCCCAAATCATTTAATCTGAGTCATGATAAAACTATGGATTCAAGTTTAGCGCTAGTATGGGCTGTAGAATATAGAGTGAGCATGAAACAAGAGTTTGTGAATATCGAAGCAATAGATAATGTATAGTGCAAATCTACTTTGTAGCCTTTGCTGTAGTCTAGCCGTGTTGTATAGTTCATAAATGTGGTGGACTGGTAATTTTTAGACGTTCTAGTAGGTTTCCACGTTGTTTTATTTTTGTTTTTTCGTTTTGCAAATTCCAGAATATCCAAATGAGCAAATTAATTGTTTTTGATTACCGGACGTTGTGGAACTTCTGAGTCAATTAACTATTGTTGTTTAAGTTTGGTGATGGAGTAAATAAATCTTAGCTTGAAATCCGGTATGGAGCCTATCAGCTTTAATCAAGTCTAAAAATTGTTTTCGATTTGGTTTGACTTTATCGATATTTTAGTAGTTGTAATGATATCACAGCTTTTACTTTAGTTTGCCATGAAAATGGCATCGAAAGAAGGTTAAAGCCCTTAGTGTAATAAATTTTATTTTGATTACAATTGGCTGCAGTAATTATTGTGAAAAATTACTATGTTGCTGCTTAGTAGATTTAAACGGTCTATTCCTTCTGTAAGTGAGAATATAGTGAAACTCTTATGTTATAAAATCATGGTATTGCGCTAGAGACTGTGGAATTTCGACCATTTTAACACTGCACAAGAAGTTGGCTGTAAGCATCACAGTTGGGATGATTGCTTTACGGAGGTAAAGCATTCAGCCAATTCCGGTAACTTGAAGCAGCTAATATCTAATATTTTTTCTCTTTAAACTTTTTGTTGTTATTTTAGGACTGCTGCCGCAAAGATATTCAACAGTTATTACAAAGGATATAACCCTAAAAAGTTTTTGGAAACCCATAGTTTGCTCTCGAGGCTTGAATTTCCAGAAAACGGCGGAGCTTTACCTGAATTGGCTTGTTCACGTGATGTTAGTGGAAGGATAAATATTATTCAGTCTCTCTTTTCTCCTCAAGTTCAGGCTGAGAAAACAGATAAGGGTTTTCCAAAATATTTTTGCGGGAAATAGGTTTTTGTATTGTTCGAATATCTTTGCAAATGCAACCCAAAATGAGAACAAAACCTTTCAAAAATTATATTTCGATTTTAGCAATTGTAAATTACCAGAATTGGATGGATGTTTCACCACCCCTTTAATGGTGTTTGTTGTTTACTTCTTTGCTCGGCAAAGTAATCGGTCTCAATTTTCTACACCATAGCAGTACGACAACCAGTTGCATCAGTATTAAATGCGATGTTGCAGCATATCTAAATCAAGTATATTAATTTGTGACATCAATAGTAGTAAATCAAAAAATGATTAATTTACTGTTGATGCCGATATCATAGAAAGTTTTGGACTTATGCAGTGTTGCACTAGTTTACAGTATGGTGCTCAAAAATCAACGTTTTTTTTATTTTAATTTGAAACTTCAAGTAAATGATTGAGGATATGATTAACATAAACAACTAACAAGTTTTCTAAATCATCGTTTTTGCAACAATTAAATGAAGTATCTGCCTTAAAGTTTGCATAAAAATTGCAAGAAGGTGGACCGTATATAGCAGTTCAAATAGCTGACTGTTTCGCAGTGAGCACACTAATTAACTTAAAATCTCAGAGTATTACAACAATATATAATGTATGGTACATATTGTACATCGCATCTAGAGTCATATTTGCAGAAGTTTTTACATTGTAGGGAAGATACATTACAAATATACAAGATACATATCAAATATTTATGTTAATCTTATATTTAGATTCACGTTGGTTTATCGATACCGACTTAGATGCGGATGATGTTGTTGGGTTTGTACCCACTGAAGCAATGTTGATTCATAATGTCCAAGAAGAATGGTACTTATGGCAGTCCGAGTTTGATGATTTCGTTCGCACAAATGTTGAAATTCGAAAATTGAGTAAGCATTAAAAGTATGGTGTAGTGAAATTGTAAAAATACTTACATTTGAAAAATAAAGTATTTTTTAACATGACAAAGTAGCTTCAAAATGGTTTACAATGATGTTGCCTTCTCATAGGAAAACTCTTTAAACAATTTTCGTGTTGACAGTTGATGTGTTACACTAGAGTGTCCATGACAATAGAAAAGCAAAAATGCTTGAAAACAAATATTTTTGTTGAATTTGACGTAGCTAGATTAGCCGAAAGTTGTCATTGCACAAGCACAAACAGTCTGTTAAAATTTTATAGTTTTTTAACTATGTTTTGGTCTGCCTTCTCAGCTTTTCGTTTTTGCCACGTTTTTGTACAGGTTAATTTGCAATCGAACGAAACTGTGTTGTATGTAATTGGGCCCAGCTGTTACCTGTCATTTTTAAAGCGATAAAAGTACGTTTTCTTGTTGAGGAGATATCTCTCTAGTTGACGAGGTTATTTTATTTGAATTGATGACGACACTAGAATGATGACGTCATCGAAGGTCTAATTGTCTGTTAATTGCGTTTTGGCTATTTACAATTTTCACTTTATGGTAATAGTTACACATCTAAAAGCAATATTTTTAAATTCAATTATTATTTTGATGAAATTGCTTTGATCACTATCGGATTCAATGTCGGATTTTTTGAAAACTTTGGTAGCATTGAAAAGTTGTTTGAAAAAAAAATGTTTTGAATGGTTTTCGTCTCGCTCGTGTTAAGAATCAACATGACAAATAATTGGAGTTGAAAAATGCGGCATTTTATAGTTTTTTGGGACGTCCAAACTTCCGCCTAAAAAAGAAAAAAATATATCACGTGAATACTTTTGATTGGATGATTGTCAAACTTCGTATGTAAGCCATCTAATGATTAATTATTGTAAATTTGAAGAGCGTGGAAGAATTCCTTCTGCCGGCACGAAATTGGTTGCTGTGTTTTGATAAAAATAGCTTGTAACGCTGTTAAGTGAAAATGAGTTTTTGCTTTGCCAAAATTGAAAAGTGTCGATCATGATATTGGGCAGTGCTGTCAGGATGTTGAAGTAAGTGAAGTCCAATGGCCGAATTACATTTCAATTGATTTTGAGGATTTTTGTCTTTGCAGTTTCGTCTGGGCAGAACTTTTGTTGGCTTTTCTCTATTTCAAATTGATTTGGGAATGTGTTGAGTGATTCTCTTCTGTAATCTTAAGAATGTGCGACCCAAGTGACGACAATCACCACAACTTTCGTATTGGTGTACAACCAAGCTTTGTTGTGCAATGGGCACAGCATTCTTGTGAATTGAGAGCAGAATCATGCACGTTTGGAAAATAGCACAGGGTTCAACAGCTGAAAAACAATTTTGAACATTAGATTTGACTTGCTTTTCGAACTTGAGCGAAAAGTTGGCAATCCGGTGTGATTTGAGATAAACAGGACAGTTTTGTGGACCTTCTTTGACAAGTTGATAAAAACGGGCAATTTTCTTGGAAATAGTCGAATTGATTATGATTTCGGGGTAGCCATTTGGCCGCAAAATAGATCCTGTAGAATCCAGTTCTTCTTGAAGTTTGCTTTAAAACAAGCTACCAGTGCTCGGTGTACTTGAGTTCCGATTAGGTTGGTTTTGCGTTTTGATGTTCCAAATGAATCCCAGTGAATATATTGACTTGTAGATGTGGGTTTTCTATAAATGGAAGGTAAACATTGGCGGTTATCTTTTTTAATTTGGACATCAAGGAAAGGCAACATTTGATTGGCTTCTTCGTTTGATAAGATTCTGTTTTTATCAACTTGTCAAAGAAGGTCCACAAAACTGTCCTGTTTATCTCAAATCACACCGGATTGCCAACTTTTCGCTCAAGTTCGAAAAGCAAGTCAAATCTAATGTTCAAAATTGTTTTTCAGCTGTTGAACCCTGTGCTATTTTCCAAACGTGCATGATTCTGCTCTCAATTCACAAGAATGCTGTGCCCATTGCACAACAAAGCTTGGTTGTACACCAATACGAAAGTTGTGGTGATTGTCGTCACTTGGGTCGCACATTCTTAAGATTACAGAAGAGAATCACTCAACACATTCCCAAATCAATTTGAAACAGAGAAAAGCCAACAAAAGTTCTGCCCAGACGAAACTGCAAAGACAAAAATCCTCAAAATCAATTGAAATGTAATTCGGCCATTGGACTTCACTTACTTCAACATCCTGACAGCACTGCCCAATATCATGATCGACACTTTTCAATTTTGGCAAAGCAAAAACTCATTTTCACTTAACAGCGCTACAAGCTATTTTTATCAAAACACAGCAACCAATTTCGTGCCAGCAGAAGGAATTCTTCCACGCTCTTCAAATTTACAATAATTAATCATTAGGTGGCTTACATACGAAGTTTGACAATCATCCAATCAAAAGTATTCACGTGATATATTTTTTTCTTTTTTAGGCGGAAGTTTGGACGTCCCAAAAAACTATAAAATGCCGCATTTTTCAACTCCAATTATTTGTCGTGATAATTCTGAACACGTGTGAGACGAAAACCATTCAAAACGTTTTGTTTTTGTTTTTTTTAAACAACTTTTTAAAGCTACCAAAGTTTTTAAAAAATCCGACACTGAATTCGATAAAGATCAGAACAATTTTAAAACTTTGTACCGCTAAACAGCTGTTTAAATATTTCGATAAAAATAGCAAACATATTTGCTTGTTAATAATTGCTCCATAGTCAGTAGATTTAATAGTGTAAAAAACACAGAGTTTATTTTCATTGCAATTCAAGATTGCCTTTTCAAACGCATCAAAAAAGAAATAACAAAACAACTTGGAGATTCCAAGTTGGAGAGTTCCCCAAGCTTGGAGAGTTTCCCCAAAATTTGCGTGCAAGTTTTTTCGGTGTCGAAGCGCTTGAACGTAATGACTTTGATAGATACCGCATTTGATTTAGATGGCCGACTTTTTTAATAAACTGTAAACTGTGACGTCGAGAAAACGCTTTTCTTGTAGCTTGTAGGTTTCTTGAGCAATTTCGTTTAGAAAGGGAATGTTAAATAACATACTCAATGATTATACAGCATCCAATACTTTGCATTACAATATCAGAATAGTGTGCTTACTGCTCAGGAATGAGAGAGGGCTTTAATATGTGTCTAATATTAAATTCGTGCACCTTGGCTTATATCTGTTAGTAGAAAGTAGGATACGAAGTTTGATATTGATGTAATAACTTATTAGTTGACAGTCACGATAATCTTAAAGACTGTTTTATGTTATTATGTAATGAAGTGAAAAACTGTTAACTTTGGTGAAGTGAATCTTTTTAACAAAATATTTCCTGAATTGCAAAATAATGCGAGTGAAATTAGTTAAAGGCACTTCAAAGTGTACTGATATAAGGTTATTGATTGACCTTAGTTGATTATGGTAAGTTTTCCAGACATTTAAATTGAAAAGCGAGTAGCCTCCAATCTGTTAAATTTAGTGAAACATGACAAACTAAGCGGTGTTTTTAAACTAGGCATTGACCAAATTGTAAATAATCATTTTGCTAAACGCAATTAGAAGGCTGTTACAAAACATAGAAAAGTTTCAAAGTTCAGTAAAATTTGGATATTGTCGCGAAGTCCCTGAATCACGCTTGCGATATCACCTCGAGATTCCTTTGCGATATCACCTTGAGATTCGTTAAGTAATTGGTTAAATGCCTTTAATTTTATGATTATATTTTAAAAAATCAGCTTAAAATCATCAAAACAACAACAGATAATTATAACTTCAAGATCATGACTTGTAAAATATAAGTGGGTGGAAGAAAACTAACAAGTCACTCAAATTCGATAAACTTTTGGACAAATGTTACAACAGATATTTGG
Organism: Trididemnum nubilum; assembly: GCA_963965965.1. NCBI lineage: Eukaryota > Metazoa > Chordata > Ascidiacea > Aplousobranchia > Didemnidae > Trididemnum > Trididemnum nubilum. Next base: position 23,923,272 of record OZ014483.1, read on the forward strand.
CGCATTTTAACATACAATATTACTAGCTTCGTTTTACCTTAATATATATTTTCTTTTTCGCTCATCTCTAATAATTAAAAATGATTTTATGGCTTACGATTGATAACGTCTCCACTCAATTCTGAAGTCTATCCAATTCCCGATTCAAACCAACATGGATGCTATTGGACCCAAACAAAAAACGAATTGTAAATACTGTACTGTAAATCTTTATGGCACAAGTTGCCCTAACCAGGAGATCGCATAGGGACCTTACGATCTTTGATTCAAGCTGCCACCTGATTACTCATTTTTTCACAATTTTTGATTTGGTTGACCGGGAATCAAATACCGTTGTTCTTTACTTCCGATGAAATTTTTTTAGAATAAAATACAAGTAAAAATGCTACAAAAAAACAACAACAACAAAACAAAATATCAGAAGACTCCTAACGTTTAATAGTGTTTTTTTGTGGACGATGCGTTTTTCAAAAAGCTAAAAGATTGTTATTGTTTAGTCTTGTTTTTCGCTGTGCTTACGTCATTTATGAAAATAATTTAATATATTTGTAAGATGTAGGCTAAGTTTATCAGATTTAACACTTTAACACATTAGAATTAAACGGCTCGCTCCAGTTGTAGCATCTTTTTATTGTGGCATTTTAATCATGATGTTTTTGACGTTTGTGGCCAGAGATTTTAATTTTTAATCTTTTTCGTGCTTTCTCACCAAAAAAGACTACAAACGCAAAAAACTGATTTTCGTCCAAATCGCCTTAACCAAATGGCAAGCAAACGATTAAGTAAAAATTGTGTCTGTAGTCGTACTGAAGGAAAGTTTGGTCTTCTGAACTGCTTAAACTTTTTAATATAAAAAGGAAAATGCTATTTTAAACTGCTTTTTCCAATGTTGTTTACCCAATGATGTAATTTTAGGCAGTTGGAGCGATTGGACTGAATGGCAATTGTGCAGTGCTACTTGTGGACAAGGAAACCAACTTAGGACACGAAGTTGTCTCAATAACAAAAGACCTGGATCAATCTATTGCCAAGGGCAAGCAGTGCTAAGCAGACCATGCAACTTGCAACCTTGTCCAGCAAGTATGTGTAATAAAATCAGGGATGTTTAATCGTTTCGTGTGCTTCTGGCCTAAAGGTTTTCATCGCAGACGCCTTGGGAAGAGCCACCAGAACGGCAACTACTTAAAACAAGCAATGCGAAAAAATTGTCTTCCCACAGGATTCAAACCTGCAGCCTTTGGATTACCGGTCCGCTGTTCTACTACTTGGGGCTAGAGAAGACGTCTCCTCGCTTGCTCAATTTTGGCTATTTAAACCTAGCAACTTGCTTGTTCTATGGTTTTTATAATAAGTCAATTATGGTGTTTTTTTTACGTTTGCAGACCAAAGTTTTATTGTTTGATGGCTTTGCGTGCTGCTGGCATAAAGGCCACTAGAACGGAAGCCTTGGGAAGAGCCACCAGAACGGCAACTACTTAAAACAAGCAATGCGAAAAATTGTCTTCCCACAGGAATCGAACCTGCAGTCTTTGGATTACCGGTCCACTGCTCTACCACTTGAGCTAGAGAAGACGCCTCCTCGCATGCTTAATTTTGGCTGTATAAACCCAGCAACTTGCTTGTTGTATGATTGTAATAATAAGTCAATTAAGATGTTTTTTTGACGTTAGCCAAAATTAAGCATGCGAGGAGGCGTCTTCTCTAGCTCAAGTGGTAGAGCAGTGGACCGGTAATCCAAAGACTGCAGGTTCGATTCCTGTGGGAAGACAATTTTTCGCATTGCTTGTTTTAAGTAGTCGCCGTTCTGGAGGCTCTTCCCTAGGCTTCCGAGCTGGTAGCCTTTAGGCCAGAAGCACGCAAAACGATTAAAAAAAAAAAAGCAACATGCCATTCTTCATCACTAGATCACAATTTTTACGCTAATTGAAAATAAAATGCTTGGTAAAAATTGATAGAAATAGAATTAACAAATGGTTTTTGGAATTCGAAATAGTTCCGCAAAATGATGTAGTTATCGAGTATTCGTTATTCGTTATTCATATAATTTGAGCATGTAATACCAAATAACGCATAACGAATAGCAAATCATACGAAATAACAAATACCGAAGAGCAAAAAATAAGAAATTGCAAATAGCGAACATTCGATAGTAATGGAAATTTTCATCGCATTTTCCGAAACGCTACTACTGGTCATTTGCTGTTAGCGGGGCATGTAATACTTTTTTTCGCTATTTTTCGAATAACGATCATTCCATAAATAACGAAGAGCATGTAATGACCCCCATGGGGCGGACTTCCAAGCGCTCGGGATAATACAGTAACTTGTTTCAATTGTCTGCGCTGTTTAGCGCAAATCTTTACTTGGCTATAATTAGGTAACCGTGGAGCGAAGCTTCCACATTTGCATTTTTATTGTTTGCTTCAAATTTTTGCTAGCAGCGCATATTTTTAGGACAGCAAAAAAAAAACAATGGAAGAATTGCGCAGTTATCCTCAGTGGTACCAAATTAGAATAATTCTTGCAGCACATGATACTTATAGACGGATTGGCGATATAGTGATTAAATTTAATAGTTCTGTCAAATATCTTGGTGTATGCGTTAATGATACTATGACATACAAAGAAGGCATTTAGCGACAAACGAAATATTTGAATGTAACAGCTGCAGTAATTGGCTGAAAAAATATTTTGCTAAGTGTTCTAAACGCGTGAAAAAAATCTTGTGTAAACAAAATTGTATATTGTTTTACGTTTGGCAACTGCTGTGGTGCAAATATTTTCATTCAAGTAAGCAGCATCTTAAAGTAACCTCCAATGATTCTTATCGTGTACTAAATACCGGTACATGGCCTAAATCGTAATACTAGTGCTAGAAAACTTCAAATGCAGGATGACATTGTCACGTTTGATGCATTGCTTTGTAAATCTATGTTTCGTTTCATTGATCGGTACCGGAAAATGGATAATTCATTATTAAGATATACGGTTAACAGCAATATTTTTTCTAAGAATCAGTGAATATTTTCGTCATTGTAATCAACTACTAACTATGTCTGATTCAAGTGATTGGATCATTAAAGGTTACAATAAACAAATGCACTAGTTTAAGCATTGAATTACGATATGTATGCGCAATAATAGCATTTTACAAAAAACTGGGCTGATGTTGCAAAGATATGTTTTTTGTGTGGAGTATTTTTCTTGTTGTTGCTGTGGACCTACGGTCTGAAATAAAGAAATAGTACTAATGTAGCAATAATTAAGACAAATATTATAGCATCATGATTATTAAATAGTCATAGAATATTAAACTTTGTTTGAGTGAATTTGAATGATGCTGTCCTGTTTGCTTTTCAAAAATATATTATCGCAGTGAAAGAAATTGAAATGCTGGAGCTTGAAACTTTGTTTATGTTGGTGAATACTGTGTTATACGAGTATTGCCCCAAATGTTTCAAAACTGAGCGAGGCCACATTTAAAAACATTTTTGAGAAAATGGTTAAATTTTATGACTGACATAGGGAATCTTTGAATACCTATATTTTTAAAAATGAGTTGGTTGACTTTATGGTTCATGTTTGATTTGATAGTGGTGGGGCTGCCCAAATTTTAGTAAACCACAAGCCTTAAAAAATATCTTTGCAAATGATGGTCTATCGAACATTCCCTTTTCGCTTTTACAAAATATTGTACCACATTTACCTTTTTGCCGTTCGATATGAACGGCCAAAGTGAAAGCGGAAGCGGTACGTTTTTACCGCTCCCAGCTTCCGCTTCCACGAAAGTTTGCCGCTTCCACCGCTTCTGCTTCAAACCTTCGTCTGCGCTTCCACATCCCTCATCAAAACACGTTATTGTGTTGAAACTGCCTCCATGCATGAGCATATGCAGCAATGCGCAGCTCGTAGAATCACATTTTTAGCTTGATAAACCTCTACTCCAGCCATTTGCTAAAGAAAGTTTGTTCTAAGACGGTCAAAAATAAATAAGCCTCATTTCAATTACGCTTCATCTTTATCATAAAAACCTTTTTGAAAGTAATTAAATCAATTAAATATCATCTAAATAAACAGAATCGTTCTTCAATTACTGAAAGCAAACATTATGTTGACATTCAAGTAATGTTTTAGCTTTAGTTTTGTTTTTGTTTTTTCTGAAATAAAAAAAACAAAAGCAAAAGAAACATAACGGTAATTTAGTTATGTTTGTTAAATTCAATTATACAAATGAATTAAAATTAAAAAAGGTTTAAAAGCCAAACTAAAGTTGTTTTTGTTTTTTGACAAAAAACTTTTACGCTAGCACAATGTTGTTTTTCTTCATTGTTTTTTGTTTAATAATTTTTTGGTTTGTAAAAAATTACAAGTTGAATATTTTTTGTTTGTAAAAAAATGCAACACTGCTGCGACTAAGTATACATTATCGACGTCCTCCTCTTATACCAATACGTGGATTTTTTCTCCTTAAACGCATAACATAACACTGTACAACTAATCTTAATTGCTACAAAAACAGGAACAAAACTACTTATCATACATTAAATCAGTATACTGAGAAGATACAATACTTCAATTAGATAAATGGTAAGAGAGTTTTTCCCAAGTTTAAATGCTGTTGTTTTTTCATTTTAGATGCCTGTCCAATGGGATATGAACATCATCCGCCATTATGCTTGAAAGGATTCAACGCCCGTAAAAATAAAACTCAGGCTACAGAGCAATGCATTGCTGAAGTTGCCAGCTTGCCAATCGCTAGGACGCCTGAAGTTCAACAGCGGTTGCTTCAAATGCGAAAAAATCAAGGCCTTCATCACTTTTGGCTTGGATTAGAATATGCTAACGGGACAAATGGAGGAGGCATATGGAGTACAGGAGAAATGTTTGATCCACATGAATATGACAACTTTACAGACTCTAGACGATTGGATTATGACAGATCCTGCGCGATTTATAGTGTGAGCGAAAATGATTGGCGAAACCATTATTGCTGGCGTCTGCGAAATACCATCTGCATGAAATGGTCTCAAAACGTTAGTCCTGTGTTTATTGATTTTGATGACATACGACAAATCACAGGTGTATATGTGCCAGAGGATGGATTAGTGCTGAACGGTGCTCCAGTGTACAAACTGGAAAACGAAACTTCAAAGTTTTACATATATCGCTACGAGAGCGGAACAGGTACAAAAATCTGTTTAACGTTTATGTTTTGATAAAATCGGTTTTATATGTTTCAAATTTTTTCTTTATTTCTAAAAACTGCAAAGATACATACGTCACGTTGCATACAGACTTATAACTTAGAGCATAACAAATTATGGTAAAATATTACAGCCAATCAAACTGAATAAGGACTATTACTGCGGAAATTTTGGTCCTCTTTTTGTACCACCACTGTCAAAGCAAAACCAAATAAAACGTAACTCATTGCAAATTAGTGATACCCTATATACGTAATTATAACCTAAGACTAAATACAACCCTAATAAACAAATAAAGTAAATTTTAAACGTTAAAAGACTAAATGAGTATGGAATGCTGTTGCTGTTGTGTAGTTGTGTATTTGCAGTATTCTAGTGTAGCAAAACAGCATCAAACACTAACTATTGGATAATTCGCACACTTTCATTACTTTAAATACTATGTGCTTGGAGGAATCCGCATCTGCTCAGAAATTTTCGGTGATTGAGTTTTCCAGTGGATTTCTTCGTTTTTTGTTCCCACTAAAGTTGCTCTTTGTTCCTAGCCACGAAACAGAGATAATCATCATAAGACGTCTTGTTTAAGAACAAAATAACGTGACCAAGATGCGTTTTGAGCCCAAATCATTTAATCTAAGTCATGATAAAACTGTGGATTCAAGTTTAGCGCTAGTATGGGCTGTAGAATATAGAGTGAGCATGAAACAAGAGTTTGTGAATGTCGAAGCAATAGATAATGTATAGTGCAAATCTACTTTGTAGCCTTTGCTGTAGTCTAGCCGTGTTGTATAGTTCATAAATGTGGTGGACTGGTAATTTTTAGACGTTCTAGTAGGTTTCCACGTTGTTTTATTTTTGTTTTTTCGTTTTGCAAATTCCAGAATATCCAAATGAGCAAATTAATTGTTTTTGATTACCGGACGTTGTGGAACTTCTGAGTCAATTAACTATTGTTGTTTAAGTTTGGTGATGGAGTAAATAAATCTTAGCTTGAAATCCGGTATGGAGCCTATCAGCTTTAATCAAGTCTAAAAATTGTTTTCGATTTGGTTTGACTTTATCGATATTTTAGTAGTTGCAATAATATTACAGCTTTTACTTTAGTTTGCCATGAAAATGGCATCGAAAGAAGGTTAAAGCCCTCGGAGTAATAAATTTTATTTTGATTACAATTGGCTGCAGTAATTATTGTGAAAAATTACTATGTTGCTGCTTAGTAGATTTAAACGGTCTATTCCTTCTGTAAGTGAGAATATAGTGAAACTCTTATGTTATAAAATCATGGTATTGCGCTAGAGACTGTGAAATTTCGACCATTTTAACACTACGTTTAAAGTTGAACCAGTTTTCTATTAAAATTAGATTGGGATTCTTTTTGAATAAGATTGGCGATTTGATTTCATTTGAATAAAATTTGAATAAACTATTACTGTCCCAGTACGTAAATTTTGTGATTGATGTTGTGTCTCTGAATGTTCGACGTAATGTTGAATGATGAATGTTTTTGAATGTTGAATGCAGACAGGACCACTCTCGCTTCTCTAACTAATGATTTCAAGAAAGCAATTTGAGTAAAGGCTAATTCTGAAGATAAGAAAATGTTGAAAACAGCCAAGTCAAAAGTTTTGGAGCAAACCAAATCATATTTGCAGAAAATCTTGAGAGAAAGTATTCAATCAAGAGATCTATCCGAGTTAAAAGCAGCATTAAATGAAGTCTCTGTCTCAACTCAAGAGGATATGCCAAGTGGATATTTCTTCTGACCAAAATTTGAATTCCACTTTAGAAAAAATCAAAGATCTCATAAAAATACTGGCTGCTATGGGAAAAAGGAAATCAGCTTTAATGTCGTTAAAGCAGCCGACCATTTCTGAACTTCAAAGTTATTCGCAACCACCTGTTGCCATTAAAATGGTGATGCAAACTACACTCATATTGCTCGGAGAAGACAAGAAAAAGATTAAGGTCTACTACATTTAAACTAAGAATTTTTAGTTTCCTACGTTGCTTTTTGTGTGGCCAGATATCTACTCCGAGCTTGCTATTTTTTTTTTTTTTATAGTCAATAGTTCACAAGTATGAACTTATTTTTCCTTTAAATAAAGGTTTTTATTTTTGAGCTGTCTATAGGCTAGAGTAGTCTAGTGCACAACCCATTCAGCTTTGTAGTTTTGTAATTTGTGTACATAGTAGGATCTGGCTTTTTTGTTCTGTACCTTTCTGTATAAATTTATAATTACCAGTATCTTAAAAGATGACTTTTAGCTGTTTTCATTTTAAATTCAAAACTACTTTTTCTGCATATTTTTAAGGCTGGTTTCTAAATTTTGCTGTTTTGTCTAACTAGTGTAATATCTTTGATTTGTTTGACTGCTTGATAATGCCAGTTAAATGTCCATGTGAAATATGTTTAAGACCTTGTAAAAGGAACCAGTGCGCTATTCAGTGTGATATGTGTGATGGATGGATTCACCTCAAATGCACAGACATTATCCCCTTAAATTTTGCACTCTTTGTTCTACTAAATCATACCTCTGCCAAAATTGTTGCAGTAAATTGTTTCCTTTTCAAACCTTAGATAATAAGCAATTGTTAAATGCAATGACAAGTGACGACAAACTATACTTTGATATTAATCACACAAATAATTTGTTTTTTCCAACTAAATGCTTACAGGTAGACAACAAGATAAAAAGCTTACTACATGATTTAGATTCTGGTTTGGATGATTCAAAATACTGCTCACAGACCGAAGCCAATATTATTAACAAAAAGTGTAAATTTTATTTGCTTTGCTTGGATATACGAAGCTTAAATGCAAATTTTGATAAATTGAATGAACTTATTACTAATTGTGATATCTTACCTGATATCATTGCTATGAGTGAAACCAAACTTAAATTGTCACAGGTATATAATGCAACATTAAGTGGGTACCATTTTTACCACAAAGGCACAACTGCAAGTTTGATAGGAGTAGGATTCTTTATTAAGGAGTCTTTATCAATTTCAATTTGTAAGGAGTTTGATTTAAGCATTTCTCATTGTAAAGATATGTCGATTCAACTAGATTTAGAGAATAACAAAAAATGTAATATAGTGGGAGCAATTTACAGACACCCTAAACAGATATTATTAGAGTTTTGCAACAGGTTTGAATCAACCATTGAAACACTGAATAGTAGAAAATTGATGTATTATATCGGAGGAGATTTCAATGCAGATTTGTTGAAAAGTAACTCTGATATCAATGTAAAAGATTTTATGAATTTAACATATAGCTTAGGCTTTAGTCCCTTAATCACCCACCCAACAAGAATAACCACTACGAGCTCAACTCTTTTAGATCATGTTTATACAAACAGTGTGCTGGGTGAACACAAAAGTTTTATTTGGTGGAAGATGTGAGTGATCACCTGCCAGTAATGGTGTGTTTTAATTTAAGCCTGCCCAAGAGTGAAAAATCAACTGTCATCCTAATTCGTGATACAAAAAATTTTGATGCAGAAAAATTTCTAGACAAATTAACTGAAGGAATGGAGCTATTAGGTGATATCAAAGAGAAATGCATTGACAACTACACTGAAAAGTTTATTGACATTTTTCATAAGACATTGAACATACATGCACCATTACGAAAACAAAGCAGAAAGGAAACAAAACTAAAAAACAAACCATGGTTATCCAAAGGAATCCTTAAATCATTCCAGCAAAAAAATTTATTATACAAAAGAGCCCTTAAATTAAATGATAGTAATACATTGGCACAATACAAATTCTATAGAAATAAACTGACTCGTATTAAGGAGTATGCAAAACGACTTTATGAATGATAATAAGCGAGACACCTCGTCGCTTTGGAAAATTATAAATAAAGTTATTCACTTGAAAAATATGAAGAAAAATAACATTCCTAATAAAATGCTTGGTTCCAAAACATACAGTGCACGAGGTCCACAGGCCATCAGTAACTTGTTCAATAAATATTTCACAGAGATAGGATTTAACCTTGCATCTACAATCGAAACACTAACTATAATTGATGGCAAATTTAATGCCACGTCTTTGATTCAGAGTAGTTGCAACTCATTTTTTCTAGAACCAATAGTTGAAGAAGAAGAAGTAAATTACATCAGAGCTATGAATCCATCAAAAAGTACAGGAAGAAATAGAATTCCTGCAAAGTATACAAAAATGTCAGCCTCTGTTATAGCTTCAGTTCTAAGTAACATTTTTAATGCATGCATATCAACAAGATATTTTCCAAAAGTGTTAAAAACCGCTGAAGTTGTTCCAATTTTCAAAAAAAGCATAAGAGAATTATACAGTAATTATCGCCCTATTTCTATTTTAAATCCTTTTGCCAAGCTATTTGAAAAGTGTCTGCTTGATCAACTAAATAATTATTTTGTAAGCAATAATTTGATTAGTCCAAACCAATATGGTTTTAAGAAAAATTGCTTAACAAATGAAGCTGATTTAGATTTTTACAATAAGCTATGCTTGACAATATGGATAAAAAGCTCATTACATGTTTTATTTTCTTAGATTTAAGAAAAGCATATGATACCATCAATCACACAATACTGATCAAAAAACTAAAAAAAGTATGGAATTAGAGGATTACCATTGCAGCTACTAGCAAGTTGCCTGACTGACCGGCAACAGTATATAAATGTGAATCAAAATAAATCCAAGTCAAGTGATGCTATTTGCGGTATTAGTCACGGCTCAACCCTAGGTCCGTTGTTATTTAATATTTATATCAATGATCTTCCGCTTGCCTCAAATTCTACAATTTATCTTTTTGGAGATGATACAAACCTTAGTCTCTCCCATTCAAATGTTTCAATACTGCAACAACATATTAATACTGAATAAGTCAATGTAAGCAATTGGTTCAACTTCAATAAAATGTCAATTAACTTTAATAAAACTGAGTTCATGGTAGTGGCAACAAAACAAAATAAACCTGAACTCAAAGTATCAGTAGATACTAATCCAATCAAGCAATCACATCACATAAAGTATTTAGGTGTTCTCATAGACGACAATCTAAACTGAAAACAACATATTCAGGAACAATGTTCAAAGGTAGCTAGGGGATCTTGGGCCCTAAATCAATTAAAACACTTTGTAGATGAGCAAACACTAAGATCTGTTTACCACTGCCTCATATATTCTCATCTACAATATTGCATAAGTAGTTGGGGGACTGCTTCAAAATCAACATTAGCACCTCTCTTCATTCTGCAAAAAAGAAGCATCTGATTGTTAACTGGAAGTTGATATCAAAAGCATACTAATCCTTTGTTCTATGGAGCTAAATGCTTAAAACTCAAGGATATTTACTCTCTTGAAACTGCAAAGCTAATGTACAAAATTCACACAAATGTATTATCTTTTGTAAATGTAGATAAGTTTAACCTAATAAAAAATTGTTATACACATAAGACAAGATTGAGCCACAAAAACAACTTCTTTCTTCTTAGAACTAGAACAAGATTAGGGCAAAAGTCTCTATCATACGCAGGAATTAAAATTTGGAATGAAATTCCAAGCAGTTTAAAAGAAGTTTCATTCTACAGATTTAAAAAAAACTGTTAAAACTCATTTTTTATCAAGTTATGAAACCGATAAAAACTAGAATAGTAACTTTCTATCAGCAATGCAGTAGTAATTACAGTAAACATATATATGCATATTTATGCTTGAGTTTAACAATAACCTATTCTATTGATTGAATGGTACAGCTGGTGCATTCATGTATCACACATTTATACAATTCGTCATCCTTCATTCTGATGTACCTCTCAATTATAAGTATTTTTCCTGTAACTGACTGAGGTTGATATATACTGGTATTAGAAATTGTACCGGTACTGATGAAATATTGGCAAACGACACAAAACAAAGCAAAGAGTTTTTTCCTCTCCAATCGCCCACTTTAAATCCTATAAATCTTAAATAAGCATTATGAACTTTATTGATTTATTTTCTATCCAATCTGTAGTTACAGTATTATTTTTATTTTATTTTATTTTTTTAGTATGCTCAGAGTTAGAACGATTCTAATGCTGCCTTGCATTTTCTTTACATGTTGACTGTGAGTTTTGTGCATAAACTGTACAAAGTGTACATATCTTTGGGGCACTTTGTTTTAATTTTGCATAAAATTTTTTATCATAGAAAGTAGCAAACTGAGAAGCTTTTTTAACCTTAACTTGGTGAGGTGGCAGTAGACTTAGATGACCTTTCGGTCCTTCGCTGTCTCCTCACCAAGTGACTAAATATCGCTTTGACTCTGCAAGTTTGTGTGTTGGTTTTGAAAGAATTGCATGTTTCGAAGCTTTGGTGAGAAACCTAGAAAAAGTTGCAGTTTTTTTTCTTGTGATATGTCGTCACTTGGTAAATAAATAAATATGATGATGATGATGATGATGAATACGCAAGAAGTTGGCAGTAAGCATCACAGTTAGGGTGATTGCTTTACGGAGGTAAAGCATTCAGCCAATTCCGGTAGCTTGCTGCAGCGAACATCTACATATTTTTTCTCTTTAAACTTTTTGTTGTTATTTTAGGGCTGCGTCTGCAAAAATATTCAACAGTTATTACAAAGGATATAACCCTAAAAAGTTTTTGGAAACCCAGAGTTTGCTCTCGAGGGCTTGAATTTCCAGAAAACGGCGGAGCTTCACCTAAATTGAGGAGAAAAGAGAGACTGAATAATATTTATTCTTCCACTAATATCACGTGAACAATGATAATAGTGGAAGGATAAATATTATTCAGTCTCTCTTTTCTCCTCAAGTTCAGGCTGAGAAAACAGATAAGGGTTTTCCAAAATATTTTTGCGGGAAATAGGTTTTTGTATTGTTCGAATATTATTGCAAATGCAACCCAAAATGAGAACAAAACCTTTCAAAAATTATATATTTCGATTTTAGCAATTGTAAATTACCAGAATTGGATCAATGCTTCACCACTCCTTCAATCGTATTTGCTGTTTACTTCTTTGCTCGGCTAAGTGGTCGCTCTTAATATTCTACACCATAGCAGTACGACAACCAGTTGCATCAGTATTAAATGTGATGTTGCAGCATATCTAAATCAAGTACATTAATTTGTGACATCAATAGTAGTAAATCAAAAAATGATTAATTTACTGTTGATGCCGATATCATAGAAAGTTTTGGACTTATGCAGTGTTGCACTAGTTTACAGTATGGTGCTCAAAAATCAACGTTTTTTTTATTTTAATTTGAAACTTCAAGTAAATGATTGAGGATATGATTAACATAAACAACTAACAAGTTTTCTAAATCATCGTTTTTGCAACAATTAAATGAAGTATCTGCCTTAAAGTTTGCATAAAAATTGCAAGAAGGTGGACCGTATATAGCAGTTCAAATAGCTGACTGTTACGCAGTGAGCACACTAAGTAAATTAAAATCTCAGAGTACTACAACAATATATACTATATGTCACATATTGTACATCGCATCTAGAGTCATATTTGCAGAAGTTTTTACATTGTAGGGAAGATACATTACAAATATACAAGATACATATCAAATTTTGAGAAAGGCTAAGACGTGGGTCATAGTCAAGAGATTCCTAAACCGAGAGTGCTCAAACCACTATCTTGGTGAGCGTAAATCAAATTCAGTTAAGGGGGTTCAGGACAAGAGCACTTGGGACATTGTTTCACAAAATGAATAATGATTTAATGACAATTGATAATAAATGGATTTGAGCCGTCGCGACGCGTTTCGTCCTTGCTCAGGGACTCTTGCTCAAGGGACTCCTTGCACAAGGGACTCTTGCTCAAGGACGAAACGCGTCGCGACGGCTCAAATCCATTTATTATCAATTGTCATTAAATCATTATTCATTTTGTGAAGCAATGTCCCAAGTGCTCTTGTCCTGAACCCTCTTAACTGAATTTGATTTACGCTCACCAAGATAGTGGTTTGAGCACTCTCGGTTTAGGAATCTCTTGACTATGACCCTTGTCTTAGCCTTTCTCAAAATTTGAATTCGCTCACTTTTTTAGTTTGAGCACTCTGAGATAGTGCTATGTGGATAGAAAATTTTAATTCGAATAACGTTGGGGTCTCTTATTAAAATTTTCCATTGCGTAGAGCTCCATACGTAATGTTTGGCGATATTTTGTATTTTTTGACAATAATGGGCTATTATTCGGTATTAGTTTCTTTGATTAGTTTCAAATTTAACGTTGTGCAGACCAAACCTGCAATGTTAGCAGTAAGTAGGCTTAGCTTGTAAGATTTCGGTAAAGAGATAGTAGAATTGATTAGTGGTAGATTTTGAAGGTTTCAAGTAGCGAGTCAGTAGCCTACTGGGTAATGGTGGTCGGTAAGTTGTCGGCGAAAAGTTTTGGAGTAGCAATATTGCACTGGAAGACATATAGCCTAGAAACGGTAAGGGGGCCCGATTCCAATTAATTTTTTTTTTTTTTGTTTTGGCTAATGAAAACAAAATTGACCTTTGTCGTCTGAAGAGTCCCTTGAGCAAGGACGAAACGCGTCGCGACGGCTCAAATCCGTTTATTATCAATTGTCATTAAATCTTTATTCATTTTGTGAAACAATGTCCCAAGCGCTCTTGTCCTGAACCCCCTTAACTGAATTTCAAGGTACATATCAAATATTTATGTTAATCTTATCTTTAGATTCACGTTGGTTTATCGATACCGACTTAGATGCGGATGATGTTGTTGGGTTTGTACCCACTGAAGCAATGTTGATTCATAATGTCCAAGAAGAATGGTACTTATGGCAGTCCGAGTTTGATGATTTCGTTCGCACAAATGTTGAAATTCGAAAATTGAGTAAGCATTAAAAGTATGGTGTAGTGAAATTGTAAAAATATTTACATTTGAAAAATAAAGTATTTTTTAACATGACAAAGTAGCTTCAAAATGGTTTACAATAATGTTGCCTTCTCATAGGAAAACTCTTTAAACGATTTTCGTGTTGACAGTTGATGTGTCAAACTAGGGTGTCCATGACAATAGAAAACGATGTACTATCGCTATTTGACTTAGTTTACTTTAAAGAACTCAAAACTAGAACTGAAATCTGTGCTTCTTATCAATCACCTATGACCACAACTAAGGAAAGACCAACTGAACTCTATTAATTGAAAACCAAGTTTTTAAGTTGCAAATCAAATTGTAAATCAAACTTTGCACTAAACGTTCAAAAATAAAGGAAACGGAGATTGAGCTCGTAATCACCGCAAGTCCCGCGGCAAGCAGGACGTGCCGAGCGCATCACATCTCACCAACCCGAGCGCTTGCAGAGACCACGAGTTCGAAACTCAACACAAGAATTGTAAACAAAAATGAAAATAAAGCACAGGATAGCCACAGTATCAGTACCAAAACCATTGATGCTGTTAGACAAAACATTTATCGTCCGTTTGCCACGCATTATGACTTAAAAGTGTAAATTGACTCGCATGCAATAGGAAAAAATGAAGACAGCCAAAGAGAGTAAGAATTTGCAATCCAAAACGCCCTATATATACTTAAGAAATGATTTGACTGTGAAGCCAATCTGCAATATTTTGTTCCTAAAATTAGCAGAAGTAGTTCAGCTCAGTAGGAAAGAGTTTGAGGTTGATATTGATATCATTACTGGGCAGCGGTGCAAGTGGATCTGCTATGGCTAGGTGAAGTTCACCTACACATTGCGCTGGCCTCATTTTGGCCCATGGCAACTGTAGCTACTATGTTAGTGGTCGAACTCAGAAAGCCTTGCATTTTCCTTTAAGTACGTTGTCAGTGTGCTAATGTTACATTTCGTTACCAACTTCGTGAAGAGTGGTTTTGGTGGTTTCAAAATATTTAACGCGAATATCTTGGTAAAGCTTGCAATTGCCCACGTGATGATTTGTTGTTTCATCCATTAGGCTACATCTTGGAGACAAAGAAGACTCAGCACGACGTGCAGTTTTCTTGTGCTGTTGTAGATTGCAGTGCCCGATTAAAACTTGCACTACTCTATTTAATCGAGGCCTCTTAAAGTTAAGGACACGTATTTTTAGTCCTGAAAACGTCCAACCTACTGACTCCTTCATCCTCAAGCAATCTTTCCGTTTGTTCTTTATAGATTTCCATCTATCTTTGGACCAATCCTTAACCGTGCTAATACAACTGGCATACGAGACTGTAATAAAAGGTTCAGGACCACGCATTTATTTTAGATCCTGGTTTGGCTACGTAATCTGCCACTTCGTTGCCATATACCCCTGCATGACCAGGAATTCAAGCAATACTGGCGTGGTTTTGTTTTCCGAACCGATTTAGGTTTCTAATGCAGTTGAGCACTGAAATTGACGTTACAGTGCACTTTATAAGTTCTTTGATAGCTGCCTGACTATCAACCAGGACAACAAGGCTTTGATTCTTCGTTTTTTTTTAAAAGCAGGTTCTTTTCCACTTCTGAAATGGCTAAGACTTCTGTCTGGAACAAGGTGCTATGTATTCCAAGGTGGAAAAATGCTTGTTTTAGGGAGTTGTTTGGATATTTTCCATAAACACCCCGATATTTTCCATAAACACCTCCATAAACATGCATCAGTGTAAACCTTGACGGTGTTCAGATTGAGAACGCTTTCAGATCCGATAGCAATCTTTTTATCCACAATATGACATTTGAAATTTCTTTCAAATACCTTAGTTTTCTTCATTCGGTCAGCTGGCATTTGCAGCAGAGGTAAGAATCTTCTAGCCTCATTGCAAACATCAACATGACTTTTCGTTTTCCCAAAGGAACCAATTGGGTTGACATGCCAGAGCCCACTAACAGTTATTCTGTATGACCCTCGCACTGCCTTAGCCAATAAGAATTCCACAACGGGAGTTATGTTGAGCAATATTTCCAGAGCACGAGTAGGGGTGCCAGGAAAAGCTGATAAAATCATTAGGCAAGCAAATTTCAGCAACTTCGTGAGTTTTCTCACTTGATACTTCTTGTTGAGACCTCCGGCCCAGGACACACATGGATGCGACGTGATTGGACTTATCATAGCGATGTATATCCTTTTCATCACAGACGGTTTTATTCCCCACGTTTCACCCACAATTTGTGTACATTGCATTAGTGCTGTAGTTGCTTTGCAGATAATTCTGGTAAACTGTGCTATTCCAAGTTAGTTTGCTGTCCAGAGTAACACCTAACAGCTTTGCGTCCTTGGAAAGTTCAAGTTTTGAACCAATCATTGGCAAGGAACGCAAATCTGGATTCCGTTTGAGAGTGAACTACATAATTTCGGTTTTCCTGCAGCTAAGCTGTAGCTCTTGTTTCGAAGCCCAGTTGGCAGCAGTATTTATTGCTTTCTGGGTCATACCTCTGATCCAAAGCATATCAGCATCAGCGATCAACACTGCTAGATCATCGGCATAGGCTTGAACATAAAAGCCCTTACTACGTAACTCTAGCAACAGGCTGTTTAAGGCAAAGTTCCACAGGATACTACCTTGTAGGTTTTCTTTCACCACTTCCTTTTTATCTCCATATGACTCTACTTGGACTGTGCGATGTTTCAGCAAATTTTCTATCCTTGAGCTGAGAATCTTAGACATGCCCAGCCCTCACAGTGCCGCAATAAAGCCATTGAAGGTGACATTGTCGAAAGCACCAACAATATCCAGGAAAATACCCAAAGCCGACTTTTTTCTAACAAGGCAATACACTACACAGCGCACAAATTCATGAAAAGCAGTTTCCGTAGAAATACCTGCGCGAAATCCGTACTGCGATGAAAAAAGCTTTGCCTGCTCGTTATTATCTTTATTAGTATGATACAGAATTAGTCTTTCCAACCATTTCAGTTGGAAAGAAGTAAAAGTGATTAAATCAGAGGATTTAGCTTCAAAATAGCTTTCCTTTTCGGGTTTGGAGAGAAATATACCTGTGTCTTCTTTCTATGCCAATGGCACATAGATGTGTCACAGGCATGCTTAAAAATGGCATGGGAATATTCAATCAGTTAATTCTAACCTTTCTGTAACAGTACAGGATAAAATCCGTCTGACTCTGGAGCTTTGAATGGTTGAAATTTGTTAATAGCTGCTTCCATACGGTCGAATGAGCATATGTTTGTAATCATTTTAGTGTTTTCAGGTCTCATGAATGGATTTTCCACTAAATCGTACGTGATTGCATGATATTCTGTCTGCTGGCTACCCGGTGATAAGATATATCAAGCAGATAGTTTGAAGTTTCTAGTGGAGACATTGTGAATTGTCCGTTGAGTTTAATTGCGTAGCTAACACGCACTGTTTCATTCCTTTGAATAATCTTAACCAGCCGGGCCGTTGGTATTTGACTATTGACGCTCTCTGCACAGCTATGCCACGAATTGCGCTATTCTCTTCAGACAGCTTTTTTGAAATAGGATAGGGCGAGCTTTTGAGCCTCCCAATCTTCTTCTTGTTTTGTTTTAATGGCTTTTTTCCAACCTCGGGGAGCCTTTTTTCGAAGGCTTGCTACCTCAGAATTTCACCAGATGTTATCGTTTTTTTAGAAGCGACTTTCGCATAGGGCATGTAACTTCATATGGTTTAGTTATTACTGAATGAACTTTGTTTGCCAGCAGATCAGGAGAAGAAGGTAGTGGTGATAAAATTCTTTCATTTAATTTTTGTAGAGTTCGTCTCCATACTTGTTCCAGCACGAGCGACGAACATTTCGAAACATTTAATCTGGTTATGGATTCTGCTTTTAAGTGTTTTTACGAGTTTTTACAGCGTGTTTTTAAAGAAATTTCCAAAAAAAGTGCATTTCTAAAAATTGCAATATCTCAAAAACTACAAACGCAAAAGAAAAAGTTTAAACATGAAAGTTATCAGAAAAAAAGGTGCAGTTCTCAATTACCTAGTAGTTTTTGTTAATTTTTGTGGTTGAGCGAGCTTTATTTGCGAAAATAGACAAAAAAATGAAAAAAATTACCAAATTTTTGAACATTTCAGAAGTCTAACACTTTTTTTCGTTAAAAAAATAAAGTAAACTCGATTTAGGGACTTTCCCAAACTAGTTATAGTATTGTGCAAATTAATTGACTCTTTGCAAAAAAACATTTTTTCAATTTACTTTTATTTCAAAGCATCAACAACTCTTTTCAATGGAACACATGACTACCTCTATTTGTAATCTACTTCTTAACTCGTTTGGGCATTGATTCTCTGATTTTTTTGCAGTTCTGAGTGATTCTTCGGTCGCGGTATCACACGTCAAATATAGCATTAATGAGCTTCGCTTGAGTTGTTCAATCCCTTTTTAAGAGGCGAGTTTTTACTATACTCCACAAATTTTCATTTGGGTTTAAATCGAACGAATTGCCAAATTCCCAGGCCAATCAAGAACCTTGATGTGATTTTCTTCAAAAAATTTTGATATTGAAAGAAGCAAAGGTGAAAAAGTTAGATAGTGTCATACTAATTAGGGTGTAAAGCACCCTCTTCAAGAAAATCTTTTTTGGGATTTTCAGCTTTAAACGTATTGGATCTCTTTTCCCTGTTCAAGGGATGATGAATGCCGACAAACATATTGAAGAAATTTAAAGTAAAGTGGGTTGGAAATATCAATTAGTAATCGGTAATCGATACTACATTCTGTGCTTTTCTGCTATCAATTATCGTAGATGCTTTGCTTTCAATTTTTTCTATCGATTATGGCCTTTTCTATGCTTTTTGCGTACATTTTATCGCTTGGTTAAATCTTTAAACTTTACTTTTGTTCTTGTTGAGCCTGCCTAAACTTACATCATTTCGTTTCTCTTATGTTATATTGCTCTTTATAATACTATCCCAAAAGTGCATTTTTTTATCCTTGATAGTACGGGTAATAATAGCTTTTCCACTCGCAAGTTTCATTTAGTGGTCAATACGGCAAAAATTTTAGTGCAGCCTTTTGCAAAATAGAATAAAAATTTTTGTTCGCATTTCGGCATCAATAACTAATCTTTGCTTTTTGTTTCTGATATCTTGCTTTTTGTTTCTTTACTTCAATTTTTGTTTTTTGTGTGAACTATCAATTCGTCTTTGCTTTTAAACAGAACGACTTCCAACCCTGGGATAACGGTATGGAAAGAGCTTTTCAAAACGGAGAAGAGAATTTTCAGTAAAACGTGACTCCCTGCCATTCTACAAAAAAAAATTTTTTTTGAAGAAAATCACATTAAGGTTCTTCACTGGTTTGGAAATTTGCCTGACTTAAACGAAATCGAAAGTTGGCGGAGTATAGCTAAAACTCGCCTCTTAAAATGGGATTAAACAACCCAAACGACGAAGCTCATTAATGTTATAATTGACGTGTGACACCGCCACAGGAAATCACTCAGAATTTCGAAAAACTTGATGAATCAATGCCAAAACGAGTCAAGGAGTGGACTACAAATAGAGGTGGCCAGTAGCGTAGGCAGAATTTTCGAAAGGGGGGGGGGGGGGGGGGCAGGAAATTAGAAAATAATGAAGACCAAAAGAAAAATTTCGCCACTCAGAATTAGTCTGTTTTCCTGCCCAAATTCAGATGAAGACCACAAAAACATCTTCACTCAAAAGTAGTCCGGTTTTTGGCTCAAAATTAGGTGAAGACAAAAAAAAAGAAGGTCTTTACCCAGATTCTGTTCTTTTGTGTGCTCAAACTTTCTTCCCAAGTTACAAAAGGAGGGGGGCTTGCCACAGTTTCGCATACTATTCTATGCTAATTATACTATTCTGGTAACCCAAAGGGGGGGCATGGTGCCATGCCCCTTCCCCCTAAATACGCCTCTGGAGGTGGCCATTTCTTCTATTGAAAATATAGTTGTTGTTGCTTTGAAATGAAAATAAATTGAAAAAATGAATTTTTTGTGTTTTTTTTTTGCAGTGAGTCAATTAATTTGCACAATACTGTAAACAATTCTAGCCATTCACAATATGTAAGTTATGGTGGTTATAGCTTCTTGAACTAATGAGAGGTAAACAGTAAATTTTGTAAACGTAGAATAACTGCCTAATGAGTTATCAGAAGTTTTGAAGCACTGAGATTACTACTAGCATTTGTTTCTTTTTAGGAAAGTTTGTTGATAAAGATTGATAGACCTAGGCCTATGTCTAGAAATACTGAATGTGTACTTACACACTAGGCTATTCATAACAATAATGAAGATCTGTTTTTTTTTACTGATAAATTTTCTGGAAATGTTGAAGGGTTGGGGATCAGGAAGAGTGGGAGAGTTGCCCTATTTTTTATTTCTTTCTTTTTAGGAAAGTTTGTTGATAGACCTAGGCCTATGTCTAGAAATAGCACGGTACCTCTACACTAGGCTATCCAACACAATAATGATGAAAATCTGTTTTCTTACTAATAAAATTTTCGGAAGTGTTAAAAGGTTGGGGTTCAGGAAAAGTGGAAGGTTGCCCCACACTAGCCCCAACTCTTTAACACTCTCGTTGTTATTTTTTGTATTGGTGCCATACAATTGAAATGGATTATGCCATGGTCAAAACAAAAGGATTAGTTTTTGTGATTTGGAAGTAGTATTTGTCCTTTTTTAAAAAACTTTCAAAAAAAGTGTTTTTTTTTTCAAAGTAAAGTTTTCGAAAAAAATCAAATGCAACCACCCATATTTTTTGTATTTTGTGAAAGTTTATGTATTAAGTTAATCAGAAATACCAAACAAAGGAAGGTGGAACTACAATTTTACGATTTTTTTAATGATTCTAAAATACAACCTTTTGGGCCACTATAGTGGCCCTTGGCACTTAAATGGTTAACCTGGAATCTAATATACATGTGATCCGAGAATGATGGCACGTTGCTTACATGCAAGCCAACTACTCGGTTCCAAGCACACCCGTTCACTAAGATTAAGTCTAGAACTTCTTCGCGCGTTTTAGTTCTGAATGTTGGTTTATTACCTACATTACAGAAATTCAGGTCTGCACTAGCTCAATACGCTAGCTGATCCTCTCCTTGAGGGTTTGTGTTGGAGGATCCCCATATAGTGTGATTGCATTTGCATCGGTTTATTCAATAGTAAGGATTTGTTTATTTTCTGTGAAGACTAAGAGATCTCTCAGGAAATTGGGCGGAGCGAATTCTTCCGCTGCCATGTATGCCGATACAAAAATAAAACAGTCTCAAATACGACACACATTCTTCAGTCTAACTGTGACAGTATCCTCATCTGAAAACATTGGGATTAGAAAACAACTGAGAATAGGAGTAGCATAAATTAACGCCTAAAACGATTACCCTATTTCAACACTTTGAAAGAGGTTCTAGCCTTGCAGCTTGCTTCTGATTTTAGTGGCATGTGTCCATGGTTCTTGAGCTAAAACTAACCTTGTACGTACGTTTTTTATTACTTCACACATGTTATAGCTAGCAGCTTTACATCTATGTAGGTTAATTTGCCAGCACTCTAAATTATGACAAGATAAGTTAGGTGCTGTAGTGGCTTTACTTGATTTATCAATTTGTCCACTATAATCCTGAACCATACGTATCTACAAGATAGATGTACTCAAGCAGAGCGATTTATTCTTAGAACAACTGATTGTGCTACTTCCTATTGCAGAGAAAGCTCTGACCTCTATGAACTAGAAGTCGACGGCTTCTCTGTTCCTGCCGAAGTGCCAGGCTCAGCTGCATTCATTATTGCCTCTCAAGTGTCACATTCCTTTGGTGATCGCGATGATGCCTCCGGGTTCTGATACTGCTTGGCACCTTTTTTTTCAAAAACCGCACCCTTTGATAACTGTCATAGGGATTTTACTGCAAGTTTTTAAGCGAGGTTAGCGAAGGTTCCCGAACAGATGCTACATGTAGCACCCCATGTCTCCCTTCTCAAAATGCTTTCCAAATCCTTGTGACTGATTTACGCATTGCAACGGGAAACCAGCTTAAGCCTTCATCCTCTAGTAACCAGATTCCGAAGGTTTTGGCTGGAAGCAAATCTTCCGAGCCTTTTGCATCGTAGCTTTGATGACTTACCAAGGACGGTGCAATGGCCTCAATCACATGTTTTGCCCACTCCAAGATCTTCCCATCAGGGCATGGTATGGAATGGAATGGAACGGAAATTTTGGTATGGAATATGGAAGATGCCAGAATGACGAGGAGTTAGTCATTCAAAACTTACGCAGGAAACCGCACTCAAGCGTAACAGTACGTCACTTTCGTAAGCGAAAAAGGTGCTGCCACGTAATTGTTATCTTTCAGGTTGGCATCGCTGCCCCAACCCTAACTGCAATGCTGCTGCCACGTAATTGCTCTCCCTCAGGCTGGCATCGCTGTCCCAACCCTAACTGTAATGTAAGATTTTAAAGCAAAAATAAGATTGCTCCGACATTTCCTCTCCCGTTCCTGCACACTGCGTCTATACTTCGTATTCTTCCATTCAGCACGTTCGTTACCAAAGCGCGAATTGAATCCGGGTGCGATGGTTGGAAGCCGAGCACGATAACCACTACACTACGCAGCTTGCAACAATGCAATGACAAAATGTTGTATTTAAACGAAATGTATGAGATAAAGGTAATAGCACGTGCGTGACTTTTGCATGACTAGCTTCTACTGCCAGAATGAAATGGAATGGAAGCCACTCTTCCATACTTCCATACCAATTCCATACTAGATTTTGTGCATTTTTTACAGAAAAATGTAATGCGGATGTCGGGCAGTGATAAATAACATAGTCGCAGAAGTATTCAACTTCAATATCTACGCGTATTATTTGTCGACAAATAGTAAAACTTTGGTTGTTTATATTGCACAAACAGTGTTTGTATTACATCATTGTAAAAACATTGCAATTTGCACATTTATGTTATAGTTGACGACTTTGACAGGTTTGCCTTTTTTTTTGAGATTGACAATTTTTCAAGTGCTAAATTTTTTTTGCTTAGTTTGCTTACATCGTAACAAAAACTCGTATTTGCTATTTCGTTCCCGTTTTAGCTAAATTTATTTATGTTTTTAGTTTTTAAGCTTATAATAATTTTTTGGTGTTAAGGCTTGGTATTTCTATTACGGTAAATGTTCTTTAGCAGTTTGGTTACGACAAATTTTATTGTTAATGTGAGAGCAAACTTGTACATTAATCAATAAACCATACGGGTAATCAAGAGGCCCAGGCCCTTTGCCTCACCTCCAATTGAAACGCTATCAATGATAAAAATGATGACACAAAGCCAATTTGTTTAGTTTCTTTTAGCATTTTTCAAGTGCAACAGTACAAGCGTACAACAGCAATTATCAGTAACTTAATATTGACCACCAGGGGGCCTGGGCCCTCTGAATTTAAATTTTTGCCATCAAATTTAATTGTCCTAGCCGGGAGAAATTCACTGTTTTTGTTCTAAAAGGTGTAATCTCAAGCCGTCAGCTAACTTTTATATTGCAATAACATAATTATTAACTATTTATTGCATCTAATGTACCAACTTTAAATAACTTTAAATTCTACCTTCACCAC
The DNA here is from genome assembly GCA_963965965.1 of Trididemnum nubilum. Lineage (NCBI taxonomy): Eukaryota > Metazoa > Chordata > Ascidiacea > Aplousobranchia > Didemnidae > Trididemnum > Trididemnum nubilum. Next base: position 23,946,971 of record OZ014483.1, read on the forward strand.
TTACTAACTTTAAATAACAATCCACCTCCATCTCGTTAGTTTTCACGCGACAAAATGCTTTTGAAAAAATCTCTTTAGGGGAAATGCTTTTTGAACAAATTATTGAATTTGAATCAAGGATGCCTGGGCTCCTGGTGGTACATATTCCTAAAACTGGTTATTTTCATGACAAAACAAAAAGCTTCAAGGCAAATCTTCGAGTGAATGATTTAATGCTACAAATGATGCAGAAAGCAATGTACCTTTACTTTGGTGGCCAAAATCACAAAATTTAAACCCAAAATGCAAGAATTTAAACGTGTTTTGGATTTGATCTGAAGTGAAAGGAGGGATTTGTTCAACTAGCTTTCAAATCTCAAAAATTTTGTTCTTTCAAATGGCTCTGAAGAAGTGTGAAATGTGATCCAAACAGGTTTGGAAAAATTATAATGTAATTGGCAAAATTGTAATTAATTACACAAATTTGCTGTAGTTGTAACTGAAAATTTTCCCAAGTCGATAATTGCAATTGTAATTGAAAATTTTTCTGCTTATTTTAAATTACAATTACTCAAGTATTCACTAAGATAGATGATAACGAAATGTGTTTGAATAATATCAATTTTTCTCCGTTTGCAAATCGATATCGACATTTTCTACCGGTTGCAATCACATTTGACGTCACAAACCGAAAATCAAAGTGGGTAAAGAATAATTAGAGTTAGTTATAGAGATGGAGTTAATCATATTCATGACCTTAACGTAGCACCTACTTTAATCATAATTAGCACTAACTTTTAGACAAAAAATAGCCTAACATAGAATTGGCCTATGACGTCAGATTTGACTGTAACCGATGGTAACTAACCATATGTAACCATTGGTGTAGCCAAGATTTTGATTGGGGTTGGTCTAAACCACAAATTACATGCATTGACGTCATCAGAAATTTTCAAAAGAGGAACTTTTTTTGGGTCAAAATATAGTAGAATGGAAGATCCAAAGCTTTGCTTGTTGTTGGCAATTAACAAGGATTTTTTTAAAGGTAGAAGTAAACTATTAGCTAAAAGGTGCGATTGTCTAACTTGGGAGATGTGTTGAGTAAGTTGATGTTACTCAAACACATCACAGACGTGGGTCTGGGGGCGTGGCTTCCAGCCGCCATAAACTTTAGGGGTCTGGGGACGAAGCCCCCCAGCAGCTGGACCATTTTTGTAAAGTTTTGAAATAAAAGGCTATTTTTATGCCATTGGATCCACATTTCGCACGCGTTTTCAGCCATTTAAAAGAACTAGATTTTTAACATTTGAAAGCCAATCGAAAAAATTAAATTATTCACTTTTCCTTTTACTTGCAATTTAAGTCCAAACCACGCTTAAAATCTTGCAATTTGCTGTTGAATTTTAATTGTAAGTAATTTCTTTGGCCCTCTTAGGGGAAGTAAGAAACATTACCTCCTGCAATATTTTAGTAGTAAATAATAATTCACTTGAAAGTTTTCCTAAAAATTTTTTGTTTTGACATGAAATTAACCAGTTATTGGAGTACATGTACGGCCAGGGAGCCCAGCGCCCCCAATTCAAATTAAACATTTTGTTCAATGAGCATTTATCCTAGCTAATTTCTTTAAAAGTATTTTGTGCGTAAAAACTGGCAAGGTGGAGATGAATTATTTTTGAAAAATTGTACATTAAATGGTTGCGCTTACTAACCATGTTATTTCCAGGCCAGATTTACATTGCGCCGCGCCCCTAGCACTATGGGGATTTTTGCAACATCTTCCTGCCAAGTATTAGGTGAAGAACAAAAAAAGTCTTACCATCTGAGCGCGGGGCCCTAGCACTGTGCCGTATGGTAAATCTGTCCCTGGTTATTGCATTACGTTCATAAAAGGGTAAATGAGGGCCTGAGGTAGCAACTTTCAGGAAAAAAACCCTTAATAATTTTACCCAGGTTATACATTTCAATTGGTAGGCCAAATGGAATTGATGGGGACAGGCCTCACGGTCCGTCAATATTATTGGTATAATTAAACGCTAAAAGCAACCGAAAATGAAGAAAAAAGACTTTTTTCTCACATTTTTATCTTTGGTGGCGTTTCAAATGAGGAGGAACTCGGGCCTGTGGGCCCCTCTACTGGCTACGCCTACGATTGTTACTTCAATCCAATTTGTGATATTAACCCTATTTGTACCGGGATTTGCCTCCCCTCTTAGTTATTTTGATATAGCTCTTAAACTAAATAAAAGTTTTGCTTTGATGCACCCTGACTTTAAATCAAATTTAGTAACACACATTTTCAAAAACTTTGGGGTCAGCCGGATAATCGGAAGTAACGTCATTTTTGCCTTTGTCAGAGGCACCTAAAGAGTTTTATACAGCTTTGAGCACAATGTATGCTTATCAACACGCTTATTCTATTCATTGTACTGCGTATTCATTATCGCTGCTAATCTTTCGCAGGAATAAAATATTTTATTTACTGATAAATGCATTGCATCATCATTACGTCACTGATGACGTCATAATCCCAAAATTTTGCTTTTTCTGCTGTTTCTCGAAATAAACTGCGTTTGCATAGAAAAAATATTCATTTTTATCAGCTGTTGAATGATATAACGAAAATAAAACTGCAGTACTGTAAAATTTTGTGAATTATGTTATACCTCAGTCTCAAAAAGTTACAAATAATAATCAACACAATATATCAAAGATGACGTCATTATGCATGTGACGTCATCATGCATGTGACGTCATCATCTGCGGTGACTTTATCAGAGATGTCTTTGAAATAATAAATGTCCAAACTGAAAACAAGATTTAGCAACATTTAGACAAATTTGCATGCTGTTATAAGGATTTATTGGTTTTGATGACTTCATCATCGTTTTCGTGACGTCACAACCTCAAAACAATAATTTTTAAAAGTTTGACAAAAAATAGCTTCAACAAGTTTAATAATCTTACCTCTATCACTTATCAACCCCCCCCCACCCCCACGGTACAAATAGGGTGTAAAAATAGCCCGGTAGATATAGGGTTAAGATTTTGTGTGTTTTTTGCTTGTTTGTCCTTATGTGTATGTCAACGCGACACTAATTATTCTAGTTTGTAAGGTCATGCTAAATATGAGATATTATTGGTAAAAGTTAAAATAGTGTTAAATAGTAGTTGTAATTTGAAGTTGTAACGCACACAATTTCAACTTTTTTACAATTTTTAATTGTGTAAAAACTCATTTCCTTTGGCATAAATACTTACGGTATGTCACTATGGTTTGAATAAACCATAATGTTGCTAGAAGCGATATAAATTCAACAACATACTTGACAATTGCTTACAAACAAAATTATGTATTGCAAAAAATTAAAGTTGAACAACGATTGGTGGAAGAACAAGATTAGAGAAAAATGGGACTTTAATATGTTTGAAATAGAAATACAAAACAAATTCACCCTGTTGAAATAAGCAAAACTCGAGGCTTCGTATGTAAAGCAATTGTCGCAATGTTTTGAGAATCTTTTCTATGTAATAGTAAATAAAATTGTAATTGAATTAGAATTACTTGCTCTTGAATAATTGTAATTGCAATTGAAAATTTTGGGCTGTAATTGTTATTGTAATTAAGGAAAAAACAAGTAATTTTTCCAACCCTGGATCCAAATGGCATTAATATAGCCATTTTTTTCCAAAAACGTACAAAACCTTGCCCAACAGCTTGATGCTTTGCCCCCGAACTCTCATAGCCTCCAGCTGCTGGTGACTCCGCCCGTGGCCCATTCTGTAACATGTTTGAGGTGCACTAGTTTGCTCAGGACGTCTCCCAATTTTGATTGTTAGTAAAACTTTTTAACTTGCGGTTTTATGCCTTTCCCTTGAGCAAATACTTGTTACGTGCTAAATCCGACACCCAGCCTTTCATCTTTCATTCTTCGTTCCACAAAAAGTCTCTCTTTTCGAAAATTTCTGATAACGTCATTGCTTGTCATTTACGTTTTAGCCCTCGTCCCCAATCCAAAATTCTGGCTACGCCTATGCATTAAACCACGAGCAATATGCATGCCATATACCAGTTGTTGAACCTTAGTATTGTTGACGCGCCTTTACAAGCGGTTGCTTACAATATTGCAAAGGTGGAAAGCAGCAAAATATACGTTGCATTGCTTCCAGTCTAAAACTTCTTTGGTATGGACGTATGGAATGGAATATGAAAGAAAATTATAGTATGGAATAGAATATGGAATGGAAGATTTTTAGTATGGAATGAAAATGGAGTGGAAGAAAATAGCCAGTATGGAATATGGAAAAATCGTCTTCCATTCCATTTCATACCATGCCCTGCTTCTCATATCATCAGCATTTTATCTTCAAAGATAAAAGTGCGTTCGATACGGATGAGAAAACCAGAATCGGTTCGAAGAATCATTTTTGTGATAGAACTTTGAACCTCACGAAAATCCATGCTGTCCATACCAGCATATCCCCTTCAGATTCTTTTCTCGTTATATTTAATTTTTGATTGCTGGCTTTCACAGCCCCAGCATAGCTAGTTGGGGTGCTTGTGTCAGCTGCCGTTTTCTCGGCTTTGCCTCCTTGCATATCATGAGAGACTTCATTTCGTCTACGCTTCTGCAGCAGGTTTGTTGTAGACCGTAGCGTACGCAGGATTTTGAAAAAAGGGGGGGTAGGAACTTCAGAAAATTTGAGAAGAACAAAGATCAGAATGGGAGTTGTTTCACTCAAAATCAGTCCAAAAAAAAAAGGTCTTCACTCAAATTTAGTTCGATTTTTGGCCCAAAATTAGGTGAAGAACAAAAAATAAAAAAGATCTTTACTCAATTTAAGTCCGATTTCTTGCTCAAAATTTGGTGCTGGCAAAAGCAAAGGTCTTCGCCAAAGGTGGGCACTAGTCCGTTAATCGTTAATCCGTTAATAACGAAGCTAACTTTTTCATTAACTCGGTAATCCGTTAAAAAGTTTTTTCATGTTAACTGACTAAATTAACTTCCGTTAAGTTCTGTTAACTGACTAAAGTAACTTCCGTTAAGTTTTTTATCGTAAATATCTTGCACGATTCATTCATCGTACCAGTACAAACCAGTTTGCACTGGTAACACTTGTTGCGTATTAGCACGAGCTTTATACAAGAAAGGGAAGAAAGGAGCTCTCTTTGTGGCAAATAATAAGCTGCAGTTTCATAGGTCTATTAATTATCGCTGTTCACAATTTCCAAAGATTTTCCAATCGCAGCTTGGTTAGTGCATTTGAACTTATTTTTATCTTGAAACTAGATTAGACTGTGAAATGTACCTTCCAAACACAAAAAGACCACCTTAGCGATAAATATTTCCTTGCAATCAGCTCAACAGCGTAGATACGTGTTCTAGTAGCGAGTGAATAAAAAGAAATGTAAATTACACGCAAAATGTTAACGAATTAACGGACTTTATTAACTTCCGCTAATTAAAGCTGAAAATCACGGATTAACGTTTACGGAGGTGTGAAGTTTGTTAACGGACTAGTGGTTGACGAAGCTAACGTTTTGCATTAACTTGCCCACCTATGGTCTTCGCCTATTGCATTTGTGTGCTCAAAGCTTTCGCCCAAATTACACAGGGAGGGCCATGCCGCAATTTTGCATACTATTCTATGCTATTTATACTATGCTGGCGAATCAAAGGGGGGCCAAGGCCCAATGCCCACCTCTAAATACGCCCCTGGTTGTAGAGGATAAAGAATCCGAAGATTTTCTAGCCCTTTTGCTTTGACCGAAGGAGTAATCAGAAGACTACTGATCATGGTTGGCCAATGCCATAGCAGCCAAACCCTTCATCACACGCTTCTTTTGTTTTTCTCTTTCGTTTTTTCTTTCGTAGTTTTTACCTGCTTCACCTCAGACGTGCAAGCAATGTCAAAGTAATTGATTGGATTCTGAGGCTCCACAGGGGAAGTTGAGGTGGTATTCGGTTTCATAACCAACAATGCCATTTTGGTTTTTTGGCATTTGGGTTAGAAGGCGCAGATGGCCGAGTTTTATCTTTGTTGGCATTGTCACTCAAAAACTCCCTGATTCTTATTTGTGACAGCGCCACTTCTTCTGAATTTAAGGTACCATCCGTGTTACTTTTTTTTGTCTTTTATGTTCGACATCATTGTAGAGTTGGTTTTCTTTAAACTGAGACAAGTCCCAAAGACCAGATTATTCATACAAGCAGAACACTATGAACTGCCATTTCTACCGATGGCGACACCACCAACACAGCAAATGACGGACTTATCTCTAGATCAGTGGCCTGGGGGAGCCCTCCCCCAATACAGCTGCAGGCTCCTATCCAGGTGCCATTTGGAGCTACAAGCGAACGGGGATTTTCACACGCTGATGAATACGCAGTCCTATGTTGGCTAGATTAGGACCAGCATCATTTCTATCTTGTGGGCGCGACGGGCAGTTCGTTTTGTCCGCTATACCTTATACTCGCATTGACATTCCGTCACAGTATTGGCCAATCACCATATTATCCGGCATCCTGCTGTTGGCCTGCAAGTCAGGGGTCGAAAATTAGAAGGCGAGACTTCGCAGTAATAAGTTTTCGTTTTAGCTGTTGCCTGGTGGCTAATTTCTGCACCTCTTAACCTCGCCCATCTTCTGAATCATTGGCCGGTTGCCATTCCTTCAATTTGCCTGTGTTTCCACTATTTCCATTCCACCCGACACCACGTGGAGATCCGAAATTGAACTTGGTCGGGCTTGAGGTTGATATGATTCAATCAAAAGGGTTTAACACTTGAAAAAAGTATATGTTATAGTATAAACCAGAATTAAGTGATAATGCTTGAAAACAAATATTTTTGTCGAATTTGACGTAGCTAATAACGCCAAAAGTTGCACCAACGAAAACAGTCCGTTAAAATTTTATTGTTTTTTAACTATTTTTTGGTCTCCCTTCCCAACGTTATGTTTTTGCAGATTATTTGCAATCTACAGATTAATTTGCAACTGAATGTAACTGTGTTGTACCTAATTAGGACAAGCCGTTACCTCTCACCTTTAAAGCGACAAAAGTACATTTTTATGTTAAGGAGATATCTCTCTAGTTGACGAGCTTATTTCATTCGGATTGAAGAAGTCATTAGGATGATGAGGTCATCGAAAATCTAATTGCGTTTCAATTGTGTTTTGGCTATTCGCAATGAAACAATTTTCACCTTTTGTTAATTGTTACTCATCTATTCGCATTACAGTATTTTAAAAATCAATTATTATTTTCTTAAAAATAGCAAACATAATTGTTTTTTAATAATTGCTCAATGTTCAGAAAATGTAGTAATGTAAAAAACAAAACAAAAAAAAACAGAGTTTACTTTCCTTACAATTTAAGATTGCCACTTTTCAAAAGTGTCAAAAATGGTATAACGAAACAACTTGGAGATTCCAAGTTGGAGAGTTCCCCAAGCTTGGAGAGTTTCCCCAAAATTTGCGTTCAAGTTTTTTCGGTGTCGATGCGCTTGAGCTTAATGGCTTTGATAAATACCGCATTTGATTTAGATGGCCGACTTTTTTAATAAACTGTAAACTGTGACGTCGAGAAAACGCTTTTCTTGTAGCTTGTAGGTTTCTTGAGCAATTTCGTTTAGAAAGGGAATGTTAAATAACATACTCAATGATTATACAGTCTTCAATACTTTGCATTTCAATATCAGAATAGTGTGCTTACTGCTCAGGAATGAGAGAAGGCTTTAAAATGTGTCTAATATTAAATTCGTGCAACTTTGCTTATCTCTGTTAGTAGGAAGTAGGATAATAAGTTTGATATTGATGTAATAACTTATTACTTGAAAGACACGATAATCAAAGACCGTTTTATGTTATTATGTAATGAAGTGAAAGACTATTAACTTTGGTGAAGTAAATCTTTTTAACAAAATATTACCTGAATTGCAGCATAATGCGAATAAGATTAGTTAGAGGCACTTCAAACTGTACTGGTTTAAAGTTATTGATTGACCTTAATTGATTATTGTAAGTTTTCCAGATATTTAAATTGAAAAAGCGAGTATCCGCTAACCTGTTAAATTTAGTGAAACATGACAAACTAAGCGGTGTTTTTAAACTAGGTATTGATCAAATTATCAATGACAATTTTGCTGAAAGCAATTAGAAGGCTGTTTCCAAACGTAGTAAAGTTTTAAAGTTCAGTAAAATTTGGATATTGTCGTGAAGTCCCTGAATCACGCTTGCGATATCACCTTGAGATTCGTTACGTAATTGGCTAATTGCCTTTAAAATCAGCTTAAAACTCTCAAAACAACAACAGGAAATCAAAAATACAAACTTTTAGCCTCTTCTGGCTGGCTGACATTCTACGTTGATTATGGTGGGTTATGGTGGTCTACCTGAAGTGCCGTAACAAAGAATTTGCTTGTGACGTCATTTTGCTTTTAGTGTTAACACTAATGGCTGCCTTAAGAAAGATTATACCTTCATGAGCATGACTTCTAAAATATAACTGGGCGGAAGAAGGTTTAAAATTCATTCAAAGTCAATAAACTTTTGCACAAATTGCTGCCGTTAAGAAAGGTTGTACGTGAAAAAACACGAAACTGAGAAACGCAGGTTAAATTGCTTGAACACCAAAAAAAGTGCAAGCAAATAATTTTCTACCTTAGTTTCTCAATAAAAGTTTATGATTCAGAATGAAATATTAATTCATAATAGAGTTAATGGGATTAGGAATCCGGTTCGGTGCAAAGGCAGATACAACCTTTTACCTTTAACAGAATGTCAAGAATCATAATAATCACAAGCAGGGCATGGTATGGAATGGAAGACGGTTTTTCAATATTTTATACAGACAATTTTTCTTCCATTCCATTTCCATTCCATACTAAAAACCTTCCATTCCATGTTTTATTCCAAACTAAAATTATCTTCCATATTCCATTCCATACGTCCATACCAAAGAAGTTTCAGACTGGAAGCAATACAACGTATACAGTACTTTGCACCTTTGCAATGTTGTAAGCAACCACTTAGAAGGTGCGCGTAACAATACAAAGATGCAAAGAGTAGTATCTGGTATGCACATTCCACAAGGTTTAATGCATAGACGTAGCTAGGATTTTGGATGGGGAGCCAAACCGCAAATCACAAGCAATAATGTCATCAGAAATTTTCGAAAAGAGATAATTTTTATAGGACAAAAAATGAAAGATCAGAAGCTGGTTTGGCACGAAACCAGAAGTTTGTTCAAGGAGAAGGTAATGAGTAAATGAGTAAATTAGTGCAACTCAACGTATCACAGAAGGGGCCTGGTGACGTAATGAAGACGTAATGAGTAAATTTAAGGAGACGTAATGAGTAAATTAGTGCAACTCAACGTATCACAGAAGGGGCCTGGTGGCAAAGCCCCCAGCCGCCAGAAACTCTGACGGTCTTGGTGTGAAGCTCCCCGCTACTGAGCGATTTTTCACAATTTTTTGGAAAAAAATAGACATTTCAATACCATTTGAATCATAGTTCGCACACTTTCAGAGCCATTTGAAAAAAAAAATTTTTGATATTTGAAAGCCACTTAAAAAAATCCCTCCATTTCAGGTCAAGTCCAAAGCACGTTGAAAATTTGGATTTTGGCGTTAAATTTTGTTACTTGGCCTAGGTCAGGGAAAGCAAGGTATATTGCCTTCTGCAACATTTTTATCATTAAATAATTCACTCGAAGATTTGCCTTGAAGCTTTTTGTTTCGTCATAGAAATAACCAGTTTTAGGAATATATGTACAACCAGGGGCCCATGACCCCTCAATTCAAATTGAATACTTTATTCAATAAGCATTTCCTCTAGCTAGTTTTTTTTTCAAAAGTATTTTTTCGCGTAAAAGCTGGGGAGGTGGGGGTTGATTGTTATTTAAAGTTGGTTGGTGATGGATGTGAGTTTTAAAGCTATTTAAAGTTGGTACATTGGATGGAATAGATTGTTTCTAATCATGTTATTGCAGTATAAAAGTTAGCTGGGAGCCTAAATCATATTATTGCATAAAAAAGTCAGATGAAGGCCTTAGATTGCACTTTTTAGAAAAAAAAAATACTGAATTTCTTCCGTCCTGTACATTTAAATTGGTTGGCAAAGCTTTGAATTGAAAGGCACGGGCCCCTTGGTTGTCAATATTCATATTATTGCTAATTGCTGTAGATGTACGCGTGTACTGCTGCACTCGAAAAATGCTAAAAGAAACTGAAACTGAATAAACAATAGGCTTTTTGTCATCATTTTTATCATTGGAAGCATTTCAATTGGGGGTCTCGTGGGCCTGGGCTCCCTGGCAACACCTATGGTTTAATCATTACCATACAAATTAGTTTCTTCAGCAACTATAAAATTTGACATAACCAAACTGCTAGAGACCATTTACCTTTTTAAAAATACCAGCTTTTAACACCAAAAAGATTTACTATAAGCTAAAAAACTAAAAATATAAATAAAATTAGGCTGAAACGGGTATAAAATAGCAAATACGAATTTTCTTGATGATAGAAGGAAAAAAAAATTACGACTTGGCAAATTGTCAGTCTCAAAATAAAAACAAAAAAAGTCAAACCTGTCGACTTTGCAACATCAATGCTGCAAATTGCATTGTACTTACAAGATGTAATGCGTACACTGTTTGCGCAGTATTCACGACCAAAGTACCGCGATTCGCCGGCAAATAATACGCGTAGATATTGAAGTTGAATACTTCTGTGACAATATTATTTATCACTATCCGTCATCCGCATTACATTTTTCTATAAATACAATGCACAAAATCTAGTATGGAATTGGCATGAAAGTATCGTCGTAATTTTCATGGTCTTCAATGTCTGGTTCAGGCACAGTATATTAACTATACAGTATGTTCACTCAATTGTCAAAAATGTCCAGCATTTTTTGCCTGTGTTGCGTCATAAGGACTTTTTTGGGTGGGTCACGTCACTACATGGTGAAAAAAATGTTTCCAATTTTTTTCGATTATTTCAATATTGTATACTTTTTAAAAAAACTTTGGGTTTTTTTATGTGAATTAATAGACTTTGCGCTTGAGGAAAGCGCAGTGGGCGGGCGAACTGTTGCATTTGTGCTTTTTCAATTCTTAGAAATCGGCACGAAGCATGCTCGAAGATGTCGGGAGCCCACTATGACGTCATAATGGTTGTTAGAAATATACCAATTTCAAGTGTTTTAGTGCAATCGTTGATCTTAAATCAAAGCAAGGTCTTCTTGGCTGCTCAAGGTTTTTTATCGAAGTAGACGGTGGACGAGATGCATTTGTGACGTCATAATGCATATACATATTGTTTAATTTCGTATTCATGCTTGCTATTGGACTGCCTGATTTAGCCAAATGCCAATATTGAATAAATGAAAAACAGCTAAAAGAAATAAATTGGATCGAGTGAAAGATGTAATCGGGAGACCACTATGACATCACAAAGCTGTTACAAATTTGCCAATGTCAATTGATTTGACCGCAACATAATCCATCATACAGAACAAGGATTTGGGTGCAGCTAAGTTTTATAGGGAGTAAAAATGGTCGTGATCAACGCTTTCGTGTGTGACGTCATAATCCATTTAAGTTTTGTTTTAATTTCCTGTTCAAACTTGCTGTAGAACAGTCGCACTACAAGCTAATATAAGCATTGAATAAATTCAAGATAGTAATCGAAGTATGTAGTCGGGAGACCACTATGACGTCATAAAGCTGTTACAAATTTGCGAGTTTCGACTGAATTGACTGCAATTATTATCCATCATAAACAGAGGTGGAGTCCTCAAGGACGTCCTCGAGGACACATTTTGAAGTCCTTGGCCTTGGCCTCGAAGCCTCCAGTCCTTGGCCTCGAAGCCTTAGGTCCTCGAAAATTGCCCTGTCCTCGGCTCGAGGACAGCAATATTTTTTTTTACCGTTGAAATTTTGTTGTAAAACACAAGAAGCCTCGCGGAAAATTTGCGACCACCGTTTTTGTTTTTCTCAATTGGAGCATTGGCGTTGCCAGGGTAGGCAGAGGGGCCCGGGCCCCTCCTCAATCGAAATTTGCCAATGACAAAAATGTGACAAAAAAGCCGATTGTTTCTTCAGTTTCTTTTTAGCATTTTTTGCTTACAACAGTAACTAACAACAGTATGGAAAACCAGGGGCCCGGGCCTCCCTCAGTTCAATTTTTGCCAACCAATCAAATGCATAATCCAGGTAAAATTAAGGGTTTTTCTCTTAAAATTTGCTACCAAGGCCCTCATGTAACCTTTTTATAAACGTAATGCAACAACCAGAGCCGAATTTATTCTATGGCACAATGCCAGGGCCTCCCACTCAGATGGTGAGACTGATTTTTTTATCTTCACCTATTTTTGGCAGGAAGAACTTGCAAAAATCCCCAAAGTGCCAGGGGCCTAGCGCGATGTAAATCCGGCCCGGCAATAACATTGGTAGTAGGCGTAACCTTCTATTGTATCATTTTTCAATAACAATGCAATAATTCACCTCCACCTCGCCAGTTTTTACGCACAAAATACTTTTAAAAAAATTAGCCACGGAAAATGCTGATTGAGCAAACCATTGAACTGCAATTGAGGGGGGCCTGGGCCCCCTGGCCGAACAAATACTCCTATAACTGGTTATTTTCATGACAAAACAAAAATTTCAAAGGAAAATCTTCGAGTGGATTATTATTTACTGTATAAAATGTAACAAGAAACAATGCACCTTACTTCCCCCTACCTGGACCAAATCACTTACAATTAAAATTTAACACAAAAATGCAAGATGTTAAACGTATTTTGGACTTAAATTGCAAGAGAAAGGAGCATCAAACAATTTCATCTTTTGAATTGGCTTTCAAATTTTAAAAATTTAGTGCTTTCAAATGGCACTGAGCACGTGCGAAATGCGATTCAATGGGATTAAAATAGCTGTTTTTTCAAAAAACTTACAAAAAATAATGATAAGTCGCCCTCAGACCCCCGTCTGTGATACGTGATTTGTCTGTAATTCACCCCCAGACCCCGGTCTGTGATACGTTTGAGATACACTAGCTTTCCCAACACGTCTCCAAAGTTAGATATTTGCACTTTTCAACTATTACATAAGCCATCTCCTTTTGCAAAATTCTGGTCAAGTGCCAACCGGCAACGATTTCAAATCTTCTATCCTGTGATATCTTTGTCCCGCAAACAGTTTCTCTTTTGAAAATTTTTGATGACGTGATTGCATGTGATTCGTGCTTTGGGCCCCCCAACCAATCAAAAATTCTGGCCACGCGTATAAATTGGAGATTGCTTGAAAAACTTTTTTTGAAGACTTTTTTTGGAGAGCACTTGCGGCTGTGTCCTTGGTCCTTGGCCTCGAGCATTCCTGTCCTTGGCCTCGAGAGGGTCTGTCCTCGAAAAGGCTGTCCTTGGCCTCGGAATTTTTTTGTGTCCTTGGCCTTGGCCTCGAGCCTTGTGTCCTCGACTCCACCTCTGATCATGAATCATAACAAGGTTTTGCTTGCAGGTTGTAGTTGATTTTATATCGAGTAGAAGGAGTCTCAATCAACGTGTTCGTGTATGATGTCATAATGCATTTACGTTTGATCATAATAATTTTTTTACTGCTTGATCATAATTCATAACTTATCATTATTTTAATTTGTATGCAACAGTAACTTTGCTTACGCACTTCATGTCTGCAGCATGGCCAAGCGGAACTGAGCGCTAATTATTGCGTAAGCAATACTTCGACCCGAGTTCGATTACGGCTGCAGGCCGCCTGCTTCGACAAATACGCGGGTGGCTGGAGACTCGAAGAGCGCGAGCTCACTTCCCAGTCACCCTCTCCGTTCTTATTAAGTTCGTTGATTTGTAAATCCTCAGTAATAAATTCATAATCAGGGGTGCCGAAACCCGGGGGGGGGGGGGGATATATCCCTCAATAATTTGACTGTATCCCCCCTAATAGTTTGAGTATGGTCTACGTATGCATCCCCCCCAATAATTTGACTCTGGTGTGCATCTGAGTGTAGGTGTCCACTTGAATTTGGGGAAAAAAAGTGTTCCATTTTTTTTGAAAGACCTTTTTTTGGTCTTCACTTAATTTGCTCACCTGAACAAAATCGTGGTCGAGGTTCATCCCCCCCAATGTTGAAAATAGTGCAAAATTGGGATAAAATTGCAAACTATTCCCTCCAATGCTCAGCAAAGATCGGCATTCCTGTACATAATGTCATCTATTGGTAAGCAGGATCTATAGCTAACAGAGGTGGAGTCGAGGACACAAAGCTCGAGGCCAAGGCCAAGGACACAAAAAAAATCCGAGGCCAAGGCCAAGGACAGCTTTTCCGAGGACAGACCCTCTCGAGGCCAAGGACAGGAATGCTCGAGGCCAGGACCAAGGACACAAGCGCAAGTGCTCTCCAAAAAAAAAAAAAAAAAGAAAAGGTCTTCACAAAAATATTTTAAGCGATCTCCAAAAAAAAAAAAAGGTCTTCAGTCTTCACAAAAATTTTTCAAGCGATCTCCGAAAAAAAAAAAAGGTCTTCACAAAAATTTTTCAAGCGATCTCCACAAAAAAACGTTTTCCAAAAAAATTTTCAAGCGCTTCACAAAATTTTAACAATTCAAAAAATACTGCTGTTCTCGAGCCGAGGACAGGCCAATTTTCGAGGACTTGAGGCCTCGAGGCCAAGACCAAGGACTTCAAAATGTGTCCTCGAGGACTCTACCTCCGATAAATAAAGCAACGTATCACTGATCAGGAGGCTATAAAGTAAATATCGTATCTGTAGGCTATGGTAGTTTTGATTAAAAACAGTAAAGCCTTATTTAAAATAATAAAATTTTTAAACGTTTCGGACTTAGCTATGTCCATCATCAGTAAAAAGTAAAATCTTAAACAGTAAAAAAGTAAAGAACTAGTCTCGAATGAAAGTAGACACATTTCAGTACAAGTTGTACATAGCGCTGCAATTGAGTAAAACCTGCTAATGTAAACAATCTGCTGTTCCACTGCTAAACACACTAAGTAATTCTGTGATACTAGCACAGTGCAATGAATGAGAAAAGAGGAAAAAACAAAGAACACTCACGTGTTGAACAGATACAAAGTTATGGATGAGTGATCAACGTTTATGTCCGGTTTCAGTTTGTCGATGCTTAAAGTTTCTAAAATGAATAGCTTGGTTCAGTTCCTGGCAGTTCCAAGTATTTAGGTTTTGCAAAGTCAATTTTATGGTCGAAATTTTCGTTGAGGTGGTTGGTAACGTCTGTGTTTTTACATTTTTTGGAGCCGGGGTTGTGTTTGTTGAGTCGTGTAAGCATATTTCTGGCAGTCTCACCAATGTAGTTGCAGCCGCATGAGCAATGAATTTGATAGACCTCATTTGACCGATGTAGTAGTGCTTGACCTTCTTTGACTCGAAAAAAACTTTTTAATTTGAATGTGTTGTGAATAACTCTAACTTTGATTTCCCCATTTGTATTTGGCTGATTTGATTAAACGTATTAGTTTGATTAAATTATGATTTGATTAAAACGTATGGTAGTTTTTTTCACAATCACTCAGCTATAACCGTATTTAGCTCTGAACAAGAAAGTTTCGAAATCTTCCCGTAAGTTATCGTGCTTATGCTGCATTTATTATTTGCTTTTTCACACGAAAAAGTATGGCAAAGCTGTTGAACTAAAAGCATGGCAAAAACTGTTGAACAAAACGATTGACCATAATAGCCGAATAGAGCGGCATAGGCCTAGTTGTCTGATCATGGACTCTTTATCAGTGAACTGGAAACTAATGGTTTTGTATTTTTTCTTCTTGCTTAGTTTGTTTTAAAATATGCCGATTCGTCCAATCAGCGAGACTGTTTTCTTCACGGTTTGTTTATTCCACAAATACGTTTAATGAAATCAGCCGAATACGCGTGGCCTCAAAAAAAACAAAACTTTACAACAAAAGTATGCTTTTTTCTTTAACGGTCTTCTCTTTTTTTCCGCGCATCTGTCCCTATTCTACTAAATAAAGAGTCTCTGGCTTGACTGTACACCTAGCAAAGTAACTTGTGTTGTGTTTACTTGTTTATTGTAGCAATTAAGAACTACGATAGTAATCAAAGAGCATTTCTTTTTGAAGAATTTTGGGGCTATCAATGTCACTAGATAGCCTATTTTAATTACTATAGAAATCAAAACCATATCATTGAGAAGAACTCACCCTTAAAACTATTTTTAATCAATTAAAAGCAAATTATAATGCATGAAAGAAAAGAAAACGTAAATGCATTATGACATCACACACGAACGTGTTGATCTAAACTCCTTCTACTCGACATAAAATCGGCTGCAACCTGCAAGCAAAACCTTGTTATGATTTATGATGGATAATAATTGCAGTCAATTCAGTCGAAACTCGCAAATTTGTAACAGCTTTATGACGTCATAGTGGTCTCCCGACTACATACTTCGATTACTATCTTGAATTTATTCAATGCTTATATTAGCTTGTAGTGCGACTGTTCTACAGCAAGTTAGACTGATTCGGCATTCTGAAAAAGCGGACGTGTTTTTTTTCTCTCTTCAAAATAGCTCTGGAAATTCGCTTTTTGCGTTAAAAAAAACCATTTGTACTTTATCACGTCACAAGCTTATACAATGCCGAATCAAGATAGCCCAAAAATATCTAAGAAAGACTTGAGAAAGATAGAAGACAAAATTACCAAGCGAGTGATGGAAAACATTGGAAGTTTAGTGACAGAAAAATGCAAGGAAATATTGGAAAAACACTGCGTCAGCGATAGCCTTAGTGTACCTGCAACATCAGATTTGAACGCCATCAGTATTTCGATAGAATCGCTAAAACACGAACTCAAAGTTCTGAAGAATAGTACTGACCATACCATTGGAAGCGTGTCGTACCTCGCTCATGAGTATGACGACTTTTTGGAGAAAATTTCAAAAATATCAAGTATCAACGAAAGCCTGGCCAAAGAAATAAAATCTATAGAATGCAGACAGTTTAAATCAGAACAGCAACTGGACCAACTAGAACAGTACGGCCGAAGAGAAAATTTGGAGATTCATGGCATACCAGTAATGAGAAATGAAAATACCAACCAAATAATCAAGGCTGTTGCTAAATCCATTAATGTTGAGCTGAATGACAGTCAGATTTCCACTTCACATAGGTTAATTCAACCTCAATCGTCCTCTTCAAATTCCCAGCAACAAGCCAAAAACCATGTAAATCGTCAACCCCCTCCAATAATTGTCAGATTTAACAACCGAGACAAGAGAAATGAAATTTTTAGAAGAAGAAAAATGCTGAGACGAAATCCTGAAATGAGATCAATTTTTGCGTCAGAAACTGTTACCATCAAAGAAAATCTGACCACGTATAGAAAAATGATTTACGATGCGGCGAATTCGGCAAAGAAAGACCTAAATTTCAAGTTCTTGTGGACTTCCCAGGGCAGAATCCGTCTTAGGCGAGACTCGGTAAGTGAAGTAATAAATGTATCTTCACTTTCCGATCTTGATAGGATTGGTTATTCTGGTTCTGGGGGTCGAGTTATGTCAAAATTTTTGTAAAATGTTTTTTTTTCATTCTGTAGGCTTAGAATGTAACTTAACTCAAAATGGAGTGCCGTAATTTATGCTGTGACTGCGACTGTACGTGTTGTATTGCCAGATTGCTACCCTTTTCTTCCATAAGTGAACTGGAATTTCGTATATTAGGTAACAGCGTGGGTATGGATGACATAAATTATGTTGATTATTTTTCTCCCTCTAAATTAATCAAGATAGCTTCTGATTTACATAAAAATGATTTTTTTCTCTTACATTTTAATGTTCGAAGTTTGCCAAAAAACAAAGATAAAGTTGAAGAATTTTTTAATGGCATGAGTAGAATTCCAGACGCTATTGCTATTTCTGAAACGAAATTAAATGCAAATAGTGTGACTAATGTAAATATACCCAATTACACGTTTCTCCGTAAAGACTCACCGACTAATGCTGGAGGAGTTGGTCTTTATATAAAACAAAGCATGCAATTTCGCTTACGTAATGATTTATCTCTTAATGTCCAACACTGTGAAGACTTATGGATAGAACTAGAAACTAAACAAGCAAATATTATTCTCGCTGTAATATATCGACATCCTAATAAAACAATATCACACTTTCAAAACAAACTATGCAATACCTTAACTGATCTAGAAAACAAAAACTTCAATTATATTGTAAGCGGTGATATAAACATAAACTTCTTTGCAAAAAACAATGATATCATAGCTGATTATATAAATAATTTAACCATGATTGGCTGCAAAATGAAAATAAATAATCACACTAGGTTTGCTGATAAATGTAGGCCATCATTGCTTGACCATATCTACACAAACATAGCCAATAAAAGCGCAAACAGTGGGGTAGCGTTATACGAGTTATCTGACCATTTACCTATATTTTTTATTGTAAAAAACACCTCATGTAAGCCGAAATCTGAAACTAAATTTATTCGCTGCATGAAACAATTTAATCTTGAAAATTTCTTAGTAGATTTGCATACAAAAATGTCAAAAATTGAAATTAATTCTACTACAGCAAACATTGATGATGATGTCTCAAATATTACACTGGCGTTTAAATCTGTGCTAGATATTCGTGCCCCTCTAAGACCTCAAACTAGGAATGAAAGAAGGCTAAGTAAAAAGCCTTGGATCACTCAGGGAATCCTTAAATCAATAAAAACAAAAAACAAGCTTTTCAAAAAACTTTTCAAATCCAATAGTAATGAGGAAAAAATATTTTATAAAAAATATCTGAACAAATTGACCCATGTAAAACATGCTGCAAAACGCAGTTACTATAAAAAACTAATTAAAACTAACTCGAATAACTCGTCGCAAGCGTGGTCAGTTATAAAAGAAATTATTGATTGTAAACAACCTAACAAAAAATTGCCTTCGACTATATCAATCAACGATCAACAATTTGATACACACTCCAAATATTTTTTAGACCAACTATGCGATTATTTTGCTAATATTGGTGCTTCCATGTCCAACAAAATTACACAAAATGTTAATTCTTCCTTCAAAATTCACTCCAAACGCTGCGTTCATTCTTTTGCTCTACATGAAATAAATGAGCAAGATGTAAGTGCATGTATAAATAATATTAAAATGAACTCCGCACATGGTATTGATGAAATTCCTTCCAAATTTGTAAAAATGTCCAATTGCGTCTTGACACCAGTGCTTACAAAATTGTACAACAAATGCATAAAAATTGAAACTTTTCCAAAGTGTTTTAAAATGGCGTATGTTATTCCAATACCTAAAATTTCATCCCCTTGTACATTTGGAGATTTTCGACCGATCTCATTGCTTCCGGTATTTTCAAAAGTATTTGAAAAATTATTAGAAACCAAAATGACACAATTTGTGAACAAAAACAACATACTATCTCCTTCACAGTTTGGATTTAGAGAAAACAGCTCTACTGATCTAGCAATTACAACTTTTTATGATAAACTATTAACCAATATGAATAATGGCAAAGTCACTTGTTCAATTTTTCTTGATTTGAAAAAAGCCTTCGATTCTGTTAATATTGATATTTTACTAAAAAAGCTTCACCATTATGGTTTTCGAGGCCCTTCATTTAATTTATTGCAATCCTATCTTACAGATCGTGTGATTTGCACTAAAATAGGAAACAACGTATCTAAATTGTGTCCAGTTGAATTTGGAGTACCACAAGGTTCCGTTTTAGGCCCACTTCTATTTTCACTTTAAGTTTATGACCTTCCCAATGCGTCAAATCTAAAAACCACATTGTTTGCGGATGATACAAATTTACATATCTCTCATAAGAATATCAATATTCTTCAAGATAAGGTATCGGAAGAAATAAAAAAAATTGACCAGCGGATGAAACTAAACAAATTGACGATCAACTATCAAAAAAGCTGCTATATGCTGATTCGGAAAAAAAGTATCAAAACAACAAATTTCCAATTAAATATAGATCATCATCCTATTGATTTAAAAAATAGTATTAGGTATCTAGGTGTTCAATTAGACAAAGAATTAACGTGGAAGACTCACATTGATAATTTAGTAAAAAAACTTTCTAAAGTATGTGGAATGATTTATAGATTAAGATACTATGTTCCCTTATCAACATTACGAATAGTTTATTACAGTATGTTCCACTCACATGTGCAATATTCGATATTAAACTGGGGAAGAGCAGCCAAAAGAACTATCACAAACTCTCCATTTTGCAAAACAAAATTTTGAGAGCTTGTCTTTTCTGTCCACGTAGATATGACACAAATTTATTATATACCAGATTTAGAGTTTTAAAACTTGAAGATATGATTAAAATGGAATTTGCCAAATTTATTTTTAAATACAGTAACGATATGCTACCTAAGTCATTCGATAACTATTTCACCAAAATTGAAAATGTACATTATCACAATACACGACAAAAATATCGAAATGAGTATTTTCAACCTTCTGCTGAGACCGAAGCAGGGAAAAAAACCCTGCAATATATTGGCATAAACATATGGAAAACTATTCCAGAGGACTTCCGACATTGCTCGTTTACAAAATTTAAAAAATATAGCAAAAATTATTTTTTAGACAAATATTCTTGAACATGCTTTAGGTATAAAAAGTATTGTTGTTTTGAATATTAGATGTTTTTTTCCTTTGCTTTTAATTTCGTAAACTTACTACTAGTGAAACGAGTAGAACATGATTAATGGATTATTTATTCTTCTTTTTCCTTTCGTATGTTCCATCTTTTTTTCGGACAATATATGCAGTAAAACAATAAACCAACACCCCACGTTGCTACCTTTTATGCATTGCCTTTAAGGCATCGATAATTTAAAACTGGTCAAATTTGTTTCGTAATGATAACTTTTTTTTTAATAGAACTCTCCGCTGTAGCATGTTGCAATAGCGCTATTATTAAGACCTGTTGTAAGATAAACGTTTTTATTGTAAGATAAACATTTTTATTGTTAGATATTGGCTTCAGCTATTGATTGTATTTGCAGTTCTGAGTTGTAAGCTATTGTGCTGTGTAATTCTGATTGCGGATGTTCATTGTCTAATGCCCAATTTTGTATTTTTACGAGGATTTTATTGCCAATAGTAGTTGCCCATAACCGGCCTTTGATTCGTATTGCTATTTTGGAAAATCAAATTTATTTGGATGTACGTTCTGAGAACGGGTTTATTTGTCTTGGGTCTGATTGGCTGTAGCTGTGGTTTTAGAGTAGCAGCCCGGTTGTAGCTTTATTTGCTGCTGTAAAGGCTATGGCGGCAGCCGGTTAAGGTCGGGATGAATGTATTTGATTTTGGAGCATGTACTAGCAACCGAGCATTGTTATAAAACTTAACGTTTCAACTTTGTATCTTCTGTGTGCTTCCCTTTGCCTAACTGAGGTGGTTGTTGTAAATGTAAAGTGTCTTTTCCAAGAACTAGGTTTAGCACTGGGTGTGCAATGTGCGGGTTGTTCTACCGCAAACTTTTCTATTGTTTTAGACTACCGGTAGTACAACTATCTGTCAGTGCTTGTTTACACAGCCCATGCATCCCATGCTCCCAACAACTAAAAATGGATTTAACAGTTAAATATCTGAAGCTGGTGATAGTGTTGCCCAATAAAAAACTTTCTCTCATTGGTAGCAATTGGTGTTGAGAGCCGAATCGAGTCCTCAACGCCAAGGACCAGTAAAAAAATGTAACTGAAGAGGCGACCTCGCGTTCGTCAAATCGAATAAGATTGAGTGGTAGATGATGCGTAGTCGGCCAAAGGTGGGGGCCGGTTTTTTGTGGTATTAATTTTTTATGGTGGTTTTGGTTTCGGGGCGTCGTCGGCTATCGTGTCTTATTCAAGTAGACTTTCATATCTATTTGAGTGAGATATGATGGATGGCGATGGTTTGGGGTCGGTTTTGTCGTGGGTGGGTTGATTTTGCAGAGGGTTGGCTTTTGTTTTGGCTGGCTGAGCGTTATTTGCCATTCAATCTTATTCTCTCATTGGTGTAACAAAAAATTTGCAGTTTTATTGTTATTAGTGCTAACATTGTTCTATTTATGTATATTTCCTTCTTTTACAACTTTTCTCCTTAAATTGCTTGTAGTTTTAAAGTGTATCTTTCATAATAATCGGTAGATTATAATAATTATTATTATTTTTTTTTTGCATACCACTGAGCACTACACACATTCCAGAAATAAAATTTTGGCGTCTAAGATTTTTTTTTTAAAAAGTACTGTACCCCAAACAAGTCTTATTAATTTTGAATTTACAACTTCAAGTCGGCAGCACTGTCTAGTGTTTTTTTTTGTTTCCTTTACGTGTTGTGTTATTTATTTTCATTTTTTCAAATTAAGTTTACCGCCATAAGTGTAGAAGTATTGCCATAAAGGTGCAGTTGACCTAGATGACCTGGTGGTCTTTTCGCTGTGTCCTTCCTGCGTATTTTTGCGTATGGTTAAATAAACTTGACTAGACTTGACTTGAACAGGAAATTAAAACAAAACTTAAATGGATTATGACGTCACACACGAAAGCGTTGATCACGACCATTTTTACTCCCTATAAAACTTAGCTGCACCCAAATCCTTGTTCTGTATGATGGATTATGTTGCAGTCAAATCAATTGACATTGGCAAATTTGTAACAGCTTTGTGATGTCATAGTGGTCTCCCGATTACATCTTTCACTCGATCCAATTTATTTCTTTTAGCTGTTTTTCATTTATTCAATATTGGCATTTGGCTAAATCAGGCAGTCCAATAGCAAGCATGAATACGAAATTAAACAATATGTATATGCATTATGACGTCACAAATGCATCTCGTCCACCGTCTACTTCGATAAAAAACCTTGAGCAGCCAAGAAGACCTTGCTTTGATTTAAGATCAACGATTGCACTAAAACACTTGAAATTGGTATATTTCTAACAACCATTATGACGTCATAGTGGGCTCCCGACATCTTCGAGCATGCTTCGTGCCGATTTCTAAGAATTGAAAAAGCACAAATGCAACAGTTCGCCCGCCCACTGCGCTTTCCTCAAGCGCAAAGTCTATTAATTCACATAAAAAAACCCAAAGTTTTTTTAAAAAGTATACAATATTGAAATAATCGAAAAAAATTGGAAACATTTTTTTCACCATGTAGTGACGTGACCCACCCAAAAAAGTCCTTATGACGCAACACAGGCAAAAAAATGCTGGACATTTTAACAATGCATTTTGCTTTAAGTGAACCTACTGTATATATTAGTATACTGTGGTTCAGTTAAACAGTCTTTGATGAGCGATTCGTGATGGAGATTTCCGTAAAAATCACAATCCTTGAATGGAATGTGACCTTCTCTGTACAACTTGATGAGAGAATTTTGTACTTCACATCTGCGACATTTGGCTTCTCTTTGTTGTTGTGCATTTGTTACGTTTTTAACGCGTCCACATCTTTTTACTCGGTTGATAGTGAAAGAACTAAATTCCATATCATCAAGCTGATATTTGAAATATATCTTTGTCGGTTCATCTTTTTTATTTTGCTATCATTTCACTTTCATCCATGACATGCTCTCTTGATCGTCGACTGGTTTTCGACTTGTAAAACATTCCTCAGCTACTTCTTTGAAATCCAAAGCATCAGATGTATTCACTCCTATAATTTCATGGTTGGGTTCAGTACGTTTTGCTGAACGAACAGCAGTGTATCATTCTGATAGTGCGTAGATATCCGAATGTTTTGTAGCTCGCTCTATTGCGGAGTGTACGAAGTCACCCTCCATTTGAGAATGTCCACTATCAAAATATTTGTGGTTGATAGTCACTAATGGCAACTTCTGTACAGCATACAAGCACATAGTGGAGAAGTTGCAATTTTTTTGTTGCCCACTGCAAGTATCACTGTATAAGTTGATTTCTTTTATCAATGAAGGTAGAGTCTTCAGGTGGTCATAGACAAACGATGCAATTTTATTCGAGCCTCTTTTTACCAATCCTTTATGCCACACGTAGCACTTGGCTGCTTTAGATGCTATGTCGTATGTATACAGATAAATTGCATGTGGGCAATTTTTGGGTGTAATAAAGGTTTGATATCTTCATTTATGGCGTCTGCAAAACTTCTTGTAGGTCAAAGTTTATTGACCAAATGAAATCTGGATTTTCAATTGCACGTTACTTATCAATGGTCTTGTGCTGCCGTGTTTGCTCCTTTCGTGCTTGGTGCGCTTGATATTCGGTCATCACAGATTCTTTCTCAGATGGATCTGCCTTTTTATACGTGTATATCGCAAAGGCTGCACTCATCTTTGTTTGGTTTATGAAAACTGTAAATATGATCCGAATGGAAAATAGACCTGTAGAAAGAAATTTTCACTGAGTTTCGTCCCTCTTCACAGCGACCTCTGTACAGATTATACATTTTACTCAAGCTGAGGTTGCTGTTCAAGTTTTTGCGCAATGTCCTTTTTCTGCAGTAGTGAAACTCTAATGCAGGAAATGATTCGATTTGCAATTTCACAAAAGCTCAGACATGATCGCTAACTTTATTTCGAGGTCTGCTCTTTCCTCTACGATCTGGTGAAACAAAACCTTCAGTTGTAAAAGCATATCTATCAAGCTTGTCTTCAACAGCATAATACAATGTTTGCTGCTTGATATCAAAAGTATTTAAAAAAAATTGTTTGCAGACTTTGGTGGTTTCATTGTCTGACGTCAAAGGATATCGGTAGGGTTTGTTTCAGCGGGATTTTTTGATTGTTGTTGAGAGGCATTTTTTCGTAACTTGTACATTACGCACAATAAAATCACGTTACCGTGCATAATCTCCACTGTTCCAAAAAGCTTTGCAAGCTTTTAAGCGAGTTTTTTTTTTGTGAAATGTTTTGTGTGCTTGTAATGGCAATTGCACTGTGCAGGCTGTAACGTTTTGGTTGGTGTAAAGCTTGCTTTGACATCCGTCTACTGCTTACCGCAGCTTCGAGCTTTTTTCTCTTGTTTCTTGCCCTAGTACTTTCACCTTTTTTTTTCTTACGCCCTCTTTTTGTTCAGCATTAACACTTAACTGATCAGAAGTTGTAACGTTGGTGTTAAGATTATCATCATTAATCAATTGAAAGCCTCTTAAATTTGTTGAGTCCCCATTGGCTTCTGTCTCCATAACAATTTTTTTTTTCAAAATTGTGTAAATTTTGCGTTAGCAGATCATGCAGTATTTTGTAAAACCAACCAATTACCTTTGTTAAGTACTCCAGGCATTCGAACTATTCTAGTTATATTTAATTTCACACATACTGGAATTTTTTAATAATCCTTCATGCAGCGTTTTTGCGATCCAATGGTTTGCTATTTGGGATTCAACGGCGATTTCCAACACACATATATATCACTAATCGTATTACTAAATTTTTAGTCTCGAGTTTCAATAAATACTCTTGGAACGAGATAACCACACGCTACCAGCAGTGCCGTCGTCACACCAAACGAAGTGAAAGGGCCCTTGCCGAAAATGGGGTCACTATAAAATGGACTGAACTTTTGCACATAAAAACTGATATTTTAAAGCTACAATTTTGTATTTATCTTTGAAAAAAGATACATATAAGCCCGGCAGCGTTTATTAACTCGTTTCGCATGCGGCCGGTATAATCGCTTGAAAAATATGTCTGCAGGAGTGAATGCGACCAGAAGCGCAACCAGGGTTTTGCTAACAGAGAGGGGGCTTAAACCAAAGTAAATGTTTTTTGCACAAAAATTGTCTAATTTAGGTCCCGTGCTGAACAAACCGTTGCTATTCAAGCGTGTTACAGAGGGGGCTCAGCTGCTGTGTGATTTTTGCGATTTTGCGGCGAAAATAGCGATTTTAACTCCATTGAAATCACATTTCGCACTATTTAAAACCATATCAATAATTACATTAAATTGCTAATATTCAGAAGTCATTGAAAGATTTGTCAGTGAAAACAGATGAGTAGCACTTTTGTACTTCCGACCACCGCTTAATTTATCATAAATTAGGTTTCGGATGCACTAGTCACACTGTCTTCGCTAAATACTAGCATCCCAGATAGCAATTTCATCTGGCTCACATCCGGGCCAGACCAGGCATCATGTGTTTCGAGCAACCGGGGCCAGACCTGGCACCACTCAGCCAGATCTGTGCCTGGCCGAAGCCAGGTCGGGCGTGGTAAACGGGCCCCGATCTGGCATTAACATCTGGCCCTGACCGGGCAAGAGCGCACTTGTTGTTTGAGACAGATCAAATCCAGATCTGGACCCGACGTAAAAAGTTGTGACCAGCTCTCGTCCAGATCAACGCCAGCTATGGCATTCCACCTTAAAATCCAATACAGCTGGTTTTCAACATCTGGTCCTGATCGGGCATTAGAGCACTTGTTACTCGTGCCAGGTCAGATCCAGATCTGGCCCAGATAATAAACTTCAATGATCTGCGGCATTTTGACCGCTAAATTACGAAAGCGATTAGCTTTCGAATCAAAACTTTATTTCACAATACACAAGGCGATCACACAAACATTAGCAAAAAACGTGGGAAAGTGATAATTTCAAACTTGAATTTTAACAACCAAGTAGGACTCGAAACATTTTACTGATTTGCAATTGCGTCGAAATTAAAATTGCGTTAAAACGACTTTAGCACAAAATCAAGAGTTGTCATTTAGAGCTTAAATTAAAAATGATGCAAAAATTTCCATTAGAAAACGTAACCATGACAGATATACTAGGGTATTAATTTTTTTCTGTACTGTCAATGTCATCCCTGGCAATTGCATGAGATTCGGAACGTCTTTTCCTTCCGCCGTTACAATCTTTTGACCCGTCCAACCAATTCGTCACTGTGCTACGATAATCTCGTTCGCTGGCATCAGAATAAGATTGACGGAGAGCAGCTAAACACGAATATATCATGAGAAACTAAACACAAGAACAGAATGTTTTAATATAGCAGAAATCTAGCATAAATTGAGGAAGTGCGCATACAGCACAATACTTCAAGATATCTTGATTGTTTACTGTGCACTAAACAATGAAATTGTGATTAATTTGCCAAGTTCAAAGCACAATTTTACGCGATAGCACCGACTTTCGAGTACAGATACATAAAAATCAGAAACCGGAGCAGCAGCAAAACGATACTCATTCAGCTGTATTTAAATAACTTCTATAAGAGTAAGAACAACAAAAAATTTGTTGCACATATCAACGAACTCTCTTACACTCCGACTTGAGCTAACTATTTGCCAGCCAACTCAGTTAATGACCATCCACTTAATTGCGTAGATCAAGGGTCAACAACCTCCGGATCCGGCCCGCCAAGCACTTTCACTCAGCCTGTGCAATTTTATGCTTACATGGCCCAAGACCTTTTTTATGATTACAATTTACCAACAACCCCGCCGAACTGCTGTTTCCTTTCGAAGCAGGACATCCTGACGCGACCGACCTGACGCGAGACTTTTCACCCGGGAATTCTGACGCCATGGACATCCTGACATTAGGGTTAGAGTTAAGGTGAATTTACACAGTATCCGTTTTTCGTACGTTTTCGTTCGTTTTTTTACGTTTTTGCTTCTTCTTGAAAAAGTATGCGCTTTTTCATCCGCATTTTTATAAGTCCATATCCGCACTAAGTAGACTGTTGTATAAAGATAAAAAATTTTTTCAAAAGTTTTGTGTATGAAGGATAAGAGCGATATTTCAAAATAGAGCTGTACCTCTTTGCAAAAAAATTTTTTCGGAAAACTTTTGTTCAGTATGTGACTGTCTGGTTAGTGCGGATATGGACTTCTAAAAATGCGGATGAAAAAGCGCATACTTTTTCAAGAAGAAGCAAAAACGTAAAAAAACGGACGAAAACGTACGAAAAACGGATACTGTGTAAATTCACCTTTAGGGCGTCAGGATGTCCCTGACCTCAAGAATACCGGAGTGAACTTTCTCGCATCAGGTCGGTCGCGTCAGGATGTCGCGGACCCGTTTCCTTTGGTCACCGCCATTGAATCAGCTGTAAAGTGGCTAATTTTCGGCCAAGGACCTTTCTTTTTTTGGCATTGCCATTAAATCGGCTGTAAAATGCTTAATCCTTTTTTTGGGTCTATTGAAATGGTGATGGACCGCTGAAACCTTATTGGGTCTAAATGTCGCTCAAGAGACGAAAACGTTGCCGACCCCTGGTGTAGATAAATAACATTTGGTTAGATGCTAAAGATCGAGGAAAAGTCGATTCGACTGATAACTCTAGTAGCCACACACGCTAACAGATCGGGCCTTCCTTGGCTTTCCATTACTTTACCAAGGAAATAAAAATTAATGCCTCTTACCAAACATGACTTTGTTCAGTCGCAGCTGCAGAAACGCCTTCTTAGCCTGGGCTCCTTTGCCACTTAAGTTGCATTTTAAGGATAACTCCACAGCAAAGGTCTCTTCCAACCTTTTTCTTACAGTCTCTGCTGAAGATCTGCCATTAAAGGCAGTTAAATGCTCAACCTAAACAGAAGTGCAATCATTAAAATATTAGCAAGACAAGTTATATATTCGCTCTGTCTGGTAAAATACAAAAAAAATCGTTTCATTTAACGAAGTGGGTAATAGAAATGGTTCTAAATATTTAAAAAGCTTAAATAAACTTCATCCAATACCGCAATGCTAAACTTTAAATGTTCGCATGGGAAACTCGTTTAAAAATCCAGACGACATGATATCCGAATGTTTTTTGTCGCACAACAATTTTTTGAAATTTTTCTGTCTCGTTTTAATTTCTTCCAATGTATTGAAAATTCGTTCTAAAATGTTTTACTTGTGATAATGCAATGAACAAAAAAACTATAGTTAAATGAACTTCTGGATGAATAATTATATACAGGGTGCCTTCAGGCAGTATTTAAATGACAAGCTGAAAACTCAAAACATCCAAAGTTAAAAAAGTTGGAGGATGACTATTGATTACCAGTATGCTTTAAAGTCGCACAAACTTTTTTTAGTCTATATTCTTGATGTGAGCTCCATTTTTGTAAAGCATGCTTTTTCATGATTGCAGAAATTTTGTCATTGTTTTTAATGTCTCAACGAGATGATTTCCACAGCGAAAACTGCCACATTTATTTGACATCAGTGTGTTGGCATAGACGTTCCCCTTTGCTGCTCTGGAAACCACAAATCAAGTGGATTCAAGTCAAGACTGTCAGGGGCCAATCATAAAATTTGTGATAAAGATTTTTTTTGCAAGAGCTTCCAGGCATGACTTAACAAATCTGCGGTCTGCTGGGACCATACTAATTTAATGAATACGAGGCATCCACGACAGCTGACCGCCGCAAATTAACCCTAATGTTGGCACTTGACTTGGTTTGAAATATGGGGGGGCCGCTACCATTAACAGTCAACACTGAGCATAGGCTGTATCGCAATTTTTTAATGTTTTGAGCGCTTGACACAAACCTTTTTGCGCTACCCCTTTTGTTAAAGTCAAGTCACGTCTATCCTTTTTGTTTTGTGAATTTCACAAGTCTTCTGAATTTGTTCAAGTCACGCAAGCTATGCGAGGTTTTGCGCTATCCTGCATAAACCAAGCTAGCCCCAACTTTGCTTTTTTTTCACTTAATTGAACTTGTTTGTTCACTTAATAAGAGCACCATAAGTTGTAGACCACACTTACTCAAACAACAATACACAAAGCAACTTACCGAATATTGGTTCCAACCCAGAAATAAGATCAGCTGCTGAATTTTGAACTGGAGCATAACTGTAGCGAGTCTAGGTGCAATACAATCTGGAACTAAATACAAATGAAATAAAAACAGAGGTTGCAAGCTCTAGACACAAACATTGTGCGTTTTATGCAAATCCTCAGCGTTTCCTGGCCTTAGTTTATTCTGTGGCCGTCATCAATTAAAAGATACTGTAACAAACACAATAGACAGCCACAGGCTGCAGTTCAAAAGTTGACCTGATAAACAAAGTTCACTAGCATTTCTCCTTTATTCATAAAATGTTGCGCAATGCACATGTGTCCTTTCAAGCCGAGCCAAGTCAACTGACCGCGACAAACTGACCGCGAACAAACTGACAGCGAACCAACGGTTTCGTTACATTGATTTCGTCACAAAGTGAGGCTTTGGGCAAGATAGCTCTGGGGATAGTAAAAATATATTTAGAATCGCCCTTCTCAGCCAATCGGCGTTGCTCGCGGTCAGCTTGTTCGCAGTCAGTTTGTCGCGATCAGTTGTCGTGGACCCTTTTCAAGCTAGGAACTACATGAAAATAATCATGCAACTTTTCCTCCACTATCATAAATAAGATGCCATGATAAATAACAATAATTATCAGATTTTACAATAAGCACAGAGCTGGACAGCGCTGTTTCGAGCTTTTAGCTCTCATCGGCAGCCCTCAGCTATCTTTTCAAAGGTATTCCCAGCTGAACAAACATCTTGGCCAAACTGGCAAACCTTAATGGCTTGCAGAGAGGCAGATGCTTAGTAGGGAATAAACGATTTTTCACTTGTGGTACTTTAGAAAGAAGTGAAAAATCGCTGGATCCTTGTAGTAAGGACAGCCATAGGCTATCCTTACTACAAGGACTCCCCTCTGCGTGACCACGGAAATCAAAACTGCAACATCTTGACGTCCTTCGTGGTCGACTCCTGGGAAGCCATGTCAACTTCCACTGGCAGTTAGGTGGCCAGAACAACCACCAACCCTGCAGCTCCAATGATATTTCACATTGTAGCTCAAGTCAATTAAGCACAGAGCTGGACAGCGCTGTTTCGAGCTTTTAGCTCTCATCGGCAGCCCTCAGCTATCTTTTCAAAGGTATTCCCAGCTGAACAAACATCTTGGCCAAACTGGCAAACCTTAATGGCTTGCAGAGAGGCAGATGCTTAGTAGGGAATAAACGATTTTTCACTTGTGGTACTTTAGAAAGAAGTGAAAAATCGCTGGATCCTTGTAGTAAGGACAGCCATAGGCTATCCTTACTACAAGGACTCCCCTCTGCGTGACCACGGAAATCAAAACTGCAACATCTTGACGTCCTTCGTGGTCGACTCCTGGGAAGCCATGTCAACTTCCACTGGCAGTTAGGTGGCCAGAACAACCACCAACCCTGCAGCTCCAATGATATTTCACATTGTAGCTCAAGTCAGGTTGGTGGTTGTTCTGGCCACCTAACTGCCAGTGGAAGTTGACATGGCTTCCCAGGAGTCGACCACGAAGGACGTCAAGATGTTGCAGATTTTACAATAGTTAAGCTATACATAACTCTCAAAGTAACTCGATCACAGTCTTTCAACTTTCCAAAGTGCTAAATGGACAATGGGCTAGAGCCAGTTAACGATGCAGGAAGAACAGTTATAGAGTACCGTACAACCTGATCTATATATTAAGAAACAGCTGAATATTAGGCACACGCTCAATTATAAGAAATTTTTTAAAGTAACTCAGGTGCGTCTTTTACTCCAAAAAAAATCTGGGACTAGTTTGAGGCATTTGATGGGGCAGAGACAATGCACTATATGTGTAAACTGTCCTAGAGGTAAAGTAAGTTTTTATGCTATTGAGAAAGTTTACGACAGTCTAAAAAATCAGAACTATTTCTCAAAACAATAAAATCGTTTTAAAAATGTTCCTAGCATAACAAATTACATTTTTATTTGACATAATGCAATTTTTCAACATGATTGTTATAAGCAAATTTAGATATTGAGAATCATTTACATAAACAATGTTGAAAACCTGTAACTTTATGCCGCTGTACAATCTGCTAACCTATAATCTTGATTCGAAATGTTATGTCAATGCAAAGCAATCAACAATACAACTTTTAGTTCAAAATCAAAACATGTAAAACCGTGAAATTGTTAAAGGAGTCATAATCTAAATGTTGGTGAATTGCAGAATACAATTACAGAATAAAACAATTGCAGAATACTTTAGTAAATTAAATCTTACACTTTCGACTTTGCCAAATTTCCATCATCGGTTAATTCCAGATTGGAGAGATTTTCCAAATGATCAGTCTTTTCTTGGGCTTTGTTCCAATTATCTGCATGAAGTTAAGACTTTAATTTAAAGATTAAAAATTTTCAATATACTTTAAATCAGACTTTACACCACATCTACAAATTCTACATAAAGCAACAATATCTTACATATTTACTATTTGGTAGTATCTTTAATAAAATTATTATTGCAGTAAATTTTAGCGCTCATTTGCTGTTTAAAACAAGAAAAAAAAAACTTTTAAAAGACCTAGGACTTAAGCTCCAGTATTTTCTTTACAAACCAAAAAAATTTGCAGCCCTTTTACTTAAACTCGGTACAATTAAGCCACAGTTGTTGAATGTGACCAAACCTACATACCTGATCGAAACCACTCTTTGACTTGGAATATTTTACAATTTTTGGTTGGAATCTCTCCACTTTTAGCGGCACTTTTCACCTTTCATGCGTTCGTATGTGGAGGAAACGCAGCATAATTTTCTTGCAACCAATTTTTGGAATAACTGCCAAAGATTTATCTTTGATGAATTCCACCACAACATACTCCAAATCAAATTCTTGCTCCATCTTACGAATTTAAAACACTATACGTTTAATGATTGCTAAAAAGAATCAATATTAAATCAACTTAACCTGGTACGCTTTTTTTCCCTGTTATTTCCAGGGAATGTGATTTAATTTTCAATTTAAAAAGAGCTGAGGCATAAAACAAAAAAAGCCAGATAATTGAACAAACTAAGCAGTGCTTTATGAATTTATTTACAAATCTGAATATTTGACAGAAAAAAACAACCTATAGGTTATAATTGACACTCAGAATGTCTGACTAGTGGTTCACCCTAGCAAAAGTAATGGTGATCAAGTCAAATCACTACCGATATTACAGCAAAAAGGAAATGTCCCAACATTATATAATAAGAAATTTTAAAATGACAATTTTCAAATTTTGTATCCACTCATACAGTTGAAAGATGCAATTTACAATGAAGCACCAGTTGTAAAAAATGACCTGTACTAATAACACACATTTAGCTAAGCATTAGATATTGACACTTGTTAATTGGTAAGTATGTAAATAACTTTTAAGTATGTAAATAACCTTTAACAGCAACACTAAATTTCCACTATTCCGTTTGTTACCTGATTGTTTTAACATTTTTTTTTTCAGCGCAACTCCGAAGTTTATTCTCGACAAACAAGGCAATCAAACAATCTGCAGTTTCCTCTATTTAAAAAAAGCATATGCAAGCAGTCAATTAAATTAGTCGGTATCAAACTATGGAATGAAATACCCAATGAAATTAAACGATCAAAAATTTTAACTCAATTTAGAAAAAAAATGAAACAATATATTTTAATTATTAAATTACATCATTTTTATAATAGCATTATTTTCTCAAGCACTCTCGGGATCTCGCATCTTTATCCTTTTAGTTTGTTTATTGTTTTGTTTTTTTTGTTGGTTTTCCTTTTCATGCAGAGTCTCTGAATCGGTAGTTCCACTGTGAACTACCGATTAAAAGTCGTCTTTGGGCTTCTCATTGACACTGCGGCGTCGCATTTTATTTTATTTCGTTTTAATCAGTTTTGTAATATTTGACGCCAAAATAAATAAATCAATCAACTTTGTCAGATGCCAAAGCATACATTCACTTAAATACAAAATTGTCACATGCCGAAAACTTGGTAAGGCCTTGTTAATCCATGTGTAAAAAATGATTACAAATGATTCATGTGTGCTGTGAAAAAATAAAGTTTTATTTTGGTAAGCAGCACCACTTAAACTATTTAATGAAATAAGCCCTTCCGTGCTTAAAAGAAATAATGTAAAAAACTTGTTTTTACATTATTTAACTAAAACATTTTAATTCACCAACTCAAAATCCAACAAAAAGGTGTGATTGCATTATCGGTATTTGGTATGTGTATCAGGCTGCTGAAGTGCTGGGTAAGATATTACATATTGGTTGGCAGCATGGCCAAGACTAAGAGAGTAAAAGCATCCTTTTTACGATGGTTCTAATTGCTTAATCAAGGCTCAACCTACACCAGCATCCCCAGCAAGCCAATTTTTGGCAATGATACAATCAGCTTAAATTTGGAAAAGCAGACAAATTTTTTGAAAAATGACTTTTAGTATACTTTAATACTGAATTAGTGCAAAATTTAAGGCACATAAACATATTTTTAGTTTCGGGTAGGCCTACTGTAATTGTAATTACGTTTTATTCACTAAGTTGCCTTGGCCAGGAGACAGCGAATGGACCTTTCGATTTTCGAGACAAGCTGCCACCTGCTCACTTGTCAACCACACACGTCGGAGGCTTCACACTGTCCCTTTGATTGCTGAACGCCAAGCAGGGAAGCTGTGAATACCAACCACTTTTTATAGTCTTTGGTTTGACCCAATTGGGAATTGAACCGGAGTCTACCACTTCAGTAGCAGACGCTCTATCCACTTGACCACTGATCAGCAATAAATTGTTTTGAGAAAATTTAAGCACTTGTTGATTAAACAGAATGTTAAAAGGAACACTGACATGCACACAAGTCGCGTTGTTGCATCCTTGGATAAAGCACAATTATTTCAGCTAAGTAGCTTTAAAACAAGCAGCAAATTTACAAGAAAAGCCAAAGCAAATCAGAATTGGTCAACTTCTAAGCGAATTTTTCTAAAGGGTAAGTGCCATTGTTGCTTGGTTGCAATAAGATAAATATGCAACAAAACACAAATAATCGCCTAACCAATGCAGATATCAATTGATTAGATTGGCGTTAACTCCAACCTTCTTGACCAAGTCATTTCAGAGATTTTGCACTTTAAAACCAGTTTGATGACCGAAAGGTGCTTTTAAAGTTTCCTTGTCTCAATTCTAAGCAATCTTTGACTGGCGTGTATTGTTACTGAGCGACAGTAAACAAAATTTGTCTTCTTCCAACTAATTCAATATTTGTCAAAAAATCAGCGATTTCTTGGATTAAGGGCAATTAATTTCGGGTACACGACTTTTCGGCGCAACCATTTCGGCGCGGACCTTCTCAGCGCCAATATTTGGTGCTTTTTACTAACCCTAACCCAAAGCCCTAAATAAGTGAACTGTCAAATAGCACCGAATTGGAGCCGCAACGATCTGTGCAGAAATGTCTGGCAACGAAATAGGTGGTGCCGAAAAGACGTCATCCCTTAATTTTTGGCAATATGATAAACATAGCTTTAAAAAAGTCGACAAATTTGTACAAATATGACTTTGATATACAGTCGACTCTCTTTCATCAGACACATATTGTCAAGGAATGGAATTACTGCAAAAAATCATGGTCAATCATTGGAAGTTGACCAGTGTTCCCACTAAGCCGATGTTTTTCAGCGAATCGGCGATTTGTTGGAGCAAGGGTAAATATTTTTTGGCAATATGGTTAACAAAGCTTTAAAAAATTCTACAAATTTATGGAAATATGCCATTTGCTTTACTTTTAATACTGGATTGACACAAAATTTGGGTACATAAATGTCTTTTTAGAGCTTTGGGCACAATTGTTTTAAGATAATTTGGGCACTCGCCGACTAGCCTTAAAGTTAGAGGGAACACAGAAGTTGACTGTACCTACTTTAAAACTAAATTGGAATCGAGACAAAAATTACGGCTCATAAACATATTCTCAAAGCTTTGGGCACGACTATTTAAAAAAAATTAGGTACCTACATATTAGCAAAAATGTTAATGGAAACACTGCTTTAAACACAACAAAGGAGTCTCCTCATTATAATGTTTATTGACAACCTTAACATTTATAACATCTGTAATAATGATGATATATTGTTCACTGAAGAGATCAAACCGATTAACGCATAGCAACAAAGCTCAATGCTGTATCATAACCTAATTGCAACGCTGGCTTAAGATAGAACTGGGATGGCATCACCAATGTTACTAACTTCTGAGTTGCCAATAAACTTAAATTCAGGAGGTCCTACGTCGTATTTGAACTAAACTACCTCTGAAACAGTTTAATCATGAAGGATGGAGTTCACCACAATCTAATCTAATATGATTGCTCTGACATTAGGTACCGTAGACAGGGGTTACTTTCAACAATTTTGAGATTGTTTTTGTAATCATTCAATACTGCCAACTACATAATTATATTTTTTTGTCACAAAGTGTCACCAGTGAACTCGGATATGCATTCACCATAGTGTTTCCAAATCACTTGCTACTAAATCAGAATTTTTAAAAAGTTTGTCGGTGTCCAAAGTTGCCCCGAGCATGAGGCCAGTTTGGACAGTTTCAAAAATAAATACTATTCCTAGCTTATGTGCTAAATTGTTTGAAATTACCCTGTTAGAGGAACAACATTGGACAACAAGTATTCAAAAAAAAGCTAAAGAAATTCAAAGCATGGCAGTTTTATTGTTAAAAGTAAGCAATAACACCCTGGAAACATAACTTATCACTGATCAAAATGCCACATTTAGTACAAGTAATTGAGATCAGCTAATTTGTGCTTTCTATGTTTTTCAGTACACATAAAAAACACATTGTTTGTTTGTTTCTCAGTATTTATGCTTCTGTCATGACTGTGAAAATTCAGACGTTTGGATAACCTGATTAAAGGTTTCCGATGCTTAAATTGTCCTATTAATTTTTTGAGATTTTGACATGTGCTTTCCGTGCTTGTTAGATTTCACCTATCAAAGGTAAATTATTGTAAAGCACTTTGGTTTAAGCATTAGCAAAGGTAAATTACTGTAAAGCATTTGACTTTCAAATTCAGAATGTTATGAACCATCAGTATTATACAAAAAGATAAAGCTTTTTGCAACAAAATCAAAGGCATTGGTTTTGGGCATTATCAATTTATGTGGTAAACAAAAGTTTTAAAACAGTCTCCAAACAAGTTGATTTTTTGAATTGGCTTCTGAAATGATAGGCTATGCTAGTTTATACATCCACATGCACAACAACACACAAGAGTCAAGTGAAAGTGTTTGAAAACTAGAACAAAAAAGGGTAACAAAACAACTTTCAAATGTTTTCACCAACTGCTCATAACTTGTCTCAATGTCTAATGTAGAGTTTGTTATTTCACAATATACCAATCTCTAAGAAGTGGCTACTTTGCCTCTGTTAGGGTTAAGGGTTAGGGTTTGGCTATTTTGGCACTGGAGGCAAAATTGCAATTGGGCTACTTTTCCTCCAGTGCCAAAATGGCATGCGGCTATTTTGCCTCTAGAGGTAAAATAGCCACTGCCGTTTCTTGACCCTTTTTAAGCCATTACAATGGCTTCTGTACCTACAATAAAGTTACATGTTTACATTAAGTGTGTTTTGTATAATTTCTAGCACACATGTAAGTAACATGTAATCCAAAACTCTTAATAATGGGAATGCCCAATGATAGCTAAATTGTCCAAAGTAACCCCATCAAACATGCAATTATCATCAAAAAGTAAAAAGTGACATTATTTCCTACTTCTTGTCAAGACTCGATGTTAAGTTTAGACATACAGATAAAACAAGTTTTAGTGCTTACACTGTATGTACCTTCATATTTGGATGTACTTTTATACATGCACCAGCATCAAAATTTTGTGCGCTACGAAATTGCACATTTTTTGTTTTCTTTTAAGTAATGATATTAAATTAGCCTGAGGTGATGACGAGTGATGCTGTAGTATATACACATCACAGCATATATACTTCAACTACATATTCATAATGCAAAAGCTGAAGAATCTTCGGCTGGAAAAAAAAATCTACATCAAAACAACTAAATATGAAAAATGTCCTAAGTTACCCATGGATTCCAAAGTAAGCCCTGTCGATGGTACCACTACGTCCCCTCGTGATTTTACCGGCAGTTAACTTTTTAAAAGTAATAAATCTAATACTGCATCACCATAATTTGCTCAACTACTTTAAAATAGCAATCAATACACCGTATTGTAAAAATCAATGTAAAAATGAAGATCAGCATTTGCATGTCCAGTAGAGCCTGTGTCACAACATTATGTATTTCACAAATGCAAAATTGATATTTAATAGGTATTAAAAATTTTGCAAGTAAAAGCAAATCAGATCTGAAAACTTTTATGAAATCAGATTGTAATAAAAATATTAAAATGCAAGTTTAAAAACCATATCAACCTGGCACACTAGATCTAAAAACATAGCAAATATACTCGTATTTCACTTAAATGGCATCTTCGCTGTAACTCAGGGGTGTGCAAACTGCGGCCCGCGCCCAGAAATCGTGCGGCCCACAAAGGGTTGCGGTTTTTGAATAGATTGCGGCCCTCGAACGTTTCACGTGCTTTTTGAGGTGCTTGATAAAATATGGAAGAATAAATAAAGCGTTTTGACACAAAGAATGTGGAAAGAGAATAGCTAAAAAATCAAGTGCCAAGAAACAAGTAATATTAACTTGCTACCCTATTTTGGATAGTGCATTGGCCAACTAAAAGTTTTGTGAGTTTTTTCCAATTTTCTTCTCGGATTGATAAAATTATTAAGTTTCAAACATGCGTAATTTGCTTATGCTCAGAATGCGAGAATTTTTGAGTGGGAAAAGTGCATGACGTCCTTGATGAAGATTGTTTCAAGAAACCAAGCTAGTAGATGTTAAAAACGCAAGTTGAGTCATTCAGCATTTGAATCAAAGAAATTTAGTTTAGTTTAGTGTAGTTTGTATTTTTATTCCACGACCGCCAAAGCACAAAGCAGCAGCACAAAAACTAACAAACGATCGAGGAAAAGGCAAAAAGGTACCGATACTGCGTAGAGCTAGGTTTTGGAGTTTTCATAGGTGAAGAAAGTTAGTAACACGTGGTTATTGTCATTTTATGATTAAGTGCAAAAAACAAAAAAGCTAAGTCTATTGGTAAGCAGTTAGGTTGTTTTTTTACTCAAATTTGCAGTTAAGCACATGGCAGTTAGCAAAAGTACTCGACAGCTGGATGTGGTTGCTTACTGGTACGCATACAGTGTAGGTATTAGCATTTGGAAACCCGGCAAATCCCGGAATGACGAGCTTTCAACCTATCTTTGTCAATCCCGATCCCGGGATTAATTATCATATAATTACAGTGTTATGTAATCACCAACATTACAGTGCTATGTAACCACCACGATATATGGTTTGATTTGATTAGTTCTGTTCAAAACAGTTTGCTATACAACAATCTTTCCAGAAAGTGTTTTACATGCTGGCATGAGCGATTTGTACTGCAAACCAGCTATTGTGTGCTTTGCTACAGCCTAGTTTAGCGAAGATGTACTTCATTTGTACTCCACCTAATTACAATTACAATATACATGGCTAAAGCCTAGTTTAGCAAAGGTGTACTTCATTCATTCTTCGTCCATTTCTGCCACCACATTTTTTCACTTTGTGAATTTTGGTTTCAGCATATCTGTCGATTTTGTCTAATTCTAATCAACATGTACAAGAGTTCAGCAAAGTTGACCTTGGTTTCAAATTCATCACTTCGCAATGGCAAATTCAAAAGAGACAAGAAAGAGAAAAATAGAGGAAGAGATGCGAAATTTTAATGAAAAATGGACTTCTGAATATTTTTTTATCGAAAATGCAGACAGTAGACCCTTGAGTTTGATTTGCGAGCAAACTGTAAGTGTTAATAAAGAGTACAACCTTAAACAACATTATGACTCAAAACATGCTAACGGTGTTTACAGAAAGCTAAAAGGACGAAACATAGAGCTGAAAGTTGAGCAATTGAAGGAACAGTTGAAGAGCCAGCGTCTGATGTTTCAAAAAATGCATACTGATAATGAAAAAACAGTTTGATGCAGTTTCTTAATTGCGCAGAGAATAGCTCAAACTATGAAGCCGTATTCTGAAGGTGATTTTGTGAAAATGTGCTTCACTGAAGTAGCAGAAGAATTGTGTCCTAAAATGGTACAGGAGTTTGAGAAAATAAGATTATCGCGTTGGACGATAGCAAGTCGCATCGATGAACTTGCTGGTGATGTTTGTGACACTCCTAAAGACAAAGTGAAAAACTTTGTATCATGGAGCTTTGCAATCGATGAAAGTACCGATGTGAAGAACGCAGCACAGTTGGCTATATTTATAAAAGGAATGGACAAGGAGTTGAAGGAAACCAAAGAACTTCTGTCACTGCAGTGCATGAAGGATACCACAACTGGTGCTAAAATCTTTTCCGAAGTTTTCAATGCTTTTGATGAGTTTGGTTTGGACCTATCCACTTTATGCGGAATCGCAACTGATGGTGCTCAAGCCATGTCCGGAACTGGCATAGGATTTGTAGGTCTCTTGAAATCTGCTTTGAAAGAGAAAATCGATATAACAATTTTCCACTGCATCATTCATCAAAAAAATCTATGTGCAAAATCCTTGAAGTCCAAACATGTCATGGGCCCATTCATTAAGGCTGTAAATTTTATTCGAGCTCGAGGACTTAACCACTGGCAGTTGCAAAAGTTTCTGGAGGATCTCGACACCGAACATCACGATCTAGCTTACTTTTCCAAGGTGCATTGGTTAAGCAAGGATAGCATGTTGCAACGATTTTACGAACTGCGAAAAGAAGTCGTACTATTTTTAAAAAGTAAAGGACGACCAATGGCTGAAATGAAAGATGAAAGGTGGGTGTGTGATCTAGCTTTCTTGATCGATACTACTACTCGCATGAATGAACTCAATACTAAGCTGCAACAAAAAGCCCAGTAAGTGAGTGAAATGTACGGTCACATAAAAGGTTTTATAAACAAGTTGAGACTTTGGCACGCACACATACAGAATGCAAATCTCGCTCACTTTCCAACTTTAAAAGAAATGGGAATGCTTCCAGAAAAGAAGACCGAATTTGCAGATCAACTTCAACAATTGCTTAATGAATTTTCGGCTTGCTTTAAAGACCTCAAACCCCATAAACATTTATTTGAAATATTTTCTTCACCATTTCACACTGACATTGAAAAAGCCGCCATGGATATCCAAATGGAACTGATTGATCTTCAGGAGAGAACTGACCAGAAGGTTAAGTATATGGAAATGGATTACGGCGATTTTTATCAGAAATGTCTTGACCAAGAGAAGTTCCCAAGTTTAAGAAAGTTTATGGCTTCTAAAATTGCACTTTTGGGCTCAACGTACTTGTGTGAACAATTTTTTTCTGAAATGGGTTTCATGAAATCTCCTTATCGATCAGTAATGACAGACAAACACTTGAAAAATGGGCTTGGGGTTGCCAGCACCTCAATTAAAGTAAATTGGAATAGAGTGGTTCAGCAAAAAAGCCAGCTGCATGTTTCTCACTGAATTGTTTCTAGGAAGATTAAATCATATTGCTATGTTTTTGCTTTTTAACTAAACAATTTTTTTCGAAAAATTCTGGTATTACTGTTTTTGATATTATTGCAGTTTTATCTTTAACGATGGCAATACCAATAGTTGGTAAAATATCCAATTTAAAGGTGCGGCCCGAAGTATATAGTGCTTATTGTTATTTGGCTTGCTATCGAAAAAGCTTGCACACTCCTGGTCTATAGTATTGATATAGATGTTTTATTCAATTGAAGTTACAAACTACCGGTATGTTAAAAATGTGTTATCTTTTTATTGCTAAATGCTCAGATTGGACCATCTGACCATTAAATCTTTAACGGATTTTAATTACTTAACTCCTTTAGCTTAGTTGCCAGTGATGTTACAAAGTCATTACAACAGAGCAGGGGTCAAAATTACTTTTTTCATCAACTTGCCCATCGTGCAAGTGATATCAAATGTTTACTTGCCCAAGCAGGGTTCAAAATTAACATTTGCCCGAAGCAAGCTAAAATCGCCTCAAGCAAGTTATTTTTCGGCTTAACTTGCCCGACGGGCAAGCTAACAAAATATAGCATGTTACACAACATCAAACAAGATTATCTAGAAATGCAATTTAGGTCCGCTTTTTGTTGGAATAAAATACAATGCAAGTAGGGAAAGATGTTACTTGGTTCATTTTAGCACTTTGCAACCATTACAATTCATTTTAGCACTTTGCAACTATTACAATTAACACTTCTTCATTGTATACAAACTTTTTGATACTCAGACGCGCTTTGCAACTTTTTGGCTTTTTTTTAAGAAAAATTTTTCCATGCTTGCTGCGTTAATTGCTGTTTCAAATATCACAAGTACAACTATTCCTGTGCTGCATAAAACCAATGTTCAAAATTTTGCAATTTGTTTGTTATTATTATTTTGAAGATCTTTTAGCTCCTAGAAAATCTACAACACCGATTACTGAGCAGTTGTTTTAAAGGCAAAGAATGAACACTCAAGTACCATGATATCTAGTGCATGCTCTGGCTTAGCAGTCTGCGTTTTTGGACCACTTCGGCTCTTTTATTCACATTGTGTTGCGTGACAAGAATAATGAAAAGCACATGATTGCAAAAGTTTGAAATGGAATTGATTCATGTTCAATCAATGCATATTTCATTAAATTTTTGATGACATCGACTTGAATGGTTGGAAATGTAGGTGGAAAAATTGCTGATTCCAATATTAAAAACCAGAAATCTTTCAAGAAAATACCATTTCCAAGCTTTGCAAGCTAATATTGTTGTAGTCATATCTGCTTAAATATAGCACAGTTTCAATAGGTAATGGCCAACTGCTTTTTAACTGTGATTTTCATTTCAGATTGCTTTATGTTATATCAATAGTTCTGTCGTGTTTCAAAATATGATTAAATATAATGAGTTTGCTACAAAATTGTGGCATTGGAAAAAAATTGAATGAGATGTGCCACAACTGCCCACAAAATCCACTTTGCAAAAAGCACTTAAGTTTGAGCATGTTGAACTAATCTATTGCAGAACTTCAGTGCCGCGAGATAAGATTACAAGTATCTGCAAGCATCACCTTATTGTGTAGCATACCTCTCAAAATATCATTTGCAGTGAAAAAAAGCTGTGAATCATATGCAAATCTTAAAAACCAATTAAGGCAGGTCTGGACGCATTTCTCTGCTTCAAGGTAACAAATGTGCATTTGGGCAGTGAAAAAATTGTTATACTGTACTAGGTCAGAAGATCTGATGAGCATGTTGGCGCATGTTACCAAGTTGTTAGTGCTGATGACGCTACCATCACCAGCACATCATCACACAAAGAAAGTGAGATGGAAGCTCCCACCTATTCAACTATGGATTCTGAAGTTATGAACACATTATTTGAATTTTGGTCCATATCACGATCTTTAAAGGGGCAAAGTAAAAGCAAGCTAACACAGGTGATTGAAGCTCACAGCAAAATTCTGAAAACTGCTAATGTACTTCTGAGTAAAACAAACCAGGAAAGCACATGAAGAAAGATTTGTGACAAACAAGATGATAGTATCACAAAAAAAGTGAAAAGATTGAACATTCAGACAGACTTTGCCAAGCCTTTAGTGAGAAGCTACAATCAGCTAACCAAAGTACCAAAATCAAACCTCTCACTTTAATCTCTGATACTTTGTCAGAAAAAAGAAGCACAACATTTTGGGGTGATCAAGTGAAAAAGGAACAAAAAATGAAGAAGAAGAAAGGTATATTGTGCAGTCTTTGTTCATTGTCCAGGTACCAGAGATTAAAGTGATAGATTTGATTAGGATGCTTTGGCTACCTGATTATACCTTCTCACTTAAAGGCATGGCAAAATGGTCTGAAAGTTCAATTGATTAGGATGCTTTGGCTAGCTGATTATACCTTCTCACTTAAAGGCATGGCAAAATGGTCTGAAAGTTCAATTGATTAGGATGCTTTGGCTAGCTGATTATACCTTCTCACTTAAAGGCTTGGCAAAATGGTCTGAAAGTTCAATCTTTTTCTTAACTTTTTTTGTAACAGGATTGTATTGTTTGTCACATATTTTTCTTGGTCGCTTTGCTCAAAAGTATAAATAGCAGTTTTCAGAATTTTGAAACAAGCTTAAAATTTCTACCATGTCGCTATAAGGGCCGTGATATCAGATATAGAGCACAATTCAAATGATGTATTCATAACTTCAGCATAAATAGTTGAATCGATGGGAGT
Source organism: Trididemnum nubilum (assembly GCA_963965965.1). Lineage (NCBI taxonomy): Eukaryota > Metazoa > Chordata > Ascidiacea > Aplousobranchia > Didemnidae > Trididemnum > Trididemnum nubilum. The sequence continues at coordinate 23,991,088 of OZ014483.1, forward strand.
TTCTACCTTACTCACTGTGGATGATGATGTGCTAGTAATGGTAGTGTCATCAGCACTTGAGACTTGTAACATGCACCATTTGTAAGTTTAAAGCAGAGAAATGCTTCCAAACTTGCCTTGACTGGTTTTATGGTTTGAATCTCATCTCTCAGCACTGAGGTACTACGACAGATTAATTCAACATGCTTTAAGCAAAGTGGATCTAGTTGACAATTCATAATTTTGGCACAAGTATCTCATTCAATTTTGTTCCAAAGCCACATTTTCGTCGTAAACTCCTTGCTCTGATGTTATTGGGAAACACTGTAGAGCTACTGATGCAACATAAAACAATTGAAAATGAATATCGCAGTTAAAAAACAGTTGGCCATTGCCTATTGAAACTGTACTACATTAAGCAGATATAATCACAATAATACTAACGTTTGCAAAGCTAGGAAATGAAATTTTCCTGAAAAATTTCTGGTATTTGATATTGAAATCACCAATGTTTTACCGTACATTTCCAACTATTCGAGTTGATAGTATCAAAAATTTATAATGAAATATGATTGAATGAACACGAATCAAATCCATCAAACTTTTGCAATCATATACTTTTCATCATTCCCGTCACACAACACAATGTGCATAAAAAAGCCCACGTGGTCCAAAAAGCCAGAACATGAGCTAGTTATCATCATACTTTAGGGTTCATGCTCTGTTTTTAAAACAACTGCTCAGTAATCAGTGTTGCAGATTTTCCCTTGGATAAAAACTCTGTTTAGCACGTTTGGGTCAGTTATTGACCTATTCTTTTCTCTCAACTGTTTTCCATTGATTTTGAGCTGTTTTGCTTTTTATCTTAAACTGATTCAATGCTATTTTTATTGAAAAAACGCATGTCACCTAAAAACAAAATTTTTTATGGTAGGCATCAAAATTAATTCAATTTTGTTATATGAAATAAAAGAGCAGGGTAGTAGAAATAAATTTGTGAATTTCAGCTTTTAAATTTTATAACCATTTTTTTAACAGGTTCTTGAAGTTGGGCATCCAAAAAACGCAATAAATAAATTGAAAGCTTAGTTACTCCATGAAATCGTTCTTTTATTATTTTTTAAGCTAGATTTTTGGATTTCTTGGGTCTCAAAACCCCTGTCTAGCAATTTTTAGCAGTCACCTATGACCACAGTAAAAAAATTAAAGATTTAAGACAGTTTTAAGCATGTGCAATGAAGCAGAACAAGCAAAAATGGCATTTTTTCAATTGATCATAACTTTGTAAATAATTGGAGTTCTTCGAAAAAATTTTTCCATTCCTGTTTTGTTATTAAGGTCTACAACTGTGCTAAATTTTATTAAAATACAAAACATATGGTCTAACCAATTTGCTCATTTGGCATGGAATTACCCTTTAAAAACCTAACCAGCAGTCAAAATTAACTATTTTAACAACTTGCTTTTTGGCAAATAATATTAAATGTCTCCTTGCCTCCAAACAAGTAGGTACAGTACGATTTAAGGCCAACTTCAGAGAAAAATTTGTAACATGTACTTCTTAGCAAAAAACACTGAGTTTGCAAAATCAGAAATAAGTGAAGCGCATATCGTATTTAACAAATCAAATTTTCGTGCGCGTTATGCCAGATGTTAATGTGACGCAGGAGAATTTTTTCAATCATGCAATATGCAAGAATGTTTTTTTAACTGTAATTATTTTAATTATTACTTTACGGTTTGTTGCAACAAAATGTTGTGGTTTGTAACTTTGCTACAAGCACATTTTAATCGTAAATAATTTGGGAACTATGGCACACCAGTTAGAGAGCTGAAATTTTTTGCAAAAAGCTGAAGATCTTAAAAATAATCATTACAAAAAAATTGCAGAATTCTTGATGTTTTCCTTATGCAGCTTAGAGAAATACTTGTGATATCTGAAACAGAAGTTAATTATTGCAACAACCGTGGAAAAATTTTAAAAGCAGCATTTTGGTTAAGATCTTAAAAATAATCATTTCAAAAAAATTGCAAAATTCTTGATGTTTTCCTCATGCACCTTAGAAAAGTACTTGTGATATCTGAAACAGGGGTTAATTATCGCAAGCGTGGGAAAATTAAAAAAGCAGCATTTTGGTTAAGATCTTAAAAATAATCATAACAAAAAATTGCAAAATTCTTGATGTTTTCCTCATGCAGCTTAGAGAAGTACTTATGACATCTGAAACAGTAGTTAATTATCGCAGCAAGCATGGGAAAATTAAAAAAAAAAGCAGCATTTTGGTAAATGAGTTGAATAATATCTGTGTGCGAATAATGCGTTAATTGCAATTAATACTATACAGACAATTAAGCAAAGTGCTAATTGTGATGATTGCAAAGTAGGCCTACTTACAGGTAACTAAACTAAAATAAAGCTAGCAACAGCTTTCTCTGCCAACATATTTTATTCTATTATTACAAGAGCAGATATAAATTGCGTTTTTTTAATCTTGTTTAATGTTTCACCAGTAGGCTATTTTGTTAGCTAGCCCGTTGGAAAAGTTAGACCAAAAAAAAGTTGCCCAAGGTAATTTCAGCTTGCTTGGGCCAAGCGTTAATTTAGAACCCTGCTAACCCCATAATCTAGACATAGCTCTAACCTTTAACAGTAATCTCTGAAAATAGAGCAGTTTTTGAAAACATTAACAATAACACTCATAAAGAGAATAAGAGAGCAAAGAGTGAGTGCTTAGGATATTTATTTGCTCATTAAATGTACTATTTTTTATTTTTTTAATCATTATCGATATAGGTTCAGGGTTAGATTTCAGAATTATTTTTAAGAGTTTGGTTAGGATTACAGTCAGACGGTGTAGCCAAGGCCATCAACTCAGAACTACCGGTAGCCTGTACTCTGGTACTGTAGACAAGAATGTCTGATGAGACTATTGAGTTTGGATTAAGTTTTTGGCAAGGATACAATGGTGTTAGGCTAACACCTAGACACACTTAAATGAGCGAAAAAAGCAATAACTGAATGTCTGAATGTATAGCACACAAAAACAAACAGAGGTGAAATAGTGTCGAGCACATACAAAAAACACGTTGTCACACAGTCACATCACCTAACAGACCTAATAGGGTTACCTCGCATAATTCCAGACAAAATTCTGCTATTTTTGCTCTGTCTGCTCTCTACTACAATCATTTTCAAAACTGTTGCTTTCAATTGTGCATTTCAATATTCATTGGACTTTAGTATTTTCACACTGGTTCAATAAAATATTTAAGGAATAGATACAAAAATCAGTTTGAACGGACATGTCTGGAATTACCTTTGATAGGGTAATTCCGAACAAAGCGGACATATAAGTATTTAAAACAAAAGTGCAAAATTGATACTTTTTGATAACAGATTTACAAATATTTTAAACTAGACTAATACGCTAAGCATTAAATGGCTACTTTTTTGGAAATTTTAAAACACTTTGCTGGATATTTACGCCACCCTAGCACCAATTTAGTCACTGCGCCACATCGATTAAAATTGATAAACCTGAGCCATGTTGATTAAAACTTTCATTTTAACGCCTTTCCTGTGGTTAAATCACCAATAAAGATCATTAGGCTACTCGCAATTGTGCTTGAATTGGCAGCCGTCTTAAATTAACAACCACTCCGAAATTACCGTAGAGCCTGGGTTGTGAATGTGGTTAGTTTTGCACGATGCTGTAGCCAGATTTATGATTTTATCTGTGATTTTCTGCCGCGGATCCCAGTTTTATCGAGTGCAACTTGTAACTTTTTAATGCATAGGCTTAAAGTAAATGAAACTATGTAAGTTTTTCATTAATTACCCCCAAGTTATCCTCTACAGTTGTTTTTCTTTTACAATCATTTTTTCTTTCTAAACTCATTCTTTTACAAATTTTTTGAAGTGAGATTCGGACACAGAGTAGGAATAGATTTAACTTTTTTTCGAAAAAAATTGGAATTATGAAAAAATAACCTTGATCAGAATCTGGTTTGCTAAAAATAGCCTATAGGTTTTGAGAGCGTGTTTGGTTACAATATAGCACAAATTAATATCTAACCTAATCTATAGGCCTAAGCGAAAGTAGAGAGCAACTACGCAGAATCGTTTTGTCGCTCCTAAAATGACCAGACATTTATTTGATTCTTAAAATAATAATCTACAATGACATAGGTAATACAAAAACATAATACTTACAATTGTAGTTTCATGTCCAAAATTACCCCAGGCTGTCCGAAATTTTTCCTGTTCGGAATTACCCGAGGTACCAGTAACCCTACAGAATTGTTGCAATGCCACCGGTACATAAATTAAAGTGTTTGAGACAATTTTTGAACACATGCAACGTTGGAGCAGAAACTATATTCTGAGAGAGATCATTCCATAAAGGTACTATACCGGTACAACACAATGATTGAAAAAAATTTTGAACATTTTTTTTCATTCTTACATAACAACAGGTTACAGCAGCCTGTCAATTTAAAAAAAACAGTGGCTATTTTACCTCTGGAGACAAAATAGCTCAAATGACTATTACATATATTGAGCAACCAATCACTACCATAGTCTTACAGTACCGCAACTTACTGTAGCCCTAACCTGTTAACCCTTACTGGTACCCTACCGTAGTCTTACAGTAACCTACTGTAGACCTAACTTGCTAACCCTTACCCTAACCTTAATGCTAACCTTACAAGAGGGAAAATGCTTTTTGCCTCTAGAGGCAAATTAGACTCTTCCTTTGTGTTTTAAAACCCATTACACCATACCGGTAAGTCATAGGCTAGGCTAGGTACCTAAATTGCAATCTCACTCTAACCTAAACAACTACCGGTACCACACCCGTAATAGGTTAGTGTAGGACAGTAATTCCAACTCTTTTCGATCCAAATTATCAGCACATAGGCCCAACATTCTAAAATTCTTGATATAGTCTTCGAAATGCACTCGATACGTTTAAAGTAACGCCAAATAGTCAACTTCAAACCACTCACCAATCACTGATCCTAAAAACATTGAAACACGTTCAAAATGACTTTTTCAAAGAAGTTGACGTTGTTCTGCTTCAGTACTCAGTAATTGTTAATTTATTAAAATTCATTAAGGGTGCGTTTAGACTGGACGCGAAGCAACCAAAATTTGACGTCATCGACAGCTCGCGAAAGGTTGTGACCCGGTTTCAGCCTTTCGCGAGCTGTCGATGACGTCAAATTTTGGTTGCTTCGCGTTGCTTCGCGTCCAGTCTAAACGCACCCTAAGGGACTAAATAACAGCAGGTTTGACAACTAAAATATACATGAACACTCATCATTTTCTTTGTTCAAATTTTGTTGTTGCCATAAAACTTTCCCATCTGGAAAGTGCATGTCCCCTACCAATAAATGATTCCCATTTTGCATCATTATTCATTTAAAACTGCGATTTTTGGCCGTTTGCAATATACCAAAGCCAAGGGCGTTTTTAGGGGGGGGACATTGGGCCATGGTCCTCCTTTTTGGGTCGCCAGGGTAGTATAATTAGCATAAAAAAGTATGCAAAATTGTGGCATGGCCCCCCCCTCCCTTTTTACTTGGGCAGAAGGTTTGAGCCCAGAAATAGTAGGCGAAGACCTTTTTTTGGCCAAAAACCAGACAAAATTTGAGTGAAGACCTTTTTTTTTTGGTCTTCACCTAATTTTGGGCAGAAAAACGGACTTAGTTTTGGGCTGGAAAATTTTCAATCTGGTCTTCATTAATCTCAAATTTTCTGGCCCTCCCCTTTCAAAAATCCTGCGTACGATACTAACTAAAGCTGACTCAAACAAACTATTCTTCTTTTTACCATAATAGTTAAGAAATATTTTGTAAATTATGAACCAAACTTGTTGCATCTCACAAAATCATTTGTGTTTAAAAAAAAAACAGAGCATGTGTCAAATGGTCTGGGTCAGATCTGGCATAAGCAACGCAAATATTGAAATTTTGTAATCACTATGAAGCACATCTGGACCAGATCTGGCAAGAATGGATAAAAATTCGTCTGTGGTGAAAGATCTGGGAAAGAACTGGGCCAGATCTGGAACAAGCAGTTTCAGTGCATGCCATGGCATGCCCGATGAAATCCTGGTCTGGGCCAGATGAACTTGCTATCTGGGATAGTAGTTCCAAGTACCACAGAGCTGGCAACGATCTCAGTGTATCGGCTAAACTATGCTAGTGATCCTACTGCCTTGTAGGAGTAAATGCTTTTTTAGGCAAAGGCTAGGCCCACCGCTTATAAGTGGTGTTGGTGTTAGCACGGGCATGCGACCATAAAAATTTTTCAATGCTCCAAACAAAGAAAAAATGAAGCTGACAAAAGAAAATGAATTGTTTTTATGTTCCTCTGTGCTGGCCCCTAGAGTGCAGAGGGCTAATAGAGCTACTAGAAAGAAGCTAAACATTGAGACAGATAAGGTTAAATCAATGACAACTCCTGTTAAAGCCCTAAGGGAATCCGGGTGGATTGAAGGAAATTTGGCCGGAAAATCTCAAGTTACAGTAAGCTTAGACTGGCAACGGTAAATGTTGGTTCAATGGTTAGAAGAAGTGCAGAAGTTACAGAAACCATCGGAAGAAGAAATGTGGATGTGGTGGCTTTACAAGAGGTGCGATATAAGAATAAGAGGAGGTGACTTTGAACACAAATTGTATTGAAAAGGAGAAGAGACCGGTCGTGGTGGTGTTGGTTTGATGGTGAAACATGACCTTGTTGAATCTGTGATGGAAGTGAGAAGAGTGTCCCCAAGGATCATATCCATAGATAGAGTGTTGAATGAAAAAGTGGTGACTGTGATTTCAGTCTATGCACCTCAGAGTGGAAGGAGTGAAGAAGAGAAAGAAAAATTCTATGAAGATCTCACTGCTGAAGTACAATCTAGAAACGGTATATGTTTTGTGTTAGGAGATTTTAATGGGCAATGCGGAAGATCTTCTCTAGGCTATGATGGAATTCATGGTGGATTTGGTTGGGGTGAGCGCAGCAGAGATGGTGGAAGGATCCTAGAGTTTGCAGACAGTCTTGATACTGTAGGTTGTTGGAAACACTTTTTTCAAGAAGGACGACGAAAATTAATCACCTATACATCTGGAAATTGTGCAACTGTCATTGACTATGCCGTGGTGCAGAAAGAAGTTATGAAGAAAGTTAAAGACATAAAAGTAATCCCGGGAGAGGAATGTTTTTCACAGCACAGATTGCTTATCATGGATCTAATGATGGAGCAAAGAGATGTTAGAAAGTTGAAAAATCCCGCAAAATTGAAATTGCGGAGATTGAAAGACGAAAAAATGAAAAGGATGATGAAAGATGAAATGAAAGATGCAAAAGAGGAACCGGAAAGTTGGGATGATTGGTGCAAGTATATCATGAATGTAGCCAAAAAAGTTTGTGAAATATGGAAAGGTGGTCATAATCAAAAAACAACATGGCGGTGAATGAAGAAGTAAAGGAGGTCATCAAAGAGAAAAGGCGTTTGTAAAAAGTATGGCAGAAGAAAACAGACCAACAATCAAAAGAACAATTTTGGGTTATGAAAAAGAAAGTTAAGAGAGTGGTAGCAGCGGCGAAGGAAAAGGAAGGCAAAAAAATAACAGAACTTCTTGAGAAGAAAAATTCGAAAGCACTGCAGTATGTCTTTAAACTGTGCAAACAGAGCAAGAAGGATAAAAAAGACATACCCGGTAGAAGGAATGCCTTGTATGCTTGGAAAAGATGGAAAGCTAAAGGTGACACTGCGAGAGAAAATTAAAGTCTGGAAGGAATATGAAGAGAAGCTGTAGAATGAAGAAAATGATTGGAACAAAACAGTGACGATCGGTGGCAAAAAGTTTTGGGTATTCAATTAAAAATTCATTGCGTAGTTTATTTTCGTACATGAAGTAATTGCGCATTCGGTCTGCGCATATAAAATTATGTCCATACGTATAGGTGGCAGTTGATATTTAAACCGTGTTTGTACTGTACTATTTAAAAATAAAAATTGAAAGACTAAGTTTGACTGGGGGGAGTAGCAAAAACACGTATGGGAGTAAAAAGTTTTGGCTCGAATTGAGGATAGAGTAGCTGAAGTTAATTTTTCTCGTCTCGCTTCAGCTGTTGAGTGAAATGAGTATAGTGGAGGTGTAGAAAATTGAAAAAGATAAACTATAGCTTCTATACTCAATGCTACACTCAATTCAAGCAATTGATTAAAACTTTTAACACTCCTTTACCCAGGGGCGTCGCCAGCTTCGCGAGATCGGGGGGGGGGGCAAAATTGAAATCAGGGGGGTAAAGCTGAAAACCAGCGTTGAACTTGTCCCAAATTTTCATTGTTCCTGAACTGGATTAAGGCGAATTTTTAGTGAAAATCGGGTGATCTCCAAAAAAAATTAAAAAAAAAGTCTTCGCCGAAATCCGAAGGCTTTTTCCGGCCAAAATCAGGTGATCTCCAAAGAAAAAAAAGAAAAGGTCTTCGCCGAAATCCGAAGGCTTTTTTTGGCCGAAATCACAAATTTAAACGGTTTTTCCAGCCAAAAACAGCAACTTTTTCCTCCCAAAAAAAATACCGAGGGGGGCAAGAAATAAATCGGGGGGGGGGGGGGGTAAAAACAAAAATCGCGGGGGGCAATGCCCGTCCGCTGGCGACGCGCCTGTCTTTACCTCATCCAATGATCAGTTGCTTATAAAAAGCAAAGAAATAGTACAAGCTGAAACAGCTTTGGCCGTTTGATTAGCAATTCAAACAAAACTGTTTACTACGAAGGGCAGAGCACTAAAATTGACAAAGTTTCAGAGTTACTGCAGATGCAAGAAAGTCATTTAAAAGTAAATTCCATTCGCTTTTCCGCTGAAGCAAAGTTTGTTATGACTGAATCCTGAAAAGATTTGGTTTCCGTGACTTCCGTCAGTAATTGTGACTAGATGAATTTAAAGCCTAAATCTGAAAGTCTGTCTTGTTCCATTTTATTTTGAGAAAATGATTTGATACGTTTTAAGGAGGAAAACGATTTTTCAACAGGTTTGGGTCTACCTGCAGCAACGATTGCTTTTTTTTCTTTGAAAGTTTTTTTGAGTGAAGGAACATCCCAACAAACTATACGTAACAAAATATATTGCTGTTGTAATTCACTCTGACGAATTTTAAGTTTTCCTCATAGTCGTTTGTTTTTGCTAAAAACCTAGCAAGTCTTGTACTGTCAATTGTTTGATACGGAGAAAGTACTATGATGTTTCAGGGTAGTTAATTTAATTGACAGGTCTGTACCGGTCGATCGCGCAACCACAGGCGCAGGCAGCTGAAGGCAAGGTAATCACGCTCGCTATCTGAAAACCCAGGATGACGTCAATCGTGACGTTTCTTCACTTGACCAAATTTGATTGGTTAATACAGAGGCGGGGCGTTACATGGTTTAACTTTTCTATGCCATTTTGGGTTTTCACAACTTCGCTTAGATACCTTCCAGCGCAGTCAAGCTACAGCGACTGCATATGAACCGTTTAGCGCCACAATGCCTAAAAAATTAAATAATTGACTGCTTGCCACTAGGTTTCGCCAATTGCTACGCAGAATGCACTATGCTTGTGGCCAACTAGCCATGAAAGCAAAAATAACCAAAATATAAAATACTATTTAAAAGGTATATTACTTTGACTAAATACAAATGAGATGATTTTGTTTGGGTATTCAAAGAATACCCAGATGCCCTTCACCGATCGTCACTAGAACAAAAGCATGGAAATAACAAAGGTTGAAGGTCCTTGTGAACAAGTTTCTACAGAGCACGTGATGGAAGCTCTTATTCTAATGAATACAGGAAAGGCGGCTGGACCAAGCAGAGTAACAGTGGAGTTGTTAAATGTTTGCAAAAAAGAGTCTGTGAGAAGATTGGTCGAAGTTGCAAACAATATGCTGAAGGGAAATAAAATGCCAGAAAGTTGGAGAAAGAGTGATCTGATCTCAATTTTTAAAGGAAAAGGAGATGTAAGATCGTATGAAAATTACAGAAGCATTAAACTGTTAAAACATGGTATGAAAGTGATTGAAAAAATTTCTGAAAGAAGGCTGCGGAAAGTTGTGAAACTGGATGAAATGCAGATGGGCTTCATGCCAGGTAGAGGTACTGTACGACGGACGCTATCTTCATAATGAGACATTTGTTGGAAAAATATGAGATGGCCGGAAGAGATCTATATATGGTATTTGTAGATCTCGAGAAAGCTTTTGATCGTGTTCCAAAAGAAGTGATTTGGTGGTCGCTGAGGAGAAAAGGGGTACTAGAAAGAGAAATAAAAGCAACAATGGAAATGTATGCAAACATTGAAACATCCATCAAGGTGGAATACACGAGATCGGAGTCATTTGATGTAAAAGTTGGAGTCTATCAAGGATCGATACTAAGTCCTCTTCTGTTTGCGTTGGTGATGGATGAAGTGACTAAAGACATCAGAGAAGGAGTTGTAAAGGAAATGCTGTATGCGGATGATATTGTGTTAGTCGGTGATAACTGGGAAGAGGTAGAATCTCGATACACTCGATGGAAGAAAGCATTACAAAAAAAAAAAATGAAAATAAATGTAAACAAGACAAAGGTTTTCTACACAAAAAGAAATTTTGTACGAATGCAAACGCGAAAATATCCTTGCTCTGTGTGTGGCAAAGGAGTGGGAAGGAACTCCGTGCACTGTACAGAATGTCAACACTGGGTGCATAAGAGGCGTTCTGGAGTTCATGGAAGTTTAACCAGAGAGAAACATTTTACTTGCAAAAAATGCATCCCTAGTGTGGTATTTAAAGATGAAGAAAAAATGATAAGTTTGGATGGAGACAACATAGAAGTGGTGGACAGGTTTTCTTACCTTGGTGATGTAATCAGTACAAAAGGAAGTGCTCAGGAGGCTGTAACATCAAGAACTAGATCGGCATGGAAAAAATTTATAGAGGTTTCGAATGTTATATGCGGAAGAAGCATATCATTGAAGGTTAGAGTCACCTTATACAAAAGCAATGTGAGAAATGCTCTAACTTATGGTGCTGAATGTTGGGCATTGAAAATGGAAGATGAAAGGAGGCTGAAGACCACAGAAATGAGAATGTTGCAAATGATATGTGGGAAAACCTTGAAAGATAAAACGAACAATGAGAAGATTCGTGAAATGACGGGAGTAGTGAGATTGGAAGAGTTTCTGAGAGAGAAAAGGTTGCGATGGTTGGGACGTGTGGAGAGAATGGATGAAGAAAAGGGTACTTTACTTGTCCAGTAAAGGCTCTACTCTTAGAAGTTGATGGGACAAAAAAAGGAAGACCGAAAAAGAGGTGGAAAGAAGTATTAGAATGTGACATGACTACAGTTGTTTGCAAAGGTTGAATGCTCAAGATCGTGAAAGATGGCGACTAGGCTGCAAAAAACCAGCTGATCCCTGCATGCAGGGAACCTCTGCTGGGTTCCAGAAGTAAAAGGAAGCACATTCATAAAATGATGACGATGATGATGATGATTGAAAGATTTGAATTTTCTAGGCTCTTGAGCCCCCATATACTTTAGGTCAAGTCCAAAACACGTTTAAACGCTTCTTCTTTTTTGATTATATTTTCTAAATGACTTGGTTAAAGGGGATTGATGACCCTTTAGCCTCTTCCCCCTGGTTGCTCCACTGACTGCAAACTAAAATAAATCTTAAGTGTGCTCTAAAAAAAACAGCTGGTCTTTTAAAGAAATGTTTTCACGTATTGCTTCAGGCCATAATCACTAACGAAGTACCGGTAACGCTTTTGTAGGCATACATCCCTATTCCGCGACACATGCGTAAAGGCGTGTTAATAAGACGGATTATTTGGTCACGTTTATGTACAGCAGTTGGTGGCCAGCAATTTTGCAAACAATCGAGAAAAGTTTAAACGAGAATCATATTTGAAAATTATTATTCCTTTTTCCACTATTGCCTGTTGTCTTGTCGTTACGTGATGCTCCAAAAAAGCATTCTGAATGAACCGAAATGGGGGGGGGGCACAAGCAGTTGTTAGGGGGGATGGCTCCCATGGTCCCACCATAGCTACGGCACTGGCTACCAGTACAAAAAATGATACTTCAGTGGCTAATTTTGTAAACTCACGGTAAAAAACAACAAAGCCATACTTTGAACCAGAACTGCAAATTCGAACTTAAACCCAAAAAAAGTTGGTTGTTTTGCCGAACTGGAAAAAACAGTGTTGACTCCTATTTGAATCAGGTTAGATCCGCTTCTAATAGCTTGTCTCGCCGCGCATCGTATCCTTTATATTTCTGCAGTCATACCACGCTTTGGATATAAATATAACAATGTTATTCCTCACAGAACACATAAAATTTGATACATCCAAAGGAGCTCGGCAAAACAAGAAGTGAATTATTAGCTAGCCAAATCAATATCAATTAACTAAAATTTACTAGACCAAATATACGCTATTGATTATACTAACACTATGCTAGACTATACTAGACTAGACTATTAAAAAACTACTTCGAGATCGCACTATAGAAATAGAAACATCAGCACGTTAACATTTTACATAACCAACTTGCTATACAGCTGAATTGATACACTAAACTACGAAAATTTGAGACACCATAAGGTGCCGTCGAAGACTATCTAATTTGAGCACTAGTCGCAGACTTCAGGATTATGAGATTAAAGGTTTAAAAACAATACAGGCAAAATTACCACAAAAGCAGTTCTAGAAGATTCTTAAAACAAGCACAAAAAGGGCTTCTATTTTAAAAAATTAACGAACTATTTGCATAAAAGATGAAAACGCGCCATGTATTCGTTTCACATGTTACCAATCAGCATGTTGACAAAAAGAAAGCGATTAAGTCGAAAAGCAGACTTAGTATTTATGTCAGCCTGAACTCGAAAAACTTGATATTTTTGCCGAACTTGAACTCGAAAAAATTTACAGTAATTGACTTCTCATGTTTGACGGGGTAAAAACATGAATATTTTACGAAAATAGAAAGGAATTTTAATCTTTGTGTAAAACTTGCGAAATGGCGGACTAAAATTAAAAATAGTCCGCAACCGCAAGTCCGCAATTTAAACCGCTAAAGTCTGCAAGTTCGCATGTCCGCAACTTTTTTCGTTAGTCCGCAATTGCGGATTTGCGGACTTGCCCATCTCTGGCTATCACATTGTATTATTTTTCAAATAAAGGAAAGAAACAACGAATTGACAGAATATCAAATTTGCTGTTTTTGTTTGTTTATTTCTTTTTAACCAATCAAAAAATAATCGAGGACATGAAATTTTTGAAGACTTGTGTTCTTCAAGGCTTAGGACTTGAGCTTCTAGGCCAAAGCCAAGTACTTGAAAATGTGTCCTCGAGGACGTCCTCGTGGTTAAGGACGTCCTTGAGGACTCTTCTTTATCGAGGCTTACGACTATGCTGGCCAAGACAAACATCTCGATACAATGTTTATATTGGCTATGGTAATAGAAAACGCCACAGATCTAGGCCTATTATTCCGTATTCATTCAGCAAGTCAGAGTCAAATCATTCACTTTTACTGTGCAGTTGGTAGACCTAAATTTTTCTAGTCTAGTTTGTGGGTCAAAAATGATGCAAATAATCCCAAAAAAAATTTTTGTTTAAACAGTAGCGTAGCCAGGAGGGGCGGGAAGGGGGGCTGCAGCTCACCCCCGCCCCCCATTGGCATGTTGACCAAAATGCAGAATAGGAAAAATACCACGTTTTTAGCATTTTGAAACTGTTTTACAGTTTTATGCATTCAAATGGATTAAAATAGTGATTTAAAACACCTTTTGAAACATATATTCAGTGGGGAGGCTAATTTGTCAAAAATAAAACTCACAAATACATGAAGACTTTCAAAAATGGCCAAAAATAGGCAGTCAAATTTGATCGCTAGTGTAAAAACGCTAAACATAGCTGTCATTAAATATACTATAAACATAGGAATAGGGGTGGAGGGCTATTAAGTATTAGGTAATTACCAATCATTTTTTTCAAATCTCTTTCCACTAGCCCCCGCTCCATTTATTTTTTTCTATAAATTGAGAACGAAATAGATTACTTTGTATGAGTTTCATTAAACTATACGATTTTACAATTTACCAGCATCTAAATATGAGATCTAAAATTTTACCATTAGAGTCACTTCCCAATAAAAAGCCCATTTATGCAACCAGGTTAATCATGTTTGCACTGCCTCTTTCTATGTGACGTTTTAAAGCATTATTTTTTTGTTGAAATAGCCTAAAATTAAGTTATTTTTGCAAAAAAATTCAAAATTTTTAGCGCTGGGGGGTCCATCCTCAGACCCCGAAAGCGCCCATTACGCATTTCTGGCTACAGCCCCCCCCCCACCAATTACGAATTTTTGGCTACGCAAATGCCTTTAAAACTACAAAAGTTTTGCTTGAAAAGCAAAAGAAGCATACTTAACTGCCTTCATACAACATAAGATTGCTATTAGTTCAGAAATAGAATTTCAGTTACAACCTTTCATATTGAAATAACTGTACTTACAACCTTTCTTTGCTAACAGTTTTACAACTTTTACACTTACACCACTTTTGCATTGCATGATAAAAAAAGACCAAGCACGCAACAGTATCAATCTTTTGCCAGAAAATCTTTTGAACTCTGGAAGATTAATACCCCGGTAACTAAAATTCTGAAAAATGTAAGTTACAACCTTTCTGCACTAAGGTAGCGAAATGTTACCACTGACATTTGGCACATTTTGAACGCACTATATTACTAGAATTTCAAATTTCGTTTCTTCTTTTCTCTCTAATATGTATTTGCTCTTTCACTCATTCCTAATAATTAAAAATGAGTTCTTGTCTTACGATTGATTACGTCTCCAGAATGTCTCAATTCTAAAATTTACCCACTCATCGATTCAAACCAGCATGGATGCTATTGGACCCAAACAAAAAACGAATTGTAAATACTGTGAATCTTTATTGCACAAGTTGCCCTCACCAGGAGATCGCAAAGGGACCTTACGATCTTCGATTCAAGCTGACACCTGATTACTCATATTTTATAATGTTTGATTTGATTGACCGGAATCAAATACAGCTGTTCTTTACTTCCGATGAAATTTTTCTAAGAATAAAATACAAATAAAAATGCTACAAAAAAACAACAACAACAACAAAAACAAAATATCAGAAGACTCCTAACGTTTAATAGTGTTTTTTTTGTGACAATGCGTATTTCAAAAAGCTAGAAGATTGATATTGTTTAGTCTTGTTTTTCGCTGTGCTTACGTCAATTATGAAAATAATTTAATATATCTGTAGGCTAAGCTTATCAGAGTTAACACTTTACACATTAAAATTCAACGGCTCGCTCCGGTTGTAGCACCTTTTTATTGTGGCATTTTAATGATGATGTTTTTGACGTTTGTGGCCAGAGATTTTAATGTTTAATCTTTTTCGTGTTTTCTGACCAAAAGGCTGCAAACGCAAAAAACTGATTTCCGCTCAAGTCGCCTATTAACCAAAAGCAAGCAAACGATTAAGCAAAAACTGTGTCTGTAGTCGTACTGAAGCAAAGACGGGGCCTCTAAACTGCTTAAACTTTTTATCATAAAAATGTTAATGCTATTTTAAACTGCTTTTTCAAACGTTGTTTACCCAATGATGTAATTTTAGGCAGTTGGAGCGATTGGACCGAATGGCAGCCGTGCAGTGCTACTTGTGGACAAGGAACCCAATTTAGGACACGACGTTGTCTCAACAACAACAAACCTGGATCAATCTATTGTCCCGGGCAAACAATGCTGAGCAGACCATGCAACTTGCAACCTTGTCCAGCAAGTATGTGTTATAAAACCAGGGATGTGGAAGCAGCAAATTTTGAATCGCTTTCGCTTCCAATCTTAGTGCTTCTGCTTTCACTTCCATCGCTTTCACTTTCATCGCTTCCACTTTTATCGCTTTTGCTTCTACCGATTCTACTGCTTCCACTTCAACCACTTTCACTTCCACCACCTCCACTTCCACCGTTTCCACTTCCACTGCTTTTGCTTCCACCACTTCCACTTTCTCTGCTTTCATTGCATTCATTTCCGCTTCCACAGCTTCCACTTGCACCGCTTTAACTTTTGTCGCTTTCGCTTCCACTCCTTCATATTCCACCGCTTCTGTATCTTCCGCTTCTGCTTCCACCACTTGATGACGTAAGTTTTTTTAAAATTTTTTATCCAAAAAGTATTTTGTCAAATTTTTTCCAATTAAGTCGAAATAAAACGGATTTGTTATCATCTTCTTAAAAACATTATGCAGGGTGGCCCAAAAGTAGGTATACATTAATCACAATATAAATCGACTAAATTTGTTTTTACGTTCAAAGCAGTTTATGATATAGTCCAAATTTTTAGCAACATCAATCATTTTAGCAAAAACGTTTGTGAAGTACAGATGCTTTTCAAAATGTGTTGTTTTTGATTTAACAAAGCAAACAGCTACAAATTGACAGCTCTTAAACTAAATTTAGTCAAATACCTTAGGTGCAGATTTACAGAAATTACTTAAGAAGATGCAGATTTTTAAACTATTAATCTGAAAATGACTGATATTGCTAAAAAATTAGACTATATCATAAACTCCCTCAATACGGTTGAGCAAAAATTGGAACATTTAGAAACTCGATTTACGTGCTTTGAAAAGAGAATAATTGCAAATGAAACTCGAATTGATAAACTTGAGAAAAATCAAGTTGAAAGTCAAAAATTAATTACCGATCTTCAAAAACAAACTGATGAACTCAAAAGAGAAAATGAGCAAGTGAAAAGGAGAGCAAAACATCAAGAGCTTAGCAGTGAACTTTACAGCAAGAGGTTCAATTACCTTATTTATGGGATTGACCAAAATGCTTGGGAGACTAGAGAACAACAGAAAAACTGTTCAGAAAATTTTTAAATGAAGCAAAAGAAGGCACTAATGCCGTTATTTCAAAAAGCAAAACAAAATAAACAAAAGACTACCTTGAAATTACAAGGCAATGAATACTGTCTTTTTGTCCACGACAAGCGAGTGGTACAATATGACAAAAAGTCAACCAGAAGAAGTGATCAGATTAGTAGTGAACAGTCTAACATAGATTCTTCTGACAAAGAAAAATAATATCGTTTTAACCAGTGCTATAGCCTATTAAAAATATGTTAGGTTAGTTACTGCAAGTTTCACCAATTTATTATCAACTTTACAGTTAAGCAGATGCATTTTCTGTGACTTATTGATGTGACCGAACTCCGTTTGTGATACGGAGCTCAATTTCAATATTCTTATAGGGTCGCATGCGCAGGAGTGGATTGGTTTCTTTCCGCAGAGTAATAATAAACCTGGGGAAAAGTTTGAATTAGTGGCAGGGCAAATTGCTGAAAGGATAATGTACTTTAAGATTACCTTTCTAACGTAAATTTTTTTTTCTTGCGTTAGTAGTAGAGTCTACATGTTAGAAGATAAAGCGCTAATGCTCCGTGAATCGTAGTTGATCTGCACCTGGTGCTGACAACTTTTAGGCATTACAATCATAATATCTCTGTAGTGGGTATGAAATGATCCAAATCGAGGGTACAATTTAATAATTTTGAACTGAGTAATTTACTAAAAACCTGAAATTTAAGTGTATCCCATTCAAGTCATTAAAATTTGGATAAAATTGCGTACTGCATTGCAAATGCTGTTATTTAATATATTTGACGAGTGCACCGTATATTTATACTATGTATAAAGTGAGTTTGGCAACTTGATAGCTGTTTGTTATAATGGGTTTTGTTTTTGACGAACATTGTGAGTTCCATACAGTCCTTATTTTACTCATATCTTGTTTGTTTGTTGTTTTTTTGTGTTATTTTGCTTTTGGTCGGTCATGGCGCTACGTTTTTCGTGTGATGGAGAATTGTCAGAGGCCCTGTGCACGAGTCGAGCAGCCGACCCTAACAATGAACCTAGTGAAATGTGCAACCAAATTTTTTGATTCGATAACTTCTAATATTGCTGACTGTGATTATCTTGATTTTTATGAAAACAGTTTAAATTTTTGGAATGGTAACGACTCCCTGATACTAGTGCACCTTAATATTAGACCACTTCATAAAATTTTGACGATTTGCATGAATTTGTCAGCTTGTTTCCCTTCAAACCGGACGTAATATGTCTATCCGAATCTCGAATAAATCAACCTTTGAAAAACATCCAACAACAAGGGTATAATTTTCTCAATGCTAAACCTGGTAAAAAAGCGGGCGGTGTAGCAGTTTACTTAAGTATGAAATTTAATTTTACTGAGCTCAAAAGTTTTCAGTTGTATGGGACGGAATCATGGCGACCTCTTTCCTGAAAGCACTTCTTTCCTCAAAACATTATGTTGTAACTTTATTATGCATTAGTGCACCCGTTTTTATCCTACGGTATTATTATCTGGGGAGCCACTTATCCCACCTACATGAAAAGATTGAAATCTTTACAGAATCGAGCAATGCGAGCGGTCGCCAGATGTCACTACCGAGATGAAGTAAAACTATTTTACAATCAATTTAGGATTTTGCAAATTGACGATCTATGAAAGTATGAAATTGCTAAATTTGTTCATTGTAATATTACCAACCAAGCTCTTACTTTGCTTCGCAATTATTTTTGCAAAACTGCTAAATATTCGAACCGAGTTACGAGACAATCAAGTGATAATTCGAATCTTTATATTCCACGCTACCGAACAAATACATTGCAAAGGTGCATTAAATATCAGGAAGTCAAGATCTGGAATTCCATACCTCAAAAAATTAGGGTGCTATCTTATAATAGATTTAAAATTCAGTATAAAAATTTTCTGCTAAATTAGTAGCAATTAGTTTCGCTTGCACGTCTCGCAATAACCATTTGAATTTTCCGATTCTTCTTCGGTAGGTTTATGTGGTTTGGTCGATGACATGCTAGTAAAACAATAAAATTTAATAAAGGTACGTTTCACCAAAAAATATTCAAATCTCAATATTACTGGCTAAATCAGTAAATTCTCTCGACATTTAAGGTGGTTGCTTGACTTGATGACCGCGAGGTCCCTTCCCAACTTCCCTGTCGCAATTCTAATCAATTTTAGTGGCTGCCATTGCACTATTACTGAGCGACTAAATAAAATTTGTCTTGTCTTGTCTTGTCTTGCAGCACATTCCAAAGCGCTTCACATTATATGCTAAGCACTTGAACTGAAATATAACTTGAAATGAAGTATACAGCCAATAAAAAAATTCCTATAACACTTTCGAGCGATTACTGCATACCTGCTTCTGGGCCACCTTGTATAGGATCAAATTATATAATTTGTATTCGGTGGTTTGTCGTTGCAAGAATCTACGCATGGGAATGGGCATGGTCAGGAATTCGGATTTGGAGCGGCCCTAAACCGAAAAGTCCAATAACACGGTTATTATGTTTCGACTGATGCGAATTTCCCTGAACGCGTTCATCCAGAAGTTTAAAACAATGAACGATTATTTGGGGTCTAGGGAAGGACTTCCAAGCGCTCGGGATAATACAGTAACTTGTTTTAATTGTCTGCGCTGTTGAGCGCAAATCTTTATTTCGCTATAATTAGGTAACCGTGGAGCGAAGCTTCCCCATTTGAATTTTTTTTTTTATTAATTTGTTTGTGGTGTGGTTTGCTCCAAATTTTGCTAACAACTTATATTTTTAGGACTGCAAAAACAATACAAAAAAGCACTGCAAGAATTGAGCAGTTATACTCAGTGGTACCAAATTAGAATAATTCTTGCAGCACATGATACTTATAGACGGATTGGCGATATAGTGATTAAATTTAGTAGTTCTGTCAAATATCTTGGTGTATGCATTGATAATACTGTTACATACAAAGAAGGCATTTAGTGACAAACGAAATATTTGTATGTAACAGCTACAGTAACTGGCTGAAAAAATATTTTGCTAAGTGTTCTAAACGCGTGAAAAAAATCTTGTATAAACAAAATTCTACATTGTTTCACGTTTGGTAACTGCTGTGGTGTAAATATTCTCATTCACGTAAGCAGCATCTTAAAGTAGCCTATAATGACTCTTACCGTATACTTACTACATGGTTTAAGTCGTAATACTAGTGCTAGAGAACTTCAAATGCAGGATGGTATTGTCACGTTTGATGCATTGCTTTGTAAATCTATCTTTCGTTTCATTGATCGTTGCCGGAAATTGGATAATTCATTAATAAGATATACGGTTAACAGCGATATTATTTTGTAACTATAGTGAATATTGTCGTCATTGTAATCAACTACTAACTATGTCTGATTCAAACGACTGGATTTTTAAAAGTTACAATGAAGAAATGCTTTAGTTTAAGCATTCAAGAACGATGTGTATGCGCAATAGTAGCATTTTATAAAAAAAATGGGCTGATGTTGCAGAGATATGTTTTTTGTGTGGAGTATTTTTTTTGTTGTTGCTGTGGACCTACTCTGTGAAATAAAGAAATAATAGTAATGTAGCAATAATTAAGACAAGCATAATAGCATCATGATTATTATAAAGTCATAGAATATTAAACATGTTTGAGAGTATTTAAATGATGCTGTCCTGTTTGCTTTTCAAAAATATATTATCGCAGTGAAAGAAATTGAAATGCTGGAGCTTGAAGCTTCGTTTATGTTGGTGAATACTGTGTTACACGAGTATGGCCCCAAATGTTTCAAAAATGAGCAAACCCACCTTTAAAAATACAAAAGTAATTTGATAAATAAAGAGAATTTTTAGTAAATGAACTTATAATTCAGATAGAAACTTAATTTTTTTTTGTTTTTCTTCTTATTCACATGGATGAAATTTTTTTGCAGATAAAAATAAATGTTTAAGAGTTTTGGTAATAAACAAAAAAGTCGTATAAAAAAGCATCCTCCATAATTGAAAAGCGGTTAGTTATCAAGTTTTTAGTTGCGGAAGGATGCAAAGCTGTGGAAGTTTATAGGAGAATGTCAACTGTGTATGCAAGGCCCAATCACCAAAGTTTTATTTTTTGAGAAGCTTTGTGAACAGTGTCAACTACTGTGAACTGCTGAAGCAGATCAAAAAAGACATAAAGAACAAACGCAAGGGTAATTAGTCGAAAGGAGCCATCTGGCATCATGACAATCCAAAGCCTCACACAGCAGCCCAAACGGTGCAGACCATCAAAAACCTCGGCAGAAAACTGCTAACTCATCCCCCTTACTGCCCAGGTTTTGCCCCTTCAGAGTTTCACATGTTTGGTCCCTTGCAAGAGTTCACGAGAGGCGCAAAGTTTGAAGGTGAGATTAAAGTCAAAAATGTTGTGGGCGACTGGCTTAGATATCAGTCTCAAGATTTTTATGCTGAGGGAATGCGGAAGCTTGTGCACAAATTAAAATGTGTGAAATTAATAGATGACTATGTTGAAACAAAAAAATTAAATAAGTTTCTATCTGAATTATAACTCCTTATACTGAAAAATTCACCTTATTAAGAAAAATGACCCTCGTATTTTTGAAAAAATGGTTAAATTTTATGACTGACATAGGGAATCTTTGAACACTTATAGTTTTAAAAATGAGTTGGTTGGCTACATGGTTCATATTTGATTTGATAGTGGTGGAGCTGCCCAAATTTTAGTAAACCACAAGCCTTAAAAAATATCTTTGCAAATGATGGTCTGTCGAACATTCCCTTTTCGCTTTTACAAAATATTGTACCACATTTACGTTTTTGCCGTTCGATATGAACGGCCAAAGTGAAAGCGGAAACGGTACGTTTTTACCGCTCCCAGCTTCCGCTTCCACGAAAGTTTGCCGCTTCCACCGCTTCTGCTTCCAACTTCCGCTTCCGCTCCCATATCCCTGATCAAAACACGTTATTATGTTAAAACTGTCTCCATACATGAGCATATGCAGCAATGCGCAGCTCGTAGAATCACATTTTTAGCTTGATAAACCTCTAATCCAGCCATTTGCTAAAGAAAGTTTGTTCTAAGACGGTCAAAAATAAACAAGCCTCATTTCAATTACGCTTCATCTTTATCATAAAAACCTTTTTGAAAATAATTAAATTAACTAAATATCATCTAAATTAACAGAATCGTTCTTCAATTACTGAAAGCAAACATTATGTTGACATTCAAGTAATGTTTTAGCTTTAGTTTTGTTTTTGTTTTTTCTGAAACAACAACAACAAAAACAAAAGAAACATACCGGAAATTTAGTTATGTTTGTTAAATTCAATTATACAAATGAATTAAAATTAAAAAAGGTTTAAAAGCCAGACTAAAGTTGTTTTTTTTTGTTTTTGTTTTTTGACAAAATACTTTTACACTAGTACAATGTTATACAAGTTGAATAGATTTTTTGTTTGTAAAAAATGCAACACTTCTGCGACTAAGTATACATTGCAGACGTCCTCCTCTTATACCAATACGTGGATTTTTTCTCCTTCAACGCATAGCATGACACAGTACAACTAATCTTAATTGCTACAAAAACAGGAACAAAACTACTTATCATACATTAAATCAGTAATACTGAGAAGCTACGGTACTGCAATTAGATAAATGGTAAAACGGTTTTTCCCAAGTTTAAATGCTGTTGTTTTTTCATTTTAGATGCCTGTCTAATGGGATATGAACATCATCCGCCATTATGCTTGAAAGGATTCAACGCTCGTAAAAATAAAACTCAGGCTACAGAGCAATGCATAGCTGAAGTTGCCAGCTTGCCAATTGCTAGGACGCCTGAAGTCCAACAGCGGTTGCTTCAAATGCGAAAAAATCAAGGCCTTCATCACTTTTGGCTTGGATTAGAATATGCTAACGGGACAAATGGAGGAGGCATATGGAGTACTGGAGAAATGTTTGATCCACATGAATATGACAACTTTACAGACTCTAGACGGTTGGATTATGACAGATCCTGCGCGATTTACAGTGTGAGCGAAAATGATTGGCGAAACCATTATTGTGGGCGTTTGCGAAATACCATCTGCATAAAATGGTCTCAAAACGTTATTCCAGTGTTTATTGATTTTGATGACCAACAACAAACCACAGGTGTATATGTGCCAGAAGATGGATTAGTGCTGAACGGTGCTCCAGTATACAAACTGGAAAGTGAAACTTCAAAGTTTTACATATATCGCTACGAGAGCGGAACAGGTACGAAAATCTGTTTAACGTTGATGTTTTGATAAAATTGGTTTTATAAGTTTCAAATTTTTTCTGTTTTTTATGTAATCGCAAACATCCATACGTCACGTTGCATGTAGACTTATACTGTAACTTAGAGCATAACAAATTACACTAAAGTATCAAAGCCAATCAAACTGAATAAGGACTATTACTGCGGAAATTTTGGTCCTTTTTTTATACCACCACTGTCAAAGCAAAACCAAATAAAACTTTTATCACAAATTAGTGCTACCCTACATACGTTGTAATAACCTAAGACTAATTTCAACCCTAATGAACAAATAAAGTAAATTTCAAGCGTTAAAAGAATAAATGAGTATCGAATGCTGTTGCTCTTGTATAGTTGTGTATTTACGGTATTCTAGAGTATGGCAAACAGCATCAAACAATAACTATAGTCTAATTCGCACACTTTCATTACTGTAAATACTACGTGCTTAGAGGAATCCGCACCTGCATAGAAATTTTCGGTGATTCACTTTTCCAGTGGATTTCTTCAAGTTTTTTTCGCTAAAATTGCTCTTTGTTCCTAGCCACGAAACAGAGATAATCATCATGAGACGTCTTATCCAAGAACAAAACAACGTGACCAAGATGCTACTTCAGCTCAGATCACGCAATCCGAGTCGTCATAAAACTGTGGATTCAAGTTTAGCGCTAGTATCGGTTATGAAATATAGGGTGAGCTTGAAACAAGGGTTTGTGAATGTTGGAGCAAGAGATAATGAATAGTGAGTTGTGCAAATCTACTTTGTAGTCTTTGCTGGAGTCTATCCTTGTTTCGCAGTTCATTAATGGGGTGGACTGGTAATTTTTAGACGTGCTAGTAAGTTTCTACGTTATTTTATTCATTTTTTCGTTTTGCAAATTCCAGAATATCCAAATGAGCAAATTAATTGTTTTTGATTACCGGACGTTGTGGAACTTCGGAGTCAATTAACTATTGTTGTTTAAGTTTGTTGATGGCGTAAATAAATCTTAGCTTGAAATCCGGTATGGCGCTTGTAAGCTATAATCAACTTTGAAAATTGTTTTCAGTTTGGTTTGACTTCATCGATATTTTAGTAGTTGCAATTACAGCTTTCATTTTAGTTTGCCATGAAAATGGCATCGAAAGAAGGTTAAAGCGCCTGGTTTAGTAAACCTTAATTTGGTTACAACTGGTTGCTGTATTTATTGTGAAAAATTACTATTATTGTTGCTTAGTTGGTTTAAACTTCCTATTCCTACTGTACGTGAGAGTATAGTGCAACTCTAAAAATATCAAATCATAGTGTTGCGCTAGAGGCTGTGGAAGGTCGACCGTTCAAAATCAAATCGTTTATCAAATCAAATCGTTTATTATACTCGCTGTATTTCGCCGAAGCGTGTTACGAGTTTGCGGGGCCCATTTGTGCATCATTGAGCCCGAGCATCACACCTGATTTTAAAGAAATGTTGACGCGGTTGCAAGCCGTTGGCAACACTGAGTTCGATTTGACCGTTTCAAGATTTGAACCTCCAACCTCCCGCACCAGAGACGAACGCGTTACTGCTCAACCAACTGGCCAGTTCAACCATTTTAGCACTTCACAAAAAGTTGCCTGTAAGCATCATCGTGGGGATGATTGCTTTATGGAGGTAAGCATTCAACCATTTTTGGCATCTTGCAGTAGCTTACATTGACATATTTTTTTCAATTTTTTGTTGGTATTATAGGGCTGCGGCTGCATAGTTATTCAACACTTATTACAAAAGATATTTTTCAAAGGAAACACAGAGTTTGATCTCGAGGCCTAAATTTCCAGAAAACGGCGGAGCTTTACCTGAATTGGCTTGTTCACGTGATGTTAGTGGATGGATAAATATTATTCAGTCTCTCATTTCCCTAGAAGTTTAGGCTGCAAAAAAAGACTCAGGTTTTCCGAAAACTGCTTACTGGAATTCGCTTTTTGTATTTGTTGATTATCTTTGCAAATGCAACCCCAAAATGAGGACAAAACTTTTCAAAAATTATATTTCGATTTCAGCAATTGTAAACTACCAGAATTGGCTGGACGCTTCACCACCCCTTTAATAGTGTTTGTTGTTCGCTTCTTCGCTCGGCTAAGTGACGGTATCAATATTCTGCACCTTAACAGTACGAAAACCAGTTGCATCAGTATTAAATGCGATATTGCGGCATATCTAGATCAAGTATATTAATTTGTGACATTAATAGCAGTAAATCAAAAAATGATTGATTTATTGTTGATGCAGATATCATAGAAAGTTTTGGACTCCTGCAGTGTTGCACTAGTTTACAGTATGGTGCTCAAATATCAACGTTTTTTAATTTGAAACTTCAAGTAAATGATTGGGGGTATTAAATAATTTGAAATAATTTGAAAAAACTTGAAATAATTTGAAATAATTTGAAATAACTTCAAGTAAATAATTTGAAAAAACTTTTAACAAGTTTTTTAAGTCATCGTTTTTGCAACAATCAAATGAAGTATCTGCCTTAAAGTTTGTATAAAAATTGAAAGAATGTGGACCGTAAATAGCAGTTCAAATAGTTGAGTATTTCGCTGTGAGTACACTAAGTACATTAAAATCTTGGAGTACTATATCACTGTATAGTACGTATTGTACAGTATGCATCGCATCTAGAGTCATATTTGTAGGTTTTTTCCTTGTAAGAAAGATACGTTACAAATACACAAGATACGTCTCAAATATTTATATTTAGATTCACGTTGGTTGATCGATACCGACTTAGATGCGGATGATGTTGTTGGGTTTGTACCCACTGAAGCAATGTTGATTCATAATGTCCAAGAAGAATGGT
The DNA here is from genome assembly GCA_963965965.1 of Trididemnum nubilum. Classification (NCBI taxonomy): domain Eukaryota; kingdom Metazoa; phylum Chordata; class Ascidiacea; order Aplousobranchia; family Didemnidae; genus Trididemnum; species Trididemnum nubilum. The sequence continues at coordinate 24,017,104 of OZ014483.1, forward strand.
TCTTTTGGCAGTCCGACAATAATGATTTTGTTCGCACAAATGTTGAAATTCGAAAATTGAGTAAGCATTAAAAATATGGTGTAGTGAAATTGTAACAATACATACGTTTGAAAAATATAGTATTTTTTAATATGACAAAGTAGCTTTAAACTAGTTTACAATGATGTTGTATTCTCATAAAAAAACTTTTTAACCCTACTTGTACCGGAGGGGGGGGGGCAAATTCTTTCCTCCTCTCAGTTATTTCAATATAGCTCCTAAACTAAATAAAAGTTTTGGTTTGATGCACCCTGAATTTGAATCAAATTTAATAACACGCATTTTCAGAAACTTTGGGGTCAGCCGGACAACTGGAAGTGACGTCATTTTTGCCTTCGTCAGTGGCACCTAAAGAGTTTCATGCAGTTTTGAGCACAATTCATGCTTATCAATGCTCACATTCTTTTAATTGTACTCCGCATTCATTATCAATGCTAATCTTTAGCTGGAATAAAATATTTTATTAACGGACAAATGCATTGCATCATCATTACGTCATTGATGACATCATAATTTAAAAATATTGCTGTTTTTGCAGTTTCTCGAAATAAACTGCTTTTGCATAGAAAAAATATTAATTGTCATCAGCTGTTGAATGATAAAATGAAAATAATACTGCAGTATTCTAAAATTTTGTGAAATTTGCTATATCTCAATCACAAACAATTTTAAATAATAATTAATCAACACAATATATCAAAAATGACATCATCATGCATGATAGCGTCATCATCTGCAGTAACTTTATCAAAAATGTTTTTGAAATAACTAATGTTCAAAGTGAAAATAATATTTCGCAACATTTAGGCAGATTTGCATGCTGTTATACGAATTAACTTAATTTGATGACGTCATCATCGTTTTGGTGACGTCACAACCTCAAAATATTTATTAAAAAAATTTAACAAAAAATAGCTTCAACAAGCAAAAAGTCTTACTTCTGTCACTTACCAGTCGGTTTTTAGATAGAGTGGTAACGGTACAAACAGGGTGTAAAAGTAGAGTGTCATTACCAACTCGTAGAAATAGGGTGTAAAAGTAGCCCGGTAGATATAGGGTTAAACAATTTTCGTGTTGACAGTTGATGTGTCAACCTAGAGTGTCCATGACAATAGAAAACGATGTATCAGTACCAAAACCATTGATGCTGTTAGACAAAAAATTTGTCTTCCGTTTGCCACGCATTTTGTACTGAAAAGTGTAAATCGACTCGTATGCAATAAGCAAAAATGAAAACAATCAAAGTGAGTAAGTATTTGCAATCCAAAACGCCGTATTTATACTTAAAGAAATGGATTGACTGTTAAGCCAATCTGCAGAATTTTGTTTCTAAAATTAGCGGAAGTAGTTCCGGTCAGTAGGAAAGAGTTTATGGTTGATATGATTCAATCAAAAGAGTTTAACAATTAAAAAAGTATATGTTATAGCATAAAATCAGGGTTAGATCAAAATGCTTATAAACAAATATTTTTGTTGAATTTGGCGTAGTTGGATTAGCCGAAATTTGCTATTGCACCTACAAAAACAGTTCGTTAAAATTTTATTGTTTTTTAGCCATATTTTGCTCTCCCTTCCCAACTTTATGTTTTTGCCACGTTTTTCTACAGATTAATTTGCAACCGAACGTAACTGTGTTGTATGTAAGAGGGCCCAGCCGTTACCTGACATTTTTAAAGCGACAAAAGTACGTTTTCATGTTGAGGAAATATCTCTCTAGTTGACGAGGTTGTTTTATTCGGATTGATGACGTCATTGGGATGATAACGTTGACGAAGGTCTAATTGTGCTTTAATTGCGTTTTGGCTATTCACAAAGAAACAATTTTCACTTTTTGCTAATTGTTACCCATCTAGTCGCATTATTTTAAAATCCAATTATTATTTTGTTAAAAATAGCTAACATATTTGCTTTTTACTAATTGCTCAGTGCTTAGTAAATGTAGGAATGTAAAAAAACAGCGTTTAGTTTCCATACATTTCCAGTTTGAAGATTTCTAGATGGAGAGTTCCCAAAGCTTGGAGAGTTTCCCCGAAATTTGTGTTCAAGTTTTTTCGGTGTCAAAGCGCTTGAACTTAATGGCTTTGATAGATACCTCATTTGATTTAGATGACCGACTTTTTTAATAAACTGTCACCTGTGACGTCGAGATTTTTGAATAATCGAGATTTTTTGAATGTAGGTTTTTTGAATAATCTCGTTGAGAAAGTGAATGTTAAATAACGTACCTAATGATTATACAGCCTCAAATACTTTGGATTACAATTTCAGAATAGTGTGCTTACTGCTCAGGAATGAGAAAGGGCTTTAAAACGTGTCTGATAGTAAAAATTGCGCACCTTGGCGTATTTCTATTAGTAGAAAATAGGATGATAAGTTTGATTTTTATGTACTTATTACTTGAAAGTCACGATAATTTTATGTTATGTAATGAAGTGAAAAACTGTTAAGTTTGGTGAAGTGACTCTTTTTAACAAAATATTACCTAAATTGCAAAATATTGCGAATAAGATTTATTAGAGACGCTTCAAACTGTACTGATATAAGGTTGTTGATTGACATTAATTGATTATTGTAAGCTTTCCAGACATTTAAATTGAAAAGCGAGTAACCTCCAACTTGTTAAAATTAGTGAAACATGATAAGTTTTTTTGTCCTCGAGTGTGTTTTTACTGCTTTAAAAGTCATTGCGAGAATTTCAAATAAAAAGTAGTGCTAGTTAATGAATAGATTAGCTGAATAATGATCATATTCCCATCATTAATTTAATCCTATATCTAGCGGGCTATTTTTACACCCTATTTGTATCGGTGGGAGGGGGGCAAATTTGCCCCCTATCTAAAAACCGATTGGTAAGTGATCGAAATAAATTTTTGCTTGATGAAGCTATTTTTGCTAAATTTTTAAAAATAAATATTTTGAGGTTGAGACGTCACAAAAAAGATCATGAAGTCATCAAAACCAGTAAATCTTTATAACAGCATGCAAATTTGTCTAAATGTTGCGAATAATTATTTTTAGTTTGGACATTTGTTATTTCAAAAATATCCTTAATGAAGTCACCGCAGATGATGACCTCCCATGCATGATAATGTCATCTTTGATATATTGTGTTGATTAATTACTATTTAAAATTTTTTGTTATTGAGATGTAGTAAATTTCACAAAATTTTAGAATACTGCAGTATTATTTTCATTTTATCATTCAACAGCTGATGACAATTAATATTTTTTCTATGCAAACGTTGTTTACTTCGTGAAACATCAGAAACAGCGATATTTTTGAATTAGAACGTCATCAATGACGTAATAATGATGCAATGCATTAATTAGTAAGTAAAATATTTTATTTTAGCTAAAGATTAGCATCGATAATGAATACGCAGTAGAATGAATAGAGTACGCACTCTGATAAGCATGCATTGTACTCAAAACTGCATGAAACTCTTTAGGTGCCACTGACAAAGGCAAAAATGACGTCACTTCCGGTTATCCGGCTAACCCCAAAGTTTCTGAAAATGCGTGTTATTAAATTTGATTCAAATTCAGGGTGCATCAAAGCAAAACTTTTATTTAGTTTAGGAGCTATATTGAAATAACTAAGAGGGGGGCAAATTTGCCCCTCTCCTCGGTAGAAATAAATTTAAAAGTTGTGGGAGAGAAAAAGTTCAATGGACTGAGATAATATGAAGATCATGCAACTATTAAACATATGAACAACTTTTTTTAAATAAAAATGTGTTAATTCTAAGTAAATGGATATCGGTTTTCGTGTTTTGTGTAATTAAAAATCTCGTAATTTTCTACTTTGCAATTTTGTTTTTGATAAATAAAATCAAATGACATCGCCCTAAAATAAGCCCTGGTGTTATTTTTCGAAAAAAAATCAATGTAAGACCCTGTCTTATTTTTGGGGAAACACGATGGCAGGCTGGCATTCTACGTCGGTCATGATGGGCTATGAAGGGCTATCTGAAGTGCCATAACCATAAATTTGCTTGTGACGTCATTACGCTTTTAGTGGCTGGCTCTAGAAACATTATAGTTTCATGATCACGACTTGTAAAATATAACTGGGCGGAAGAAGACTAACAAGTCATTCAAATTCAATAAACTTTTGCGCAAATGTTACCACAGGCGTTTGGCACATTTTGAACCAATTATATTACTAGAATTTCAAATTTCGTTTCTTGGTTTTTCTCTAATATGTATTCATTTTACACTCATTCCTAATAACTAAAAATGAGTTTTTGTTTTACGATTGATAACGTCTCCAGAATGTCTCAATTCTAAAATTTATCCACTTCCCGACTCAAACCAGCATGGATGCTATTGCACCCAAACAAAAAACGAATTGTAAATACTGTGAATCTTTATTGCACAAGTTGCCCTCACCAGGAGATCGCAAAGGGACCTTACGATCTTCGATTCAAGCTGACACCTAATTACTCATTTTTTATAATTTTTGATTTGGTTGATCGGGAATCAAATACCGTTGTTCTTTACTTCCGATGAAATTTTGTTTAGAATAAAATACAAATAAAAATGCTACAAAAAACAACAACAACAAAAAAGCAAGATATCAGAAGACTCCTAACGTTTGATAGTGTTTTTTTGTGGACAACGCGTTTTTCGAAAAGCTAGAAGATTGATATTACTTAGTCTTTTTTTTCGCTGTGCTTACGTCAATTATGAAAATAATTTAATATATTTGTTAGATATAGGCTAAGCTTATCAGATTTAACACTTTTTCACATAAAATTAAACGGCTCGCTCCGGTTGTAGCACCTTTTTATTGTGGCATTTTAATGATGATATATATTTCAACGTTTGCGGCCAGAGATTTTAATGTTTAATCTTTTTCGTGTTTTCTGACCAAAAGGCTGCAAACGCAAAAAACTGATTTCCGCCCAAGTTACCTATTGGCTATTAACCAAAAGCAAGCAAACGATTAAACAAAAACTGTGTCTTCAGACATATTGAAGCAAAGACGGGGCCTCTAAACTGCTTAAACTTTTTAACATAAAAATGTTAATGCTATTTTAAACTGCTTTTTCAAATGTTGTTTACCCAATGATGTAATTTTAGGCAGTTGGAGCGATTGGACTGAATGGCGACCGTGCAGTGCTATTTGTGGACAAGGAACCCAATTTAGGACACGACGTTGTCTCAACAACAACAAACCTGGATCAATCTATTGCCAAGGGCAAGCAATGCTAAGCAGACGATGCAACTTGCAGCCTTGTCCAGCAAGTATGAGTAATAAAACCAGGGATGTGAAAGCAGCAAATTTTTAATTGCTTCCGCTTCCTACGTTAATGCTTCTGCTTTTGCTTCCACTGCTTTCATTTCCACTGCTTCTACCAATTCCACTTCTACCACTTCGGCATCCACCACTTCTGCTTCCACTGCTTCCACCTCCATCACTTCCACTTTTGCTTCTTTCACTTCTACCGCTTCTGCTTCCACCACTTTTGTTTCTACCTCATTCGCTTCCACCGCTTATGTTTCCACCACTTTCACTATTTCTGCATCCACCGCTTTTGTTTCAACCACTTCCGCCTCTACCACAATTGCTTTCACCGCTTCTGCTTATACCACTTCCACTTCCATCACTTCTACTTCCATTGCTTCTGCAACTTCCGCTTTTACCGCTTCTGCTTCTACAGCTTTGACTTTACCCGCATTTGCTTCCACAAATTCTGCTTCAATGGCTTTCACTTCCACAACTTCTGCTTTTACTGCTTCTGCTTCTACTGCTTCCGCTTCCAACGTTTCCACTTTCACCACTTCCGCTTCCACTTTCACCACTTCTGCTTCTACCGTTTTTGCTCTCATCGCTTGCACTTTCTCTGCTTTCCCTTTCACTTTTTCCACCTCCGCCGCTTCAGCTTCAACCACTTTCACTTCTACCTCTTCCGCCTCCACCGATTCTGCTTTTACCGCTTCTGCTTCCACCACTTGATGACCAAAGTTTTTTTTTATTTTTTATCCTAAAAATTTGTGGGCAAAAATTTTTCCAATTAAGTCGAAATAGAACATGTTTCTTATCATCTTCATGAAAAACGTTACATACATCCAAATTATATAATTTGTATTCGGTGGTTTGTCGTTGCAAGAATCTACGCATGGGAATGGGCATGGTCAGGAATTCGGATTTGGAGCGGCCCTAAACCGAAAAGTCCAATAACACGGTTATTATGTTTCGACTGATGCGAATTTCCCTGAACGCGTTCATCCAGAAGTTTAAAACAATGAACGATTATTTGGGGTCTAGGGAAGGACTTCCAAGCGCTCGGGATAATACAGTAACTTGTTTTAATTGTCTGCGCTGTTGAGCGCAAATCTTTATTTCGCTATAATTAGGTAACCGTGGAGCGAAGCTTCCCCATTTGAATTTTTTTTTTTATTAATTTCTTTGTGGTGTGGTTTGCTCCAAATTTTGCTTACAACTTATATTTTTAGGACTGCAAAAACAATACAAAAAAGCACTGCAAGAATTGAGCAGTTATACTCAGTGGTACCAAATTAGAATAATTCTTGCAGCACATGATACTTATAGACGGATTGGCGATATAGTGATTAAATTTAGTAGTTCTGTCAAATATCTTGGTGTATGCATTGATAATACTGTTACATACAAAGAAGGCATTTAGTGACAAACGAAATATTTGTATGTAACAGCTACAGTAACTGGCTGAAAAAATATTTTGCTAAGTGTTCTAAACGCGTGAAAAAAATCTTGTATAAACAAAATTCTACATTGTTTCACGTTTGGTAACTGCTGTGGTGTAAATATTCTCATTCACGTAAGCAGCATCTTAAAGTAGCCTATAATGACTCTTACCGTATACTTACTACATGGTTTAAGTCGTAATACTAGTGCTAGAGAACTTCAAATGCAGGATGGTATTGTCACGTTTGATGCATTGCTTTGTAAATCTATCTTTCGTTTCATTGATCGTTGCCGGAAATTGGATAATTCATTAATAAGATATACGGTTAACAGCGATATTATTTTGTAACTATAGTGAATATTGTCGTCATTGTAATCAACTACTAACTATGTCTGATTCAAACGACTGGATTTTTAAAAGTTACAATGAAGAAATGCTTTAGTTTAAGCATTCAAGAACGATGTGTATGCGCAATAGTAGCATTTTATAAAAAAAATGGGCTGATGTTGCAGAGATATGTTTTTTGTGTGGAGTATTTTTTTTGTTGTTGCTGTGGACCTACTCTGTGAAATAAAGAAATAATAGTAATGTAGCAATAATTAAGACAAGCATAATAGCATCATGATTATTATAAAGTCATAGAATATTAAACATGTTTGAGAGTATTTAAATGATGCTGTCCTGTTTGCTTTTCAAAAATATATTATCGCAGTGAAAGAAATTGAAATGCTGGAGCTTGAAGCTTCGTTTATGTTGGTGAATACTGTGTTACACGAGTATTGCCCCAAATGTTTCAAAAATGAGCGAAGCCTTATATAAAAACATTTTTTGAGAAAATGGTTAAAGTTTAGAGCTGACACCGGAATATTTGAATACCTATATTTTTAAAAATGAGTTGGTTGGCTTTATGGTTCATATTTAATTTGACAAGGGTGGAGACTGCCCAGATTTTGGTAAACCACAAGCCCTAAAAAATGCCTTTGCAAATAGTGCTGTATCGAAATTCCCTTTTTCGTTATATATTTTACAAAAAATTATTTCAAGTTTAAGTTTAATTTGCTTTTCGAAATGAATGGCCAAAGTGAAAGCGGAAGCGGTACTTTTTTACAGCTCCCAGCTTCCGCTTCCACGAAAGTTTGCCGCTTCCACCGCTTCTGCTTCCAACCTTCGTCAGCGCTTCCACATCCCTGTTCAAAATACGCTATCGTTTGGAAACTGTCTCCATACATGAGGATATGCAGCAATGCGCAGCGCAAAGAATCACATTTTTAGCTTGATAAACCTCTAATCCAGCCAAGAAAGTCAAAAAGAAATAAATTACCCTTTAACTTACCCTTTGTCTTTATCATAAAAACCTTCTTCTTGAAAATAATTAAATCAACTAAATATTATCTAAATTAACAAAATCGTTCTTCAATTACTGAAAGCAAACATTATGTTGACATTCAAGTAATGTTTTAGCTTTAGTTTTGTTTTTGTTTTTTCTGAAATAACAACAACAAAAACAAAAGAAACATACCGGAAATTTAGTCATGTTTGTTAAATTCAATTATACAAATGAATTAAAATTAAAAAAGGTTTAAAAGCCAGAGTAAAGTTGTTTTTTTGTTTTGTTTTTTGACAAAATACTTTTACACTAGCACAATGTTATGCAAGTTGAAATAGCAGAAAATTTATTAAAATCTGGCCGTTCTATTACATTTACAAGATCGATTTCGTTCACACGAGGTGAACATCATCAGTTGTCAATCAAAACTATAAACAAACTATATCACTAACTCTGCAAACAAAGAAAACGACAAAATGAAAACTGCATACAAAAAGTCTAAGTCTGAAATAAGTTAAAGAAGAATCTGAAATACACTGAAAGCTGAAACTAAGGACCAAAAGAACTGGGGACTAAAGTCTACCTGCTGAAGAACGCTGACTGGAAAGAAACTGACAGATGAATGATAGAAGTGTAAAGTAGAAACATGACGTAATGACGTAAGACGCAAGGTGCAAAGCAAACTTGACATAAACGGTCGCAAACGGTAAAAACAGTAAAAACAATTATTTAAAGCGAGACAAAAGTAATTTGTTTATGTTGATGTCAGCTTCAAGCTTATTATACCACTTGTCTTCGCACCAATCTAAATGACTAAGCTTGGGTTCTTCTACAAAAATAACCAAAAAGCAATCACTAATAGTGGGTTTGGTGTTGAAATTTTGTGTGTGGCAATTGGCGTAATGTCGGAGTAGTGCTGATTTGTCGCTATTATCGCTTAAATCGAATTTTTTCCATACAGCGCGGTGCGTGTTCCATCTGGTCGAAAAGGTGTTTTTAGTTTGTTCGACATACTGCTTTTGGCAAATTTCACATTGAGCCACATAGATGCCATAGTTTTTGCAATTTAAGTTTTGCCACAGTTTGATTTGTTTAAGCATAATAATATGGTGAAAAGTTGTAAAACAATCACAACGGCCAAAGGAAAACAAATCAAACTGTGGCAAAACTTAAATTGCAAAAACTATGGCATTTATGTGGCTCAATGTGAAATTTGCCAAAAGCAGTATGTCGAACAAACTAAAAACACCTTTTCGACCAGATGGAACACGCACCGCGCTGTATGGAAAAAATTTGATTTAAGCGATAATAACGGCAAATCAGCACTACTCCGACATTACGCCAATTGCCACACGCAAAATTTCAACACCAAACCCACTATTAGTGATTGCTTTTCGGTTATTTTTGTAGAAGAACCCAAGCTTAGTCATTTAGATTGGTGCGAAGACAAGTGGTATAATAAGCTTGAAGCTGACATCAACATAAACAAATTACTTTTGCCTCGCTTTAAATAATTGTTTTTACTGTTTTTACCGTTTGCGACCGTTTATGTCAAGTTTGCTTTGCACCTTGCGTCTTACGTCATTACGTCATGTTTCTACTTTACACTTCTATCATTCATCTGTCAGTTTCTTTCCAGTCAGCGTTCTTCAGCAGGTAGACTTTAGTCCCCAGTTCTTTTGGTCCTTAGTTTCAGCTTTCAGTGTATTTCAGATTCTTCTTTAACTTATTTCAGACTTAGACTTTTTGTATGCAGTTTTCATTTTGTCGTTTTCTTTGTTTGCAGAGTTAGTGATATAGTTTGTTTATAGTTTTGATTGACAACTGATGATGTTCACCTCGTGTGAACGAAATCGATCTTGTAAATGTAATAGAACGGCCAGATTTTAATAAGTTTTCTGCTATTTTATTCCGAGATAGTGCTTGAAATCGCCGTTAATTTCGCTGTTCCGGGTCAGATTCTTGAAAATATGAACAAGCATGTTATGCAAGTTGAATCGATTTTTTGTTTGTAAAAAATGCAACACTGCTGCGACTAAGTATACATTGCAGACGTCCTCCTCTTACACCAATACGTGGATTTTTTCTCCTTCAACGCATAGCGTAACACTGTACAACTAAACGCAATTGCTGCAAAAGCAAGAACATTACTTCTTATCATACAATAAATCAGTAATACTGAGAAGCTTTAGTACTTCAATTAGATACTGTAAATAGTAAGAGAGTTTTTCTCAAAATTAAATGCTGATATTGTTTCATTTTAGATGACTGTCCAATGGGATATGAACATCATCCGCCATTATGTTTGAAAGGATTCACCGACCGTAAAAATAAACGTAAAGCTACAAAGCAATGCATTGCTGAAGTTGCCAGCTTGCCAATTGCTAGGACGCCTGAAGTCCAACAGCGGTTGCTTCAAATGCGAAAAAATCAAGGCCTTCATCACTTTTGGCTTGGATTAGAATATGCTAACGGGACAAATGGAGGAGGCATATGGAGTACTGGAGAAATGTTTGATCCACATGAATATGACAACTTTACAGACTCTAGACGGTTGGATTATGACAGATCCTGCGCGATTTACAGTGTGAGCGAAAATGATTGGCGAAACCATTATTGTGGGCAATTACGAAATACCATCTGCATGAAATGGTCTCAAAACGTTAGTCCTGTGATTATTGATTTTGATGAACAACAACAAACCACAGGTGCATACGTGCCAGAAGATGGATTAGTGCTGAACGGTGCTCCAGTGTACAAACTGGAAAGTGAAACTTCAAAGTTTTACATATATCGCTACGAGAGCGGAACAGGTACGAAAATCTGTTTAACGTTGATGTTTTGATAAAATTGGTTTTATAAGTTTCAAATTTTTTCTGTTTTTTATGTAATCGCAAACATCCATACGTCACGTTGCATGTAGACTTATACTGTAACTTAGAGCATAACAAATTACACTAAAGTATCAGAGCCAATCAAACTGAATAAGGACTATTACTGCGGAAATTTTGGTCCTTTTTTTATACCACCACTGTCAAAGCAAAACCAAATAAAACTTTTATCACAAATTAGTGCTACCCTACATACGTTGTAATAACCTAAGACTAAATACAACCCTAATGAACAAATAAAGTAAATTTCAAGCGTTAAAAGAATAAATGAGTATCGAATGCTGTTGCTCTTGTATAGTTGTGTATTTACGGTATTCTAGAGTATGGCAAACAGCATCAAACAATAACTATAGTCTAATTCGCACACTTTCATTACTGTAAATACTACGTGCTTAGAGGAATCCGCACCTGCATAGAAATTTTCGGTGATTCACTTTTCCAGTGGATTTCTTCAAGTTTTTTTCGCTAAAATTGCTCTTTGTTCCTAGCCACGAAACAGAGATAATCATCATGAGACGTCTTATCCAAGAACGAAACAACGTGACCAAGATGCTACTTCAGCTCAGATCACGCAATCCGAGTCGTCATAAAACTGTGGATTCAAGTTTAGCGCTAGTATCGGTTGTAGAATATAGGGTGAGCGTTAAAGAAGAGTTTGTGAATGTCGAAGCAAGAGATAATGAATAGTGAGTTGTGCAAATCTACTTTGTATGCTGGAGTCTAACCGTGTTGCATAGTTCATTAATGGGGTGGACTGGTAATTTTTAGACGTGCTAGTAAGTTTCTTCGTTATTTTATTCATTTTTTCGTTTTGCAAATTCCAGAATATCCAAATGAGCAAATTAATTGTTTTTGATTACCGGACGTTGTGGAACTTCGAAGTCAATTAACTATTGTTGTTTAATTTTGCTGATGGCGTAAATCAGGGGTCGGCAAACTTTTGAATTAGTAGGCCACATTCAGTCCTAACGAGGTTTTAGCGGGCCGCCACCATTCCAGCGAACCAATAGAGAAAGTTCTTCGCCAAAACTTCAGGACTTTTTCGAACGAATCGATTGCGAAGGCCAAAAAAAAAAGAGAAGATCTTTGCCAGGAGTTCAAGCCTTTTTTCGGAGTAATCGGTGGCGAAGTCGAATAAAAAAACAGGCCTTCTTTAGAAATTTAGGCCTTTTTACGGCCGCAATGATGGCGAAGACCACAAAAAAAAGGTTTCCTTCAAAAGATGAGAATCATTTAAGCGGTATATTGCTGCATATCTGCCATTGAAAGAAAAGGTCGCGGACCGGATGACAATAAAAGGTTGCGGGCTGGGTAAAATGCCTTGGCGGGCCGCATCCAGCCCGCGGACCGTAGGTTGCCAACCTCTGGCGTAAATAATCTTAGCTTGAAATCCGGTATGCAGCCTATAAGCTTTATTCAACTTTGAACATTGTTTCCAATTTGGTTTGACTTTATCAATACTTTAGTAGTTGCAATTACAGCTTTTATTTTAGTTTTCCATGAAAATGGCATCGAAAGAAGGTTAAAGCTCCCGGTATAATAAACTATATTTCGATTACAACTGATTGCTGTATTTATTGTGAAAAATTACTACATTGTTGCTTAGTTGGTTTAAACTACCTATGCTTCTGTAGGTGAGAATATAGTGCAGCTTTTACATTGCAAAAATCATATTGTTGCGCTAGAGACTGTGGAAGTTCGACGATTTCAGTACTACACAAAAAGTTGGCTGTAACCATCACCGTTGGGGTGATTGCTTTACGAAGGTAAAGTATTCAGCCAATTCCGGTAGTTTGCAGTAGCTAACATCGAAAGTTTTTTTTTTTTTCAACTTTGATTTGTTGTTATATTAGGGCTACGGCTGTATAGTTATTTAACACTTATTACAAAAGATATTTTTCAAAGGAAACACAGAGTTTGATCTCGAGGCCTAAATTTCCAGAAAACGGCGGAGCTTTACCTGAATTGGCTTGTTCACGTGATGTTAGTGGATGGATAAATATTATTCAGTCTCTCATTTCCCTAGAAGTTTAGGCTGCAAAAAAAGACTCAGGTTTTCCGAAAACTGCTTACTGGAATTCGCTTTTTGTATTTGTTGATTATCTTTGCAAATGCAACCCCAAAATGAGGACAAAACTTTTCAAAAATTATATTTCGATTTCAGCAATTGTAAACTACCAGAATTGGCTGGACGCTTCACCACCCCTTTAATAGTGTTTGTTGTTCGCTTCTTCGCTCGGCTAAGTGACGGTATCAATATTCTGCACCTTAACAGTACGAAAACCAGTTGCATCAGTATTAAATGCGATATTGCGGCATATCTAGATCAAGTATATTAATTTGTGACATTAATAGCAGTAAATCAAAAAATGATTGATTTATTGTTGATGCAGATATCATAGAAAGTTTTGGACTCCTGCAGTGTTGCACTAGTTTACAGTATGGTGCTCAAATATCAACGTTTTTTAATTTGAAACTTCAAGTAAATGATTGGGGGTATTAAATAATTTGAAATAATTTGAAAAAACTTGAAATAATTTGAAATAATTTGAAATAACTTCAAGTAAATAATTTGAAAAAACTTTTAACAAGTTTTTTAAGTCATCGTTTTTGCAACAATCAAATGAAGTATCTGCCTTAAAGTTTGTATAAAAATTGAAAGAATGTGGACCGTAAATAGCAGTTCAAATAGTTGAGTATTTCGCTGTGAGTACACTAAGTACATTAAAATCTTGGAGTACTATATCACTGTATAGTACGTATTGTACAGTATGCATCGCATCTAGAGTCATATTTGTAGGTTTTTTCCTTGTAAGAAAGATACGTTACAAATACACAAGATACGTCTCAAATATTTATATTTAGATTCACGTTGGTTGATCGATACCGACTTAGATGCGGATGATGTTGTTGGGTTTGTACCCACTGAAGCAATGTTGATTCATAATGTCCAAGAAGAATGGTTCTTTTGGCAGTCCGACAATAATGATTTTGTTCGCACAAATGTTGAAATTCGAAAATTGAGTAAGCATTAAAAATATGGTGTAGTGAAATTGTAACAATACATACGTTTGAAAAATATAGTATTTTTTAATATGACAAAGTAGCTTTAAACTAGTTTACAATGATGTTGTATTCTCATAAAAAAACTCTTTAAACGATGTTCGTGTTGACAGTTGATGTGTCAACCTAGAGTGTCCATGACAATAGAAAACGATGTATCAGTACCAAAACCATTGATGCTGTTAGACAAAAAATTTGTCTTCCGTTTGCCACGCATTTTGTACTGAAAAGTGTAAATCGACTTGTATGCAATAAGAAAAAATAAAGACAGTCAAAGAGAGTAAGGATTTGCAATCCAAAACGCCCTATATATACTTAAAGAAATGGATTGACTGTTAAGCCAATCCGCAGAATTTTGTTTCTAAAATTAGCAGAAGTAGTTCAGCTCAGTAGGAAAGAGTTTGAGGTTGATATGATTCAATCAAAAGGGTTAAACGGTTAAAAGTAGTTTATATTACAATACAAACAGGATTAAGCTGAAATGCTTGAAAGCAAATATTTTTGTCGAATTTGACGTAGCTAGATTAGCCGAAAGTTGTCATTGCACCAACACAAGCAGTCTGTTAAAATTTTATTGTTTTTTTAACTATGTTTCGGAATCTCCTCCCAACTTTTCGTTTTTGCCACGTTTTTCTACAGGTTAATTTGCAATCGAACGTAACTGTGTTGTATGTAAGAGGGCCCCTTCGTTACCTGTCATTTTAAAGCGATAAAAGTACGTTTTCATGTTGAGGAGGTATCTCTCTAGTTGACGAGGTTGTTTTATTCGGATTGATGACGTCACTGGGATGATGAGGTCATCGAAAGGTTAATTGTGCTTTAATTGCGTTTTCGCTGCTCACAGTTTTCACTTTTTGGTAATTGTTACTCATCTATTTGCATTATATCAAAATTCAATATTATTATTTCGTTGAACTTGCTTTGATCACTGTTAAATTCATTGTCGGATTTTTTGAAATTTTTGTAGCCTTGAAAAATGTTGTTTAAATAAAAAACGTTTTGAATGGTTTTTGTTTCGTCCGCGTCAAGAATCAACGCGAGAATAAATTGGAGTCAAAAAATGCGGCATTTTATAGTTTTGGAGACGTCGAAATTTCCACCTGAAAAAGAAAAATATATCACGCCAATACGTTTGATTGGATGATCGTCAAACTTCGTATGTACGCCACGTAACGATTAATTATTGTAAATTTGGAGTAGAGGAATTCTTTCTGCTGGCACGAAATTGGTTGCAGTGTTTTGATAAAAATAAAATGTAGCGCTGTTAAGTGAAAATGAGTTTTTGCTTTTGCTAAAATTGAAAAGTGTCGATCATGATATTAGGCAGCGCAGTCAGAATTTTGAAGTTAGTGAAGTCCAATGGCCGAATTACATTTCAATTGATTTAGAGGAGTCTTGGCTTTGCAGTTTCGTCTGATAGAACTTTTGTTGGCTTTTCTCTGTTTCAAATTGATTTGGGAATGTGTTGAGTGATTCTCTCCTGTAATCTTAAGGATGTGCAACCCACGAAACAGCAATCACAGCGGCACATGTATTGGTTTACGGTCATGCTTTGTTGTGTAATGGGCACAGCATTCTTGTGAATTGAGAGCAGAGTCATGCACGTTTGGAAAATAACGCGGGGTTCAAAAACAATTTTGAACATTAGAGTTGACTTGCTTTTCGAACTTGAGCAAAGTGTTGCCTATCCTGGGTAAATTGGGATAAACAGGACATTTTTGTAGACCTTTTACATTTCACTTAGCAGCGCTACATGCTATTTTTATCAAAACACTGCAACCAATTTCGTGCCGGCAAAAAGAATTCCTCTACTCCAAATTTGCAATAATTAATCATTACGTGGCGTACATACGAAGTTTGACGATCATCCAATCAAAATTATTCACGTGATATATTTTTTTCTTTTTTCAGGTGGAAATTTCGGCGTCTCCAAAATTATAAAATGTCGCATTTTTTGACTCCAATTTATTCTCGCGTTGATTCTTGACACGGACGAAACGAAAACTGTTCAAAACGTTTTTTATTCAAATAGCTTTTTTCAAGGCTACAAAAGTTTCAAAAAATCCGACAATGAATTTGATAGTGATCAAAGCAATTTTAAAACTTTGTACTACTAAACAGTTGTTTAAATATTTCGATAAAAATGGCAAACATATTTGGTTATTAATAATTGCTCAATGATCAGTAGGTTTAGATATGTAAAAAAAAAGCGTTTATTTCCATTGCAATTCAAGGTTGCCATTTTTCAAAAGTATCAAAAAAGGTTTAACGAAACAACTTGGAGATTCCAAGTTGGAGAGTTTCCCAAGCTTGGAGAGTTTCCCCGAAATTTGCGTTCAAGTTTTTTCGGTGTTGAAGCGCTTGAGCTTAGTGGTTTTGATACATACCACATTTGATTTAGATGGCCGACTTTTTTAATAAACTGTCAACTGTGATGTCGAGAAAACGCTTTTCTTGTGGCTCTAGGTTTTTTGAATAATCTCGTTTAGAAAGTGAATGTTAAATAACGTACTCAATGATTATACAGCCTCAAATACTTTGCATTACAATCTCAGAATAGTGTGCTTACTGCTCAGGAATGAGAGACGGCTTTAAAATGTCTTATTGTAAAAATCGTGCAACTTCGCGTATCTCTGTTAGTAGAGAGTAGGATAATAAGTTTGATATTGATGTAATAACTTATCACTTGAAAGTCACGATAATTTTGAAGACAGTTTTATGTTATTATGTACCGGTAATGAAGTGAAAAACTGTTAACTTTGATGAAGTGAATCTTTTTATCGAAACATTAAGGTACAGAATTAAGGCGCAGGAGCTTTTAGGGCTATTACTATCGCTGGCTGAAGCAGACTTGTTACTTTCGTCTATGCAATTACATTAAGGATTTATTTTTTTATCGTCTACGAATATTGCCTATTTGTAGGCGATAAAAAAGTAATATTGAATGCAGTCGCATAAACGAAAGTAACAAATTTGCTTCAGCCAAAGACAGGAATAGCTCTAAAAGCTCCCGTACCTTAACAACAAAACTTATATCTTATTCGCTATATTAAATGATTTCCTTATAACTTTGAACTCTTTATAACTTAAAAATTAGAATTGGCCGAACCGATTTGAATCTATTTTCTGTCAGAGGGTAAATTGATTTTATATTTTCATGGGTTGATAGTGTGTGCATTTTATGCGTGTTTTCGCCCTCCTGATATGTTAAGCCTGCCTTTTTTGCTGCTTGATCCATGACATTGATCGATGCTAGGCTACTGATGATTTGCAGCCATTTTCGAGTTGATTGGATTCAACTAAGCTTAATCTAACAACAAATTTGCAAAACAAAGGTAATACAGCTTTGGTTGATTCTAAATTAGTTATGGAATTTTAATCAAGTTGACCCTGATAGTCCTTTTCAAAATTTTAACTGAAAATGTTAGTGAATGTTTCTATTATGACGTTAGCAAAGCACCCCCAACAGCTACCTGAAATACCAATTTTTTTATCATGCACTTCAACATTGGTTCTTTCCACAAACACCACGATGATTTGGTAAATTTTTTAGCCTTTTGCCGATCTCCACCGGATATCAGTTGCATGACAGAAACTAGACTTTAAGCTGAGTCTTTTATAGATGTTGGTTTGCCTGGATACACCTTCATGTATGAAAACTTCCCTACAATTGTTGGTGTTCCTACTATGTATATAGCAAAGTCAATTGAATTTTAAAGATCTCGTAAATAAAGTTTTGAAATATCGAGATGTGAAAACATCTGGACTGAGGTTAAGTTAAATAATAATAAAAACTTTTTAATTGGGACAGTATAGAGACATTCAAATTACAACCCTTTGTAGAATAATTTAGCGAAATCTTACATATGTTAAATGTAGAAAATTCTACGTGTTTTGTTTTCGGGGATATTAACATAAATATTAACAAATCAAAAATGTCTACCCATGCTGTGGACTAGGATGTTGCAGTTGCCCCGACTTCTTCGGATTTTTTGCTACCTTCTTCAAAATAGGAGGTTGCCAAAAAAAATCAAGTGTACAAAGTTTGAGAAAAAACAATTGAGGTTTAGGGGTAGCACAGAGACCTTTTTTACCCAAGATTTGGTATTTGATTTATTTTGTGCCGCTAGATGGTGCTATGTGAAACCTTTGTTACTAATGAGTCATTGCAAATTTGAGCATTAAGTTTTGGTCTTATATATTCAAAAAAACTTCAATACAATTTCCAAAACTGTTTACATTTATGTTTTTTGTTTGCGTTTTTTCAGAATTAATAGTGGTTAAAATTGATCACGTTTCTGTGCGGGGAAACTACAACAGAAACTCTATTTGCGTTAGACCTACAGTATCTATTTTGGCTGGCTGTGTAAAACAGAGTGAAACATAGCCTACAATGTTACTTTCTTAAAGAATGACGGTGCAGACTATGCTTTAGGCCTAGTCATTGAAATCTATTAAACGGCTGTTCTTACCTAAATACAGTTACAGCAGAAGCTTACCAAAACCGTACTTGTTATGTTTTGCTGTGCAAGATACGGAGTTTAGTGCAATCTACTTGGTTTAAGCTCTATGAAATATGACCATTAGTAAATCTACTACCAACATACTATTACTACAGCCGTAAATTCTCGCAGCTGGCTGCTAGGAACTATTTTCAAATCTGATGACAATACTATCAAAAGCACATGTTTTCCCGCCACGAAGCTGGAATTCCTACAATTCGTCAACTAAAAATAATTGAAGAAATAAAAAAACTGGTAGATGAAATGAAAAATTCGTACAAATATAACTTTAACAGAGCAAACAATAGAAAAGCAAACCAAACCATTCAAAACTTTATGAAAAATTTTCTCTTTCTTTTTTGACCTCTTTCCCCTGAGGATTGCGAGGGCAGCACATCGAGATTAAGCTAGCAGACTTCACGGTCTTCCATCGCCCCCATCATTTTGTTTAGATGAAGTCCCAAGCAATTTCATCTAAGATCCTCAATGTAATATTGATTCATCTACATTAATTCTAGATTGTTCAAATATTTTTTTTTCCATTTGCTTTGGCAAGTAAAGCTTGTTTGGAAGTTTTTTCAGTGGCATTCTGCTTACATGGCCAAACTATCTAAGCCGAGATCTTCTAATTTGAAGAAATAGCGGCTCTAGAGATTTTCAAATCTTAAGAGATGTGCACCTTGTCAATGATGTAACTCCTTTGATGTTTTGGAGAAATCTCATTTTGGACTCTTGCACTTGCGATCGCACCCTTTTAATCATTACCCAATTTTCATGAACGTACAGAGATAGAGTGGGTGAGAAGGGACAAAGAATGTTTCGAAAATTGAGAGCTTTCCTTTTTTTCGAGAATTCTTGTTTCACATCTACTGAATAGTGTTAAGTTCCCATTATTGCAATTGCCTTGCCAATTTGGATATTAAGTTCTTCGTTTTGCCTTCCGTCACTCGTGAAAGCGCCCCCCCTCCCAAGATACTTGAACTTGTATACTTGTTTCTGTGTCGCTCCATTCAGTTGCAACAAGCACTGATTAGTGTTTCTTGAAACATGAAGTACATCACTTTTGACCGTGGTTATTTTTATTCCTGCAGTATCATAAGCAGCTGCAAACCTACATAATGTGCACTGAAGGCTAGATTATGTAGAAGCAGAATCAAATCATTTGCACATAGCTGGCAACTGATTTTTCAATTTCCTATCGTGGCAAACTCATCAGCTTGGTTGCATTTGTTGATCCAATTCATGTAAATAATGAAGAAGAGAAGAAACAAACCGCACTCTTGCCAGAGTTCAACGCCTATGTGGAAATCTTTGATTACCTGCCTTTTACTCAACCACAAAACTCCAGTGGGCACCACAGAATACCTTAATGGCATGTAACTACTGACCATCAACGCCATTCTTCTTCAGAACGCTCCAAAGATAGAAAGGCAGTCATATTACACTTTTTCTAGATCGGTAAAGCATGTAAAAAAATCTTAGCTATATTTCCAAAAATTCTGAAACATTGACAAAAAAATCGAACACAACAATGAAATCTTGGTCATCAAACAAAAAATTTTGTCCTTCCCCTTTTTTTTTATTTCTGGCTGCGCCGGTGGTAGTAGTCAAGCAGATAAAACTTAATCCTCCCAGTATGGAATTAAAATAAAATAGTGCATTTTGCAGTAAAAGCAAGTAAGCCTATAAATATTTATCCAAAAGTTTCCTCGCGCAGTTAACGTTAATCTGCAATTTGGTTTAAAATGCAAGCATTAGCAAAGATAAATAAATTATTAAGGCTGCAAATCGTCAAATATTAGCGTGGTTTTTATAAATTAATCAAATAAATTTTGTTCAGATGTTAATTCAAGAATCTTGGTTGATTGGATAAGTTCTTGACCAGGTGTTATTTAGATTAATCCGATAAGTTTGTTTAAATGTAATTCGAATTGATTAGATAAGTTTAGTTAAGATGCCAGGCCTGTTTTACTGTATAATAGATTTAGTACTACAGATTGTAGAAGTATGCTAACAAAGCATTTTGTGTAAGATAATAATATTGCCAGACATTGCAAAACGGTAAAAATCCTGTTCCTACGGGATATGTTATCGTGCTCGGGATTCGTATAAACAGGGCCGCAACTACGGGGGGAAAAAGGGGCGGCACCCCCCTAAACAAAAATTCCGCCCGCCTAAAACGCCCAGCGTGCCCAACCAAACTCCCCTTCCCCTTACGGCAGTTTCAAGATGGTGGCCTTTTTTTTTGTAAATCGACAAAAAACTAGGAGATAAGTAGAATAATTTGGCAAGATGACGTTTTTTTTTTCGGAGATCAACAGAGAATTCGGACAAACGTAGACCAAATTGGCTCGATGACCTTTTTTCTTTTTTTCTGAGATCATCAGAAAACTCGGAGAAAAGTAGACCAAACCAAAAATTTTGGCCCCCTCTAAACAAATTTTGCCCCCTAGAAACAACGTTCTAGTTGCGGCATTGCGTATTAATTGACACGTAACTTCGCTGGTTATTTTTTTTAGAACCATTGCGTATAGGAGGACGATGAAAGTCCTCGGCCAAGGGCTCGAAGATGCCTTAGAATCTCAAACTGATGATGTTGATGATGCTGATATTCTCAAAGTGGTACAATGTTTCGTTTGGTCAAACACTCTTTTTCTAATTTACGATCAAAACTCTTGACAGATGACGTCATCAAAAACGTTTGTGACGTCATCACTTTGATTTAAGCAATTTTTGCTAAACTGCTAACTCTCATTCACAATTTGAGTCATCAATGCAGAATTTGTCATTTTTCCAAACCTTAAAATTTGGCTATGACGTCACCAAAATGACGTCATCAATTTAAAAAAACTTTGTTTATACCTGCACTGAAAAATCGATTACGATTCAGAATTTGGCTATTCCATAACTTTTGTATTGGCTGTTGGACAGCAAAGACTGTTTGACACTACATGGTAGACTATAAAGGGCAAAAAAGAGGGAAGTTCCATGTCCAAAACATGGAAATTTTGTTTTTGGTGGCTCAGAACATGGTCCTGAGTCATCGTGCCATATTTCAGCTTATTATAAATTTTTTCCGGGTTTGCATGTATTTTGTCGTATTTCTACCGGACTAAATGGGTTGCTACTCCATTCTGTTTCATCCTAAGCTATCCAGATAGTGCTGACGTTTTGAGGCACAAGCTCATCCTCAACACTTTCATCGAAGTCGTATTCTTCTTGTTGCTCAATGATCATTTCGTGGTCGATGTCTGAATCTTTTGGAGAGCCAGCCGGTATCACAATTCGCTGCTGGAATATAGTTTTCGTCATCTGATGCATCATACGTGTCTCCCTCGCCTTCAGAATCCGATTCTTCAATCATTTGCCTCAATTCATCATCCGTATATCTGTAAAAAATACGAAAATAAAATCACGTAAAGTAATTTGTCGATATGGAAAAGTATATAATTAGTCATGAGACCGTATCATAGGCCTACTAACCTTCGCCCTTGTGAATTGTGGCTCCTAGATCCAGCTCTAAGTGCACTTATAATAATTCAGCAAATCAGTAAAAATGAACAGCTTTCTAAAATATAACTAAAATATCTCGTTATGTAAAACATCTGAAACAACCTGTAGATGATATCGCAAATATACCAGGCATCAAGTGTGATTTTACAAAACCTGCCGATATTGCTACAGCTCCGTACTTCTACTGCTACAGGTTATGCGCAGTACCGCACTAGTGACTAGGTAGAGGCTAACTGGCTATAAACAGGTAACTGGGTGACTACTGTACGGTAAAATTTGCCTAAATAATTGGCTAACTACTATAAGAGCTTGCTACTGAAAAACTAGCTAACAAGGCTAGCATAAGAGGCCTAAAGGCTTATTCAGAAGGAAAATAGTAACAGCTTTGCGCAATCAAGCTTTATGTAGTTCCGGCGCTTCTAAACTTTTAAAACTTTTCTTTTGACTGACTTAAAAGTAGTGGAACGGCAGCAACGCACAGCTTGCGTTTCTGAACACCGAAAAGCATGATGCATTATCAGCATTAACGCTGGTTTACACACAACGCGTGCGCGAGTTTCGCGTTAAATTTCGTGTTAGTTTTATTATGCAAGGAAAAAATTGCCTTTTTTCCTTCATAATAAAACAAGTACAAAATTTAAACGTGAGACTCGCGAACGCGGTTTGTGTAAGCCAGCTTTTAGGATATCATTGGTATGCATTATGACGTCACAATACGTTGTGTCAGGAAGGTGCTTAATTGTAAAGAATGGCCTTGAAAGGCTTACTGTTTGAATCAACTTCAATTGCTTCAGAAACTATACCTACAACGACAAATTTGCCGCAAAATAAGTTTAGGTACATTTGTACCTATGCCGCCTGTTAGCGGTGTAAAATTATGCCGCCGGACAAGGGTTAAACTTTAAGTACCACATCACATCGCTTTTTGCAAAATAGTCATGTGGCGTCGGTAATTTATATAAGATAAAAAAGTTCCAACCTCGAATCTCTTATGTGTATATTGCAGCCTTGTGCATACACATCTAAGCCATGGCATCATCATATGGAGATCAACATACAAGTAATCACACTTAGGAAAATTAACATCGCTCCTAAATAAAGCAATTCGGGCTGTTGGTGGTGCCGAGTGGAATCAAAAATTTTCCTTTCCTCTATATCATAAATTTAAAGTTTTAAAATTTCATGATATTTAAAAATATGAAATTGCAAAATTCATGTACAAAACAAAACTCTACCCACACGATTAATGATTTTTTTTAAGATGTGAAAAATGCTTTAAATCTTAACACCAGGTCTAGCACACAAGAAAAGTTAGAAGTCCATCTTTTTAAATCGTCAAAAACTCAAAAATCTGTAAAATATTAGGGTGTAACTTTGTGGAATTCACTATCATTAAATTTAAAACAATTATCTTTTCGAAAAATTTTTACTGAATATAAATCCAATCTCATCCAAAACCATAAATTATAAGTTTATGAGATAAATTTAACGTTAGTCCGCACAATTTCGAATAAGTTTATACTATCATTAGAATGACTGAGAATAAATCTCTTTATTATATGCCAGGTTGGCCGCTCGACTTGAAGACTTAACGTCACTTCGCGGTCTTCCTTCCGCATTATTCGGAATTTGTTCTTGTGTTGTTTTGCATTTTCTTTATTTTGTGTGTATTTTTTGCGTTAAAAATTGAATTTACTTTACCTTACCTGAATTGCAAAATAATGCAAACAGTATTTGTTAGAGGCGCTTCAAACTGAAGTGATATGAGGTTATTGATTGACCTTAATCGATTATTGTAAGTTTTCCAGACATTTAAATTTAAAAGCGAGTAGCCTCCAACCTGTTAAAGTTAGTGAAACATGATAAACTAAGTGGTGTTTTTGAACTATTGACCAAATTGCCAATGGCCATTTCGCTAAACGCAATCAAAAGGCTGCTTCGAAACATAGTAAAATTTTAAAGCTCAGTAAGATTTGGATTGTCGCGAAGTCCTTGAATCACGCTTGCGATATCACCTTGAGATTCCTTTGCGATATCACCTTGAGATTCGTTACGTAATTGGTTAAATGCCTTTAATTTCCCTATGACATTTTAAAAAATCAGCTTAAAACCCTCAAAGCGATAGCAGGTAATTATAAATACAAACGTTTAACCTTTACTAGCAGGCTGACATTCTATGTTGACTATAATGGGCTATGAAGGGCTATCTGAAGTGCCGTAACAAAGAATTTGTATGTGTCGTCATGATGCTTTTAGTGTTTACAACAAATGGCTGGCTCTAGAAACATTATAGTTTCATGATTACGACTTGTAAAATATAATTGGGTGGAAGAAGACTAACAAGTCATTCAAATTCAATAAACTTTTTGCGCAAATGTTACTACAAACATTTGCCACGTTTTAAACATACTATATTACTAGAATTTCAAATTTCGTTTCTTCGTTTCTCACTAATATGTATTCATTTTACACTCATTCCTAATAACTAAAAATGATTTCTTGTCTTACGATTGATTACGTCTCCAGAATGTCTCAATTCTAAAATTTATCCACTTCCCGACTCAAACCAGCATGGATGCTATTGGACCCAAACAAAAAACGAATTGTAAATACTGTGAATCTTTATTGCACAAGTTGCCCTCACCAGGAGATCGCAAAGGGACCTTACGATCTTTGATTCAAGCTGACACCTGATTACTCATTTTTTTTAAATTTTTGATTTGGTTGATCGGGAATCAAATACCGTTGTTCTTTACTTCTGATGAAATTTTTTTACAATAAAATACTGTACAAATAAAAATGCTACAAAAAACAATAAAAACAAAAACAAAATATCAGAAGACTTCTAACGCTTAATTGTGATTTTTTTTTGACGATGCGTTATTCAAAAAGCTAGAAGATTGTTCTTGTTTAGTCTTGTTTTTCGCTGTGCTTACGTCGGTTATGAAAATAATTTAATATATCTGTAAGATATAGGCTAAGCTTATCGGAGTTAACACTTTAACGCATTAAAATTAAACGGCTCGCTCCGGTTGTAGCACCTTTTTATTGTGGCATTTTAATGATGATATATATTTCAACGTTTGCGGCCAGAGATTTTAATGTTTAATCTTTTTCGTGTTGTCTGACCAAAAGGCTGCAAACGCAAAAAACTGATTTCCGCCCAAGTTACCTATTGGCTATTAACCAAAAGCAAGCAAACGATTAAACAAAAACTGTGTCTTCAGGCATATTGAAGCAAATACGGGGTCTCTAAACTGCTTAAACTTTTTAACATAAAAATGTTAATGCTATTTTAAACTGCTTTTTCAAATGTTGTTTACCCAATGATGTAATTTTAGGCAGATGGAGCGATTGGACTGAATGGCAACCGTGCAGTGTAACTTGTAGACAAGGAACTCAATTTAGGACACGACGTTGTCTCAACAACAACAAACCTGGATCAATCTATTGCCAAGGGCAAGCAATGCGAAGCAGACCATGCAACTTGCGACCTTGTCCAGCAAGTACGAGTAATAAAAGCAGGGATGTGGAAGCAGCAAATTTTGAATCGGTTTTGCTTCCAACCATAGTGCTTTGGTTTTTGCTTCCACCTATTCCGCTTTTATCGCTTCCGCTTTCACTGGTACGGCTTTTATCGCTTCCGCTTGTATTGTTTCCGCTTCCACATCCCTGATCAAAACACGTTATCTTTTTGAAACTCTCCATACATGAGCATATGCAGTAATGCGCAGCTTCTAAAATCACATTTTTAGTGTTGCAAATAAAAAAAACGAGTCGTCTTTTTTAGAAAAATAACGTGTTATTTTTTCTAAAGGCCAAAAAAACATTTTTTTGTTTTTATTGCGCAATTTAAAGATAAAGTTAACTTTGAAGTTGAATTTAAGATAAAGATAAGTAAAGCTAAAATACGATCATTAGATATTGAAAAAAAGTTTTCGGGTGACTACATGCCTATATTGGTGAGCATGTTTGGTAAGACATGTAAGTCAAGTTTTACATAGAAATTGGGATACCAGTGAATACTTTGCGTTTCATATAAATTTCTGCTTCTCAAATTAAACCATAGTTTGAGTGGTCAATGATAAGCTTATAAAAACCCATCATAGCGCATGCCAAAGCTGTTTTCAATTTTATACAATAAAATTTTTTCTATATCAATATTCAACTATCCATATCCATTTCGGTCCTAGTATCGGCAGGCCTACTGTAAGTCCTAGTACAATAAGTCCTAGTAGCGATAGGCCTACCGTAAGTTTTAAGCTGACTGGCAAAGGTAAGCTAGTAGGCCAACAGGATTTTTGCTGCAAAAAATTCACAGTGCATCCATGTTTTGTCTAAAACTGCTTGTACAATACTTAGCTGCTTAAGTGATAGGTCGATATTTTGCACGGCAGCATTGTAGCAAGAGTTCTGCTGTTACACAAAGAACGTAGCCACGCCGCACCGGTTGCGCTGCCGTGCTCCCGCCTACTGGGGTATTGTTTGGGACCAGTGTTGCCACTCAAGAATTAAGCTTTTTGCTAAGATTTAGGCTTTTTGCAAGATTCCAAGATTTCTTAATTCCCAAGATTTGAAGCAAATTTCCGGCTAATACACGTGAACGTGATAAATTACGTGGAATTCTCTGGTATGGATTGAACTAGCACACTTTTTTAAGTTGAAGGCAAACAAACTTACGAAAAAAAAAAATTAACAAAAAAAAAAGACAAAAAAAACATTGAGAAAAAGAAACGCTTTTTTTATGACACTAGGTAAACCTCTCATCCAGCTTTTTGCTGAAGAAATTTGTTCTAAAAAGGTCAAAAATAAATAAACCACCCTTTCAATTACACTTTATCTTTATCATAAAGACCTTTTTTTTTGAAAATAATTAAATCAAATAAACTTTATCTAAATAAACATAAACGTTATAAATTACTGAAAGCAAAGATTACGCAGATTACCAATTAATGTTTTAGCTTTAGTTTTGTTTTGTTTTTTGTTCTGAAAAAACAAAAAAACAAACAAAAACAAAAAACATACCGTTTGTGTAGTTTTGTTTTTAAATTCAAATATGCAAATGAATTGAAATTAAAAAAGGTTGAAAAGCCAGACCAAGCGATGTTTCTTCACAAAATACTTTTACGCTAGTACAATGTTTTGCAATAATTTTTTTTGTTTATAAAAAAAGCAACACTGCTGCGACTAAGTATACATTATAGACGTTCTCCTCTTATACCAATACGTGGATTTTTTGTTCTTCAACGCATAGCGTAACACTGTACAACTAAACGCAATTGCTGCAAAAGCAAGAACATTACTACTTATCATACATTAAATCAGTAATACTGAGAAGCTACAGTACTTCAATTAGATACTGTAAATAGTAAGAGAGTTTTTCTCGAAATTAAATGCTGATATTGTTTCATTTTAGATGACTGTCCAATGGGATATGAACATCATCCGCCATTATGTTTGAAAGGATTCACCGATGGTAGAAATAAAAGTCAGGCTACAAAGCAATGCATTGCTGAAGTTGCCAGCTTGCCAATTGCTAGGACGCTTGAAGTTCAACAGCGGTTGCTTCAAATGCGAAAAAATCAAGGCCTTCATCACTTTTGGCTTGGATTAGAATATGCTAACGGGACAAATGGAGGAGGCATATGGAGTACAGGAAAAATGTTTGATCCACATGAATATGACAACTTTACAGACTCTAGACGATTGGATTATGACAGATCCTGCGCGATTTATAGTGTGAGCGAAAATGATTGGCGAAACCATTATTGTGGGCAAGTGCGAAATACCATCTGCATGAAATGGTCTCAAAACGTTATTCCTGTGATTATTGATTTTGATGACCTACCACAAATCACAGGTGCATACGTGCCAGAGGATGGATTAGTGCTGAACGGTGCTCCAGTGTACAAACTGGAAAATGAAACTTCAAAGTTTTACATATATCGCTACGAGAGCGGAACAGGTACGAAAATCTGGTTAAAGCTGCAATTAAACGGGCGACTTTTTGAGAATCGACATTTTGCCTTTTTTCTTTCTCAAATCGCGTAGGTCACTTACACGGCGCAAGATTCACGTGAGATTTTGTCAGCGCGATATCGCCAGACACGCCCCCAAAAAAATCAAATCGCAGCAGTCACTCACACGGGAGAGATTTTAACGCGATGCTTGCATACGATTGCAACGGGAAGAAGTCACTTATACGTTGAGACTGCGTGCCAGTAATTCTTGCAAAATCGAGTCGGCGGAAGAGTCGCTATCGCGCTGGTTCACTTACACGGTGCGAGATAGTTCGGAAGCGCGGCTTGCTGGTTTTGAATTCGCAAAAGTTGAACTCCCGCAAAAGCACTTCAAACGCGCCGCTTGTCAGCTTTTGCATTTGAGACAATCACGCATCGTAATTTTGAAATGAAAATGTATGAAGCCAACGCATAGTGCATAAGAATTTTTCATTTTATAGTAGATCTGTGCTGCCATGTTATACGAAATGCTAATTGTTAAATTTTAAGACGCTTTCTTTTCTCCAAGCATGTGTAACTGCCAAATTAATACTGTTGATTTCCTAATAGTGCATAAGAATTTTTCCTAATAGTGCATAAGCATAGTGCATAAGAATTTTTCATTTTATAGTAGATCTGTGCTGCCATGTTATACGAAATGCTAATTGTTAAATTTTAAGACGCTTTCTTTCGCTACAGAAGTAATCTGTAGCATTCACATAATCTGTGTTTTCATGTAATTTTGTTATGGTGCTACTAAACCACAGCAGTTACAAAGCACCAATATCCACAATAATAAAATAAGCAGCGCATGCATTTGCTAAACGCTAGGCAATTGTGTCGGACGTAGGATGAATTATTATTTTATGAACAGTGCAAAAATACGTCAGTGAATTTAAATCAAAACCCACTCCGGGCGTAATTCAAATGAAAAAGCGCTACAAAACTACTCAAATTCTAAAGATGGTGCAACTGAAATTGAAAGCATACTTTGATCAGAAAAACTGCATTTTCCTAATATCAGTATTTAATCACAATGCGGTGCAGTCGGTGTTGGTTTCTCTCCTTATATGTGGTTATTTTAACCGCAAGAGATACCGGTGGGTTACTAGCAATCTCGGGTCAGAAAAGAAAGCAAACGCTAACACGTTTTTTGCGGACAAAAACCAGTGGATGGTACTTGTATACAAGGTGCTGAACCCAGCGAGTGAGTATAGAGTGTGAGCGTACACTGATGGCACTGTTATAGCACCGATTTACCCTTTTTTTGTGTTGCCCGGTCTAGTTTTGAACTCGGTTGCTTCTTCCCTTTAGTTTTCTTCCCTCTTACTTAATTTCCTGCAGCCATTGGCTGTAAACGATTTAAAAATTACGCGCTTTTTGTTGCACGCCTTTGTGTTTGGCCGAGTTACCTACCTCTATTCTAGAATTCCTTTTCATTTGAGCAATTATCTAACGAGCGCACTTTATTTTGAATACCGCTTGTTATGCGCTCTATTAGATCATTATTTTCTGATTAAATTTCAGTTATTTTGTGCCGTGCCGTACTGTTCCATTAGAGTTTAAGCTAAAGAATTTCAATTGAGATTTGGCCAGATGGACATGTTGAAGGCTCCAGAGTTTCGTTGGAGCGCCTACATTCAGCAATGTTACGGAGGGCTTCTGTAAACCAGCACCACCATTTCCAAAATATATTGTTCAAATGCCATTATTGTGAATTCATTGTCTTAGCTATTGTAGGGTTCCCAGATCTTTAACTCTTATTTTGGTATGCCAGAATATTAGCAATGACAAAATTGATTACACTTATTTTTTTCAAGAAAAATTTTGTAAGAACATGAGGCTCGTTTTTGCTCAAAATTTAATAACAAATTAAGAACAACTCCAGTCTCAGCAACAAAAAACAATCTCAAGAACAACCGGAAAAGAATAAATTCCAAATCATAAAAGAAACTAAATTCTGTTCTTATTAAAAACAATAAAGCTTGAGTGGTTTTCTGGCATTTACGAGCAAAATTTCTACAGTTTTAGACTATAGAGTGCTATTGCGTGCTGCGCAGGTAAAAAAAAACTTATTGGTTCTCGTTCAAACGAAAATTAATGCTCGGTTTTTCGCTTTCCGCATTTTTACGATGCTGCAAAAGCAGCAAAAAAAGGCGTTTACTAGCAGACATAGCATTAGGAATTAACGAACAAGGTCGCCATAATTGACATCAATGATCACAAAATTTAAGAATCTATTAAGAGCAACTGAGGCTCAACATTGGCAAAAAATTAAGAATAGCCAGCCTCAACTCAAAATTTACTGATTCTTATAAAAAAAAGTGTACTTAAGATATTATAAAAACAGAATACAATTAAGGTACTGTTACCTGTGGTTAATTTATCATACATTTTACATAGGGTTAAAGTTTTGCATGATTGGCTTCACAATTATCAGCAATCAGCTCATGACTGCCGTATCTGCAGTAGACCAATGCCCAGCATGCACAAGAAAATTATTCTTTCTGCATTTCTGATATAAAGTAAATTTAGTATCGAAATTATAATTAATTACGGTAAAAGCATTACAGAATATTTTGTACCATAACCACAATATTTTATGAGGTAAGTTTAGGATAATTGCAGCCAGCGACTCGCAAAGCATTTGTGCAATGCGCTATGCCTGGGCGACTCGAAAATTGCACACGATTTGCTGTTTACACGAGCGCAACTTTGCCCAGGGACTCTCCAGACGTTGAAATCGACCTCGTGTAAGTGAACACGGGCGAGAACGATTCTTGCATCGAGTCGCGCAAAATATAATCTGCATCGCAAATTGCAGGTGTTACTTACTGGGCGGCGATTCTTACCAAACGCGATTGCGGCAAGCGAATCTCGCCTCGTGTGAGCAACCACTATGCGAGAGAGATTTTCTCGCATAAAAAATCTTCGAATCGCGTTGCAAAAAAGTCGCTCGTGTAAATGCGGCTTAACATTTATGTTTTGTTAAATCGGTTTCATATGTTTCAAACGTTTTCTTTTTTTTAATTAACCGCAAACATACATGCGTCACGTTGCATATAAACTTACAACTTAGAGCAAAACAAATTGCAGTAAAATATCACTGCCAACAAAACTGAATAAGGACTATTTCTGTGGAAATTTTGGTCCTCTTTTTGCACTATCCCTGCCAAAGCAAAACCAAATAAAACGTAGCTTATCGCAAATTAGTACTACCCTACGTATTTTATTATAACCTAAGACCCTAATGAACAAATAAAGTAAATTTCAAGGGTTAAAAAACTAAATGGGTATTGAATGCTGCTAATGTTTTATAGTTGTATATTAGCAGTATTCTAGTTTAGCAAAACAGCATCAAACACTAACTCTTGGATAATTTGCACACTTTCATTACTGTAAATACTATGTGCTGAGACGAATCCGCACCTGTTTAAAATTTTCGGTGATTCAGTTTTCTTGTGGATTTCTTCAAGTTTTATTTTTCACTACAGTTTCTCTCTGTTTCAAGCCACCAAACAGAGATAATCATCAGAAGATGTCTTATCCAAGGACGAAACAACATGACCAAGATGCGAAATGAGCTCAGATCAAAACTGTGGATTCATGCTTAGCGCTAGTATGGGTTGTACAATATAGGGTGAGCATAAAACACGAGTTTGTGAATGTCGAAGCAAAAGATAATGAATAGTGAGTTGTGCAAATCTGCTTTGTAGTCTTTGCTGGAATCTAACCGAGTTGCATGGTTCATAAATGGGGTGGATTGGTAATTTTTTGACGTGCTAGTAGGTTTCTACGTTATTTTATTTTTATTTTTTCGTTTTGAAAATTCCAAAGGATCCAAATTAATTGTTTTTTATTCCCGGACGTTGTGGAGCTTCGGAGTCAATTAACTGTTGTTGTTTAAGTTTGTTAATGGCGTAAATAAATCTTAGCTTAAAATCCGATATGGAGCTGTGGTGGCCGAGTCAGTAATTAATATATTTTGTCCTTTTGCAATTATATCTGCGGTATCCGGTTATTGGCACATATCGCTCATTGCTATGGATGGTATTTTATAATGAACGGATATTGCGAGACATAAGGATTTTAATTAACGTGTCTTTGTTTTCGCTTCTGCTTGTTTACTTGCTGTATATATATATCGCTGCTTCAATTTATTATTAATATACTACTTGTCGAAATTAAAGAACAACGTGTTGAGACTCATCGCGTACGAACTTACTTCAGAGCCTTATAAGTTTTATTCAACTCTGAAAATTGTTTTCGATTTGGTTTGACTTTATCGATATTTTAGTAGTTGCAATTACAGCTTTTATTTAAGTTTTCGAAAAAAATGGCATCGAAAGAAGGTTAAACCTTATTTTGATTAAAATTGGCTGCAGTACTTATTGTGAAAAATTATTATATTGTTGCTTAGTTGGTTTAAACTTCCTCTTCCTTCCGTGGATGAGAATATAGGGCAACTCTTCAAATATAAAATCAACGTGTTGCGCTAGAGACTGTGGAATTTCGACCATTTTAAGACACTCAAAAAGTTGGCTGTAAGCATCAGCGTTGAGGTGATTGCTTTAAAGAGGTAAAGTATTCAGCCAATTACGGTAGTTTGCAATAGCTAACATCGACAATTTTTTTTCTTTAAACTTTTTGTTGTTATATTAGGACTGCTGCTGCAAAGATATTCAACAATTATCGCAAAGGATTATCCCCCTACAAAGTTTTTGGTAACCCAGAGTTTGCTCTCGAGTCCTGAATTTTCAGAAAACGGCGGAGCTTTACCTAAATTGGATTGTTCACGTGATGTTAGTGGACGGATAAATATTATTCAGTTTCTCCTTTGCTTGGAAGTTCCGGTTGCGAGCAAAGATTCAGGGTTTTCAAAAACTTTTACAGGAAAAAGTTTTTTGCATATTGTAGAATATCTTTGCAAATGCAGCCCTAAAATAAGCGCAAAAAATTTCAAAATTTGTATTTCAAGTTTAGCAATTGTAAACTACCGGAATTGGCTGGATGCTTCACCACCCCTTTAATAGTATTTGTTGTTTATCTCTTCGCTCGGCTAAGTGATCGGGATCAATATTCTGCCCCATAACGGTACGAAAACCAAATGCATCAGTATCAAATGCGATGTTGCAGCTTATTTAAAATGGGTGTATTAATTTGTGACGTTAATATTCGTAATTCAAGAAATGATTGATTGATTGATTGTTGAAGCAGACAAAATCATACAAAATTATGGAGTTATATGCACTGTGAACACTACTTTAAATTATGCTCTTCAATAATCAACGTTTTTTATTTCAATTTAAAGCTTCCATGAAATAATTGAGGTTATCATTCTTATTGAAAAATTAAATGAAGTATCCGTTTCAGAGTATACATAACATCTTCAACAAGGTGTACCATATATAGCAGTTCAAATAGCTGCTTATTCTGCTGTGAGCACACTGAGTAAACTAAAATCTCATAATACTACAACAGCATATACTGTACAGCTGTACGTAGAAAAGATACTATCCATATCAAACACTTATATTAATTTTATATTTAGATTCACGTTGGCATATCGATACCGACCTAGACGATTCTCATATTATTGGTTTGGTCCTCACTGAAGCAATGTTTATTCATGATGTCCAAGAGGAATGGTTCTTTATGCAGGCTAACTCTCATGATTTTGCTCGCACAAGTGTTAAAATTCGAAAATTGAGTAAGCATTAAAGATATGGTGCAGTGAAACTGTAATAATACATACATTTAAAAAATAAAGTATCTTTTAACACGACAAAGTAGCGTTAAAATGGTATACGGTGATGCTGTCTTCTCTAGGAAAACTCCTTAAACGATTTTTTTGTTTACAGTTCATGTGTTACACTAGAGTGTCCATGACAACAGAAAACGATGTATTAGTACCAATAGTATTGATGCTGTTAGACAAAAATTTGTCTTCCATTTGCCACGCATTACCTATTGTACAATGTACACCTATTCACATGCAATAGGAAAAAATGAAGACAATCAAAGAGAGTAAGCTTTTGCGATCCAAAACGCCCTATACATTCAGCTAGAAATGATTTGACTGCTAAGCCAATCTGCAATATTTTGTTCCTAAAATTAACAGAAGTAGTTCAGCTCAGTAGGAAAAAGTTTTGAGAGTAACATAATTCAATCACAAGGGATTAACAATTTAAAAAACTGTATTGTATCGGTCGAATCTTAGTTTTGCCTTTAGTTAAAAAACAAAAAACTAAAAAGAATGATAACAACGATTCCAATCGGATTTAATTAATGGAAAAAAAGTTCGAATCAATTTAAATGATAAATGGTGCGATCCGAAGGGATGAAATAAAGTTCATAAAATAATGAAGCCAAATCCAACGACGAAACAAAAATTTTTGTTTGAGTGCGATGAGCCAAGCTAACAAGTGCAGTCGAAATGAAACGGATGCTAGGTAGATGAATAGACGGACTAGCTGGTGATCTGGCAAACAAGCTGGCAGTCAAACTGGCGAACTGGGAGTACAAATTGACGATCTGGCGGTGCAAGTTAGCGATCTTGCGGTTTTCTGAAGATAAAAAAGAAGTTCGAGTACTTAATGCAGATAAGCTATGCTAAACACAAAGGCAAACTAATACCAACCGTTTTGACGTCGAAAAAAATTGGATTTCGATGCAGTTGCAATCACAAAAAAAGTAGTCAGCGGTTCCCAACCTTTTTCTGAACGTGGTTCATTTTTATTTTGAAAATTTTCTATGGCCAACTCTCCAAATCGCCAAGTAATGTTAGTGCTCAACTGCTGCAGCACTCCAAAGAATGCCATTTTCTGCGTTTTTTCAGGCGATTAAAAAAAAAGAAAAGTGTCATTGCTCCAGAGAACCCTATTTTTATCGTATTTTTAAGCGATATCCAAATAAAAAGGTCAACGCATCATGCACTGCAAACTTTTTGCAAGCTTTCTTACGATTTCGGGGAATAAGGAGCTCATCGCGTAAATATATCTTCTTGAAACCAAAAAGTTCTGTAGCTTACCGCAAAATGCTCCTATGGCTCAAAGGTTGAAAACCACTGCAGTAGTCATTCAAATACAGTAAAGTCTTTCCAAACCAGTTGACAATCTTTAAACTGCGAAGTCAAAACTAATATGAGCGAAAAAGGTTAAGTGTCGGGTTATATAGCATTACGTCAATCGAGAAGAAACGCAAAAACGTCGAAAATTTACGCAAGACTGGTTAATCCGGGAGAAATCAGAAAACGAAGAAAAACTGAAAACCCGAGTTCGAAACTACGCTAACACAGTCCTCTTCAATTTATGATTGAGGAGAGGAAAGTTATGAGTCATATCATAGCAATTCCAAAGCAATGCACAAAAAAACAGGAACATAAGAAATCGCATTTGATGCATATCATATCACAGTTTCGTCAGCGAATATACAAGATTATTTCGAAACTAGTGAAAAAATATAGCATTGGTACAATTTTGAATTTAACCATCATTTATGTTACGCAAACTTGGTAGAAATAGAGTATTTTAAATCATCATAAAATATAGTATTTCAAACAACCAAACTAAGGCTTTAGAAGATCAAGAAGTTGCTTGTGCCAAGAGCTACGGTAGTCTGCAGTTTTTAATAAAGAACATAACACAGAAAAAAAATTGCGATTTAGTATAAATGGCACACAAATCATTTAATTTCCTGCGCAAACAGTCTATTGTTTGTTTCATTTTTGCTGGATGCAACAGTCCATAAAATAGTTCATAGTTCAGTTTACAGTTCAGTTCATACAGTTTGTAGAAATAAAACAATTCAGTCACGGAGCAATTAATATTTTGCAGAGCTTAGTGATAGGTCTGCGATAAGCACCTTTACCGGTACGAGCCAAGGCCTGTCGCACTTTTCCCTGATCGTTATGACAAACTTGGACAATGCAGCCTAGAGCCATTTGTCACTTAGTTCGTGCTCTTCATAGAGCAACACCATGTTATCGATGGCAAGATTAGGTTCGGCATTTTTCCACTTTTTGCACACTTAAAGCGTTTAAGGTATTCACGACACCATTCTCTGCTAGAACTGTTGAACTACGCATTAAACCTGGCGCTAACGCTTTTTGATGAACTAATCATTATCATGGAATACTCCAGGCAGTTGGTCCTGATTTCCACGCAGCATCAGTGAGTGGCTTGGAGTCAGCCTGCCATCGTGGTGTGGATCTATGAAGAACAGAGCCAACGGATGCAAATTGACGATAAATTCAACTTCTTCGAGCAAGGTTAGCAGCAAGTCATCTATTACAACTTGTTGTTGCAGCAGAACCTGCAGAAATCTTTTAGTGGACGGAATTACTCGCTCCCAAATTTTTCCCCTATACCTCACCTGGAGGCAATTAAAAGTTCATTGAACCCCGAGTTTACTTAACTAAGCATTAACTTTGGTCTGATTAAAATCTTGCAAAGCTTTTTTAAGTTTCTGTTGGGCTACCACTAGATTTTTTCCGTTATTGCTATACAAGGTGTGTGGGCAACATCGACGGCTGATAAATCGACGTAAAGCATTAATAAACTCATCTGTGGTTTAGAAAAACCAACTTCTAAGTGTATATCTCGCATAGCCAGACAAGTAAAAACGCAGCCGTGCTGCTGTTTTACTGTGCTGCCCCATGCCGTACATACAGAGGACCAAGCAATCAACTCCAGCATGAAAAAATGGAGGGCTGCAAGGCGATACTCTCCTTTCTGGCAAGTCGGCCTTTAACTGTGTACCCACTCAAGAATTTCTACGGCTACAAAGCTAGCACTTTCCCAAAATCTTACGCACAGTTGCACATCCTTTTATTATCCAGTAATGCTGTCGAATTGATGTCCAGGTGTGCGCCATTCTAAAATGTAGACATCCGGAGAAAGAATAATTGGGTGCTTTGTATTAAACTCCATTTATGAACGGCGAAGTCGACCACCA
The DNA here is from genome assembly GCA_963965965.1 of Trididemnum nubilum. Lineage (NCBI taxonomy): Eukaryota > Metazoa > Chordata > Ascidiacea > Aplousobranchia > Didemnidae > Trididemnum > Trididemnum nubilum. Next base: position 24,054,067 of record OZ014483.1, read on the forward strand.
ACTCTGAGCAAAAATGTGGAAATCATAGGTTTTGTCGTAGCAATGAGTGCTTTGAACTACAGTAAGATTAGCGTCACCTGAATTGCAGCTACTTAATAACTTCATTTCTTGAGGATAAACATTCCACTGCACTCTGGCAACAATAGCTTTTTCAGTTGCTTGCAATTCATCAACTGTTAGAGGGCCAACGGAATTGTTTTCTGATTGCAACTCACTTTGACAGCGAATTATCCCAGCCACAGCTTTGGAAAGTCCGCTCCATGAAAAACAACGGGCAAAAAGGCAATCAAATTCAATGGAACTAGCAGGCGTTACTTGCAGGACGGCAATAACTTGAATTTTTCAAATGAGTTTTTTAAATGAAGAAAAACTTACCTGGTATTTCCGGAAAATTTACCAGAGGAGCTGCCATTTCTTTTGGAATCCCATAAAAACTTAAGACCACGAAGCCAACGTAAAGACAAGTCTTTAGTACTTATACCACGGGACGTATCATCAGCAGGATTATATTTACTTTCAGCGTAGCACCACTGTTTGAGATCACTTGTTCCTTCTATTTTGGCTAGTCAATTCGCCACAAAAACTGAAAATTTTGTGGATGCATTATTGATCATTTTATAAAACAGAAAGAGAATCAGTCCAAAACACGTATCTCATCTTCCAATTTAGGCTTTAACATTTGGTCAGCCTAAACTACAATCGTAGCAGCCATCAGTTCTTATCTGGAAATTGAAACGGTTTTTAAGGGAGCAAGCCTAGCTTTACTCTTGACAAAGTTACAAAATACGTTCCCATCGTGAGTGACTAAGCGTAAAATGAACATCATGCCATAACCGCGAAACGAAGCATCGGCAAAGTGACGCAACTCACAGTGAGCTAACTGACAGTAAAGTTTGTCTAAAATATTCAAGCATCGTGAAATGCGGATATCTTGTACGTGCTTAAGGTCATTCAACCACTTTTGCCACAAATCATAAAGGTCGTCAGTCATAACATCATCCCAATCATATTTAAACCGGCGAAGTTTTTGCAATGATAACTTTGCCCCTAGAATTACAGGTACAGCAGATCAAAATAGCTCAAACACAGAACTTAGAATCGACAGCATACCTCTTCGGTTCGGTGGCTTGTTCTCAACGTTGTCTTGGAATTTGAATTGGTTATTAGGGACATCCCACTCTAACACCAAAACACGTTCACATACGTGGTCTGAACCGGAAAGGTTCAGGATGAATTTAGCCAGCTTTTCCTGTTGCAGACGTTTCAAGATTTCCGGCGTTTTGCTGTGCCACTAGATCAAATTGTTGAGCTACTTATTCAAAATCAACATTGCTGATACCTGCTACGCATAGAACTCTGCTTCTACAACTGTGGAAACTGAAAAGAGGCATTCATACATGTAAAAGTTAATCATTATCATACATTTTGCACGTTCGTCCATTGCGGTTGATTCTCAAACGATTCCTGAAAACAAAGTTGAGCACAACTAGCGAGGAGGTTGCTTCGAGTTTATGGATCGTCATCTGATATGTTACAGGCGGTAGTGATATTTTCAATCTTTAGGGGTTGCTCGGCACTGGTGAAGCATTTGCTCTATATTTGAAACCACCGCAACCTTTTCTGACCGAATCTGATTAACACCTCAATTAAACTATTAAAAAATTCCGGTCCTTTTAACAACTGTTCGTTGAGAGACGTTCCCTCAAACCGCGCTGCGCTATCAAAAACAACGCACATTTTATTAGGTTTGCGTGGATTAAAACCAGGGTGATGAGATAAGTACCTTCCTTGCAAATACAACTCGCTGGAGTTTACTAATTCAGCATGGCCATTAGCAATGTAAGATTCAACTACTGTACGCTTACGTTTTGTTTTTGAAGTTCCAATCCTTTTCAGGTCTCTTCTTCAATGAAGTCAATCGAGACAGAGCTTGAGTTCGGTCGTCTTGCAGTTGCGGACTTCCGGGTCTCCACGGAAGTGCAATGTCATAATGGCCATTCATGAAATTATTACAGCCTATCATAACCTGAAGTGCATATCGGTCCTCCTTGGACAAAAGGACACTACGTTGAGGTAATGATTCATTATCCACAGTCCAAAGACATTCGATTTGCCGTTCAAGCAACTGGTCCGCGGCGGTGTTGATAAAATGCACATAAACCTTTGTTTCAGAATAGTTTAGGCACTTTTACCAATTATGGCCCAACTTAATTTAGAGCGGACTGCATAGAGCTCTTTACTGCCACCAAGGCGTTCCTCTACGATCGAGAATGCTTCTGAGATGTTTACTTCAATCAAGACAGGAACTGAGCAATCTATCTGCAGCAGCTCCACGTTTTTAAGGTACGGCCATGCCTTAAGATCGTTTCGAGACAAAGGACGATTAGTTGGGAGGTTGTCAATGCTTAAAACTTCTAGTAGAATCAAAGCATCTGGCCCTATCAGTGAGGGTAAAGTCAAGCTTTCGATCCTCGACGACAAGTTGATTTTCCATTAATTGTCGAAATGTTGATGATATCCTGCTTTTCTTCCAAATTTCCAACTGATTGAAAGTAGCCGTTTGTAGCGTAGGGTTGCCGTCGAACCTTGATCTAATAAGGCATAAATCAATTTATTTTCAGCCGAAACCTTAACTAGAATAACGTAGAGATATACATCACTCGATTTAAGTACAATAGTGCTGTAATTAGAAACTTCTAAGGGGCCGAGATTACGTTCGGTAGACGTGCCAACACTTTTGTTAGATTCTTTGCGATTTGACGGCTTGTGAGTGCTAGTTGAACCCAACGGTTCTCGATGCAGTATTGTGTGATGTTTTAAAGTACAGTTTGACTTGGTGCATCTACTTTTACCGTAGCAAAACTTTGAGATGTGCCCACGCTTCGCACAATTATCACATTAGCGTTTCTCACGCATGAATTCTAATTGTGCATTGAAACGTTTGCGTACAAAGGTCGAGCAATCTCCAAGCAGGCGTTTTTCTGAACAGTAGGGGCACGGTTCTTAGTTGAACATTGCCATGGCGTACGAGAAGGGGGGCCAACGAGGGGGGGCAGGGGGACAATGACCCCGAGGCCCTATGAACTCTAGGGGGCCCATGGGCTTCAGGGGGCCCATCATGGGGCCCATTGGCTTCAGGGAACCCAGTATGAAATGATACTGAGTAATCAGTATGTGGAAGAACGAAGACCTTTTTTTTTTGAGATTACACCAAAATCCTGAGAAAACGGCGACATTTTTTCTTGAAGACCTTTTTTATGAGATCTCATCACAATTTGAAAAAAACTGTGGCATTTTCCCCGTCTGTATTGGAGTTGTTCACAAAACCGGGGATTCGTAATATTTGAGCTGGCCCCGGGCCCACGTTCGGCTCTCGGCGCCCCTGCATTGCCATGGCGTTTGTGATAATTTTTTGCTCAGTCTTAACTCTAGTCTTGCTATATTTTTTCCTACTTGCTGCGGATGCGTAACATGAAAACATATATTGAGGCTCTTTCTTCACAAATCCCATCAAATCGCGGAATTTTGGTGTGCAATTCCGTTGCTTTATAGTTGCTACAGCGCGCAGCCACTTGCTATGCAAACCTGAAGGAAGGCGTTTAGCAACTTTGCTAATGGTTTCTAAACAGTTAAGATCTGGATAGTATTGCATATAACCTAAAGTGGCATAAAATTTTCAATATCGTGGGCAAATCGTATCAGAGAATTTGAATCATCGTGCGTAATAAAACGACCTTCAACGAGGTTTCTTATATAAGCCCGAGCAATGAGAGGCTTTTTTCCGAAATTCCAGTGCAGTATTTGTTTGCTTTATTATAGCCAACATCTGGGTCCAGGAGAACGCAATACCGGATAAGCGACTTCACTTCACCTTCACAATGTTGTATCACATGGAACAACCTCAACCTGTAATCACATTCCTTCATCTCAATAGTCGCTTCAGGCGTGCTAATAAACCTCGTATAAGCGGTACCATCACCACTGAATTAAAAAATTCTAAGTTTGGTTTGTTTAAAGTATCGAGCAAAGCGTTTGCAAACGCTCCCACCATAGCCTAATCACCACTCTGTTGGGCCAAATAGGGATTCGAAATCACGTGGTCAGGACCATGTGCCAGTGAGTTATCAAGAAAAGTACACGAGCCGGAATGGGGTTGTACAGCCACATCCGGAGCATTAGGTTGTAGATTAATTCAAGAGCGAGACTGCACATTTAGTATGGGTACATTTGTTGTCACATTCTGCTCCGCAATTTTTGTTGAAACTTGGGTTTGTGAAGAAATATCAGTTTTTAGTTGATGTTACTGCATTTGTGCAGTTATGTAATCTGAACGACCATTTATCGATAAAGAGTGTAAAAAAGAAGTAGACTTTTTAGGAGGCGCTACTTTTGTCAGTTTAGGGGGGTCAAGTTGGCTACTGGCTGAGAGACCTGAAACAGTAGGCTTATCCTTTCCTACTACAAAGGGTTTAACAATTTCCGGCTTCGGGGCGATCGTTTAGCTGTCAACAGCTTTATCTTCATTACGAAAAATTGTAAAATGATTTTGTGCAACCTGATCAGCCGTGATATCAATCAACTCATCCGATGACGATATGTAGCGTCCTCTGTCATTTCTACATCTAAAACCTGAAGTTTTAGAACTGCTTCCTCCAGTTGTTGAAAAGCCTGTAACATTTCAAATTAACGTTGAAAAATGGCTTTTCGTCAAGACCTTTTGCTTTAAAACTACTTCCTCCTCTAACCGTTTTTGTTTTAAAGCCGCCTCCTTCCGTTTTAGCTGTTGCTTTTCCTTCAATTGCTTTATGTGCTAGCTCGCCGCTTTGATTTGCACTCGAGATTATGCAGTATTAGAAGCGCTAATTCTAGGAGACTTGCTAGAGCGTCACTTTTTTCAAGTAATAGCAATACAAAGCTACGTTTACTCGGAGCGGATTTAACATTTTCAACAGATACTAGCACTCGCATATCTTTTGAGCAGAGAGTTCGTGACGAACCAAAGATTTGATTAAGTTCACTTTAGGGCGCATTCTTACTTTCCAACCATTTGGTCACTTTGGCATCAAATTCCATTTTTACCAACTGCTGAGCCTGTATGCAACCCAAGCTATCGGCGAAGGTCACACTGCATTCAAACCCTGTAACACTGCACGCTCCATTTCGGAAAAAACTTGGTTAAATACAAGCATTATTGGTTTCAGATCATGCGGACCGGCATCTCCTTTAATCAGATCATGAGCTTGTGCGTATAATTCACGAATTTTACTGTTAAGTTCAGCCAAACAGTTAATTTTGTCACTCATAATAATTGAATTGAAAACTTTGTAAGATAGGTTGAAAAGTTTTTGTAGTTGTCGAATGTTAGTTGAAAACTCGTCTTTAGCTAAAACGTAGAAACTAAAAAGGATGACAACAAAGATTGTATTGGGTATTATCTATGGAAATAAAAATTTGCATCAATGTAAGTAATAAATGGTGCGATTCCGAGGGGTTAAAATAAAGTTCATAAAATGATATAGCCAAAACACTCGACAAAACAAAAAGCTTTGTTTGAGAGCGATGAGCCACGCAAACGAGTGCAATGGAAATGAAACAAATGTAGGCAGATGAATAGACGGACTAGCTGGTGATCTGGCGAACAAGGTGGCGGCGCAAGTTTGCAATCTGGCGGTTTTCTGCAGATGAAATAAAAAAGGCTAGGACGTAATACTAGATAAGGCTATGCCTAACACAAAAAAAGGCACACTTACCAACCGTTTTGACGTCCAAATAATGGCTTTCGATACCGTTGCCAATCTCAAAAAAAGTAGTGAACCAAATGCAGTAAAGTCATTCCAAAACAGTTGACAATCTTTATACAGCAAAGTCAACAAATAATAAGAGCAGAAAAGGTCTAGCTTTGGCTTAAATAGCACTACGTCATTCGAGCAGAAACACAAAACGTCGAGAAAATACGCAAGATGGTTAATCTGGCAGAAATCAGAAAAAGACAAAAACTAAAAACCCGAGTTCGAAACTGCGCTAGCATATAGGTATATTAGGGTGTTGCAGCAGCCCCATAAATTTGAAAATTTTATCGCGGCAACTTCTACTTTAGCTCAAGTCGGAGGCTTCGCACAAAAACTCTTTTGGTCAAGTTTTGTAAAAATTTGTCAGTGTTTATGGGTCGCACAGTGACATCAAAATTTTGGCAATTTCAAAAAAAAATGCTTTTTTTCATTTTGAATGTTTTTGGGCTATAAGTCGAACCTAGGATCCTTTTTGATCATTTGTACTGATTTTGGTAGTCGTTGTTTAGTACATAGCCAACAAGAGAACTTCTTAAATCAAAGTTATATTTAAGAAGTTCTTAAATTAAATAGGCACGGTCAAAACTGATATGCTTCATGATTAAAGAAACACTAATCAGCGCTTGTTGCAACTGAGTGGAGTGACACAGAAACAAGTACGCAAGTTTAAGTATCTTTGGATTGCATTCATGAGTGACGGAGGGCAAACCAAAGAACTGGGTATCTCAATTTGCAAGGCAATCGCAATAATGAAAGCTTAACACTATTCAGTAGTTATGAGACGATTCAGTAGTTGTGAGACAAAAATCGTCAAAAATGAAGTAAAGCTCTCAATTTTCGAAACATTCTTTGACCAGTTTTAAATATTCTATCTTTGTATGATCATGAAAATTCGATAATAATTGAAAGAGTGCAATTGCAAGTGCAAGCGTCTAAAATGAGATTTCTCCAAAAAAATCAAAGAAGTTATATCACTAATAAGGTGCACATCTCTTAAGATTCAAAAATCTCTAGAGCCGCTACTTCTTCAAATTAAAACATCTCAGCTTAGATGGTTTGGTCGAGTAAGCAGAATGCATCAGGAAAACTTCCGAACAACTTTTACTTGCCAAAGCTAATGGAAAAAAAAACAGTTAGACGACCCAAAACTACTGTAGATGAATCAATATTAGCTTGAGGATCTTGGGTGGAATTGATTGGGACTTTACCCAAGCAAAATGATAAGGGCAATGGAAAACCGTAAAACGTGGTTGCTTAATCTCGAGCTTGCTGCCCCCTCAACATTAACAGGAAATAGGGCAATTAGGAAAGAGAGATTTTTCCTTGAAGTTTTCAATGGTTTTGTTTGGTTTTCTACTGTTTGTTCTGTTAAAGTTGCATTTGCACGAATTTTTCATTTCATCTACCAGCTTCTTTACTTCCTCAGTTGTTTTTAATTGACGAATTGTAGGAATTCCAGCTTCGCGGCGGGAAAACATGTGCTTTCAATAGTATTGTCATCAGGTCTAGAAATAGTTCCTGGCAGCCAATTGCGAGAATTTACAGATATAGTAATAGTATATTGCTAGCAGATTTACTAATGTCGATGTTTTATAGAGCTTACACCAAGTAAATTGGAATTGCACTAAACTCCGTATCTTACTCATCAAAACATAACAAATATGGTTTTAGTAAGCTGCTGCTGTAACCATATTTACGTTAGAACAGCAGTTTAATAGATTTCAATGACGAGGCCTAAAGCATAGTCTGCGCCGTCATTCTTTAAGAAAGTAACATTGTAGGCTATGTTTCACTCTGTTTTACACAGCCGGCCAAAATAGATACTGTAGGTCTAACTTAAATAAAGTTTCTGTTGTAGTTTCCCCACACATAAATGAGATCAATTTTGACTACTATCAATTTTGAAAAACACAAACAAAAAACATAAATGTAAACAGTTTTAGAATTTGTACTGAAGTTTTTTTGAATGTATAAGACCAAAAGTGAATGTTCAATTTTGTAATGGCTGATTAGTAACAAAGATTTCACATAGCACCTTCTAGCGGCACAAAAAAAAACAAATACCAAATCCTGGGTAAAAAAGATCTCTGTGCGACCCCTAAACCTCAAATTTTTTTTCTCAAACTTTGTATTCTTGATTTTTTTTGGCAACCTCCTATTTTGAAGAAGGTAGAAAAAAATCGGAAGAGGTCGGGGCAACTGCAACACCCTAATATATATTATAGATAAAATTAGGATGAAATGAAAATGGTTGAAACATTGTTTTTTTCAAATTTGACGAAGTTAGATGTTTCAAAAGTTGCCATTGCACCAAAAAAATAGTCAGACAAAACTTTTCTGTTTTTTCGCAATGTTTTGATCTCCATACCCAGCTTCTTGTTTTTGTCACCTTTTTTAGCAAGTTAATTTGCAATCGAACTTACAGTAAATGTGTGGTATCTAATTGAGCCATGCCGTTACCTGTCATTTTTAAAGCGATAAAAGTACGTTTTTATGTTGACGAGATATCTCTCTAGTCGACGAAGTTATTTCATTCGGATTGATGACGCCATTGGGATGATGACGTCATCGTAAGTCAAATTGAGCTTTAATTTTGTTTTGGCTATTCGCAATGAAACAATTTTCATTTTTTGGAAATTGTAGCACTTCTATTCGCATTGTTTTGAAATTCAATTATTATTTCGCCTAAAATAGAAAACATATAGTTTTTTAGTAGTTGTTTAATGCTCAGTAAATTTATTAATGTAAAAAATTAGAGTATAGCTTTATCGCAATTCAAGGGTGTTTCTTTTCGAAAGATATCAGGTTATCTCGATGGAATTTGAGAGACCCTCCAAATGGGTCTCCAAAATCAAAAAAGTCTTTAGTGATAGGCGAATGAAAGAAGAAAAAAAGATGAAACAATGCAAAATTAGGAGTACCGTCTTGAGCGTTTTGCCCTCTATTGTATTGCCCAAAACATAATGATTTTCACAGCTTGCGCTTGCCTAAATGGCTGAAAATTTCAGTACAGATGAATATTGGATAAGTATCAAAAAAGATAAAACATGGGATTAGCTCCTAAATTGAGTCCAAAATTGAAGGTGTTTAACGTTTTAAGCTAAATGGCTGAAATTCTCAGAATGGTTTAGTATCAAAGAAAGGTATAACAAAACAACTTGGGTTTCCTGAAAGTTTGATTTCAAGTTGTATTGGTTTTGAAGCGCTTAGATACCGCATTTGATTTATATAGCCAAATTTTTTTAATAAACTGTCACCTGTGACGTCGAGAAAACTCTTTTCTCGTGCCTTATAGGTTTTTTGAACAATTTTGCTTAGAAAGTCAAGGTTAAATAACGGATTCAATGATAGACCCACTCATTTTTGTGTGTGCTGGTTTTAAAAATGATACTAGTTTTCAATCCTCAAGTCAAGTTTTTGAGATATTTGCCATTTCATGCGGGGTGGAGTGGATTGAGCGGCTGCTACTGACTCGGTAAACTAGGGTTCGATTCCCGGTCAGGTCAAACAAAAGACTAAAAAATTGGCTATTTACAGCTTCCCTGCTTGACGTTCAGTAATTAAAAAAACAGTGTGAAGCCTCCGCCGTGAGTGGCTGACAGGTAGGCAGGTGGCAGCTTGACTTGAAGACCGAAAGGTCCCTTCGCTGTCTTCTGGCCAAGGCAACTTGATGTATAAAATGTAATCGCAATTACAATTTGTACCCGTAACATATGTGTATTTATATGCATTGTAACATTACCATTTTATTTGTAGTTCAGTATTGTGATGAATGTTAAATAATTATGACATCAGAAACTTTAAATAAAAATCAATTTTCAAATTTGTTATACAAGTAATTAGGGTTTAGAAGCAGTAGTTGGAAGAAGTGGATACTATGTAGTAGGTGGTCCTATAGCGTTTGGGGCATGTTTTTGTAAATTTCTGAGTCAAAACAAGCTTTATTTTTTAATGTTAAGAATTTATTTATAGATCGAACAGGAAATGAATAGGCTTCATTACGTAACTTGCGTTGCAGGTTTTTAAGGCAAAAATTAAGCATGGTTTATGGCAAAAATAGTTTAAACAGTCCAAATGTGTTTTGCTACATTTGCGAGGAATACACGTTGCAATCCCATGGAAAAGGAATCAGTAAATTTGTGAAGCGTGCTTATTTTGCTTACTTCAAAGTAATGCTAGGTGATCAAAATAAGGCATGCTGGGCACCCCATATTGTGTGCAGGCAATGTGTTGAGCATCGTCGACGGAGGACAAAAAAGGTTAGAAAGTCACTCCGCATTGGCATTTCAATGGTCTGGTGTGACCGAAAAATCATTTCGATGACTGTCACTTCTGTACTGTCAGCACAAAAGGAAACAACTGGAATTTGATGGTTTATTCAAACCTAAATACGTTAGCAATTGGGTTCTTCCACATTGCAATGAAATTCTTTTTCCAGTGTTTAAATGCTTGCCGTAATTGGAGTTGCCTGGTTTTAAAGAAGATCAAGCCTTCGTTTTGTCCACTGAGAGCAGTAAAACCAACGTTTCAGATGTCGATTTTACTTTTTCTTTACTACTACAGCTTTTTTCTCAAAGAAAGCTTAATAATCTGACCAGAGATTTCAATCTTTTCAAAGAATTTTCTGAACTTCTAGCTTCAAGACTCAAAGAAAAAGTCTGCTTAAGCCTGGAATTCTTATAACCTTCTACAAAAAAACGCCATCGTGAGTTCTTGCCATATTTTGCTTAGAAAATCGACATCTTATATTTTAACGATGTTGCCGGCCTGCTGCAGCAGATTGGCGTCCAACGGTATAAACCAGAAGTGGAGTCGAGGACACAACGTTCGATACCAAGACCAAGGACTCAGAAAAATCCGAAGCCAAGGGCAAGGCCAAGGACCGACTTTTCGAAAACAGACCCTCTCGAAGCCAAGGACAGAAATTGTCGAGGCCAAGGATTAAAGACACAATTTTTCTAAACTATGGCCCACAAATTTTCCATTATTTTTAAGCGCGGAAGTCTTTAAGACATTACATTTTGTTAAGTTTTACATGATAATTCGAAAATGGTTGTTTCTAAAAATAACGAACGTTATTTTGAGGTTTTGCGCTTTAGCAGCAATGTTGATTTTTTACGTAGCGGTATCATGGTAATGAAACAATTAAGGCCGTAGTTCGAAATGAGAATACCGGTAACTAAATTCTAATAATGGAAACAGTCAATTTTAAGTCCTTAACTTAATCAGTTAAGACCCTGGTGCAAACACCCACTGAATATAAATTTCTCATTCTCACCTTTTTTAGTAGTTTTTCAAACACAATCTTTTTGTTTGGTTTAAGGATTTTTTTCACAGATTTTTTAAAAATATTTCATTGTTTTTAAATATTTTTTAGCATCTACGATATTATCATCTAAAAGTACTTCGAAATATGTAAATAATTCATGTTTTTAAAATGAATTGAAGTACCGTACACGGTACTTGAAAGCTCAAGTCCTTGAAATAAAACGTTCTTGGGACGAGGGCAAAATCCCAATGCCTCCGTTAAACAATTTTACTCTTTTTTTTTTTCAATAAAACAGCAAAATTTTGTTACTTTTTAAAGAAGATTAAACAATTAGATTTTCAAAGCAATTACAAAAAGAAAACACCGTAAAAGTTAAGTTCAAAAACTTTAGTTTTTCACATTTTCTCAATCCTAACTTTTAGCAGATCTTTTCTTTACGTTTTAATGCATGTGATGTCTTTCTATTGCCTATTTATTCCCTATCAATGAATGAGCGCTCACGTTTCGGCCGCCAAAAGACACTTTGCAAAATCTAACATAAGGTATTTAATGGCAAAAAGTAACCTGAGAAACTCAGCAGGGTTGTAGTAAGGAGGAAGGTATTGAATGCATTTGCGTTTTGTCCCGGAGCTCCCCTTCGAAAGGCTCACAATTGTTGAAATGTAAAAATAATGAATCATTATTTTTTCTAAAAATGCCCAGATTTTTCGCTGAAGTTTCTCTTCATCCTTATGAGGTCGCGTGAAAAATTGAATTGCTGCAGCACGCATTTTTTCAGGGATTCGAACAATTAGAATTAGGTTTATTTTCACACTCGCTTTTTTAGTTCTTCTCGAGTAGCGTTTTTTTTTTTGATACAGTATAGTTTATTATTTGGAATTCCAAGCGGCGTTTTAAACACAAAAATCGTTCAGCGGATGTGGCTTTCTTACCAGACCACTTAACAGTGATTAGAGTTGTTCATTCATATCTCAAAAAAAATCTTCGCAATATTCGCTAGCATTTTTTCAGAACAAGTTGGCTTTCTCAAGTTGAGTTTTGTTAGTTATATCGTGGATACACAAACACACTCTGCTTAATAAGCTATCACTGGTAACTGTATTACATTTCATTATCACACACATAGATTTATCCATTTTTTTCCGAGTCCACACTCAGATAGGCAGGGTCATGAGTTAGCATTAGAAACTCAAAAATGGTTGTGTTGGGAGGCTTGGATTCCTTTTTATAACCCTGGATGGTTTCAGTGCTTCGCTGTTTGTTCTACTCGTACCAGAAATATTATCAGAATTAAAATTAACAATTTTACACTGTCTTTTGCTCCTCATTCTCCGATTAGAGCTTTCACAAAATGCCATTTAAAATATGGTTATGGTTTACAATGACTTGGCTATCACACTATACACTATTTTTCGAATAAGGGAAAGAAAAGAATATTGATTGGCTAGAAGTTTAGATTACTTTTTGGTTGGTTATTTTCGTTTTCACCTAATCAAAAAACAACGCTGTCCTGTAGCCGAGAACAGGACAATTTCGAGGACTTGTAGGCTTTGAGGCCAAGGCCAAGGATTTGAGCTAGGAGGCCTAGACCAAGGACTTCAAAATGTGTTCTCGAGGATTCCACCTTTGGTCAAATCCTTAAGATTGACGCCTATTTATAGACAGTTTCAAAAGAAGCTTAAATTGTTTCTTCTTTACAAAGGACAATCAAATGGGTCAGTTCGTTTAGGCCATTTAACAACCCTCAAGAAAAAATACAAGGAAATCAAATCTGATCTGGAAAAAATTTCATACAAACAGCACCAATCCATGATATCTATCGATTTGAAAATAATTGGGTTTTCCTCGAATTATAAAGTGGCTACACAAAATTTCCGTGCTTTTTGTGTTTGTGGTACAGCAAGGCAAAAAAAGAGCACTAGCAAGAAAAGATTAGCCTGTGCGCAGTAAATTGATCCCTGGCTCTCTCAATGTTCTAGCTCCTCCGTTGGTGGAGGGTGTCAAAATTGTATTTTCTTCTCTTTACATAAAGCTTGGCATTCTGAAACAGTTTGTGAAGACTTTAGAGAAAGATGGCGACTGTTTTAGATACATTTACATGAAATTCCCTGGCCAATCTATAGAGAAATCAAAAAAGCTGGAGATTTTGACGAACCCGAGATTTGAAAACCAATCAATGACGCAAATGTTTGTAATTTTATGAATCCAGCAAAACTGTGTGCCTGGACTGCTTTTACGAATGTTGTAAAATTCTTTCTAGGAAAAACAAAGGCGCCCAACCACGGGCAGCTTTGTGAAACATTGCTCACAAATCTCCATCAACAAGGTGCAAATATGAGCATTAAGTCATATTTTTTGCGCAGAAATCTTGTCCGTTTTCCAGAAAATCTAAGTGATGCGAGAGACGATCAAGGGAAGCGCTTCTATCAAGACATCAGTCATGGAAGCTTGCTATCAAGGCCATTGGGATGCCACCATGCTTGCAAACTACTGTTGGCTTGTCAAACGCGACGATACCGCAACCTCACATTCCAGAAAATCAGGCGGTTTGTGGCTGATGATATATGATCCTTAGCAGTTTTTACAACTTTACGGTTTATTGTGAATATTTCGGAGAGAATCCATGAATATGTTTTATAAAGTTGCATAAAAATATCGTTTCTTCAATTTACTTCATTACCCTACCTGTCCTTATTGTAGCTATTTGCTTCCTACGGAGAGAAGTATATTATAGCAGAAAAGCTAAACCTGGAAGAGAAAAAGTGAAAGCATTTTTGGTATCAGGGCTCTCAAAGTAGGTAAAAACAAAAAAACATCTTCAGTACCGCGACAATTTTTTTGTCGGCCAGTGCTATACAGTATCCAATACTTTAGATTGCAATCTCAGAATACTGAGAATAGTACGTTTATTGCTCAGGAATGAGAGATGGCTTTAAAGTTAGTCGGATAGTAACATTCGTTCAACTTACTGTAGTATATCTCTGTCAATAAAAAGTATGATTTTGATGTAATAAGTTTGATTTTGATGTAGTAAATTATTACTTGAAAGTCACTAGAATTTTAAAGACCGTTTTATGTTATTATGTAATGAAATGAAAAATTGGTAACTTTGATGAAGTGAATCTTTGTAATGAAGTAGTAATTGAATTGCAAAATAATACGATTAAGATTTTTTTGTGCTGAGCGTAAATAGACCCTGCAAACTGTACTGATCCAAGGTTATTGATTGATCTTAATTGATTATTGTAAGTTTTCTAGACATTTAAATTTTAAAAGCGAGTAACCACAAACCTGTTAAAGTCACTGAAACATGACAAACGAAGCAGAGTTTTAACTATTGACCAGATTATCAATGGCCATTTCGCTGAATGCTATTAAAAGGCTGTTTTGAAACCTAGTAAAGTTTTAAAGTTTAGTAAAAGGTGGATATTTTCTCGAAATCCCTGAATCTCGTTGCGATATCACCTTCTAATTCGTTACGTGATTGCCCAGTTGCTTCTAATTTTAGGATTACATTAGGCAACAAAATTTTTGCTACTTTTAATTGAAAAAGTGTTTTGTAGTATATTTGCGGTACTGATTTCAAATCTGCCTTTATTTTTGTGTAAGCACGTCAGGTTGTTCAGCTATTTGAAAAAAATTACTAAAATAATGCCATATATTTATGCATTTTACGACGATCCCGATTGCATGATCTTGGTTAACTCCGCACCCTGGTCACGTTGTTGCGTCCTTGGTAAGGCGTTTTACGATGATTATTTTGCTTGGTTGCTTTGAACAAGTAGCAAATTTACGTGGGAAGAAGTCAAAAGTCAACCGGAAACCTGGAAAATGTTAACTCCTTAGCGGATGAGGATTCTTCCTAAATAAAAGCGCCGCCGTCGCTTCCTCGTGCGTGGAGGATAATTATGGATCAATCAATCAATCATTCAATATTTGGCATAATAGGCAAATCATCGCAACTTTACCACTGCAATACATTAGAAGCGTCTTTGATGTGCTCGGTAACAAACAGATGTTACAACAATGTGTTCGGTAACAAACAGGTGTCACAACAATGTCGGCTATAGTAATTTGAAAGTTGATTGAGTTTACCTCCCCCCCCAAAAAAAAAAAAAATCAACCGACTGTTGCAGTCAACCTTTAAAATATTCAGCGCTTTTTGCTGGATTTTCACAATATGCCTAGCACCACTTTTTTGCTGAAGAAACCAGCACTACATAATCTGCCTCCATAGTTCGAGTTATTCTTCCCTAATAGAAACTTTCCACCTGTTTGATTTTTAATAAAATTGTTTCCGGTGTTAGTAGATAAGAAATCCGAGGTGTAAATAGAGATAATGAATTTTCAGTGATAATCTTGCTCAAATATTGTTGTAGCTGCATAAAAAATCTTAAACAATGCTGACTTATGAAGAAGATTTGATGCTCTAAAAATTTTTGACCATTAAGCAAAATTGACACCATGCTTCTTTTTCCTTATGAGCTTAGACTTTCACCAAATCTTTCTTCATTTATTAGCTCCCAAATTTATCTTCATTTATTTCTGCTCCTATCAATATTTCAGCAGTTATTTTGGCATCAGATTTGGCAGAAAATTGCTGATGCAGGTATCTATAAATCCATTTCCATTTCGATTCATTGCTTAAATGAGTTTTTCAAGACTCCTAAATTGATCTGCATTGGTGTAAACACTTTGGTGGGATCAAGTAAAGTAACATGATAAATCTTGCCAAAAAAAACTTTTCAGCTGAGTGCTAATTTGTTTAAATATGGTGCTGTGGTATCTATAAATCCATTTCCATTTCGATTCATTGCTTAAATGAGTTTTTCAAGACTCCTAAATTGATCTGTATTGGTGTAAACACTTTGGTGGGATCTAGTAAAGTAACATGATAAATCTTGCCAAAAAAAACTTTTCAGCTGAGGGCTAATTTGTTTAAATATGGTGCTGTTTATTATCTCGGTTGTCCCAACGACACAAAAAGCATTGGTGCTTGGAATAACCCATTTGTAAACCAAGGAGAAGGCCAATTACTTTGAGATCTCTGCAAACATTTTAGTTGCAGATTGAGTACTTGATCAAATATAAAACCAACTCTATTGTTTCATAAGTTTCGTTTAGTCCAGAGGCATTTGCTAAAGGAACATTTGCTAAATGACAAATGATTTCCTTTATGGAGCAGAGCAGCCTCAAACTTGCTTTGCTTGAATCAATGAACTGTCTTCACTCGTCAGGACTGCGTACAGATCTAAGGCCATGAAATAGTCATTGATATTACTGCAATCGCATAAAATATTGTGTATCAAAAAGCAATATTCTGAAGCATGGTATGCCGAGAACAAAAATGTATGTACAGTTAACAGCCTTGCTGCAGCATGTTCTACTACTTCAATGTAAAAGCAAGAAGCTCTGATTTTTTTGGTTAGTCTCAAATCTCTAACTAAATTGTTTAGGTTATTTTAGTTCAATTGACGTGGAATTGAGTATGCTTGAGATGATGAATGAGGTTCTTCCTCAAGCATAGCCACATCGCTTGCAGTAGAACTTTCTGATGTTCAAAAACAATCATTTGATTCTCCAGAGCTGCTACCATTTTCTAAGTTTAAGAGCTGCTATTGTTTTCTCCATTTACATAGCAAGTTTATACCTAAAAGGAAAAATAGCAAAATATTTTTTTCAAAAAGAGGAGCCAAACTCAAAGATTTGTAACTATTAACTCCTCATTAAATCGAACTATAAACTCATATTTAACGCCGTGGCTCCGCACCGCTGACAAGAGTTGCAGCCCCCGGCTGGTGCGTGCCACAGTTAGCCCCAGTGAGCTAGCTTGGGCTTGCGCCCGCCATGGGGCTTCCGGTGTGAAGAGGGGTGGCATGGGTTGTGTACTGAGGTCTTTTACCCTTTTTGTTTTTGTTTACTTTCCACCACACCTGACGAACCCATTAGAGAAAAACAGCCTATAGTGTTTTTTTTAATTTTTAACTGAATTTCCTATACCGCGTTAACTGGCTCTGGCCCATGTCCATTGAGCATTTTAGAAACTGAAAAGACAGTGTACAAGTTATTAACTCCTTATAAATTGATACGGTATCGTAACGAAGTTCTTAGAGCATTAATTGATTACGAGAAAAGAAAAGAGGATCAAAGCAAATGTTTTTGAGCTCATTCGGGCAAAATGCATATGTCAAAATTGCTAAAACTACGTGTTATCACGATGCAATTGTAATCAAATAACTAAAAAACTAGACGTCACAGAAAAAACTAATAACAGTTTTGAAATCAGCGCCCCAAAATTAGCCAAAAACGGTTGAAAAACTACGAGAAGCATGAACAATTTTTTTGTTGCCTATTGTTATCTTATCAAAAAATCAGCTTAAAACCCTTAAAACAGCAACAGGTAAGCAAAATACTAACGTTTAACCTCCACTAGTAGACTAATATTTTAGAACTAATTTTATAACTAATCGATTAGTTATAAAAGCTCTGGCCAGCAAACGTCCAAACATCACAACTAAACTAATATTTTATGTTGGCTGTCTGAATTGCCGTGACAAAAATTTTGCTTGTGACGTCATTATGCTTTTAGTGTTTGCAACAAATGACTGGCTTAAGAAACAGTGTATCTTTATAAAGGTGAATTTACACAGTATCCGTTTTTCGTACGTTTTCGTACGTTTTTTTGCGTTTTGCTTCTCCTTGACAAAGTATGCGCTTTTTCATCCGCATTCTTATGTGTCCATATCCGCACTAACCAGACAGTCACATACTGGAAAAAAGTTTTCCGAAAAAATTTTTTTGTAAAGGGGTACAGCTTTATTTCAAAATATCGCTTCTATGGTTCATACACAAAATTTTGAACAAAATTTTTATCTTTATATAACAGTCTACTTAGTGCGGATATGGACTTATAAAAATGCGGATGAAAAAGCGCATACTTTTTCAAGGAGAAGCAAAAACGTAAAAAAAACGGACGAAAACGAACGAAAAACGGATACTGTGTAAATTCACCTTGATATGACTTCTAAATGTAACTGCGTGGAAGGGGATTAAGAAGTCTGTTAATTGATTGGTTTTAATTGCCTCTGCTCTTCAATCAATCGCGTTTAACCTGATTCAAATTTTAATTCCAACTTCAATGCAAACGATAAAAATCGAAGCGGTGAAAAATGGAGTACTGATAAACGATTAAACGGGTTCTGAAAATACAATTCTTATAAATAGTTTTACTGACATGTAAACACAAAAAATTTATACTGGAAAATGACATTTCTACTCTTGCAATGTGCACTTAGTTATAAAGTTAATTAAAGTTAACAATGTTTAAACCCACAAAATTCGTTTACGTGGTGTGTATGTATGTAGCGGAACCTCCCAATATTGCATCTTTTAAGACTTTCACAATAATTATCTTTAAACATTAAACTGCATTAAACAATAGGATTATAATTGTAGAAGAAAAACTTTAAACATTTCACTTACCAATGAGTTTTTAGATGCAGATGCAATAATTTTGTTAATTAGACCAATATTGTGGCTCGAACTTGAAACGGCAAATCAAACTGTTTGACTAACCAAAAACGGGGGGAGTCAGCTAAAGCGAAGGGGAAGCCAACAAGCACCAAAATGGGCAATGGCTCCAAACTAATCTAAATTATGGACAATTTTGCGGTCCCAAAAAGGTTTCTGGAATACGGACAATTTTTCGTCCTAAATAACTATAGTTTGAAAATGCTTCGCTTGCTGACTCGTATCTTCACAAACGTCCCTCTGCCCTCTACAAAAATTCTTGCTGAGTGATTTTACCGTTGCAAGTTCTAGCTTTTAGAATTGCAAAATTTGCGCCGCGGTAAATCTAAAATGCAAATTAGAAGCACGTCACACAAAATTAAACAGAGCACCGGATCAAATCAAAAAAGTGCGCGCTTTATGACGCAATAGCTAGCCAACGAATTGGCATTACTAACAATCGGAGATCTAGACTCGGCAAGGAAACAAAGGTCGCAAGAAAAAACTGAAATGGATTAACAAAGTTATTCAAATTTAATAAAATTGTGCCCAAACGTTACCACAGACATTTGGCACATTTTGAACATACTAGCTTACTAGAATTTCAAACTTCGTTTTTTTCATCCTCCCTTAAAAAATATCTTAATGATTAAAATTGGTTTTATGGCCTACGATAGACACACGTGCGCAGCGCAAGTCATAAAATTTGCGCCGCAAGCGCACGCACAACTAATCTAAAATTCTTGCACAGCAAGCGTTTCTGCAATCTTCTCAAAATAATTGCGCTGCAAGCGCAACCGCAAGTGCATGCGCAAGTGCGAAGTTTTGAAAAGTATAATTTTAAAGGTCGATTTGCACAGCATTCGTTTTCGTCCGCTTTTGTCCATTTTCGTGCTTATTTTGCTTCTCCATGAAACAGTATCTTTTTTTGTCTGTTTTTTTATATGTCCAATTCCATTCTAGCCAGACTGTCACGTTTTTTGGATAAAAGTTTTCCGAAAAAATTTTTTTGTAAAGGGGTAGAGCTCTATTTTGAAATTCGGTCTCATTGTTTATACACGAAAAGCCCTCACCGTCTACCAAAGTCTACGTTAATCAGAACTCTAATGTCCCAGTATAACTAACATCCTAAACAAACCTCTTAACTTTGCTACACCAGCTGGCTAAAGCTGCGCATCTATTTGATTTTTTACCAGTTTGTAACCCCACTCTACAGCGCTATCTTATTCAAGCAAACTTGTCCGATTGCGGTTGTTTTAATATGGTGACGTAACAATAATATTTTTCTAACAACAATTAGCAGTTCCAACAGTTAAAACTTGACATTTATAAAGAAAATTCTTAATGAAATTAAAAAGTTTGCGTTTTTGAAAATAATATGCATATCGGATGCAAAATGTTTGAAAGTGCTGCAGCGCTGTAGCTCCTGAGGACGAGCCTCTCTTGCGATTGCAGACCACAAAAAACAACTTCGCAGGCCACGGGTTGGGTAGCCTTGGTCTACTTAAGTGCAGTTATGGAGTTACAAAAATGCAGACGAAAATGCGCATATTTTTTCATGGAGATGCAAATACATACAAAAACGGACAAATCGGACGAAAAACGGATACTGTGTAAACCTAACTTAATCTCAAAATGCACTCGGCTACAATACAAAACCAATACGTTAATCAAAATAAATGATGCACCCTAACAATAATAAGTAAGCTACAAAAAATTTTTGATTTTTTCTCAAAAGTACAAGCATTTGGGAAAATGCGTATCGCTTAACTCCGCTCGCTTTAAGCAAAGAACGTCTTTATCAAATGAAAAAGTAAGCTTACCACTTGCACTTAAAATAATCGGGGTGTTATATTCCACTAATAAAGTAGTCATGTGATGGCAAACGAACAGCTTTGGAGTCGTTGTTTTTACTAATAGCTCGTCAAAGAAATCGGTGACTAGCTTTGATACATTTGTGCTCTTGGTGCATTTATCATCACTCAATTTCAAATGGAGCATACTAAAAAAATTACCGCGTTTTGTGTTCAAAAAAGTTGAACGATCCAACTATTGATAAAAAGCTACCAATTTAGTCACTCTTGTTAGTGACATCTATCAATTTTTTCCGGTCTAGTGAAAAGGTTTTAAGTAATAGTTTTTGTTGTTTTGTGTCTTGGATTACGGTAAGAGGTAAGACTGTTGCTATTGTGGTTAAATTGTTAAATTTTGCCCAATTTAATTTTTGGAGAGTTAATTACAAAAGTAATTTTTCTGTTTGAAATTTGATTTTACAACCATTCTTTGAAGTACTCTACTAGAAAATTTGAAAAATCTGCAAAACATTTCAGAGAAAAGTTTCAGCAAAAGAAGACCTTTGCTGTAAATTCAATCGAAGTTTTGCAAGCAGTAACGAAGGCAATTTTCCATGACAAGGCGTATATGAACTTACCTTGGCAATGTTTTTTTTTTAACTTTAATCACAGCTGATTGAAAAACAATCACTTTAAATTGTAATTGAATTGCGTTTGCGCAATTGCGCTCAAAATTGCTTAAATACTTGCGGCGTAAGCACTATCGCGAGTAAAATAATTGCTTGCGCTGCAATAATTGCGGTGCAAGTGCCCATCTTTGACGATAGATAACGTCTCCAGAAAGCCTCAATTCTGCAATTTATCCTTTTTCCGACTCAAATCAATATGAATACTATTGGACCCAGACAAAAAGCGAATTGTAAATTTTGTAAATCCTTATTTGACACGTTGTCCTAACCATGAGACTGCAAAGGGACCAGTGGCGGATCTAGAAAATTTTGGTGGGGGGATGATAAAATTTATGAGCACAAATTGTGTAATATCTCAAAATTTTGGATGTTTATGATTAATGTTCTTGACCTCGCGCAAACTAGGGGATATTTTTGATCCGTCCCATTCCAAAAACGCTACAAGTACATATAATATTTTTTTAAATTTAACCAATGACATAAAACCAGTTTCATGTCATTGATTTAACTGATTCAATTCAAATTAATAACATAAAACGCTCTTTTCGTCTTTCCTGCTTCAAAAATCGTTTTTATTTAACTTTCGCCAACATAATCGTCTGCATCTACGCAGAACAGGCGCGTTGCGAGAAATTCGCAATGAGGGAGCTGCTTTGGGGGTCTGGGGGCAGTGCCCCCAGTGATCTAAAATTTTGCATCTTTTTGAAAAAATAACTAAATTTTAGGGCTATTTTAATCAAAAATAATGCTTTTAAAACGTGGCATAGCAATCGGCAGTGCAAACATGATTAAACCGTTAGCATAAATTGGCTAAGTGAGAAGTGGCTAGTGGTAAAATATTCTCTTGTTTACATGCTGGTAGATCATAAAATCCTATAGTTTAATAAAACTCACACGGAGTAATCTATTTCTACTATATGTTGTAGAGAAAAATAATTGGAGGGGGCTCATGGAAAGATATTTGAGATAGGTGATTTGTAATCAACTAAATCTGAATAGATCCCCCCTGTTCGTGAGTTTATAATATTTTTGTTGATAAAAACTGTGTTAAGTATTTTCAATGAGCTATTAAATTTGATTGCTTATATTTGCCCATTTTTTAAAGTTTTTATTGATTAGGGAGTTTTATTTTCGACAAATTAGCCCCCCTAAATATAAGGTTCAAAAGATACTTTAAATCATGTTTTAGTCCATTCCAATCCAAAAACCAGTCTCAGAAGTGCCAAAAACGTGGTATTTTTCTTATTCTGCATTTTGGTCTACAGGCCAACGGGGGGGGGGGGCAAAAGTCCTCCCCCCCGCCCTCCCTTGGCTGCGCTACTCACACAGAATGAGTAAAAACTATCTGCATCGGACTTCGATATTTCTATTGCCAAAAGTTTATTTTGTTCAAGTTTTCATTCAGCATACCGTAACTAACAATGTAATAAAACTACATTCCAGAAGACATTTTACTTGATGTTCTATCAAATCGACACTTTTTTTGAGCGAAACTGCACTACTGTATTGCGTGAGATTTGAGCGAAAATGCGCCATAATTGAACTTCTGTTGTGTTATGCCTTTATCGTTGAAAAGTGCGAATTGTGAATTTTGCTAGTTTGGCGCTTTCAAATCAATCGGACCTGTAAAAAATTAATTTTTGCTTTGTAAAATGTACGCTGTAAAAATAACTTTTTCCTCCCCCGCCCAACCCCACCCCTCCAATGGCTTCAGAAATTATATCGCAGTCACCCGGCCTATCGAGTACTAACTGATTGCTTTTTTTCAAATGTTTAGTATTATGCATATGCACGTTATGTTTAGGCTGGTGGGGGAATGCATCCCCCCATCCCCCCCTAAATCCGCAACTGAAAGGGACCTTGCAATCTTTGAGTTAAGCTGCCACCTGCTTACTCATTTTTTTTAATTTTCAATTTGGTTGACCGGAAATCAAACCCCGTTGTTCCTACTTCACAAGAAAATATAAATTAAAACCATATGAATGAAAAACAACTCACTGGATTATTACTTCTGGATTTAAGGAAGGCGTTTGATACGGTTTCGCATGACATACTCCCGCAAAAATTACATCATTGGTGCTCGTGGTATAGTAGGTGTTCCAAAATGGTTGACCTCATTCTAAATACCCATATCTCGGAAACTACTTGATGGATCATTATGAAACTT
Source organism: Trididemnum nubilum (assembly GCA_963965965.1). Lineage (NCBI taxonomy): Eukaryota > Metazoa > Chordata > Ascidiacea > Aplousobranchia > Didemnidae > Trididemnum > Trididemnum nubilum. The sequence goes on from OZ014483.1 coordinate 24,077,283, forward strand.
AATACACTTTATGTTGAAGGTCATAAGTTTTATTGGTTAAATTTACACAGAAAAGTACAAATATTTGTTGGTTCTATGACCGATTTTTATAAATGTTCAATATGAACGCCGCCTGTGACACGCACACGTTGAGTCGGTATTCGAGCTCGTGCCAAACTCGCTGTAGCATGGCTTCGGTAACAGTTTCCAGTGCAGCTGTAATTCTTTGTTTCATTTCTTCAATCTTAGCTGGAAGAGGAAGTACAAAGACTAGTCCATTCACATAACCTCAGAGGAAAAAATCACACGGAGAAAGGTCGGGTGATCGTGGTGGCCATTTCATCACTATCACCCGACCTTTCTCCGTGTGATTTTTTCCTCTGAGGTTATGTGAATGGACTAGTCTTTGTACTTCCTCTTCCAGCTAAGATTGAAGAAATGAAACAAAGAATTACAGCTGCACTGGAAACTGTTACCAAAGAACGCTACAGAGAGTTTGGCACGAGCTCGAATACCGACTCAACGTGTGCTTGTCACAGGCGGCGTTCATATTGAACATTTATAAAAATCGGTCATAGAACCAACAAATATTTGTACTTTTCTGTGTAAATTTAACCAATAAAACTTATGACCTTCAACATAAAGTGTATTAAGTTTCATAATGATCCATCAAGTAGTTTCCGAGATATGGGTATTCAGAATGAGGTCAACGATTTTGGAACACCCTGTATATAACCTGCTCAAATCTTACCTCACTGAACGTAAACAATTTGTGTATATTAATGGGAGCTATTCCGTCACTAAAACAATACAACTTTGTGCTTCTCAGGGATCAGACCTTGGTCCTATACTTTTCCCCATTTATGTCAACAATATTTTTAACATTTTTGATTTTACTCCTGTTCTCTACGCAGATGACATTGTTTATTAATCAAAGCTTCAAAAGCAAACGGTTTAGAAACCTTAATGAGTAGCGAAGTTAAAATAGCTAATCTTTGCATGAAAACTAATAAGCTTACAATCAACGCTGCAAAATCTAGTGCATTAGTTGTACTGTAACTCCAGGAGCTAAAACAGCCACACAAAAACCAAAAATTTTATGATGGTCGTCCAATAGCTGTAAATAGTAATGTCAAGTATTTGGGACTATAGATTGACGAAAACCTTAAATTTGAGATTCATCTCACATTCGTTGAGGGTAAAATCGCCTGTGCAGTGAGTATCCTCATTAAATTGAAAGGCTATTTCCTTATAGAAATTCTATTGCAACTCTATCGTGCATTAATTTATCCTCACCTTCTCTCTGCGATTCCCATACGGGATTCTACCTACCAATCTTATCTCCACAAAGTCTCTATTCTCCAAAACAAAGCCGTGAAAATCGTTACCCTAACAAAATAGAATTCCATTTACCGGTAACAACCTAAAGGTCTTGAAGCACAACAAACTTTACCAATATGAAGTTGGTAAAGTAATGTATACTTTAAACCTTGAGCTACATTCAGGTAACTTAAGCTTACATTTCACAAATTCCAATGTCAGACATTTCCGCTCGCATTTTAACAAAGTGTACCCATGGCATACATATAATTATCATCTGTTGCTTTTTTTTTCATTAACTCGAATTAAATACGGCCCTTTGACCAAGCGACAGCGTCGCCTATTTGGTATAGTGGTAAGGGCACAAGTATGCTAAGTCTTGCGCTCAGGTTCGATTCGCGCTGCGTCCTTTTATTTTTTTTCTTCGGAACCTTGCATTAGAGTTAGGGTTTGGGCAGCGATGCCAGCTTGAGAAATAGCAAATTAAAGTACAAAAAAAGAGGATACTGTACTGTACTTTGCAAGTATGCTTCCCCCTTCCTGTTGTTCCACTTCTCTCATGTTTGCTATTTCAGTTATGAAAAGTACAAAGCTGCAACAATCTTTCTTATACCAAGGTCTTAAAACCTGGAACTCTATTTTCCACAACTTCAGAATTTCCTCCTTCTCTAAGTTTAAATCTGATTCTAAGTAGTTCTTTTTTACAACATCAAACTAGAATTTTTACAAGAATTGTCTCATCTCATCTCTCTCTAAGCAATATTTCAAATACTCGTAGACTGAAGCTCTTATTAACAAAAAGGTACATAATCGGGGGCGGTTTGACTAGAAGACTGTAATATGTCCCTTCCAGTTTCCGGTCGAGAAAAAAGTTATTTTTTTTGTTTTGGTATTGTAAACTATTTCTTATGTAGTGTGGCATTTGTGGCATTTTATAGCAACAAATAATAAACAAAACTTGAATATGCTACAAAAAACAACAAGAGGAAAACAAGATATCACAAGACTTCTAACGTTCAATAGTGATTTCTTTTTTCAAAAAGCTAAAAAGTTGGTATTGTTTAGTCTTGTTTTTTGCTGTGCTTATATCAGTAATGAAAATGATTTAATATATCTTTAAGATATAGGCTAAGCTTATCAGATTTAACACTTCACCACATTCAAATTAAACGGCTCGCTCCGGTTGTAGCATTTTTTTATTGTGGCTTTTTAATGATGATGTTTTTAACGTTTGCGGCCAGAGCATGAAATGATTAATCTTTTTCGTGCTTTCTGGCAATAGACTGACTTTCGCGCTGATAGCCTATTTGTTAGGGTGCTTACAAAGCCTCACTATTTTTTAAAAGTAATCATATTACTTTTTACCTGCTTCCAAACTGTTCATTTTAGGAAAAAAATAGGACATACAATAAGTTTTTGAAATTCGACAAGGTTAGGGGGTCCTCCAGGCACTTTACACGAATCATTGTGAAAATAAGCAAAAAAGGTTTTTATTTCTTTATTTTTTACGCTTGAAAGAAATTTTGATGCTATTCACATTAAGTTGATTATGTTCACTTGGTATAATAATATTTAAAAATTTTCTTCAGAAAAACCATCACATGCATTTAATTTTACAAAATACTAGCACTACCAATTTTCATAATGTACGTGATTCAAGATTGCATTGACCATGAATATAGTATTTAGTTTTTAACAGTCAATCAGCAATTTAACCTATAATTTAACCATCTAATATACAGCTTTGTCTATTATTTATTGCCTAATAGCACATACAAGTATCAAATGCTAAATTCTATCACCAGTATTACCCCATTAACATTCAACCCTAAAAAATCAACTCGCATGACTTAAACAAAAATAAAATTTAACTTTTTTTTGCAATATTTACAATTTTTCTTCGAATCAGTGTTAAGAGTAAGACAACATAAATGTAATTTATGCTTTTTCAAAAACTAAGCATGTTTTTTAGGCTTTTGGTTACATTAGCTAAGGATGTTTCTTTAAAAATGAAAAATATTACAGCCATCAGCTTATCGGGCACATATGAAATCAGTCACAGTCAATATACTACACTACTGAAATATACTACTGCAATACCTAACCTCAGTTTTACCCCATTGGGGTATTATCAATTAAACAGTTAAATCTTTTTCAAATATCATATCATCCAAAACATGGCCTCAAACAAGTCTTAAGCAATGTAGATATACAACACTATTTACGTCATTCCAATATGCAAGTTCTGGGCTGATTTTTTAAAAAGATGTTAGCTTGTCGAGTTTCCTAATTCAGTTTTGGTTAGGCGCTTAAAGTTGCTTCAACGTGAGGTTATACCCAGCATGTGTGAATACTGACAACTTTGAATCTTCTGTCAGGAACTATTTTCGCGCTATGCGTAATGTTTTGGAATTGATTTTGAGAAAATTTATGGGCTCCTCATTTTTACTCCATTTTCAGCTCATTAGCACAGCTACTAGAATATTTAAGGCATTAACATTTTCAAGAGGCATCTGCTTAGAAATCAATATTTTTGAAAAAAGTTAGGATCACTTTTCAAAACACAAAATTTATCTTATATGAAAATGTTTTTTAAAGTGTGCTTTATCAATCCCAAACCCTGATGCAGCGTTTAGGAACAACTGATATGAGGTTGAGGTCACAATGCTGCTATCTTTTTTGAATCATTTCCTGAATCCCAACTTGAATTTAGTTAACAAGAGAACTTTGCTAGTGTGAGCTACCAAATTGGCATCATAAAGTTTTTTTGCATTGTTTGGTAGAACGATTAATGTTGACTTTACTGACTTATTTATCAAAGTATCAACATCAGCAGAAACAAATGGAGGCAAAGACCACAAGCCAAAGCACTTTAATTTTGACATTTGACGCGTAGATGCAGTTTTATAGTTTGGTAAGTATACATAGCACTAGCTTTGCTTTAAAGTGCAACTATTTTTGAAGCGCATCTTACATAACATCTTAACAACATCCCAAAGTAAAACACTCAAGCACCTATATTAAGTTTCGCAAACAATTTTTGAAAACTTTCATATCATTATTACAGCTTTCAGATCTGGATAAATTTGGAAGTGATTACATAGCGCATTGTCATACGCTATGCTGCATGTAGCTTTACAAAGAGAGAAACTAACAATTTTTAGATTTTGGGAAGAAAGACAGTTTTGCGATACCAAATAAAAGTTATGATAGCAAAATTTGACAAAACATTACACATTTACTAACGTTAAAAAACTTTGACATATTTACGTTGTTTTGACGAAGACAAATTCAAATATTGCATGAAAGTGGCTTGTTTTTTCTTTAATGCTTAGAAATAAAGCAGTACTCAATCAAAGACGCCTGGAGAGTGTAGATTCCAAGTAACCAAAAGTCTTAAAAAATTGTTTGTCAAACTATGATACAAAAAATTTCATACAAGCACGAGAAGACAGAAATAAATTAATTTAGTGCAGAAACATTTGGGAATTTCAGCCAAGTTAGCTTACACTACAGTATGTTTGCTAACTCAAAATTGAAGTATTTGTGCAAACGTTTACCAGTTACTTGCACATCACATCCTGCAGAAATCTTTCTATGCTTTCAATAACTAATCAAATAGTATGAAGAGGCTACCACACAACCATGTTATCAAGCTACCATAACTAGATTCACAGTTAATAAAGTTATGTTATAGGCAAGCATTAACACTTTCTGATTTTACCATTGTCACCTCATACTAAAAACTTTGCCAAAAATTGATTTGGTACCATGCGTATGAAAATTTACAGCAATGCAGTAATTTTGGTGTTCTTTCGTGAAATTATGGCAGAATCAAAGTAAGCTTTAATTTGATCACATTCTAATCTACTCTAAAAGCATCCTCAGGTTTAAATTAGCGGGTATGGAGCCCAAAATGAAGTTTCTAACATGAACAATTAAGAAGTTAGAGACGTTTTTATTTATTTTCACAATGGTTCATGAAATTCTATCGGAGGACCCCCTAGAAATTGAATGTTTTTAAAAATATTTCATAGAAAACGTTTCTTATACAAATTACACCTTTTAAACACAGTCAAAAAGAAAATAAAAATTTTGAGGCAAAATAAGCACTCTACTATTTGTGGTAGTCTATTTGCCATAAAGAAGCAAACGATTAAACAAAAACTCTTCAGGCATACTAAAGCTAAGATGGGGCCCCTAAACTCCTTAAACTCTTTAACATAAAAATATTAATGATATTTTAAACTTCTTTTTCAAACGCTGTTTACCCAATGATGTAATTTTAGGCAGTTGGAGCGATTGGGCTGAATGGCAACCCTGCAGTGCAACTTGTGGACAAGGAATCCAATTTAGGACACGAAGTTGTCTCAACAACAACAGACCTGGATCAATCTATTGCCTAGGCCAAGTATTGCGATGTAGACGATGCAACTTGCAGCCATGTCCAGCAAGTATGTGTTTTAAAACACGTTATTTCTTTGAAACTATCTCCATTACATGATCATATGCAGTAATGTACAGCGCGTATATTAACTTTTTAAAACTGATAAACCTTTAATCCAGCCATTTTCAGAAGACTTTTTTTCTAAGAAGGTCAAAAATAAACAAGCCACACTTTTAATTACGCTTTATTTTTACCAATAAAACTTAATTTCAAAAATAGCGATGAAAGTATGCATCTGCTTTGGCGAAAATCAACTCTTATTAGGTTATATTGCTGAGAAAACTTTTTAATGACTGAAAGTCGAACATTGTGCAGTTTTTGACTTGAACACAAGCCCCGATAATTCAATAATAATTAGTAAATTACTCAAAAAAGAAGGCTGTAAATAGACTTGTGCTGATATTAACTTGGAGAGCATTAAGGTGGATTTGATGCCAACGTAGCCATTGAGGTTCTCCATTGCTTCTATTTAAAGCAGATGCCCTTTGGGCAAAAATTGTATGAATTTATATGGTGATACATCAATATAAACTGCCAATTTTGTGAGGTAATCGGTTGATAGATATATAGTGCAACATGTTGAATGATTCAAACATTTTTAGGCTTCTTTTGTTGTTTTAATACCAAAAAAGTTAGGTATTTTACGTCATACATGTAGTCTTTCAGAGAGAATAAGTTACAAAATTAGCTCGATTCCTTAAACGTTGAACATTTGAAATGAAGGTGCTGTCTCATCGGCAGAACAAATCGGTAAATTAATAGGATAAGACTGTAAGGAAGTTTTATTTATTTTGGTTAAAAAACGCAAAACCTTAGCTAAAACAGTAAAATTTTTAAACATTTCGGTCTCAACTTTGCCCATTTTCAGAAAAAAAGTATATATATATCAATTTTACGTGACTAAAATTTTATTTTTTACTGATGAAAGACGTAGTCAAGTCCGAAACTTTAAAAAGTATTCTTTTTAACTAAGGCTTTGCTGTTTTTATTCTTACAAGTATGGTAATTCCAAAACCATTGATCCCCGGCAGCTGCCAAATGCGGATTATCTATTAACTACAGTAAAATTTATCTGTTGCTTTTGACTGAAAATGGTAACTATAGCACATAGTAAAATCATTGTATTGTATTGTATTGTACATGGACGCAATAAATAATAAAGAAAGGCATAAGATCGGCTTTTGAATCTGAACCTTGGCTTTTGGCTAAATGCGAACTGACTGCATTGGTTGAAGAGCCCTGAAGAAGAAAGAAGTAAAATAAATTGAAACAAATAGATACATATATGCATAGTTTAATTTAATAGATAATTTATTAGCAAATACATTGTTTAGTTTAATCTATATGCTTTTACTTCAAACTTGTGCTTAGATTGTATCGTTCCAATTATTGCCAATACAATGGAATCCGTCGATTCAGATTCAATTGTTCCCGAAAACACTCAGATTACCATCACTTGCGAGAACGGATACATGCTAGAAGATGGTACAAACAACACTGTCAACTTAACTTGCCGCGATACTGGCGAATGGGTTCCAAATCCTCCTCAATGCATTGGTATGGCCTCGTAGATCTTTGCCATAATTACAGTATGTTGGTGACCTTTAGTACAGTAAAACGCTTTTAAAAAACATTTATAAATTTGTACTTCAAATTCGGTCGAGGGTTTAGGACTAAAGCACTCTTGGGACAATGTTTCACAAAACAAGTAATGATTTAATGAACTTTAACAATAAATGGATTTGAGCCCCCGTGATGCGTTTCGTCTTTATGCTCAAGGGACTCGTCAAGCGACAAAGGCCAATTTTGTTTTATTAGCCGAAGAAAATTGTAGTTGTAATTGTCCCCCCTTTTTTATTTCAGCGTTTCTATGACTCCCAGTGCAATATTGCTACTTCAAAACTTTTCACCTACCACTACCGATCACCATCACATGGTACCCACTTTTCCCAAAACCCTTAAAATTTACCACTGCTACAAAGCCTTTGCTGGGGGGTCATTACATGCTCTTCGTTATTCATCGATCGTTCGTTTTTCGAAAAATAGTGGCAAATAGTATTGCATGCTCCAAAAATTACGAATGACCGGCAGTAACCTTTCTGAAACTGTCACAAAAAGTTCCACTACTTTCAAGTGTTTGCTATTCGTAATTTCTTATTATTTGCTCCCTGTTATCCGTTATTTGGTATTATTTGCTCGCTAGCGTACGAATGGTTTTCGAAAGGGAAGGGGAGGGGGCCGAAAATTTGAGAATAAGGAAGACCAAAATGAAAAGGTCTTCTCTCAGATTTAGCCCGTTTTTCTGCCCAGATTTAGGTGAAAACCAAAAAAAAAAGAAAAAAAAGGTCTTCACGCAGAATTCGCCCGCTTTTCTAACCAGGTTTAGGTGAAGACCAAAACAAAAAAAGGTCTTAACACCACTGTATTTGCTATTTGTTATTTGGTATTACGTGTTCAAATTATATGAATAACAAATAGTGAATACTCGATAACTACGTCATTTTTGGAAAAATATTTTGAATTTTATAAACCATTTGTTGACTAAAATTTTTATCAGTCTTAACACAATATTTTGTTTTCGATCAGTATAAACAGTTGCGAAAAAGGAAATACCGGAACGTTTTAATCGTTTTGTATCTGTACATTGTCTTAGACAAGAAATTGATAAATCTTTTTGGAAAGAACATTGCTTCCAGTAATACGGAAAACCAAAAATTTAACGAAATAAAAATTGCTGTTAAGAACAAACTTTGAATTGGGTTAGTTCATCTCTCATGATAACACAAAAACGTTTACTCAAAAGTATTTGCGACACAACAGCATACTATACACGTCAATTAATAAATTCATCAAATGTGGTTAACTAAAGCTAAAATATTTCTTTATTCAGACTAAAATGAGTAAGAATTCAATCAAATTTTACGATGAAAACTTTGGAACAGTATTTTAATAAATCCTTTAAAAAAATACAAAAGGCTTTTAATAAAAAATCACAAAACTAAAAGAATGCGCAGAGTTTTGAAATTGCTAAACTTTTTTCAAGTCCCAGCTGCATTAATAAATTGAGTGCTTTTGTTTCATAATTTGCTGTTAGTTTTTGCAGGATTAATATATGCTCCAGAGAAAAGAAGAGCACTTCTTACCATCAAATCGATAAATTTTTAAGTTTTCGTGCTCGACCCTTTTATCCCTTTCGCTCATTTTGTTTTAAGTTTATTTTGAAGAACTGGCTTCGGTTTTTGAAACTTATACCAGTAATATTTGCTTTCTTTTTTTACAGCTGTCAGGTAGCCAGCACTTACCTCACATATCTGCTTTCACATTAGCCTAGTGTTTCATTAGCATCTGAATTCATACATAGCCTATCCTGACAGCCCACCCGAACCTTCAAACCACACACAAGGGCAATTTCTGGACTTACCATCGTACCATCTTCTCAGATTTCTCTAATCAAAGTCTCACAACAAGGTTACCAGAACGAGGATTCTCGACCAGTATCACACTGGCACTTCACTTAGCCCAACCGCATTGCACTACTATCACTAAGCATGGGCACCATATAATGACATCACATTAGCAATTTACCACAAAAATGCGCTTTATGCATATTTCAAACTTGTTTGGTACCATCAGGCGTGTATAACTGTGTAAATGCCTACTACAAATTTTAAACCCCAAAAGCCAAAATTAGCATACTTGCCTGTAAAGCAAATTGTTTTATACAACGCCAGTCAACGCCTATACAAATAAATTTTCATTTATTTTTTTCTTTATTTTTTAAATATTTTTTCGTGTTTTTTTTTTCGAACAAATAAATGACCAAAGCTTATCAAAGAGACGGAATAATGCTGTAATGTATATTGTAGAACAATTCCAACCAATTATAATTAATTGCAACGCCTAGGACTATAGTTGATATAATTATGAGATAACAGTTGTAACAGAGTAAACAAGTGATTTCATTCTTTTCGATTGAATTATTCTACAGCGAACAAAGAATTTAATAATATTCGATTGGTTATTTGATCGTTACCATAGGCATAGCCAGAGGGGGGCCCATGGAACCCAGCCCCCCCCCACCCCAATTGAAATGTTACCAATGATAACAATGTCACAAAAAAGACTATTGTTTCTTCTGCTTTAGTTTCTTTTAGCATCTTCGCGTACAACAGTACACGCGTACAACAGTAATTAACAACAATATTGATCCAGGGGGCCCGGGCCTCTTCTATTTTTGCCAACCAATTTAAAAGGGCCCCCTACAATAATATTTAAATGGGCCTCATAAAATAATATTGATCTAGTGGGCCCGGACCTCTCAATTTAATGTTTGCAACCAATTTAAACGTACAACCCGATTGAAATTGAGGGTTTTTATCCTAAAGTTGCTAATTCAGGCCCTCATCTAACCTTTCTATGAACATAATGAAATAACCAGGGACGGATTTACCAGATGGCACTGTGCCTGGGGCCCCGTGCTCATATAACTTTTTTTTTGATCTTCACCTATATTTGGCAGAAAAATATTGCGAAAATCCCAAAGTGCCTGGGGTCCAACTCAATGTAAATCCGGCCTAGACAATAACATGGTTAGTCGGGGTAACCATCCATTGTATATTTTTCAATAGCAATTCACCTACACCTGGCCAGTTTTCACGCAAGAAAAAACTTTTGAAAAAAATTAGCTACAGGAAGGAAAATGCTTATTGAAAAAATTTTTGAATTGAGAGGGCCTGGAGCCCCTGGCCGTGTATGTACTCCTATAACTGGTTGTTTTCATCACAAAACAATAATCTCTAAGGAAAATTTTCGAGTGGATTGCTATTCACTGCTAAAATATTGCACGAGGCAATGTACTTTACTTCTCCCTACTTGGACTAAGTCACTTATAAAATTTAACCCCCAAATGCAAGATTTTAGAAGAGTTTTGGACTTAAATTGCAAGCAAAAGAAGGACTGAACAACTTAATTTTTTCAATTGGCTTTCAAATGTCAAAAATCTAGTACTTTCAAATGAGGCTCAGAATACGTGCGAAATGTGATTCAATGGCGTTAAAACAGCTTCTTTTTCAAAAAATTACGAAAAACCGCCCAGCGGTCTTACCTGTACGAAAAATTACAAAAAACCGCCTATAGCCTCCGGCAGCTGGGGGATCCGCCCCCAGACCCCCCTCAATAATACTTTTAAATTACATTGCTCTTCTTTACTCAACACATCTCCCAATTTTGACATTTTCACATTTTAGCTATTGGTTTAAGCCCTCTGTTTGAACGAGTTCCTAGTTACGTACAACACCAGACCACGGCTTCTGATCTTCCATTCTACGATATCTTTGCTCCCACAAAAAATTCCTCTTTTGAAGTTTTTGATGACGTCATTGCACATGATTTGTGATTTGCCCCCCCCAATCAAAAATCCTGGCTACGCCTATAATCGTTACTGCACAAAAAAGTATTATTCGAAAAAAAAACCTTTGAATAACGCGTATGAACAACGAATAGCGAAAATGAATAACGAATAACGAAATACCGCATATGAATAGCGAATTACGAATATGAATAACGAAATATCATAACGAATGTTGGGTAAGAAACGAAAAGCATGCAATGAACTCCCCGAAATCCACTACTAACTACCAAAATCCACAGGCTAGACCTACTCACCGCTCAACTTACAATTCAGTTGGCACAAAGTTAAATTTGAAATCACTTATTATAGTCAAAAAATGCAAAATATTGCAAAACATTACGTACAGAGCTTTACGCAGTGAAAAATGTTAATAAGAGCCCCAATATTAATATAATTAAAATTTCTATCCACATAGCACTTCTTCAGAAAGAGCTCAAACTACAACTTGAGCTAATTCAAATTTTGAGTAAGTCAAAGACAAGGGTCTTGTAGTCAATAGATTCCAATTGCGCGTCGCGACGGCTTAAATCCATTTATTGCCATATTGACATTAAATCAGTATTCTAAACTACAAAGTGACTTTCAGCAGAAAATTTATTCCAGAAAGCATTTTTATTTTATTCAAAACATTTTCGGTGCATTTTCTAAATGGCCTTCTTCAGCAAATAAAATAGCAGTTCACTGTAACTTAAACATTTAGAGATAAAAGATTATCAAAATATTACCTGCAAAACACAAATGTTACAATAGAGCAACCACTATAACTTCATACATTTAATATTGTGAAACGTTACACGTTTTTCATAGTAAGGTCAAATCAGAAAAAAAAATTCGCAAAAACAAGCAACACTGTAAAGTTACAATACTGTATTATATATGGTACAACATAGACAATAGACACACAAAATAATAAATTAAACAATAAAAAATTCAAAGACATTCTAAACAAAAGAGCCACCGTACGTGTATAACTGTAAATTTAGTTGTGATGTTAGCTGTTTTATCAATAATGTCTTCTGTATATTGGTTTCATATTCATTGTAACAGTTTCAATTACTTTGAACAAACTAACATCCAAATTACAATTTCGACAACTTTGGCAAGAAGAATTAATTGTTGGTTTATGACACTTTTGGCAGAGTTGGAGTTAAGCTGCAAGTGTTCTCTGGCCCTATTCACCAAGTAGCGCGTTGGCATACCAATGGACTGTAGGTTGTGTTCACATTCCGTGAACATGTAGATTTATACACCTTATTGGATTTTAAAGCAGCAATAGTTTTGGATTTCAAATTAAAAATGACCCAGTTTTAAACGAGATGTAATAAGTAAACTTTTGATCATTAAATCTTTGTAAGGTAGACAATTGGGATGCAAATTTACGTGATGGTTTTCCAAAATACGGCAAGCCAAGTATGTACACAAATTTAAAGCTTCCCAATTGCTACAATTAAACGCTCAATTTTCTTTGACGTTGTTGGTGTAATGCAGTGTATAGCGAAATGTGAAATATCACAAAGAAATAAAAATCATTTAAAGATTAACAAAAATATACTGAAGGACTCCTAGCGTAATGTAATGGTATTGAAGATTACATTGCATTATTGCTTTATGCACAGTACAGTATTGTTTCTCTGTTTTTTCTTGACTTTTTGTTTCTTTTTGTATCGGTACTAACAAACCTTTTAAACTTGTAGACTAAATTTTATAATATCTAAGCAGTTTTTCCAGGCGGTCTTAGCCTAAATTTAAAGCACTAGCTGCTAAGAATGTAAGTAGTGTTCTTAATTCTTGTGATTTTCCGCTTTGAAATGACTTAGTGGTTACAAATATTATTATGCATGTTTACATCCTTTGGGAAATTTAAACCTACGCGTTTCAGTGTTACAATGTTAATGACTCTTTAAATTTATGATCGCCAACATTAGCATTAAGATTAGTAGCCGGCAAACATTTTCCAGTTGGATATGAGACAAAATGCTAAGTATTTTCAAAAAAATTTTTGGACTTTAATTGCATCAAAAGGTTTCAAAAATTGTGAAGTTTGCTCAACAAGACCGTCGGTTATACGTAAACGACCTCAGCCTTTTTTAGAAATAGCTTTAAGCATCGCTTTAAGTCCTTATTCAGTTTTTTATGCTAATGATTTTTATCACAATATTCAATACAAATAGTTTATTTTAGTATGTTCAAGGAACTAATACACACTCTATTTTGAAACCACGCAATTTATTCATGTTTTCAGTAATCAACCAATGCTTTTATTCACCGTGTCAGAACGGGGGCTCTTGCGACGGTGATAGCGATTCGTACACCTGTCACTGTGCTGAGGGATTTGGTGGACAAAACTGTTCCAACAGTAAGTAGGGTCAAATTTTCGCTTTAAGCTCATCAACTTTATTGCAATTGCAAGATGTAAAAAGAAATTAATGCTTTAAGGTTTGTGAAAGGAGAATGATTAAACACCTGCCCTCGTATTAGTTAATTTGCGAGAGAAGCTGTTTGATTGAAGATCATGTCCGACTGACCCAGCTCATTTCTACCTGCGCAAAATTTCGACAGTTTTAATATACAGGGCTAAATATGTACGGTACTAATATAAAATACGTATCGCGATAATAATAACCATACGTTATTGTATAGTTCAAAATACTCTCTCACTTATCTACTAATCCTCTCAGTTATAATCACTGACTCATCCGCTCATGCTCTAAAAGCTACTTAATCTTATCTTACGCGGAGGGGGTAACCCCTCACAAAAAGTTTTTTCAACTTAATTTGATTTTGAGTAAAATTAATCCACAAATCACTTCTGAAAAATTAAAGTAGTCAAGGCTAGGAAAAGTGTCCCAATTTTGAGGTTTACGGAAGCACTTTTCGAAATCTAAGGAATTTTTGACCGGTATTAAATTTACAATAAATGACTTCAAATTTTGTGATGCGGCATGTTCGCAAAAGTTCCTAAATGCTACTCGTACATAAACGTTTTTTCACAACTGTGAGATAGCACTTACTTTACATATCTGCTTTCACATTAGCCTAGTGTTCCACCAGCATCTGAATTCACTCTAAAGCCTATCCTGGCAGCCCACTCGAACCTGCAAACTACACACGGGGGCAATTTCTGCACTTGCCATCGAACCATCTTCTCAAATTACGCTGATCAAAGTCTGACAACAAGGTCACCACAAAGAGGATTCTTGACCAGTATCACACTGGCACTGCATTTAGTTCAACCGCATTGCAATAGCATCAACAAGCATAAACACCATGTATGACATCACGTTCGCAATTCAGCACGATATATAACATGCATGACATCACATTAAACTGAATTAATATGATGTCATTTTAAGGTATCCACGCTTAGTGATGCTAGTACAATGCGGTTAAGGTAGGGGAGTGCGAATGCAATACTGGTCCAGAATCCTCTTTCCGGAGACCTTGTTGTGAGATTTTGATCAGAGTATTCTGAGAAGAAGGTGATGGCAAGTGCAGGAATTGCCCTCGTGTTTGGTTTAAAGATCAGGGTGAACTGTCATGATAGGTAGGCTATGTGTGAATTCAGATGCTAATGAAACACCAGGCTAATGGAAAAACAAATATGTGAGGTAAGTGCTATCTCACACAATTTGTAAAAAGAAGTTTATGTGCCAAATCTGCTATGTAACTTCTGCTAATAAATAAATAAAGTTTTTTTTTCTTTAATTTTGATGTATAAATCATAAAAAAGTTGCATTTTCTTATTTATGTTAGCAGTGTTGGTATTCTTTACCCTCGAGCTGCAGAAAAAATCACACACAAATATATTTCTTACTTTCGAGGAATATGACTGTACTCAAACATATTGCGGCAACAAACAGATTTTTAAAGCAGATATCATGTTTTATTTAATGCTAAACGTTTTTGACTATTCTTCTGGTCCTCTACAAAGCAGAAGTTTTACATGTTAACATTTTAAAGACTAACGAGCAAATCAGTTACTTTCGAAAAAAGCAATAAAGTTTACCGCAACGCAATAAGTACGTAATTTAATGTAACGATTGTACAAATTATGCAATGACATGTAAAATATCACATAATTATCCATTCAGTATCAGTTGATGAAAGTTTAATTGTGATTTTTTGCAGTTTAGAGGCCAAAGTTTTTATCTTTAATCGTTTGCGTGCCTCCGGTTTAAAGGCTACAAGCGCGGATGCCTAGAAACGAAGCACAAGAACGGCTACAACTTAAAACAAGCAATGCAAAAAAATTATTCTCCGCAAGGGCGGATCAAGAAATTTTTACAAGAGAGGGTCTGCTTCAGACATGAGGTCTCTACAATCGTTTTTGTAAACGGATGCTGAGCAACTGGTGCAACTTAAATGTCGCCTATCTCCGGGTTATGCGGGCAGTCGCATTGCTTCGCCCCTTAGACCCCAGCCGCTGGGCTTTTCTTTGTAATTTTTCGGGAAAAAAAGCAATTTCAACGGCATTTGGATAATATTTCGCACGTTTCTGAAGCCGCTTAAGAAAACTATATGGCTGAATTATTGAAATAATTTGAAAGAATTGAAACAACTAGCCTTTCGGCTCCTCCCTGGTTGCGCCACTGGTGCGACCAGCCAACATGTGTAATTCTGAAATAAATTTTTACACATTAGCTGTTAGTTTAACTGTCTGCTTAAGCAATGAACTTCATATTTCTTGGTTTGGCCCTGTAAATTTTTGGTATGGCTGCCAGTAGGTCAAGCGGAAACGCGTTCATCTATGGTGCGAAAGGTCTGAGGTTCAAATCTGGAGCCGGTCAAATCAAACACAGAGTTGTTAACGGCTCACCACCGCTGCAACATTTCTTTGAAGGAAGTTGTGTTCTCGAAGGCGCAATTACGCGGAAATGGGCCCGCCATGGCCGCCAACTCGTTACACGCTTCGGCTTACTGTATTACAGCGAGCATAACAAAAGATTTGATTTGAATCTATGGCTATTTTGGCGATTAAAAACAGACAATTTAAATACAAATTCTTGATATCAACGGGCTCAAAAGACGTGCAGGGCAGTTTGATTTTACTCAGCCTTGAAGAAAGAGACAACATCAGTAGCGAAGACTACAGCTATGCTAAAAAATTATACCGGTATTTACGTTACAAACTAAACAGATTATTGTCACTGCTACTTTACAATTTGTCAATTGCCATGTTTGTCTGCAACAAAGTTTCAATTATAAAAAAAGTTGATTCCCCTCCCTCCCCGCTACCCCCACCAAGTTCTTTACTGTTAAGTCTGAACAAGAAGTGGATCTTGCTCCAGTATTGCAATGAAGTTTATGTGCTACAAGTTTTTTCTGTAGTTTTTCCGGTTTGAGCAAAGGGGGTTACAGACCTCCTGAATCTGCCACTACTTCGGGAGGATAACTTTTTTGAAAGGCTAGTTTTAGGTAGTTGCTGTTTTGGTGGTTCTCTTATTGCTATTGTCTGATGTGGTGATGGTATTGGTACTACCCGACCCCTTCCGTGGGATGGGGGCGCGGAGGAACTCCGCGGAGACCCAACAATCGGGCCACACACCAAGGTCTGGACCATAGATCAAGAATAGAGAGAGAGAGAAGCCAAAGATAGATTTACGAAAGGGTTCAGAGGCAAGGCAGTCAACGAGGAAATGGTTGAGGTCCTGTAGAGGGTGTCCACAGGCACTACAAGCAGAATTCTCCTTCCGAGTGATCCTGTAAAGATCTGAAGATAAAAGAAGACTGTGGCCATGGCAGCGAAGACGGGAAAGCTCACAGCGAATAGGGCGAGAAAGAAACAGTTTCTCTGCAGAGACTTCGGGGACTCGGTGGTTCATATAGGAATGGGAGATGTGATGTCTCCAATTGTGACACTGAAAATAACGGACTTTGGCAACGACTGGGAGGGCGTTGCTAAAGTCCGTTATTTTTAGTATCACAATTGCGTCAGTGGGAAGGGAGGCATTGGGAAAGGGAGGCATTGGCAGTGGGAAGGGAGGCATTGGCAGTGGGAAAGGAATGGGATTGCGTCAGTGGGAAGGGAGGCACCAGCTTTGGCAAGTAAATCCACATTTCCATTACCGAGGAGACTGGAAGCAGACTTGAAGCAGACTGGAGTCGAGCTGTGATGAAGGGGGAAACGATGAAGTGGGTTGGAGTCCATGGGGGAAAAGGGAGGCACATGATTAGAGTCTCGCGTGGGGATGGGAGGGATTGAGTGGCCGAAGAACAGAATGATCTCCAGGAGGGTTTCTTTATTAGTCGACAAGGCACGTTTCTTGTTGCCAGGGCATAAAGACTGGAAAAGTCTGTGGGGAGACGCAGAGCACGTTCGAAGGAAGAAAGAGCCTGATGTTCTAAATTAGAAGGGGAGGGGTTGGAAGAGCTTTAGAGGAGGGAGTTGAGCCTCAAGAAGGAGTAGGGAGGAGGGGTTGGAAGAGAGGCACCCAGTAATAACCCTGCATGCAGCTCTGTGTAGGACTTCCAAGTGATTGGTTGCGGTGTTGGAGAGGAATGGGAACCATCCAGGAGAGGCATATGTGAGCACCAGTCGCACAACGGCTTTGTAAAGTAGGGAGAGAGATTCTTTCGTGGTACCCCAGGAAGCGGTGGCTAAGAAGCGAAGGACTTTGTGGCGTGGATAGAATTTGGAACTCAGGGGTTGGACGTGGGCCTCAAAGAATAGAGTCCAATCAAAGGTTACACCAAGGAATTTAGGCGTGGGATTAAACGAGAGAGGGATGCCCAGGAGGTACAGCCGGGGCTGGAAAATGGCTTGATGGGGATCTGTAGAGAAAAAGAAGGACTCGCACTTCTTTGGATTGAGAGGAAGTCTCCATAAGTTGGACCACGTTTTTAGGACGTTTAGAAAGAATTGAACAACAGAAGATGCTTTGAGCGGGTCTAAGGAAAAGGACCAGATGGCCAGATCGTCAGCATACAAGGAGGCATGAGCACCTCGAGGCAAATTTTTGGTAATGTCATTAACAAATAGGATGAAGAGGACTGGACCAAGTACCGAGCCCTGGGGACCCTTCGTTTGATACAGAAGGAAAGGCTGCGGGAAACACCAACCTGGACTTTAGCTCTACGGTCAGAAAGGAAAGAGCGTACCCAAAGAACGAAACAAGGGAGAGTTTGAGCGAGAGAAGTTTATGAATCAGAGCAAAGTGCCAGACCGAGTCAAAAGCCTTGGAGAAGTCAACAGACGCCAAGATGTTCGGTCTGGAGGATTTTTCTTTTGGAAGCCGTCCCAGATTGATTGAGACAGTGTAAGAATTTGGTCGAGAGACGACCTACTAGGGCGAAAGCCGGCCTGGCAAGTGGAGAAGAGATGATTCGATTCGAGGTGAAAACTTAGGCGAGAAAGAATCAAGCGCTCAAAAAGCTTGGAGATGCAAAAGGTGAGAGAAATGAGGCGGAAGTAATTGTGGAGGGAAGAGGCATTCTCACAGCTAGCTTTCCGAAGTTCATTCATGAACTGCCGTTCGGCTCTGCGCGAGGTACGGGGTGTTGCTTGAGATAGATGTGAGCGAAGATAAGAGGCATAGTGATTGGTAGTGTCAAGAGGGGGAATGCAACCGGGAAAGAAGGGTCTTGGGAGGTGTTCTTTTTGCCCGAGATAGCATTGAGGAGCCTGAAGACAGCACGAGGATGAGAACGGGGGGACAGATTAGAACAGGTGGCTTGCCAGGTTGCGGATTTGGCTCTAGAAATGACTGAGGACGCTCTGCGAGAAGCATCTATGTATCTGAGGCGGTGAGCCTCAGACCGGTGTGCTTCGGAGCGGGCCCTCCGTTGCTCCCGCGCTGCACATTCCGCTTCCTGGGACCACCAGGCTTTGGGGGAACAACCAAGGCGGCCAAAGGGAATAGAGGCCTTGACAGCTTCGACTAAGAAGAAGGAAAAGGAGCGGGCAGCCTGGTGGATGTTGACTACGTCAACATCAAGAGAGGGGAGATGTTCAAGAATATATGATTGGTAAACATCCCAAAGGGCTTTTTGTAGTTGAATCTGGGGGATGAGTGTTGGGGTGACGAACTGGAGAGATGGGAGGACAATTTCTATGGGGAGATGGTCAGAGCCAAGTCCAGGGAGAGTGCGCCACTCGCAGTGGGGAGCGAGAGACGCAGGAGCTAACGAAATATCAGGGGATGAACGACTCCCAGTGGAATGATGGAGGAGCGTGGGAGAGGCGGGATCCAGACTTGAGAGGAAGTGAAGGGAGCGTGGGATAAGGATTTTCAGACCGGAGGAAGTGATCCAGCGAAACTGGTTATTTCCGGGCGGGTTAGGGGGGGTGTGAGACTGTCCCAGTTTGGGTAGTTAGCATTAAGGTCTCCAAGGATAAAAGGGTCAGGGGAGTTTGAAAGGATGTCAGGAGAGAAGGCCCTGGTGCTAGAATCAGAAGTAGTCCTTCTGATAGGAGGGGATTAGAGGTTAAAGAAATTGTAAAGGAGAGTGGTTGGAAAAAAGAACTTTATTGTTTAATGTCGTGTACAAAATCGGTTTGATTACGCGACATCTTGGCACTAGGATTCCGTAACACCTGCATCACAAAACCGCAAAATAAGCAATTTGTTATCACGTTGAAATACGCCAAAACTGGGATATCTAGATCATCGGCATTGTTCACTGTAATTCCACAGACAACAGTGGTGCTTAAATTTATTTTTATGTTTTGTTGATATAAACTAGAGACAGCGTTGCGAAAATTGAAAACCTTACTATTTACCGGACTACATTGAAAACCTTACTGTTTTCCTGATAAAATTATAGATTTGGTATCAATTCTAGAGTCGTTTCTAATTTACAGATTGAAATCAGCTCAAAATTTAATCAAACCGCAGGAACACTTGAATAAAAACACGACTAAAAAGTTAACAAGGAAAAAGCAAATGCACAAATTCAAACAACAAGAACACTAAACAATCGAACAAAATCTCAGCAAAACTGCAGCATAGTCAAGTTCATCTTGGCACGGCACGTAACATTAGTTTTTTGGAATGAATTTGGAAACAAGCTTTCTTATGCCACAGCTCATCTCTGCTGCAAGAATCTTAATTTCGCTTTGATTTGAAACGCTTTAGTTCGTTTTTGGCAAAGCCGTTGAATCAAGTTTTCAGAATACGATTGAAAGTGCAATGCTCTGCCTTGCAGGTTTGAGTCACTAAAAAATCGTGAGGAGGATTTTTTCGCAATACCGTTTTTATCATAGCAGCAAAGACTGCTCTTTGGTTCTTTAAACTCAAATCTGCTGTCGAGTGCTTCCATTAACGGCTAGTTTGTTCTAAATCTGAACTCCCAAAACGCAAATAGCATAGCAGTACTGCTGGGGAGCAGATAGGCCACCACGAGTGGATAGAGCGTCTGCTACTGAAGCGGTAGACTTGGGTTCGATTCCCGGTCGGGTCTAACCAAAGACTATAAAAATTGGTATTCACAGCATCCCTGCTTGACGTTCAGCAATTAAAGGGACAGTGTGAAGCCTCCGCCGTGTGTGGTAGACAGGTGGGCAGGTGGCAGCTTGACTCGAAGACCGAAAGGTCCCTTCGCTGTCTCCTGGCCAAGGCAACTTGGTGAATAAAATGTAATTACATTACATTACATTACACGATTCGCTAATAACACTAAAAGGCTTTTTGCTCTCCAACCCGGGATATGTTCAGTGTCAATCAACAATTCTTTGCTGTCAATGTAGTTTCTTTGGCGAGATATAAACCTTCCTACGTGCCCAGCAACATAATAGATTACAGCGGTATGATCACCACTAACTTCATCAACTTCAATATCTGAAGCCCATTTTTTTAAAACTTTTGTTCTCCAAACAGTCCAGAGTTTCAATGTCAGGAGTAGGTTTGGCTGGTCTTAAGGTGAGCCAAGCCATGCAAAGCATTTTGGAGAAGTAGACTCCAAAAACAAATCTTTTTTCAGCCTAAAATAGCTTTAGAATTGACGTATAAAAATTGCCACCATTTTGCTTCGACTACAAAACGTCTTTCAACTAGATCACTGGTAAATTTGCCAAATAATACGTTAGGAAATGCATGCTTGTTAATGAATTGCCACCGTTGCCTCCACTGATATACCTAGTTGACCAAGTGCTTTTCATTGTTTAAACATTGCAAGTGCTTTCAGCAAAACCTGGAGAGCGTAGTTGCTAGATCCATTTTCATCGAGACAAACCGATTTACACATTGAATCGTTCTTTCGAAATCCTGAAAAGTATGTGGCGACTCTGGTGTGCTTTGTGTTTATTGTCACGTCACCAATTTTAGTCTCTCACGCTTTGGATATTGGATATCGGGCAAAGGAACGATATCTCACTCCTCTTCCGTTGTTGCTTATCTGATAGCGAATACTAATTTTGGCTCTGCTTAGAATGGCGTGTTTGCGGTCAGGCGAATTCGTGAGAGATTTTGTTTCGGCTGTGACGTCAACTGAAGCAGCAGCCGGTATATACACGCTAATCAGAAACTCAGTCGATAAATAGATTATTTTACTGACCAGAGTAGAGGTCAGTGCGCTTGCTTTGCTTTTGCTCGCAGAGCCTGCTGGCTTTGCCAGCAGGATTCTTACAATAAAATAACGAACAACATTGAGACTCATTTACGGACTCACCAAAAGTACATACAGTAGGTGATTGATTATTTTCAGTAACACAACCATAAAGGATTTAGCCCGAGTCAGAAGCTTATTAAATAAAATTAAAGTTGTCACTCCACCATTAATTTTTCAAAAAGTCATAAGTTTGGCATAAAAAAGCAGATAAGTAAATTATATAGTGAATTTTTAGAATAAAATAGAAGTTTTTACTTCTCAATGGAGACTTGAGAGACGTCACTTTCTACCAATTGTCAATAAGTCACAAAGTTTACTGTTGCAGCAAAGTTTGTATAATTAGCACTATAATGATTCAGACTATGGGCTGTGGGAGTGTGGGTCTATTGACGAAACCTGAAAATCAGCACATAAATGTGTTAAGCTCGACATTTTCCCCCAAACTGCGAAGTATATTTTTGTACAGCAGTTACATCATTTAGCGGTAAAATAGTCCCTGCTGATTTCTAGGCATATATATTGAAGCGTTTCTTTTTCAAACATGTTAAGATTTAAGCATAGAAGATGTGAGGCATTGTTACAATAATACTGCTGAACACATATATTTACGAAAGCTGAAATAAAATACCTGCTGTTAATAAGGCCCACATAACATACTTTTTGATATCTACAAAAACCTACTCGCCCGTTTTGGAGGAAAATTTACATGGTAATAGCTTGATTCTATAGTAATCGAAGCCTTGATATTACAGATTGATCTCATTATATTTTTAGGGGGGCCTTATTATCTGCATAGGCTGGTGATAAGGCCACCACTACAAAGCTATAATCAAGCTAGATTTAATGCATTTAACTTGTATTGTGTCAAGTATAAGTCGAAAAATATTAAAGAAGCCCTAAAATTTCTTTACCAAGCTTCTTAAAGTCGTTTGATCTAACTTCAAAACAAGTATTTTCTCGCTAAATTACAGAGTGGCAAAGACCCCCAAAAAACAAGACTACATGCTCAAATTTTGGAATGCCAGATGATGTCAATTACATAGTTTAAAAACAATATATTTAACAGACATTTGAGTGTTAATAAAGCAAACAATTTTTGTTTATCATAGTGTAACAAAATTACTAAAAAATCTTGCTTGGGCCTTATTAGCTGTAGAGCCTACCATTGCGTTACCCAAATCATAAAACTAACACCAAGTTTTTCACTAGCATTTAAATTTGTCTAAACACTACACAGAAATATTTACTGCCTTATCCAAAAAAAGATCGTCAACAGATAAGCTTAACCTGTCAATTTTCGTACATAACCAAGCAAAGTCACAATTTTTGCATCAGCATTAGGGTGGATCGATTTTACACTTTTTTATTGTTCCGTGTTCTAATAGAGATAAAAACTTGTGCATGCATGAAATAACAGCTTTTGCAAACTTTTAGCTCAATCGGTAAATATCTTCTGCCCCCGGCATTGCGACAAAAAATGACAATTTGAAGCAAAAAGTGCATTTTTCCTGCAACTTCTAAGATGTTTTAATCTGTGTCAAAATGGTTTCTAATAGCAATCAATTAAATCTAGAGCACCTCAATGGACCATATTTGGAAGCTCATTGCCCTAAGTTAATTCCTTTTGTCCCCGGCAATAACGTGAAATGTACGTGTTGCATGCTCCTCAGCACCTTTATAACAGCGTCAGAGGTCATAGAGCACTGTATGTTTTCTGCAGTTATTATTTCAATTAAATTTCACTTTTATTGTGCTATTTATGTTTAATTTCTTTGTCATATATATTGTTAGTTTTTTACATTTCATTTAATTCCACTGCAGATTGTGACAATTGAATGATACACATAGGTAGTTGGAACTATTTAGTTAGAGTGATAATTAGCTAATTGTGGTTAGAGATGGCTACTGCTTCAACCTAGAAGCTCTACAGCATGTCCAATATTTGGTGCTGGAAAAGACTTAAATTTGCGATATCTTCCTACATGTGAAGATGTTATGCAATATTATCATTATGTGAGAATTGAGTTAAAATTAATCTTCCTACATGTGAAGATGTTATGCAATATTATCATTATGTGAGAATTGAGTTAAAATTATCAAAAAAGGAACCTACATTTAAAGATATTGCAGCTGTTATTATGAAGAGACTAGAATACTTGTGGAAATTAGCTTCCATTCCCACAGTTTCAACCACACGGATAACTCAAATGTTGAAAACTCGTCGTGACAAAATGACAAACATCATGAAATCAATACATGCAAAGAAAAAAAATAAATCGTTATCGAAACAGATTGAGTATTTCAAGAAGACAAGTAAAACTACCTTGTTTGATATATCTGCTTGTAAATGCTCTGAATTTAAAAAATGTAGCTGCCCTTGCGAACGACGGGTACCAATTATGGAGCAGCAGTTTTTACTCGACCAAAGAAGCCAAAGGAAAATGGCAATAGGTTCGGTGGATGTTGAAATAACAAACAAAAACGAAAAAAAATTCATTGAAGATTAGTGATGTTAAAACAAGAAGGAAGAATTGATTATCAAGAACCGTCGACAAGTAAGCAAGAAGAATCTGTTCAAGAACAAATTTATCTTATATCCTCCGATGAGGTTAGTGATTCAGATAAAAGAGGAGAATCTTCATTATCATCTTTTGAGATATCAACGAGACCCAAACTTGCAACGAAAAAAAAAACAAGAATTAAATAGCAGGCACTTGCTGAAGCTTGTTATCGTACGGGAGTCTCAGATAGAGCTGCTTCATTTATTGCTTCTTCAGTGCTAGAAGATGTTGACTCAATACAGAAAGAAGATTTTAATTCAGTGATAGATCGAAATAAGATAAAAAAAGCCAGAAAAAAAGTTCGTTTTGAGCATCAGCAGAATGACAAAATTACATTGCTATTGCAGGGTATTTACTTTGATGGACGCAAAGATAAAACAATGGCACAAGAAGAAATAGACAATGAGAAGCATAAAAGAACAGTGCTAGAAGAACATGTAGTTCTAGTTCAAGAACCAGAATCTCATTATGTGGAACATTTTACACCTGCTTTAGGTTCAGCTGCTGCAATAACATCGGGTATTTTCAATTTTCTGGAAACTAACAGTATTAGCACAGACGATATTGTGGCTGTGGGCTGTGATGGTACAGCTGTTAACACTGGTCGAAAAGGTGGAGTTATTCATATGGTTGAAATGAGACTACAAAGACCAGTCCAATGGATCATATGTTTATTTCACAGTAATGAGCTATCACTGCCATACCTTGTTGAAGATTTGGATTCCAAGACAACTGGGCCAAAAGGATTTACAGGACCACTTGGCAGACAATTGAACAACTGCGAAAAACTTCCTGTCGCCGAATTCGATGCCATTGTATCTCCCAAAATCGAAATAAATGATACCGAGTTGAGCACAGACCAAAAGTATTTGCTGGATATCTATAGAGCAGTGTCAGGTGGTAGCTGCTCTTCATCTCTGGCTGCTAGAAATCCTGGTAAGATGGTACATTCCAGGTGGCTGACAACCGCAAACAGGTTTTTGCGCCTCTACGTTTCAACCAATGAACCCTCCAGCATCTTAATCGAAATTGTACAATTTATAATGACAGTATGCGTGCCAGTTTGGTTTAACATAAAGAAAAACAGTAGTTTCTTTGAAGGAGTAAAACATTTTTTTGAAATGATGCGTCTCACACAGACCATGCCCGAAAGGACTCGAGCAATCGCCAACAAAGTCCTCCAAAGAAATTGCTTTTTTGATCATCAAGAAAATATTTTGGTTTCAAAGATCAATGACCATGATCGATGCATAAGAAAATTAGGGTGGAGAAGAATGTTAAAAGCATGTTCACAAGAATTATTAATCGGAAAAGTTCGAAACTTTGTAATGCCTGAGTTGCATAACAATAGCCTACGCTATTACGAAATGATCAACTGGCAAGCAATTGAACAAACTGAACCTACCGTAACAAGAACAATATCTGAGAGAGAAATAAAAGAGTTTATTGAGAATGGAGACAAACCTGATGGATTAATCCCACAATTTCCTTGCCACTCACAAGCAGTCGAGAGACTCGTGAGGACTGTTACCGAAGCCTCTGCTAGTGTTAGTGGAATAGAGAAGAGGGATGGATTTATCCGCTCCCGTCTTTGTTCCCGGACTAAAATTCCACGATTTGAATCCAAAAAAGATTACTAGATATAACGAAACATTCGATATACAATCAAAGGAAGGGTGGATGGGGCTGGATAGGGTGAAACTTGACGTATAGCCACCTCATCGTTGGTGTGTTCTGGGTTGCCAATTTCATAAAATTCGCAAGCAAAAAGCTGTACTCTGCCTCTAATACCTCCACTAGCACTCTATAGGGACTCCAGTTTATTCTACTTATAAAAGTGAACTAAATTATTGTAATACACATTCAATCTTCATCTAGCATGCAGAAGTGCGCTACTTAAATACGTTATTTGACCATAAAAAATATGTATATAAATGATTTGCTTTTTTAACATTTCACGTTATTGCCGGGGGCAAAAGGAATTAACTTAGGGCAATGAGCTTCCAAATATGGTCCATTGAGGTGCTCTAGATTTAATTGATTGCTATTAGAAACCATTTTGACACAGATTAAAACATCTTAGAAGTTGCAGGAAAAATGCACTTTTTGCTTCAAATTGTCATTTTTTGTCGCAATGCCGGGGGCAGAAGATATTTACCGATTGAGCTAAAAGTTTGCAAAAGCTGTTATTTCATGCATGCACAAGTTTTTATCTCTATTAGAACACGGAACAATAAAAAAGTGTAACATCGATCCACCCTAATGCTGATGTCAAAAATGGACTTGGGAATTTCAATTTGCTTAAGTAATCTCGTTTTTGCATGGATTAATCGCAATTTTGCCGATCGGATTTATTGTAAACATGTTTGCCTTAAAAGAAAAAAAAAATCCGGTTAACTTCGCAGATCTGAACAGTGGCTGTATTACCTTTAGGTACCTTAATAACAACTAATGGCAAGCTCTACTTAGAAACTTAAAAAAGAATGCCTGCAAAAAACAATCCAATTTAATAATTTCATTAACCAGTATGTGTAGAAACAAATACAATACATATAACTTACAGGTGGCAAGTTAGGGTGACGTCTTGGTGTGATGGCTACATTGCTTGGTTTAATGACGACTTCAAAGTATGAGCAAATTTCAAGATTTTATGCGCTTCCAAATGATAAAGCTGTTTGATATCTCCATATAGTCCCATGCAAGGATATCCAAAAATAGTCTCATAACCTTCAGTGCAAAATAGCAAAGTATTATTGAATTAAACTTACTGTACTTGATTTCAACAACCAAAATTTCGAAAAGTAGCTAACACAATAATTTTGTTTTTACCAAGTCGCTGAAAAACTGCAAAACTTACATACAGTAGGCTGGCTGTTGTACAGAATTACAAATCTGAGATTAGTTACTACAGCACTGTTGACTAGTTCTATAGAATGCGTTGTCTTATTCTACACCTTATCTTAATAGCCTATCTTGTACATTTTCCCAAACTTCTAGCAATAATCGCATTTACTCAGCACTGAAGATAAGTGTCACCAACTACTCACAACTCAGCACGTGCTCGTGATTTTGCCAACGCGCATTGCGCAAAACAAGCAAAGCAGTTTTACAATGTGATCGTTTAAGCGTCTGAGAATTTAAAAGCGCTGCGTAGTACCACTGTTGTCACACAAAACACGCGAAAAAACCAAAGTAAGCGATCCCAATGTTCTAGATATCCATGGCTAAGTAATGTAGATCTGAATAGTTTTAAAGTTCAACATATTTGTGACTCAGAATATGCTGTAAAAAGGCAAAAAGCTTTACTTATGAAAAGCAGAATTCACAATTCAATAGACAGCTTTTTGCTGATTGTTCATCCTTTTTACCAAAATTGATGTTTATTAGGTGAGCATGTATGATATTATGTTTTTTAATTGTGTGTACGTGTTTTTTCTTTGAATTCTGATAATATTCTACAATAAGTACTAAATGTGTACTTTACGTGATGTACCGTTTTCATGTCATAGCATAATTTGTACAATTGTCAGATCAAAATTGCGTGCTTGTTGCATTGCACTTGCTTCGCTACTTTTTTGGAGTAACGTATTCGGTAGTAAGGCTTTAAAATGTTAACACTAGTCAGAAATCCCGTTTTGTTCAAGCTCATGTAAAAGCATTAAATTTGGCACAGATGCTCCCCGCTCTATATCATTTTGATTTTTGAGCTTCCAAAATTTTGACCACCAAGGACGATCTTAATCGAAATCTAAGTCCAACTTAAGCTATTTTTCAGTTATTTTAATTGACCAAATTTTGGTCAGAGGCTCTATTCCTAATATTTTGAAAAAAAAATTATTTGATTGTTGCTTTGCGTCATTTTTGTGACGTCATTTTCAATTATCAAACAGAGATTAAAACTTATGATACTTGATACCAAAGGATTGCTTCGAATGACTTGCAAAATATATGGGATTCTTTTTCTTTTCCCACATTCAGCTATAAAGAACTATGTTTGAAAGTAGAGCTATCAATGGAGATCAAGGGGTGCCGAAACCCGGGGGGAGGATATATCTCCCCTAATAATTTGACTGCATCTCCCCCAATAATTTGACTATGGTCTGCATCAGCATCTCCTCTATAATTTGAGTATGGTCTGCATCTGAGCGCTGTATGATCTTTGGACTTTTTTTGGTCTTCAATGGCTTTCGGGGACAAAAACTCTTCAATTTTCGGTGAACACCTTTTTATTTTTTATTTTTGTTCTTTACTTGATTTTGGGGACAATTGTCGGTGAAGGCCTTTTTTTTTGGTCTAAGCTTAATTTTGGGGACAAAAACTCTTCAAATTTTCCGTGAAGACCTTTTTTGTCTTCACTTGATTTGCTTACATGAAAATAGTAGTGGTCGAGCTTCACCCCCCCAATGTTGAAAATGGGGAAAAATGGGGTGAAATTGCAAATTACCCCCCAATGCTCATCATAAATCGGCACCACTGTGGAGAGCGCATCAAAACTTAACAAGCTTCCTTCTAAAAGAAGAACCAACGAAAGTTTTCTCGAATGTTTTACCACATACGAGGAAATGTTCGATATATGTAGTTGCAGTTGTTATGGTAATGAGATTGCAAGAGCAGACTGTAAATATGATCTACGTATTCCTCTTCTTGAATGGGATGCTTTTGTCTATCAAAAACTACGTAATGGCCAATTGGGAAGAATCGACGTAAAGACAACAGCGGCACGAAAAAGGACTGCCAAAAGAAAAGAACAAGAAGAAAAGAAGCAGAAGCTTATGAAAGAACCTGAGCAAATAGAAGTTGCTGAACACTTATCTGAGGGTGAAAGCATTGATAATAGTGAAAGTTTGTGCAGTGACTATCAATCGTCGCACACAATTTTGGATGGAAGATCTCAAAACCGTTATGTCTATGCTAACATATAGCCATTGTTTCTGACCGTAATCGTGTAAGCAGCCATACTGCTGCAGCATATTGTTAATGCCGCTTTAAAAGACAATAAAATTTTACAGGATGAAAATAAGTTTGATAAAAAGAACGTGATGAAGGAGAAGCTGCCGCGGGTTGCTAAAACTAAAGTTTTATGTGGAAAGATGAAAAACGTTAGCTTGTTCTGCATAATATTTGATGGTAGAAAGGATTAAACATAAACAAGAGAAGGAACCATTCAAGAGGAAATTATACCATCATTAAAGAGCCAAGCTCTCAATATGTAGATCACGTCACCCCAGATGATGGATCTACCCGTTTTATCGCAGACGAAATCGCCAATTGCAGCATCGTAGCAACCAATAGCTTAGATACTCTGCAAGGTGTAATATGTGACGGCACTGCTGTAAACACAGGAAGGGTAGTTGGTGTCATAAAGCGTCTGGAGTTGTTTCTAGAAAGGCCCCTGCAATGGATAGTTTGCTTACTCCATCTCAACAAACTTCCTTTTTGCCACCTCTTTGATGCTATTGATGGGAAAGTAACTGGACCCGCTACATTTGCTGGTAAAATAGGAAAACAAATTAAAAACAAGGTACACCAACAGCAGCTGTTCACGTTTCAAGCAGTTCCTAGTGATATACCACAAATTTCGTCGCAAGCAGAAAACGATTTGAGCACTGACCAGCAATAGTTGTATGAAATGTTCCAAGCTGTTAGCATGGGCAAGGTGTCAGAGGAACTGGGAAGACGTTCTCCAGGAGCATTGCATCATGCTTACTGGCTGACTCGAGCAAACCGGATACTAGCGTTTATATGTTAGCTCGTTGAATCCATCACAGAAGTTAAAAGATTTGGTTAAAATTGTGATACAATTGTATGCACCAGGATGGTTCAAATAAAACCTCACCCAAGTGTGAGTGATGGTACGTGAAGCTTTTGGTATATTTTGTCATGTTCCAAAAAGTTGAAAGTTGAACACCAAGAGATCGTGGTGAGATGTCTGAACAAAAACGCATTTTTTGCTCACTCAGATAACCTTTTAATTGCTATGTTGGCAGATGAATGCCAAAGCGTGCGTCTTAGAGCTTTCAGTTTGATCTCTGATGTACCTGGACCACACACAAAAAGAAACTTTAGGCTTCCACAAGTAAATCCAAACGCAAAAAATTACAAGGAAATGATCAGGTTGAAATATCAACTAGCGACACCTCAGCTACTAAGAAGAAGAATTAAACTTAACGGAGATAGAGCTATCCCCCCTTTGGTTTGATGATATTCCTTGCCACAGCCAAGCCCTAGAACGAATGGTTGCTGTAGTCACCCAAGCTGCAGAGTTAAATATGGGTTACCAAAGTAGACATCAAACGATTCAGAATTGCTTGAAGTCGAGAAAAATATTACCGACATTTAAAAGCAAAGTAAAGTGGGTGTCTCAGTAGAGCACCAGTGATGAGACATTTTTTCTTGGTCTTGATATGATGTTGTCAAATTCGTTGTGCACACTGCTTCAATCCTTCAATTACTATTATATCTGAGAGTGTTTTTTATACGATAAGATTTCCTTCTCTTCTCAGAAATTTTACAAAAATGGGCTTGTTTTGTGTGTATTTTTGATACAAGTTAGAACATTACTATAGGCTATTAAACATAGGTGCATTTACAGCAGTTAAATGTAAGTCATGGTACATAATTGAATTTATTTTTATATAGATGGTTGTAGAGTTCTTACATGCTTCATGAAAAAAACATAAAAAAAAACAGGAAAAATAGATAAATTGAAAGCCTAAATTGTAAAAAATCGACCAAAAAAAGCGGAAACACACTAAAATTTTGAACAGTAAGTACAAGGTAGAGATAAACCGCAAAAGCGATATCTTTCCGTTTTTTGAATTAGTACTTGGTGGTAAACTTCCTGCATAGTGTGGAATTTGAAAAACAAATTTCGACTTACCCTATTCTGCATACATCAACTTGTGTGACAGGGGTGGCAATCGCTTTTTTGTCTTCAATATCCTCTGCATATCTTAATGTCTGACGTTGTGTCGCTACTTCGTTTTCTTGACTCTACGTGTCATACTGTGCATTCGCTATTGCTGTGGTAGTCAAGAATAAAAAACGAATAAATGAATAAATTTTTTTCAAATTTTTGGCAAAAATGACGATACTTTTTTCAATAATAATCTCGTAGGCTGCTCAAATTCGATTTTTTTTTTCACAAGTAGACATCCTGCCTATACCGAAATATTTATTTCGTCACATTGTCTGATGGCGTTATAAAAATTGCTGTTTTACTTGGTTTTTGTCATTCGGTGCGTGGGTAATGTAAATTCCAAATTAAGATATTTCTTTTTATCAAATTGGATTCAATTTTGATCTTTTCTCTTTGTTGTAAATAAAACTCATTGTATTCTATTATGAACTTTCACAGCTTGATAGCGCGTTTACTATGACTATAATGAATATTTATCCCAATAAAGTTGATTAATCAAGTTGAATAATCTTTATTAAAACGAAAGTTTGGTTTTTCAGCAAAACAATGTCTGAAGCATGATGAAACTTTACTTCCCAGTAGAACTGGATATCAAAGCATGACAATTTATTATGGTTGAGTTATCGCTGGTTTTCTTTTTTCTTCTTTTTTTGCGGTTTCAGCTATAGTTGATTAAAAACAGTAAAGCCTTAATTAAAATAGTATGTTTTTAATAAAATTAAATATAACTGCCGTGCAATCAGTAACCACAGCTATAATTTGTTCTTAAGAAAAAAAATACTGAACAGAAAAAAAGATACTGTTCTTGCAATTTCTTTAACCTTTTTTCGTCTTCTACTATGATACGTTAAGTCCAACAACCGTTTTAAATGATAAGTTATAATTCGATTAATTTTTTTAGTGATGTGCCAAAGGAAGCTTTAGTACTCTTAACCACTTCTCCTAACGCGACATTGATTTACTGTGTCTATTTCAATAGAAAATAAAACTATAATTCTTCAAGTTGCCAAGCCAAGTATTAGTAAAATCTTGGGAGTGGTTCCAACCAACCTAGTGTTAACAGATATCGGTACCGACGTACTACAGTAGAATTTGCTTAATTCGTCACCTCAAGGGGATTAGAAAAAAGTAACAAATTAAGCGAACTGACGAGTTATGCTAACAGGTAAAAACTCTATAACGGCTTGTTTACTTAGCCCTTAATTTGCTGTTAACGCAAGTTGTTACATATATTGTTGAACATAATGCACGTTTACTTTTGTCTTCTGATAATAAAGCAATATAAGCGATTTTCTGTAACTTCGCTCTGACAATAATCTTGAAATGATACGCAGAAAGCGCAATTCGTTAACTCTTAATTTTAACTGTTCAAACTCTAGTGGCTCTTTTTTTATACTTAATCTTTATAATTATTAACAGTACTGGGCACCGCAAGTTTTTTTTTAAGTCCGCAGTCCATAAATCCGCAACTGAATTTTAATTTTCGTAATCCGCAACCGCAAGTCCACAATTGGACGTTTAAAAGCTTAGTCCGCAACCGCAAGTCCACAACGACTTTTCAGGATTCTTGAATCCGCAACTGCAAGTCTGCAACTTCCTAATTCTTAAAGTCCGCAACCTCAAGTCCGCAACTTCGTAATATTTGAAGTCGTCACCGCAAGTCCGCAACGTTTTACGAGCCGAATGGAAGAGTTTAGCAATCAACCACGTCCCAAAATGAACTGCTCAGAGTTGATTAGCAAAAATAAGTCAAAAGTTGTGACTTGTGGGAAGTATAGCAAGCGTATGGTGGATACATTCCACGCAATAGAAGGAATTACTTACAATCGTTGCTTATGGTAAATGTACCACAGCATGACTTGTTATTGAGCTGCTTTTTCGGATGGTAAACTTAAGAATTGCCCAGCCCCTCTTCCTTTCAGATCCAACTTAATACAGATTCAAACGCTTGTAATTTTGGTTAAAGTTTTTAAGTGACTTGGCTAAGGGTTTGTAGCCCCCAGCCCTCCTGGTGGCGCTTGTGCTTACACAGTAGCTGCCTAAACTGCATGGAAGCATAGTGCACAACCCACCGACGAACCCTTAAAAATGCTACAATGAAGCTAGGGATTTGAAGACTAAAAGCGTTTGGATTACAGTGAGAAGCCGTCAAATAGCAAAGCACAATCCGTATTTCCGCTAGCAAAAATATATTTTAAGAAAACAATTTTTTTCGAGGCAGGAAA
Source organism: Trididemnum nubilum (assembly GCA_963965965.1). Lineage (NCBI taxonomy): Eukaryota > Metazoa > Chordata > Ascidiacea > Aplousobranchia > Didemnidae > Trididemnum > Trididemnum nubilum. Next base: position 24,110,689 of record OZ014483.1, read on the forward strand.
GAGCAAAGGCAGTAGAAGGCAAAAAAAACATTCATATCACTAATCGTATTACTAAATTTTTAGTCCCTAGTTTCAATAAATACTCTTGGAACGAGATAACCACACGCTACCAGCAGTGCCGTCGCCACACCAAACGAAGTGAGAGGGCCTTTGCCGAAAATGGGGGGCACTATAAAATGGACTGAACTTTTGCACATGAAAACTGATATTTTAAAGCTACAATTTTGTATTTATCTTTGAAAAAAGATACATATAAGCCCGGCAGCGTTTATTAACTCGTTTCGCATGCGGCCGGTATAATCGCTTGAAAAATATGTCTGCAGGAGTGAATGTTACCAGAAGCGCAACCAGAGTTTTGCTAATAGAGAGGGGGCTTGAACCAAAGTAAATGTTTTTTGCACAAAAATTGTCTAATTTAGGTCCCGTGCTGAACAAACCGTTGCTACTCAAGCGTGTTAGAGAGGGGGCTCAACTGCTATGTGATTTTTGCGATTTTGCGGCAAAAATAGCGATTTTAACGGCATTTAAATCACATTTCGCACTATTTAAAACCATATCAATAATTACATTAAATTGCTAAAATTCAGAAGTCATTAAAAGCACTTTTGCACTTCCGAACATCGCCTAATTTATCATAAATTAGGGTTTGGATGCACTAGTCTCACTGTCTTCGCTAAATACTAGCATAGTAGTTCCAAGTACCGTAGAGCGGGCAACGATCTCGGTGTATCGGTTAAACTATGCTAGTGATCCTACTGCCTTGTAGGAGTAAATGCTTTTTTAGGCAAAGACTAGGCCCACCGCTTATAACTGGTAGTTGGTGTTAGCACGGGCATGCGACCATAAAAATTTTTCAATGCTCCAAATAAAGAAAAAATGAAGCTGACAAAAGAAAATAAATTGTTTTTATGTTCCTCTGTGCTGGCCCCTAGAGTACAGAGGGCAAATAGAGCTACTAGAAAGGAGCTAAACATTGAGACAGATAAGGTTAAATTAATGACAACTCCTGTTAAAGCCCTGAGGGAATCCAGGAGGATTGAAGGAAATTTGGCCGAAAAATCTCAAGTTAAACTTAGACTGGCAACGGTAAATGTTGGTTCAATGGTTGGAAGAAGTGCAGAAGTTACAGAAACCATCGGAAGAAGAAATGTGGATGTGGTGGCTTTACAAGAGGTGCGATATAAGAATGAGGTGGTAAGAAAATTGAGTGGAGGTGACTTTGAATACAAATTGTATTGGAAAGGAGAAGAGACCGGTCGTGGTGGTGTTGGTTTGATGGTGAAACATGACCTTGTTGAATCTGTGATGGAAGTGAGAAGAGTGTCTCCAAGAATCATATCCATAGATATAGTGTTGAATGAAAAAGTGGTGACTGTGATTTCAGTCTATGCACCTCAGAGTGGAAGGAGTGAAGAAGAGAAAGAAAAATTCTATGAAGATCTCACTGCTGAAGTACAATCTAGAAACGGTATATGTTTTGTGTTAGGAGATTTTAATGGGCATGTTGGAAGATCTTTTCTAGACTATGATGGAATTCATGGTGGATTTGGTTGGGGTGAGCGCAGCAGAGATGGTGAAAGGATCCTAGAGTTTGCAGACAGTCTTGATATGGTTGTTGGAAACACTTTTTCAAGAAGGACGACGAAAATTAATCACCTATACATCTGGAAATTGTGCAACTGTGATTGACTATACCGTGGTGCAGAAAGAAGTTATGAAGAAAGTTAAAGACATAAAAGTAATCCCGGGAGAGGAATGTTTTTCACAGCACAGATTGCTTATCATGGACGTAATGATGGAGCATAGAGCTGTTAGAAAGTTGAAAAATCCCGCAAAATTGAAATTGTGGAGATTGAAAGACGAAAAAATGAAAAGGATGATGAAAGATGAAAAGAACGATGCAATAGAGGAACCGGAAAGTTGGGATGATTGGTGCAAGTATATCATGAATGTAGCCAAAAAAGTTTGTGGAATATCGAAAGGTGGTCATAATCAAAAAACAACATGGTGGTGAATGAAGAAGTGAAGGAGGTCATCAAAGAGAAAAGGCGTTTGTATAAAGTATGGCACAAGAAAACAGACCAACAATCAAAAGAACAATACTGGGCTATGAAAAAGAAAGTTAAGAGAGTGGTAGCAGCGGCGAAGGAAAAGGAAGGCAAAAAAATAACAGAACTTCTTGAGAAGAAAAATTCGAAAGCACTGCAGTATGTCTTTAAACTGTGCAAACAGAACAAGAAGGATAAAAAAGACATACCCGGTAGAAGGAATGCCTTGTATCCTTGGAAAAGATGGAAAGCTAAAGGTGACACTGCGAGAGAAAATTAAAGTCTGGAAGGAATATGAAGAGAAGCTGTAGAATGAAGAAAATGATTGGAACAAAAGCATGGAAATAACAAAGGATGAAGGTCCTTGTGAATAAGTTTCTACAGAGCACGTGATGGAAGCTCTTATTCTAATGAATACAGGAAAGGCGGCTGGACCAAGCGGAGTTTGCAAAAAAGAGTCTGTGAGAAGATTGGCCGAAGTTGCAAACAATATGCTGGAGGGAAATAAAATGCCAGAAAGTTGGTGATCTGATTCCAATTTTTAAAGGAAAAGGAGATGTAAGATCGTGTGGAAATTACAGAAGCATTAAACTGTTAGAACATGGAATGAAAGTGATTGAAAGAATTTTTGAAAGAAGACTACGGAAAGTTGTGAAATGCAGATGGGTTTCATGCCAGGTAGAGGTACGACGGACGCTATCTTCATAATGAGACATTTGTTGGAAAAATATAACTTGGCCGGAAGAGATCTATATATGGTATTTGTGGATCTTGAGAAAGCCTTTGATCGTGTTCCAAAAGAAGTGATTTGGTGGTCGCTGAGGAGAAAAGGGGTACTAGAAAGAGAAATAAAAGCAACAATGGAAATGTACGCAAACATTGAAACATCCGTCAAGGTGGAATACACGAGATCGGAGTCATTTGATGTAAAAGTTGGAGTCTATCAAGGATCGATACTAAATCCTCTTCTGTTTGTGTTGGTGATGGATGAAGTGACTAAAGACATCAGAAAAGGAGTTGTAAAGGTAATGCTGTATGCGGATGATATTGTGTTAGTCGGTGATAACTGGGAAGAGGTAGAATCTCGATACACTCGATGGAAGAAAGCATTACAAGTGAAAGGACAAAAAATAAATGTAAACAAGACAAAGGCTTTTTATACAAGAAGAAATTTTGTACGAATGCAAATGTGAAAGTATTCTTGCTCTGTATGAGGCAAAGGAGTGGGAAGGAACTCCGTGCAGTGTACAGAATGTCAACACTGGGTGCACAAGAGGTGTTCTTGAAAGTTCATGAAAGTTTAACCAGAGAGAAAGATTTTACTTGCAAAAAATGCATCCCTAGTGTGGTATTTGAAGATGAAGATAAAAGGATAAGTTTGAATGGAGACAACATAGAAGTGGTGGACAGGTTTTCTTACCTTGGTGATGTAATCAGTACGGAAGGAGGTGCTCAGGAGGCTGTAACATCAAGAATTAGATCGGCATGGAAAAAATTTAAAGAGGTTTCGAATGTTATATGCGGAAGAAGCATATCATTGAAGGTTAGAGTCACCTTATACAAAAGCAATGTGAGAAATGCTCTAACTTATGGTGCTGAATGTTGGGCATTGAAAATGGAAGATGAAAGGAGGCTGAAGACCACAGAAATGAGAATGTTGCGAATGATATGTGGGAAAACCTTGAAAGATAAAACGAACAATGAGAAGATTCGTGAAATGACGATTGTAGTGAGATTGGAAGAGTTTCTGAGAGAGAAAAGGTTGCGATGGTTGGGATATGTGGAGAGAATGGATGAAGAAAGGGGTCCAGTAGAGGCACTACTCTTAGAAGGTGATGGGACAAAAAAAGGAAGACCGAAAAAGAGGTGGAAAGAAGTACTAGAATGTGACATGACTGCCAGTTGTTTGCAAAGGTTGGATGCTCAAGATCGTGAAAAATGGCAACTAGGCTGCAAAAACCAGCTGATCCCTGCATGCGGGGAACCTCTGCTGAGCTCCAGAAATAGAATGAAGCACATTCCTGGAGCAAAATGATGATGATGATGATTGAAAGATTTGAATTTTCTAGGCTCTTGAGCCCCCATATACTTTAGGTCAAGTCTAAAACACGTTTTAACGCTTCTTCTTTTTTTTTGATTATATTTTCTAAATGGCTTGGTTAAAGGGGATTGATGACCCCTTAGCCTCTTCCCCCTGGTTGCTCCACTGACTGCGAACTAAAATAATCTTGAGTGTGCTCTAAAAAAAACAGCTGGTCTTTTAAATAAATGTTTTCACGTATTGTTTCAGGCCATAATCACTAACGAAATACCGATAACGTTTCTGTAGGCATACATCCCTATTCCGCGACACATCCGTAAAAGCGTGTTAATATGACGGATTATTTGGTCACATTTATGTACAGCAGTTGGTGGCTAGCAATTTTGCAAACAATCGAGAAAAGTTTAAACGAGAATCATGTTTGAAAATTATTATTCCTTTTTCTATTATTGCCTGTTGTCTTGTCGTTACGTGATGCTCCAAAAAAGCATTCTGAATGAACCGAAATGGGGGGGCTCAAGCAGTTGTTAGGGGGGACGGCTCCTATGGCCCCACCGTAGCGACGGCACTGGCTACCAGTACAAAAAATGATACTCCAGTGGCTAATTTTGTAAACTCACGGTAAAAAACAACAAAGCCATACTTTGAACCAGAGCTGCAAATTCGAACTTAAACCCAAAAAAAGTCGGTTGTTTTGCCGAACTGGAAAAAACAGTGTTGATTCCTATTTGAATCAGGTTAGATCCGCTTCTACTAGCCTGTCTCGCCGCGCATCGTATCCTTTATATTTCTGCAGTCATACCAAAGGTTGGATATAAATATAACAAAGCTATTCCTCACAGAACACCAAAAATTTGATTCATCCAAAGGAACACGGCAAAACAAGAAGTGAATTATCAGCTAGCCAAATCAATATCAATTAACTAAAATTTACTAGACCAAAATTTACGCTATTGATTATGCTAACACAATGCTAGAGTTTACTAGACTATACTATTAAAAAACTACTTCGAGGTCGCGCTATAGAAATAGAAACATCAGCACGTTAACATTTTACATAACCAACTTACTATACAGCTTACTTGATACACTAAACTACGAAAATTTGAGACACCATATCGTGCCGTCGAAGACTATCTAATTTGAGCACTAGTTGCAGACTTAAAGATCATGAGATTAAAGGTCTAAAGACAATACAGGCAAAATTACCACAAAGACAGTTCTAGAAGATTTTTAAAACAAGCACAAAAGGGGGCTCTAAAACGCTCTAAAAATTAACGAACTATTTGCATAAAAGATGAGAACGCGGCTTGTATTCCTTTCACACGTTACCAAACAGCATGTCAACAAAAAGAAAGCGATTAAGTGGAAAAGCACACTTAGTATTTATGTCAGCCTGAACACGAAAAACTTGATATTTTTGCCGAACTTGAACTCGAAAAAATTTAATTGACTTCTCATGTTTGACGGCATAAAAACATGAATATTTTACGAAAATAGAAAGGAATTTTAATCTTTGTGTAAAACTTGCGAAATGACGGACTAAAATTCAAAATAGTCCTCAAGTCCGCATGTCCGCAACTTTTTTCGTTAGTTCGCAATTGCGGATTTGCTGACTAACTTGCGGACTTGCCCAGCTCTGATTATTAATTAATGTTCTCCGTTTAAACTCTTCTAGACTTTCAGCTGGCAGTTATTGTTCTGTAGATAAAACACGCCTCGCACTTCATCATTTTGTGTTGCTGCTGCGTGATTTTCATGTAGACTATTAATTCGATAAGGACTCTTTATTTGTTTGAGATCTCCCACATGTTGAACTAATCCCTGACACTGCGTGAATCAATCTATCCTGCAGTAACAAACAAAGCTGTGAGTATCGCTTGAACATTGAATCGAATCCACAAAAAACAAAGACGCCGATAAAAAGTTTCTCGGGATACAAAGAGGTGACGAATTGAGTGAAGTGACGAATTAGCCAATGGCGAATTAGACACACTCGAATGCATATAAATAAAAGATAAGAATTTGGCTAGGACTGACGAGAATGCGACGAATTAAGCAAAGTGACAAATTAAACGATGATAAATTAGACAAATTCTACTGTAGTAACTGCCGCTGCCTCTTTTGATAAAAGAACATTAAATTTAACTCAAATTTCTTTTTTATCTATGAATCAATATTCTACATTTGTACTTTCAAACATGAAAGTTCTTTTGTCAAAAGACTAACTGTATAAGTTCAAGCATTTCATCTTTTATTGTTTTGTATTATTTCATTTTTCTCTCCTGAAGAAGCAATCGATGATGCCTTTGTTATTTTGGACGAATATGCTCCCGAATGACAAATAGGCAGCCCCTACCTTCCTTAACAAACTCAGCATAGGTTTAACCAAAACAAAAACTATAATCCTAGTGGTCCTCAATTTGGAGAAATAGAAATATCTTGCTTTAAAATTTATTTGCGGGTTAATGAACAATGAATCGAACAGCAATTCATATGACGTCATCAGACAATACAATAACGTCACTGTTTTGACCGGCAGATTGCCATTTGTAACCAAACACATGTCGAATTCGAGCCTCCTATAATCATTGGAACAACTACATCATTTTTGCCGAAAAATTAAAAAAAAGCGATATGGACGTCATAAAAATGACACAAAACAGCATTTAAATAAAACTTTTTTCTTAAAACATTGGAAATAGAGTCACTGATTGAAATTCAGCCAACTTTATTCATAGAAAAATAGCATAAAGTGGATTAGAACCGGCAAATAAAAACATTGTTGATCAACAACATCCCTAGGGATCAAAACTTTGTCGCCTTCATAAAATCAAAATGGTATGAAACAAGGAACATCTGTGTCAATGTTGGTGCTTGTACAACAATGTGAACCAAACGTCTATCTTTGGGACCTAAGCTCACTGACTACACTTAAAATCTTGCTCTGAAGAGGACCAGAAAAATGATTGAAAGCGTTTAGTGCAAAATAGAATATGATATCTCCTTAACCCTATATGTACCGGGCTATTTTTACACCCTATATTTACCGGGGGGGGGGGCAAATTTTCCCCCTATCTAAAAATTGTTTGGTAAGTAATAGAAGTAAGATTTTTAGCAAGTTGAAGCTATTTTCTGTAAAAATTTTAAAATAAAAATTTTAAGGTTGTCACGTTACGAAAACAATGATGACGTCATCAAAACCAGTAAATCCTTATAACAGCTTGCAAATTTGTCTAAATGTTGCTAAATATTATTTTCAGCAGGAACTTTTGTTATTCCGAAGACATCTCTGATAAAGTCACAGCAGATGATGGCGTCAGATGCATGATGATGTCATCATGCGTGATAATGTCATCTTTAATATATAGTGTTTATTATTATTTGAAATTTTTTGTAGTTGAGATGTTGTATAATCCACAAAATTCTACAATACTGCAGTATTATTTTCATTATATCATTCAACAGCTGATGAAAATGAATGTTTTTTTATGCAAACGCAATTTATTTCGAGAAACAGCAGTAAAAGCGATATTTTTGAATTATAACATCATCAATAACGTAATGATGATGCAATGCATTTATCAGTAAATAAAATAACTTATTCCATCTAAAGATTAGCATTGATAATGAATACGCAGTACAATGAATAGAATACGAGGTCTGATAAGCATGCATTGTGATCAAAATTGTATAAAACTTTTTGAGTGCCTCTAACAAAGGCAAAAATAACGTTACTTCCGGTTGTACGGCTGACCCCAAAGTTTCTGAAAATGCTTGTTATTAAATTTGATTCAAAGTCAGGGTGCATCAAAGCAAAACTTTTATTTAGTTTAGGAGCTATATTAAAATAACTAAGAGGGGGCAAATTTGCCCCCTCCCCTATCCGGTGCAAATAGGGTTAAAAATTTTATTTGTTGTTTCAATATGGTTGATTAAATCAAGCTCTTTGCCGAAAAATGAGTATTACTTCAAATAATTAAATATAAATCTGCAACTAAGCATTCCCGCTAATACCAAATTAATCAAAGTAAAATTTTGCAGGAATATGCCTCATTAACGGTGAAAACATTCCGGACAATGTTACGATTTATGATGATTATTACGTCGAAGTCTCTAATCAACCTGATAACCACACTTACGAAGTTGGTCATGTATTACAAGTTGATTGTCCCGGAGAGCTTTTTCTTGATGGTGATGTCAAGAATATCACGTGCTTGAGCGGAGAGAGATGGCGTCCAGATTATCGATCTTTACGTTGCATTTAGAATTAAATACTTATTTCTGATGTAATAAAACATACACGATAGCACTTTAAAGTAAAGCCGTTATTAAACTATATTGAATAAAATTTATACAATGGTTCAAATTGAACCCAACGACTGCTGTATTAGTTTCGGAACTTGTGGGATACTTGAAGTTTCATGTCTATCCGCCCACTATTACGCCGTTATATTGCAGGAAAGTACGTATTTGATTGAGTCATGATGTAATGAGAGTTACGGATGAATTTGAACGTATAGTTTGGTCGATTTATTCCAAACGAGATTCCTCAAACAGAACTGTTTTTAAACCCTTTAAGTTGTTTTACAAAAAATAGCTAATTAAGAATTGTTTGCAAAACCATTCTGCAATAACAAAATCAATTTCTTAGGTATATGACTATAAGCTCATTAAATCTTCGGGAAGCAAAACTAATGCAAACTTGAGATTACAATTTTTACAATGCAACTCTTGATTTTTACCTGAATTTGAAAAATTTGTAATAGCGATTAGAATCAATTCCGAAAATTTTTTTCGATTGTTTTTTCATACGTCGTATAATTTTGTACAGTGTAGGTTATCGTAAAAACATAGTGAATAAAAGAGAGGTAACGTAAACGTTTTATTTGTATTTTTATTTACAAACTGTCGAAAATCCTCCTGAATGCAAATTGCTCCACGTACAGATAAGTAACAAATGCGACATTGAATGACTAGAAACCTCATACAAGCTCAGCGTACTGTTTGATCACGTACCACTGTTTAACTGTAAAAAGTCAAAGAACGTGCTGAGCTTAATTAGAGCAATAGAGAGCTGTGATTAGTATTGCAAAAAAAAATGATTCGTTTTTTTTGGAAAAAAATGCGTTTTTTTATTTTAGTGAAGTCAAAAAACACATGTTTTTTTTGTTTTTATAGCGCTATTTAAAGGTAAAGTTAAATTTGAAGTTTACTTTAAATGTACAGTAAAGATAAATAAAGCTTAATTAAGATCATTAGATGTTGAGAAAGAGATCCTGGTGGCTACACGCCCATATAAGTGCCCATGTCTGGTAAGTCAAATCCTACAATGGAAATTGGGATACCGGTAAATACTTTGGATTTCGTATAAAGTTCTGCTTTTCAAATTAATCCAAAATTTGTCTGGTCAATCATAAGCTTATAAAAACCATATTAGCGCATGCCAAACTGTGTCTTCAATTTTATGCGATGAAAGTTTTTAATTCTATATCCATCTCGGTCATTAATCAAATTTTGGTTCTCTTTATTTGTGGTTACTGACTAGATAAATTAATATCAACATAAGTTTACCAAAATAAATACAGAACCAACAGCACCACTGCAGGCTGTTTTAGCTATGATAGGGATCTACATTGAGAAAAAATCTGTACATGAAGCAATTCCGGTATTGGAAAAAAAAGTCCCTTGAGCAAGAACGAAACCGGTCGCGGATGCTCACCTGTGCAATTCATGTGATGTTGTGATCATTGACCTGCTTGTTGATAGACGTTGTTTTTTTTTCTCCTTTTCCATTGATTCGCTATGGTTCACCGCCCGGAGGTGCGATATCTCTGGCACCCTTGTGGTTCCCTTGGTGGTTTTTGTAATTCTGGTATACTAAAAAAACACTTTGTATTCTGCTAGGCTCTGTATATACTGCTCTGTGAGACCGAGATGCGCCGCAAAAACACTGAGCAGTTTACGAATTTGAGCGCTAATATATATTTAATTGTAAGGAGTAAAAATTTTAAGAAAAAATGTGCAAAGTGCAACAAGCTGCTGAAGATCCCTATTAAGGCTGAAACAGCCTGTAGGTAGGGATGCTTTTAGTTCCGAGTTTAGTTCAATAAACCTAGGTTGATGCAAGCTCTAATTTCGTAATTTCATTGTCAAGCACTTTGCGAAGCAGGTCGACATTTTTTTATAAATAAATAAATTAAACTCAAAATTTTACTTTTAACATCTTAATAGTTTTTTCAAGGTTAATTGGCATTAATTTTTCAACGTTAATTGGCATTGCACCGTTAGTTGGCATAGCCTACCTCACCTGCTCTATGACTTTCAACTTTTTCACTTTTTTTTTGCGGTATAGGAGTTGTTAAAAATGAACTTGCTGGTAAACGTAACAACTAAGGTTATAATAGTTAAAAGACAAGCCCACAGTGGTGTAAAAAGTACTCAAAAATGGTACTCAAGTAAAAGTTTTGTTACTGACAAAAAAGCTACTTGAAGTAAAGTACAAAGTACTGATCAAAAAAAGTACTTGAGTAAAAGTAAAAAAGTAGTCATTTTAAAACTACTCAAGTAGAAGTATTTTTGAAAGTATTCACACAAAATAAACAAACAATTCAATTGACATATGACAACTGGTCGACTACCTTCACATCACTGCCACAATGTGCCACATACGTTTGATTTTCTAACCTCTCACTATCTTAAGAAGTCATGAAATATTAGTTGAGCAGGTTTTTTGTTACTATATTCAAGGAATCAATTCTTTAAAAATTTGCTCAAATACTCATTCACTGCCATCGTTAAATTTATATGCTAAAAAGCAAAGGTCAAATTATTAAATTTATATGCTAAAAACCCTTGCCCTTGAAGCCTCAAGTCCTCGAAAAATGTCCTGTCCTTGGCTGGAGGATAACAGTGTTTTTTGAATTGTTAAAATTTTGTAGTTCGCCAAAAAAATTTTTGAAGACCTTTTTTTCTGGAGATTGCCTTAATTTGGTCTGTAAAACCGACTCAACCTGCGTGAAAACCGATCAAAATCTGGGATAAGGTCGTTAGATGTTGTTTCCAGCCTCTAAATTAGCCCCCCCCACATTGCAAATTCCTAGCTATGCGCCTGCCAGGATCTCATATCTCCACTTATTAATAAATTTCTGCAATTGCCTAATCCTCCAGTCCTACAGAACAGCAAAACGCGAGTGGACCTTTCATCCTAATTACGAACAGCTCGATTGTAAATGCACCCTAACCTACTAGGAACTCTACTCATGACTACAAGAAAACTGTCGATTCGTTTGCATTTTATTGGTGTTAAAATGGTCGGGTTAACTTATGGTGTTGCAGGCTAGCTATTCGGTAGAGATTTGGTTCCTAGTCCTGATTAAGAAGTCGATGTAAGCAAACACAAATCTTATCCTACTGTTTTATCGCTTGTGTCACGTCCAACAGCTTATCGGTACCTGATTAGAAAAAAATGCAATCGTTTTCAAAAGCACGTGACCGCAGTCAAGCATGGAATATAGAGAAAGAAAGGACTAAGGGAAAATAGCCTGACTGCGCGTTTACGAATGATTGACTGCAAATGCCCTCAGTCAAAGTGCAGTCAACACTGCGGCTCAAAGTTTAAAACTACTTTGTACTTTCATCAAATAAAAAGTACTTAAGTAGCGTTACTTCAGACTAAAAGTACTTAAGTAAAAGTAAAAGTAGTTAAAAAAAACCTACTCAAAAAAGTACTCGTTACCGAAAAAAACTACTTAAGTAATCTACTCAAGTAAAAGTATTTTGTTACTTTACACCACTGCAAGCCCATGATGTCAAAAGTTCGTACAGTATATAGTTCTTTTTTTTGGAGGGGGGAGGTCATTATAGAGCAACAGTATAATTTTATCGTTCAGACGATTTTGCTGAGAGAGTGAACCTCATTAACATTGGAATTAAAACAGATTTTCAGGTTTATTTGAGGCATTGCCTGGTTAACAAATTTTTTGCTAGTGTAATGTCTTCCAAATTAAGCGGAAATCTGATATTATCGTAATAAGTGGCTGCAAGGAATGCAATACAAATCAAATTTAAAACAAAGCACCATTTTTACTTTTTGTAAAAATTACACCACGACCACAACGTCCAGAGCTGGGCAAATTCGAAATATATTGCAGACTCAAAAAACAATTAGCGGACTATTGCAGTAAAGAAACGCAGACAAGAGGTAGAAAATTTATAAAAAGGTAGGGACTTTGCAGACGACTACCACACGAATTTTGCAGTTGCTGACTTCCGTTGTTTTTGCAGTTCCAGATTTTCTTAGTTATTAGACCCAGACTGTATTCAAGCCAGTACTTAAATTGTAAAATTTTGAATGGGGAAACGCTTTTGCAGCCTAGACCAAACTTCAGTAGAAATTATGTAACTCCGTCCCCGCAACTGAAGAGTGTTTTCCCCGAAACGAGGTGAAGACCGAAAAAAAAAGGTCTTCGCCGAAAATTGAAGTGGTTTTTTCCCTAAAATCAAGTGAAGACAAACAAAATAGGTCGAAAATTGAAGTGTTTTTTCCTAAAATCAAGTGAAGACCAAAAAAAAAGGTTTTCACCGCAATTTGGGACTATATTCGGCCGGAGTTTGTAAGATTTATTCGTGCTGGCTTGTTCTTGATTGTTTCATCGTCCAGCGCTCAAATTTCGATGGGTTGACGTCTAAATCTCGATGGAGGGACGCTAACTCTCGATTTAAGTAACTTTAACTCTAACGCTAACTAACACGTTAACTCTAATGCTAACGCGTCCCCCCGCGTCCCCACTACAATTTAAGTACTGATTCAAGCCGTACCGGTTAGCTCTCCCGTGTTTCGGCCTACTAGAGCAATATTTGAGACCAGTGTTGCTACTCAAGAATCAAGATTTTTGCAATTCCCAAGATTTGAAGTTTTCGCAGCATCCAAGATTTGAAGCAAATTTCCAGCTAATATTCGTGAACGTGATACATTATGCGGAAATCTCCGGATGGATTGAACTAGCACACTTTTTTAAGCTGAAAGCAAATAAACTTTCAAAAAACAAAGCAAAAAAACAATAACAAAAAAACAAATTAAGAAAATGACCAAAAAACACGGAGCAAAACAAACGTTTTTTTACGATTCTAGCTGTGGTACTCGAGTTAAAAGAGATGGAAGTTTTATTATAATTTTGGTAAAAATTAATTGTTTTTTACCAAATTTTCTTATTTGTGATGAACCTATTTATTCATGGAAAGCGGCAGCAGCTCATGTACGGTTTTCTATGATTTTGTTTATGATGCTTTAGATCGCTCCCGGGCTGTAGCCAAATAAAGGCAGGAGTAGAAACACTTGAGCTACGCCCGAAAAATTTCTTTTGTTTGACGCTATATTTGAAATGAAAAGTTACGGTTATAGTTATATATACCTGTTAGTAGTTACGTACAGCAGAGATGGAAATCGGTCCGGTCGACCGGCCGGTCGGGTCGAGATTCTTTGACCGGCCAGTCAAGCCGGTTGAAACACCGGTTAAATTCTCCTTTCTTGCAACTAAAAGACTTCTAAGTACCAACCGAAATATACTTACATATTTTATCATAAACAAATTTTGTTTTTATAAAAATACAGTAGTAACAAACCACACCTTTTGAAAGCACTTGTTGAATAGCTTCAAGCTGTGACTAATATGCTATGACCATTAAGACATGCACATGCAAGGGCGTATTTAGGGTGGGAGTATTGTGCCATGCATCCCCTTTGGGCCACGGCTCAAAGCAAAAAAGTGCAAAATATACGTTAAAATCGCGTAATCAGATTCTAATAAAGCATGCATGTGGAAAAGGAGTAGTATGTAATATGAGGGTTCTGGGACACTTTTAGGTCACGTGATAAATGTTGGGGAATTTTTTTGTTATCACGTGACCAAATGTAATATGAGGGTTCGAGACACTTTTGGTTTGGGGGTACTTTCAGGTTCTGGGACTTTGGTTATGCTTATTTTTTGAACGGCGGTTCTGAGACTTGATCACCAATGTATGCAATATGAGGTTTCTGAGACGCTTCTGGTTATAGAGGTTTTGAAACTCAGGTAAACGCAATAAAAACTGTGCGTTTGGTTGAGCAAATGCGTTTGGCACATACGCACATAATGCTCGAGCGCACATACAAATCTGTCACGGTGAAAATGAAATCGCATGAGAAAATTTATTTCTTGTCTGAACTTTCATTCAAAATCAAATCGCGCGAGAAAATTTATTTCTTGTCTGAACTTTCATTCAAAATCAAATCGCGCGAGAAAATTTATTTCTCGTCTAAACTTTTTCTCGCACTCAGCAACTATCACGCGATGAAATCAGCTGTTTTTGCTTCAGACAAAAACACGCGACGTAAGTGGAGATAGTGTCTACTTACCAACAGTCACAAGAGAGCGCGGTTGAGAAGCTTAATGACTTTTTTGAGATCAATCAGCGGTAACAATGTTTACCGGAGCCATGATTATTGATGCTAAAAAAAGTTTTTATAATTTTTCTAAATCTTTGAGTGGAACCCAACTATTAGTCTTGTAACCAGACCACTTGACTAACGCCATTTTCTTTTTGATATCTTTTCGAATTACTTTTTCGATTCTGAACTTATTTTGATTTGTTTTTAGTAGTTCTTGTTCATAAAAAGATCCAGTAATTAATTCACCCTCAAGATCTGTAATTTCGTATGTATGCGGATTTGTATTTAAAACTTTTGAAATTAAAAAGATTTCTTCAGTCCAGTTTGGATTGTAGCCTTTATCAAACAGTTTTCGTTTGTACTTTGATATTCTTACTTTGTCACCAACTTCAAATTTTGGTTTTGTTGCTATAGGTTTGATATGACCAAATAAATTATAGTAAACTATCCCTTCATTTTACTTTTTGCTGGCATCTATTGGACTCATTTTGATAGATCTGTGTTTTTGGTTATTATATTCGTCTAATATTTCAGGAAGCATGTTTAAGTAATGAGTTGAGCTTTGTTGTGTAAATCTTTTCCACATTTTGTTTTTGATAGTGCGATTCCAACGCTCAACAACTGAACTTTTTTCTTCATTTTCAGTTGAATATAATGTAATTTTATGTAGATCTAACAATTTTTTCATATTCTTATTGTAAAATTCTTTTCCTTTATCAGTCCAAATAAATTTTGGTATTCTACCTCCATTCAAAATGTTTTTAAAAGCAGCAGCAACAGTTTCACCAGTTTTGTTTTTCAAAGGGACTATCCATCCAAATTTAGAAAAAACATCAATTACCATGAGTAAATATTTGTAACCTTTATTCCATTTACTAAATTGTTGCATTTCTACCAAATCTGCTGCCCAAATTTCATCGATTGACTTGCTTATTACTCGGCGCCGTGGAAACTTTTTTTTGACTGGTTTGTGGAGCTCATCAGCTAGCTGTTTTTGCCACGACGCCATCTCTCGTTTTTTGCACCTAATCCTAGTTTATAGTTTGTTCCAATTGCTGCTTGAACTAACTTTTTATCAAAAGATTCTCGAATACCTTTGGTTTTGGTTTGCGATAAACTGTCTAGCATATCTTTATCACATTTTAGTTTACCTTTTTTATTGTCATTATCACGGTAACAAATATCATGTTTCATAGCAATAGCATCTACCTGATTGTAAGGTTCTTGTCCAGGAAAAGGCTGATCATTTTCATCAAGCTGCTTATCTAGTGGATTATATGGTCCTGTATATTTATGACTTGGAAGAGTAAATCCACCTTTTGGCTTTGGTAATTTTCCTATTAACTTGTGAACGTCTAACAATCCTCCTTGTTTATCGCTTTTCATAAAAGTATATTTAGGAATGCCACAATTTTTGCAAATACAGCGTAACATTAAATGACCATTTCCTTTTGCTTTTATGATTTCATCAGAACCTGGAACACATTTAGTTTTTTTCTTTTCTCTAACACAATAAGTTTCCATCTTTAATGTAAGTTACATAAAACTTCATAAACATTTCATTAAAAGGTGTAGGTTTTTCATGAAAATCTAACTATAGTTCGTTTGCTGTTCTCCCCTTATTTCGCTCTGTTATATAATACACACAGTAGTAACCACAAAGAATTGAGTTAATATTTTGAATTTGCGCATCATTGTAAATAATGTTTTTGTTTGTAGTCTTCATATATTTAACAACTTCATTTGGGGGTACAAGTCCAAAGCTGTCGAAGTATTCTACTTTATCTGATTTTTCTTCGTTGTAAACACAAACCCAATGAGTTCCACTACCCGCAAAATAATCTTGTAAGTTTACGACAGCTGCCTCATTTTTATTCATTGCTTTTGGTAACATATCTTTGCTAAATGTTCCTCGATAATTGTCACACTTAATCATGATTTCATCAATGTCTAAGTTTGTTAATGGTTTCATTTATTTACTGCTTTATTAGTTGCTCCTTGGATGGCCCCGGAAGCAGCTGCTAATCCAAAAGTTGGCAAAACCTTTGTAGCTAAAAACGGTAACACTAGTTTTCCTAAATTAAGTAAGCTGCTTAAGAAATCACCTTGTTTTTGCAATTGCGTTTTACTAAAGTTTATTTGAATACCGTGTCCAGACGCTTTTGCTTTGTTAATTCTATTTATCTGTCGACTCGTCAGTTGCAAACTAACGTTGCCTTTAGTTTGTAAACTTGCATTTGTTAGTCTAACACTTACACTAGTTTTGCTTTTATATGCATTTGCAATTTTTTTCTTTTGATTTTGTGTCAAGTTCAATGAGTAATCGTGGTACATTTTATATTAGACTTTATAAAATCAAACCCAAGATCGGAACATTTTTGAAAGGAGAATTTTTTCCTAGTATTAAACCTTTTCCGAGAATCTGAGGTTTGTCGAAGCGATAAGACCTACCTTGTCTTTTTGTTCCAGGCAACATAAGCCCTTTACCCTTTGATCCAGGTAACACAAGTCCTTTTCTTCCTAACAAACTGGGTAGCAAGCTACCTGCTAAACCTGCTAAAAGAGTTCCAATAAAACCACCCTGTTTTGAAATTTGTAGTTTTGATAGCTTTAAAGTAACACCTGAACCTTTTGCTTTAGCATCATTTATTTTGTTAACTTGCGTCTTTGTTAAACCAAGAAAGTCTGATCCTTGTAACTGGTGGTTATTAAATGTGAGTGTAAGCCCAGTTTTGTTTTGAAAAGCTTGTTTTATTTTTTCTTTTTGAAATTGTGATAAATTTAATCCGATTTTAACATACATTTTTATTTATACTCAGATAATTATATTCATTCGACCTGAAAGTCCTTCTAACTGAAGGTATCTATCAGAAAGTACGACTGCATAAACATAGAAAGCTTGGTCAGCGTTATTTGCAATATTTCTAAAGTTACCACCAAGACTAAACCTTTTTTCAATATCTGCCGAGCTGTTTTTAAGTCGTTCATTGTGTTTACTAACATCAAAATGATGAATTGGATACAAACTAGCCCAGTCTTCAGCTGATAATTGACAGCCCGTGTCGGCATCTTGGTATTTGTTTACAGCCTCTAGAAAACTCATGTATAAGCGCGAATAATTTCTATTTTGTGGAGTAAAATTACATTCAAATTCTCGTTCAGGATATTGAATGCTGTTTATTCTGCAACTAATACATCTTAAGTTTGCATTGTCAAAAATCATATTATTTAGCTGCTGGTTGTTATCTCGTTCACTCGATTGAAACGCAACAAACACATGCCTAGGAAGTTCTGTTCCCGGCTGGGTTGTTATTCTCCAAGTCATGCTTGTTTCTGTTGACTGAAACATTGTTCGATACACTCTCATTTGTTCAAAGTATAGCTGTTTTATATGTCCTTTTACCAACATAGCATCTATTTCCGATTCAACTCTTAAACTTGGTTTCACTTTAGGCATCCACAAAGAGATATGACTTATGTTAAACTTACCAGCAGCTACACCATTTGCACGTAAAATATAGTCATTAGATGTTTCTCTATCCACGACTATACTGTGTTTAACACCCCTAAAAACCTTATCGATATCACAACAAAATCCAAATATTTGGGAAAGAGGAAGCATTAAAGAATTTGCTTATTTCCCGTAGTAATGTTCTGTCTTGCGGTGAAAGCAATATTTGCTTGTAGATTGTTGTTGTATATTTCTACAATTGCTCTAAGACCATCACGTACAGCATTTGCATTCGCATCATCAGCTACACCACCAAAATTTTGTTTAAGAGATGGGAAACCAGTTCCAGTGTCTTTAAACCACAACATGTTTGAGGCGGTTGATCTTGAATAATCATCACTAAAGCTAACTAAATTAAGTATTGTTGATGCTTGAGGTAGATAAAGGTTTATGTTTTCTATAGTTTGGTTATTTAATTGATATTGCGCAGTTTGAAATAAAGACCAACCGTTATTTACCAATGAAATTACGTCATTGTTATTGTAATTAGCATTCGCATTAGTTTGAAGTTTTCCTCTGATTTCTAGGTATGCTTTATGCGGTAGAAGAAAAACATCTTCATCTTTTGTTTCAATAATGTGCTGACCATCTTTGTTCATATTATTTGAGTCTCTCGGAAGGTATTCGACATATTCAAACTCAGTAATTGAATTGTCCACTAAGTTTGTTTCTTTAATTTGCAAATATGGATTCGTTAGTTCTGTCATTTTATAATTAAGACATATAATTTTTAAATCCTGATCCAGCAATTAAATTACTTAGGATAGCTCTCGATCTGTCGTTGAGATTTTCTAATTCTCTGTCATTGATAATACGCTTGTTTATTGATATATTTTCTAAGACTGGTTCTAATGTCTTTTTTGTGGGTTCTAAGGCTTTCTTCAGTAAAGGTGCAGCTAGTTTTTTAATCTCAGTCTTCACTCCAGTAGGAATTCTGTTAAGAATCTTAGAACCAGTGCTGATTACGTTCCTTACCTTGTCGTAAACATTTTTAAGCAAACTTCCACCTATGATTTTCTTTTTATGAAATCTAGTTTCTCTTTGTGATAACATTTATAGTTAAACTACATAATCTCTCTGAGGTGAACGTAGTAAGTCACTCGTTCATTATTCATATTTACAAAATTGTTATCTTGATCTTTTATAGAGAATCGGATACTATCAATTTGACTTAAATTTTTGATTGGAACGTAAATGTTTTGCTTAGGTTCAACTTGAATCAAATATCCCGGTGGTACGTTTGGACTAAGAGTATAAAGTAAGTCACTAGACGCTCCGTTTATGTAACTTCCATCAATTAAGCTGCAATGAATCTGAAGGCTGTTGATATTTGTAATATTTACAGGATTTTGACTATTATGAATTCCATTTACACCCAAAAATGCCGAACCAAATCCTAAAACGTCACCTATTGAATTTGGAATTCGAAAATCAACTATGTAATCATTTTTAAGTTCAATTCTTGATTTTAATGTATTAAAATTTGGTGTTATAGTTATATTATTTTTGTCATCACGTCTCTGTTCCATCAAGTATTTGATTTCATTATTGAGATCTTCAATATTATAGCTACCTGGAGGAATTGATAATAATCGTGCAGCTACTCCATCTGGTGAATAAAAAAATTTATTATTGCTGCTCGTTATGTTATGCCAAGAGTACCATATTTGAGCATTGATTAAGGACATCTCGTAACTTTTTTTAATGTCTAGTTGCAACGATGGATTAAAGCTAGTTATAAAATCTTCTGATTTTCCTTGTCCTTTCCTAGAGTCAAAGAAAAGTGGTATTGATGTCATTTTAATATATTGTCAAATAATTTTTGGTGGTCGCAGTGTGAAATGCATTTGTTCAATTTTAGTTTTTTCAAAACGTTTGCAATTTCTTGATCCAAACGTTTGTTATTATTGCCGGCTTGTTTGGCTGCTACTAGTAAATTAAGTCTTTCACAAAGTTTGTTGGGATCTTTAAACCCTTTTCCAAAGGTAAGTTCCATTCCTCCTAATAATTTTTTTAATTTTTCTCTGTACTTTTTAAAAGTTTTTATTTGCTCATCAATAACTTCTGTATCAACATCGCGTCTTCTTCGTAAACCACCTAATCTTTGATTGATTAATCTAGCTCTGTCTTTTAATGCATTTATGTAATCTGGCCCGCGTTTTACAAGCTCAACGATATCAGTCTCAAAATTGTTTTGTGTAAGCAATTCTTTTTCTTCGTTATCGAAAGCACTCTCAAAGTGCACAGTATAAATTGATCGAGGTTTATCTTCAATGGCAAGCTGTTGCTGTATGTGTTGAATTAGTTGGTCTTGCCTTTTATCAGTTTTTTTCTGAGTTTCTTCAAACGTTTTAGTAATGGGACGAAATATTTCAGAGGCAGACTTTTGCAGTTGTTGTTTGGCTACAATTTCTTTTTGCAGCTTTTGTTTCAAACGCTTTCGGTTATTAATATAATCCTTTACAAGTTTATTTTTGTTTTTCAACTCTTCTTCATTTACAAATGACATGTTTACTATATAGCATATAAAGCTTAAGCCCAAAAATGGTCAAAGCATTTTCTGTAACGAAGGGGTAGGTGTTTGGCTGTTTTGTCCAGCAGCATAAAATTGTAAGGATCTTTGGTTGCTTCACGGTAAATCGACTCCATTTCTTCTTTTGTTATACCTTTAGCATGATCGTCAGTAATGTGTCTGATATCTTTGTTGTCTAAGTTCCCGAAAAAAACAAAACAGTTAGTGTTTCTTTTTATGTACTTCGGAGTGTTGAAGTATGACTGAGTGAGGTAAATACAGTTGCAATTTTTGTTTCTAGATAAAGAAAAGTATTCCATCAGTTTTTTCATGTTGTCTAGCTTAATGTCGTCAAAAACTATTACTTTTTGTTGAGGGTCAAGCTCTTCTACTGGAGGCAAGTCTTCAGGGCTTAGCACTTCAATACCTTGCTCTTTTAAAAATCGATACTTATCTTGCTCAGGATTAACAGTATAAACACAACAAAGGTCGTAATTCATCCACTTGAGAACCATGTTTAAAAGCAAATTTGTTTTTCCTGATCCTGTCGATCCTACTATCATGTAATGGCAATCTGGTAGAAGATAATGATGTTTGATTTGCTTGTTGTCCCCACTTAAATATTTATCAAAGTTTATTATATTCATTTATAATAAAGAAGGACAAAATGAATATTTCAAAATTTGGAACAAGTGGAAGTCAATCTTCAAGTACTGTTAAGGTTGTAGGTATTGAACACAAAGTTTCCAAGTCAGGAGATATAATGTATGGTGATTTAAACTTAAACAACCACAAAATTACAAACTTAGCCAATCCTGTAACAGAATCAGATAGTGTAAATAAAGGATTCTTGGATAATGCAATTAGCAACATTGTCCACTTTGCCGAAAGCTCTGAGTTTGGTTCGAGGTTGGCTACTTTAGGTATAAACAACAATGATCAATATGTTGTATCGCCCTCTCAAATTCAAATTCAGAGGTCTCAAATATATGGTGTGGAAGTACTTGGTCGTTTACCAAACAGGGTCTTTCGTATAGAAAATATTCCACCTAACGACGCATCAATTGAATTAGGTGAATCATTGATTCTAAGAGGACTTGTTGATCCCAGTCTACCTTCTGATGCGGCAACTAAACAATTTGTTGAAAATTTAGTTACAAATGTGAGAGATAATATTAACTTACAAGGATTACACATCATCACAAATTTACGAGATCCCACAGCACCAGGTGAAGCAGCAAACAAAAATTATGTTGACCAAATAATGCAACACATTCAAACCGAAGACGATAATGTAACCATTTCACGAAACTTAGATATGAAAAATCATACCATTTTCAACGTAGGTAGACCTTCCGAACCTACCAGTGCAATAAATAAATGTTATTTTAAACGAAATATATATCGTCCGAAATTTCAAATATTTTTGGGTGTTAGTATTACTCCTTCTTCCACACCTGATTCGAGGCCAATTCCATCAAGTGCTATTCATTCAGTTCGTACTAATACAGATCACAATTTGCATTTTGTGAGTGCGCCTCTTGTCGCTGGAAACGATTTTCTGTCTTTGCAATCCGATAGTATTCATTTGAGAGATGAGGTAACCAGCAGTTACATCGAAATAAGCGTAAGCGGACTTGTGAAAGTTACCAGTTATGACGATGAAGACAAATTACATATTGATATAATTCGTGTTAGTCAAGGAGAAACAGATAAAATATGTAAAACAACAGTAACACCCCCATTCGATTGCTTTAATTTAAACTGCATTGTTTTTCCTAATCCTTCTCGAGATGTGTTTCGCATACAATACAACTATGTTTCTTCAAATTCTTCGGTATCAATGAATATGAGCAGCGTCGTAATTAAAGTTAAACAGCTTGAAGTGGGTGATCAACCAGAAGCGTAATTGTATATCGTAAAATAAACAATGGACTTTAACCACATTAGTAGAAAATTGACTCAAGAACAAGTGAATGAATTGACAAATCTGTATCACACTTATCACAAACAGTATTGGTGTTATAAGAAAATGTTTAAAAAATTTAAAAGAATGGACTTAGCTCTAAAGCTGTCATCTGTTGTTTTTACTACAACTGGGGCCGTGGTTGGTTCTGTTACATTAAATCCGATTTTCTTGGCGTGTGTTAGTGGTACAGGTGTTCTTTTACAGACAATAACGACGCAGAAAAATTTTTCCAAAAAAACTGAGTTTTGTAGATATGCTTATCAATCATATCAGAAATTACTCAACAAGTTAAAATTGTTTTTAAGATCTGGTGATATTGACGAGTTTTTCGAAAGAGAACTTGCTATGGTTGATGACCAAGTTGCTGATATATGTCCACCAATTTCTGAAAGCTATGAAAAATTACATGCTAAACGATTTGTTTCCACATGATTTCATATTTTTTACGTAATGCATCACTAATTTTGTATGAAGGTTGTTTGGGAATGTCTAAATTTTCTAAGATTTTGCTAATAAAAAATTCTAACTTAGGAAACCTTTTGCTAGTGATAATTTTTAATCTACTTTCCACAATTACCCAAACGTCCATGAATGCTCGTGTTTCGTTAGGAGACAATCTAAGTTGCTCTATTTTACTTTTAACATAAGCAGTTCTACTGTAAACTGATTTACGTAAGACAACATTACGTGGATTATAATCAATCCAGCCACGTGTAATGTAAGGGTGATGAACTACACCACAGTTAATGCAAGTTCTGTTTCCAGTAATAATTTTTATGTCAGGATTTTCACAACAATTTTCATCCATGTTTTATAAAGTAAAAGCTTTATTCTTAAAACGGTTTTTTACCTAAAGATAGATAATGACCGTATGCATAACTATCAATTCCATTAGAAAGAATATATCGTTTATCATCAAAACAAGAAAGAGATTTTGTGTTGATTTCTTGCGAATAAATTTCGTGATTTTCGCTTTTAATTATTTTCATTTTATGGAACAATGACTCCTGTTAAACAGCGTGTTTTTGTAATCTTCATGTCTGAATACATTTTTTACAACGTTTTTCTTTATACCTTTTGCTGTTTTGTTTCCTTTTTCATTGTTTTTAACATAACTATACATTTTAGACCTAAGTCCAACAAATTCTACGATTGGCACACCTGCGGTTTCATCTTTCATTTTGCCTACTACTTTTTTGTTTGTGGAATCATAAAACTCTGAGCAGTTGCAATAGTTGCTAAAGTCAAATAGGTGTTTGTCCGACCAGAATTCTTTAAATACATCTTGAGTTTTGATATCGTATGTCAGTGAATCAGTATCTGTAAACAAAAGTTGTGCATTGTTACCATATCTTTTTTTAATGTAATTGTAATGCATATTGTACATAAGGGTTTTCAATAAATCCAAAATTGCCATTCCAACAAAAGCTGGACGATTTAGGGTTAACGACTCTTTAATTTTATGCACAGCGACAAGATTTTCATTAAATATTTTGCTACTGACAAACGACGGTTTTGAGCTGTGTTTTAAAAGTTTTTTAGGATTGGTAATTAGAGACACATTAACACGCTTGCGTAGATTTTCAATTGTTTTTCCAAAAACAGAGTTATTCATAAGCTTGAAGAAGTCTTTTTCAAAGTCTGACTTTGCTACTTTTTGCTTCTCCGTATTGAAATCGATATACTTTTTTAACCAAGGTGATTGATTAAATTCCAAAACATGGTGTACTTTTGTAACTTTTAAACCTAGTTCAATGTACTGTTTTAAAGTTTTGTAATGAAGAACGTAGTTTTCCTTGGGTTGTAAATTGGGTATTAATTTTTTACTCCTTCAACTTTTAAATTAAATTGTTTGCAATAATCTGAAAGCATATGATTTCGAATTTCCATTTTTTCTGGAGCTAGTGGAAAATCATTATGCATATCATGAAGTTCTTCAGGATATTCTAAGTCAACTTCAAGTATTAATCCTTTGCCCTCAGGTAACTTGGCCAAGTTAAATTCTTTGTTTGATATCCATCTGAAACCATTAATAGGTAAATCTTGAGTCATAGACCACCCGTAAAGATTATTTGCATCTATGTAAACCAAGAAATTTGACGGTTCCTCTGGATTGTAGTTGTTGATGTATTTATTGTTAGCTTTAGCATATCTTTTGCAAATATATGAAACACCACCCCTAATTCCTTTTTCAATGAAAAGAAATTGATCGATATCCGATATTAGTTCCAGCTTGACATTAGTCATTTTAAGCATTGCATCCCATGACAAACCAGGAGATGTAAAATAATGACACGGATCTAGGTTGTAGAATTTTAAACAAGTTTTTCGAAACATTTCAAATACGTCTGCTAGAAGCAAAACGTCAGACTTAAGATACAAGTCGTGATATTCTCCCATGGATTCCAAATTAAAAGCATTCCATACATTTTGTGCATGTTTGTAATCTTCATTAGTGATATGCTCGTCGTTTAGAATGCTATAAAATTCTTCTCTTGGTGGTAAGTGTTTTTCATTGAATTTTTCAAAATGATCCATGTAATCATAAGGGTAAACACCTTTTTGTTTCATAAGTTCTAGCTTTTCGTTTTGAAATTCCTGTAATGTGTACTTCATGTCACAAGGTGAAATATTTTTAACTAAGGACTCCAGAGAACTACTCATAAATTGAAAGCTGTCAATAAACTTTAAATGCTTACCTAAGAAAAATGCCATGTATTTTTCCATGTTATTTGGTATTACACTAATTTCTTGGTCAAATTTTCCTATTTCTTGCATGATAAAATGTGAATCATATCCTTTTAGATTATGAAAAATTACTGGTATCTTATTTGTCAGTCTAAAGCTTCGATTACAATTGTTATGAGCAGCTCCTCTGTATTTTCCTGTTACATGACAATGATCTCTTACCTTATAATCTTTTTTAGTAAAACCGTTTTTACAAATGTGGCACACAGTGGCTAATTTAAAATGTTCTTCATCTTTATTTGTCAATGTCATAGGTTGATTAAAATGATTCTTTTTTGTTTCTTAACAATAATCTACCTCATTGAGCATAACCTCTAAAAATTTATATGCTGCGTTTTCTCCTCTATAAACTTGAATCGGTTTAGTAAACTTATCGTCATAGCAACAAACTAACTTATACGCATAGCCGCAATCGACGTGCTTTTGATATCTTTCTGAATACGATTTGTTATCGTTTGGCTGACAGCTATCAATCTTTTGAGTTATTGCTTCAAAATCAGCATATATGACAAAAGGAACCTGTAGCTGATTGTGAAAGTTTTTAAACTTAACTGAACTTCCCTTTTTAGGCATTTTAATTGCTTGTTTTCCATTAGTGATAATACAATTTTCTAAATGTTTGAGAAGAAATTCATCAGAGCTAAAACATTGAAGACAGTATCTGCAAAAATGCTTTCTATTTTTATGTTTGCTTTGATTAAACATAAATCTGTTAAAATCTTTTATCCATACGTAATGTTGCTTTTCGTCTTGTGTTATCAGCAATAAATCCAAAGTTGTTTCATCATCATTTTTAGAAATATATAAAGGATAAGGTTGTTTGTTTTCATATCCAAATACATTTACGCTAATGTTATTTAGTTGCTCGACTTTTGAAATTTGTTTAATAGAAACTGGAAATGTTATACCATTATAATTCACTGTATTTACGTATTTTTTGTAGTGACTTGTTCTTTCAGGATGATTTTTTACTTGGCTGCTGTAAAGTTTAGCTAAATGACACCATCTAAAGCATTCATTATCATTTTCATTTTTGATATTAACCAATCCTTTTTTAGGATTTTTAAGTTCTTTTGGTAATTCTATATAAGAACTTCCATTTAGAGGTGAATATTTAACAAGGTTAACAAAATGACCTTTTATGTGGTCAAGCATCCAACCGGAACCTT
This sequence comes from Trididemnum nubilum, assembly GCA_963965965.1. Lineage (NCBI taxonomy): Eukaryota > Metazoa > Chordata > Ascidiacea > Aplousobranchia > Didemnidae > Trididemnum > Trididemnum nubilum. Next base: position 24,137,116 of record OZ014483.1, read on the forward strand.
GACTAAGCCATTTTCCAATTTTATCTAAGATTTGAGTTGCAGACGTTTTTAGCATTTCATCAATATCTTTATTGTTTAAAATAATAATTGCTTTACTATTAAAAAAGGCTTCTCTAGTTATTTTTTCATCACTTTTATCAAATTTAAAAAATATAACATTTAAAGTAACTGTAGCTTTCATTCCTTTCATTTTGCTCAGATCTAAGCTTAATTTATCTTCAACAAAATTTTTAGTAACATGAAACTGTTTTGAAGGATCTATTTCAACAAGGCTTATTTCATATGATTTTGTAAAGCCTTTGAAAGCCGTTTTTTGTAATTTAATTTTTTTGGGAAAAAGATTAAGTAATTTTTGAACACTTTCAGTCACTTTTGTTTTAATAGTTGGTGGTGTATATGATAGCAACCAGTCAGCAAAGTTGTTGAGTTGTTTTTCAGCTAAATTTCGAGTTAGTGTCTTCAATTTTGGAATAATTTGCTTATATGGAATTGGTTCCAAAACTGGAACATTGACATTCGGAACAGGCTTATTGAGAATGCTACTCATTTTTATATTATAAGTTTTTAATCTTTAAGTAATTTTTTATATTAAAAAGAAAAAAAATGAAAACAAAAAAAATTATGGAGACAATGAATCTGATATACTTTTAGAAAAGATTAATTAAAAAGAATCTAAGTTTCAATAATTTTTTAAATTATATTTTTTAATATTGAAAATTTTTAGAATATTGACATTTGGAACAGGCTGTAATTTTTTATCTGAGAAAGAAATAAAATGAAGAACAAACTAAAACTTAAAAATTGTGAATATTATTTTCATCCAAAATTTAAAGGATATGCTGCAAGCTTAGATGGTTATGTAGTCCATGCTGTAAATCAAGAAGTAACACCAGGGGTGATGGATCATAACGGATATATGCAAATAACCGTCGATGAACATTGGCGTAATATTTATGTTCATGATTTTGTTTGGGAATGTTTTCATGGTTCGTTAAAATATGGAGATGAAGTAAAACATATTAACAAACAGCGTGATGATAATAGATTAGAAAACTTAAAACTTAGAAGTTCTAAAGAGATAGTAATAAAAGTCAGTACAAGTGGAAAAGTAACCTATGTGTAAATATCTATGTGTGTTAAATATAAAGGATGTTTTGCGGATTTCAACCAACAAATTTATCAACTCCAGAAAATGTTGAAGATATTAAACTAAAGTGGAATAAACGTGTATTATCATATTGTATTGCAAATTTAACACCTAAACTAACTGAAGAATCAATAAATAGACAAATTGATGCTGCTTTTAAGGTCTGGAAAAAAAGTTGTGCACTAAAATTAAAAAAAGTAAATCCAAATGAATCATGTGATATCAAAATAACTTTTTGTAGAAAAGAACACGGAGATGGATGTCCATTTGATGGTAAGGGAGGAGTTTTAGCTCATGGTTTTTACCCAGGAGAAGGAATAGGAGGTGATTTACATTTTGATATGGAGGAAATGTGGGTCGAAGAAAAAACACCTCCAGGATATAATTTATTTGTGGTGACTGTACATGAAATTGGTCATTGTTTAGGATTAACCCATTCAAAAAATTTTGATTCAGTTATGTACCCTTCGTATAAACATGAATTAGCTAAATTATCGAGTAATATTTTATCAAAAGAAGATAAAGAACGAATTCAAAATGCATATGGCAAACCAAAAGCTAAGATATTTGATGATAATGGGATTATTATCAAGGTTAAAGCAATAGAAAATAATAAAATAAAATTAATTATTGAAAAGAAATAAAGCATTCAGAGTGCTTTTTAAAAGAAAAGATAAAAATGTTTCAAGAATGTCGTGGAAAAAACCACTGAGCTTCTCGTAAACATTGTTACGGCTATTGATAAAGATTACAAACATTGTTACCGCTGAGTGATCACAAAAAAAGTCATTAAGCTTCTCAACCGCGCTCTCTTGTGACTGTTGGTAAGTAGACACTATCTCCACTTACGTCGCGTGTTTTTGTCTGAAGCAAAAACAGCTGATTTCATCGCGTGATAGTTGCTGAGCGCGAGAAAAAGTTTAGACGAGAAATAAATTTTCTCGCGCGATTTGATTTTGAATGAAAGTTCAGACAAGAAATAAATTTTCTCGCGCGATTTGATTTTGAATGAAAGTTCAGACAAGAAATAAATTTTCTCATGCGATTTCATTTTCACCGTGACAGATTTGTATGTGCGCTCGAGCATTATGTGCGTATGTGCCAAACGCATTTGCTCAACCAAACGCACAGTTTTCATTGCGTTTACCTGAGTTTCAAAACCTCTATAACCAGAAGCGTCTCAGAAACCTCATATTGCATACATTGGTGATCAAGTCTCAGAACCGCCGTTCAAAAAATAAGCATAACCAAAGTCCCAGAACCTGAAAGTACCCCCAAACCAAAAGTGTCTCGAACCCTCATATTACATTTGGTCACGTGATAACAAAAAAATTCCCCAACATTTATCACGTGACCTAAAAGTGTCCCAGAACCCTCATATTACATACTACTAAAAGGCTTGCGCTATTTGGCATTTTAGCGTCATTTTAATTAGCTTAAGAGTAGAATTGGCACAGATTTCAGATATTTTTTGTACGTGCTGAAATCTTACCGCTTTAAAAGGCTTTTTTTAACTTAAATTTACCACACTCTACACTGAGCTAGAAAAGATATAGCTCTAATTTTTTTATATCTAACCAGCCATGGCTTGTTCTGAAGTAGCAGCATTTCTGCAAATTGCTGGAGCACATTATATTTCGAATATTTTCTAGCCAATGTCAAAACAGTTTTGTGTTTGCTGCTCGGCAAATTGCATATAATCTGTCACTAATAGCTAATAAATTGTAACTTCATTTTTTGGCTTTTCGCATAATATCAGTAGAAAGAACGTCAAATAATTTAGCTTGTGCCCTCCAGTTCTTTTTATGCTTAATTTGTGCATGTTTTGCGCAGCTCAAAACAGGTCTTTCAAACCGAAACGTGACCAAAAAAGGTCTTAAAATTGAGTCAATTTTGCCAAAAATGCAAAAATTTTTTTGCGTTTTTTTTCTCATACCCCCATCTAAAGTCACAAATTTCAGCATCTCACCCATGCCACCCCCTTTAGAAAATTTTTCATTAGATACATTGAACAGTGAACAAAAACCTTCCGCAAAAAAACAGTTGACAGGACCGGTCAACCGGCAATAATTTTGAAATTTACCAGTCGGGTCGAGAAAATCCTCAACGGTTCCATCTCTGACGTACACTATATACTGTAGTTACGTATATATTTTAATCTAAATTTTTGCTGAGCTCCGCCTAAAGCATGAGTCTAGTTGAGGTCCCGTTTCGTCTTTTGAAGTGATGCTAAGTATTATTTTTGGATATTTCTCGTAAGAACGAGTTGCAGTGCTGAAAAAGTTAAAAAGTGCTCCACAGTAGGGTGGTCCTTATTTTTAAAAAATTGAAAACTATACGGGAACCGGGTTAAATTTGTTCGTTTTTGATAAAACCTGTATCTGCAAAATATCTCGGAGAAAAATAAGATTGCACGTGAACAGTGAAAATTTGAGATTATTCATACGCTTCTGTATATACAATATTATACATCACGAGACGAGCACGGCTTTACCACAAAGGTTTTAACAAATGTAACCTTTGTTTAGAAGAAACAATTGCAATAGTACAAGCAAATACGGTTAACACTCTTAACCAAAGAACCGAACTTGCATTAAAGTGTCGACACAGAGCCAAGTATAAACCAAAAATTATCAACCTAATAAAACCACATTTAACACAAATCGGTTGATCACTGTGACGTAAAATACTGCTGTGTATTTACGACAGCGTTTAAAATTTTAACTGTGTTTTCACTATGTTTGACAGACGCGCAGCAGCACATCAACAGTGTTTGATTAAGATGCTCAACCTCCACAGTTAATGCTTACAGTGTTTTGTATCTGCCGCGCTCCGCACCATCGACCCTGGTTGCGGTCCCTGGCTGGTGCGTACCACAGTTAACCCCAGTGGAATAGCTTGGGCTCGCACCCTCCGCAGGGCTTCCGTTGCGAGGAGGGGGACACGTAGTTGGTGTACCAAGATCTTTTGTTGTTTTTGTTTTTTGTTTCTACCCCACCTGAAAAAATCATTAAGGGGAAACAGCTTGCAGTACGTGGTTTTTTAATTTTTAACTGAATTTTTTGGACCATTTACTGGGGGCCCATGTCCGTTGAGCACTTTAGAAACTGAAAAGATAGCTTTTAATAACGTCAGAGCTATCATTTCCACTCTTTGAAAAATGGGTAGCTTTTAAAAAGACTGTTTTAGATTGAACGTTTTCGTCCACTTCTCTTCATGAATCTACGCTGGAATGAAGAAAAACTAAAATGCAGTGGTATAGATAATGGTTGACTACATTGAAATGACAATGGATTGGTATTATGACGTTACATGCTGCAAAAATCACCTAAAATTGTATAAAGTTAATGCAAAAATATAGAAAATTTCTCGTCGTACTCTGATTGGTCGAAATTGGTCATTCAGGCAATTTGATTGGTGGAAAAATATTGTTTCGGTTTCGTCGGAAAAGTGAAAAAAAATTAATGTGAAATTTGGAGTAAATAAACGAATTCTTTTTGACGGCAAAGAATAGGCTGTAAGGAATTGATGAAAGTTGCTTCCAGAACTGATAAATGGAACAAAGATCTTGGTGAAGCCAAAATGGAAAATTGCGCATCGTTTCCATTTTGGCTTCACCAAGATCTTCGTTCCATTTATCAGTTCTGGAAGCAACTTACATTAATTCCTTACAGCCTATTCTTTGCCGTCAAAAAGAATTCGTTTGTTCACTCCAAATTTCACATTAATTTTTTTCACTTTTCCGACGAAACCGAAACAATATTTTTCCACCAATCAAATTGCCTGAATGACCAATTTCGACCAATCAGAGTACGACGAGAAATTTTCTATATTTTTGCATTAACTTTATACAATTTTAGGTGATTTTTGCAGCATGTAACGTCATAATACCAATCCATTGTCATTTCAATGTAGTCAACCATTATCTATACCACTGCATTTTAGTTTTTCTTCATTCCAGCGTAGATTCATGAAGAGAAGTGGACGAAAACGTTCAATCTAAAACAGTCTTTTTAAAAGCTACCCATTTTTCAAAGAGTGAAAATGATAGCTCCGACGATATTAAAAGCTATTTTGAAATTCTGTACCACTAGCAAGCTTTTCAAACTGGAAAGACAGTGTACAAGTCAATTAAACATTATATATTTTTATATGTCTTCTCCTGTAGTCGGAAGTTGTATGGCGTGATAAGTGTGACTGGAATTATTTAAGTTGACATGTGTTAATTTCTGGATAAATTTCAAACCTCACACACTACAAAACAATGTTGCGTCATTTGGATTCTTGGATAGTTATTAAGTTTGTTAAAATACTTTTTGCGAATCTTTAAGGTTACAACAAAAAACAAAAAAGATGACTTGAAAGATTTCTTTGATGTGGACAGTACACATGCTTTCATTCATAGACCCTCATAACAAAGGTACCAAAATTCACTTCTGGCTCAAAAGGGAATGTTAGCAAATAGAATCAATAAGAACAGTGGATATAGATGTGGCAACTGGCAAGTCCAAAATAATAAACTGAGCAAAGAATTTTAAAAATCATCTTCAGAAAATTACAAAAGTAATAGCCCGTAATATTTTAAACATACACTTTTTTTAAAGTTTTGATTTATAACTTGAACCGCTTTCAATTTTATTCATATTTGTTCTCACGAGTCGTTCTCCTGCGTATTATCACCGCTGGCATCTGCATAAAACATGTGCTCAAGATTGCCCCAATTCCTAATGGGACTAGTAAGTCTCAAGCAAACGGCATCGTTTGAGCATTAGAAGAATGGGCATTAGCTGAGAAAGTTTTTGCTACAGGGTAATTTGTTAATGGGACTAGTAAGTGTTACAGCAAGTTAGCTTGCTTTGGATTCAAACAAAAACCTTTCGCCTTGCAAGATTCCAACCACTATGTATTCGAAAAGAAAAACCTTTTGTAACAATGGAAAAGGCACGCCAATATCGATCATTCATAAGATGTCATGTTTACTTTCGCCGTTCGTAGTAAACGAATTGTTTTGCTGAGTCATGTTTAGTTTTTTCTTTCTTGACCCCTAATGGTGCACAGCGGATTGGGATAAAAACAAGTTACTTTCTCTGTTTGCGTATATTGATTTTACTAGTATTAACGGAAATGTAGTGGTAAGTTGATTATTGTTTTTGCATTAGTCTTGGTATTTTCCAATATGATTAGTTCAACCGGTGACGATGAATAATTCACCCACTTTTGCAAAACAAAACTTGTTTTGGACAATGTTTACGAAAAATAGCCTTTTTCCCCATAAATTTCCACGTGGTTTTTATTCTATTCTTTATAATTTTTCTCTATAAATGCCCTTGCAAAAACACCAAATTATTTCAATTGACTCAAAACGTTGAAATAGATTTGAGATAAATGAATTACTGTTCGATTGTCGATTTCTTGATACGATTCTGTGCATTACCCGTCTCAAAATAGTTGGTAAGCTTTGTGCATTTTATTTTCGGTATTTGAATTGTCTTGTGAACGTTATATTGCAAATTTGGATTTGTTATTTTGCGTTGATAATTATATCTCTTTTCTAATGATGCTATACGTAAAAGCCTGAAGCTGAAATAATTTTAATTCACTCATAAAGAATGTTAATTGTTTTACGCTGGTAAACCGATCGGTACCTGCTATCTATCGCTTTGGGTTGTGTTTATTTTAGAAAACCGTCAAAAGTTTCGCGTCAGAGTTCACGTCAAAGCGTCGAGCGTCAACTCTCATTCAAAAGACGTCGATTCTAGTGATTGTCATTTGTGCACCTTAGTCAATAGTGAACTGTTCGAATAGTGAACTTGGTTGTGCTTGGCGAGTCATCTCTATCCGGTCGGAATTTGCGCACGTTTAAGACTGTGGCCGAGTTTTCCTGTAACAGTAAAGCCTGATTCACACCGGCGTCGTTATCGTATCAAACGAGCCTTCTGACGCGACAACGACGCGTATAAACGACGGGGTATTCACACCGAGCAATTGCGTCCGATAACGATACGTTTCATACGATCGCCCGACGAAAGATTTTGCTTGATACGACCAAACGACGAAGTAGGATTGGGTTCTACTTTGTCGTTTGGTCGTTAGCTCGTCGTTTCACCAGTTGAAGTCGGTGGAAAAGTTGAAACTAGGCTTTTTAACTAATGCAAGGTGATTTGCTTGCTAGTAAGCTGTTTTCTTAAATAGGCCTACGGAAAAGAGTTGGAAATTAGTACAATGGTAGGCCTATTAATAATAGTTGGACTTTAAGTGCAAAGGTAGGCCTATTAATAATAGTTGGAAATAAAAAAGTGCAAAGATAGGCCCATTTAGCTATGTGCTTTTTACCGTTTATGCTATACTCCAGCTCTCTGGGAATTACACTTTGCCCCAAGGGCTCTTTAGTTTTTGTCAGCAGGCAATCGAAATGCTATTTTTTTTGATTTGCTCTCATAATTTCCATTGTAGTTTGTCACACAATATTTTCTGCCCTTGATCAATTAAACTGTTTGCACTTACGCTAACTAGACTGCTCAGAAACGGGAGTAACAAATAGAGCAAACTAAAGTATTGTAAACTATGCATAGCTCCAAAAAAATTGTTATTTAGCTAGGCCCATTTTACTTTTTAAAAAATATGAATATTGACCTTTCTTGGGACAAACTTTGAGCCACAAAAACTAAAAATCTTGAAAAAATAATTGGTTTTAGGCCTAGTTGAAAAGTAGCTTTCAGCAGACTATGTTAAGTGCTTTGGGTTGTATGTAAGAGGTTAGGTCTAGTCATGTGCCGATACTTTGCAGTAGGCTACTGTATAGGTAGTGTACAGTAGCAGTGAAACTGGTACCAGTACCTAGCCTAGCAGTACTTTAGACTGGATTGCTTTTTTTTTCTGCTCTGGAAAAGAAGAGAGAATGGGATATTGAAACTAATTGGTACAGGGTAGGCATGCTAAATCTGAGATGGTTGCTAGCAGCCAGTTGAGAAGGCCACTTCAATTTGGCTTTCCTTGCTCTTGTTTTGGTAGAGTTGGCTAAAGTTCAATTTTGAACTTCAATTGACTTGACTCTTGAAAGCTGAAATTATAAACTAGGCCTACTGGAAGCAATCAATTTCTATAGTAGAGACCTTTCTCAAGTCTTTCAAATAAAGTGGCCACTTTTAACTATTTTGGACACTGTATCATCAATGGTCATGATCATATGCTGTAGTGCATCAATACTTTGTACCAGTACCGATACTGGTCTTGACTACAGATTATTGCCATGATGCATATAAATACTGACCAGTGATTGCTCAGGTACCAATAGGCTACTTTAAACTGTTAACTTTTGTTTATTTTCAGGGACTCATAAGGCTATCTGTTTGTTAATATAATAGTCAGGTAGAGGCTACTGGTAGTTGTTGTATCTGTCTACTCTGCAGTTTGTTTTGTGTAAACGCTGAACAATCACTGAAATGAAATTGTATGATGTTAGAATGATCTTGTATTCTTAGCAGTGGATCACTTGATGCCAAAAAATAGCTGATTTATATACTTGCACGGTGTTGGTACAACACACACACAAAGTTGGCTGTGGTTTTGAACTGCATTGAGCTTTGTGTGTTCTAAGCTCCATGTGGTTTGGGGTTATAGCTACTTTGAAAAATCAACGAACCGGTACCATACAATCAAATTGGAATGGAGAAAACATACTGTACAGTATGTATAGTACCAAATCAAGAGTTGAGTAGTGATAGTTTCCGTCGGAATAGTTCGATTGCCACTGACAGTTCACACATATGTTAGTACTGTATCAGTTTGCGATAGCCTACCAGTACAGTAGACTATCACTTCGCAATATAACAGATGTCGAATACGCGAGATCGATTTCTGACAGTGCACACATACCTACATAGTGGTACTAAAAATACATGAGCCTGGACTGCACGGGTTTGGGTTTTTGTGCTGCTGCACTTATGATGCTGTATGTTCTAGTACTTGTAGTATCGAGTCAAGTCAACTAACTGCGAACAAACTGACCGCGAAGCAACGATTTCGTCACTGATTTTGTTGCAGTCATTTTGTCACTAAGTGAGGGTATGGGCAAGATGGCTATAGGAATAGTAAAAATATATTTAGAATCGCAGTTCTCAGCCAATCGGCGTTGTTCGCGGTCAGTTGTCGTGGACCCAGTAGTATGTCATATGACAGATAACAAGTGTATGATATCGGTTACCGGAACAATTTGCGATACGGCAGCATGCGAGAAAATAGATTTCTATAAGCACACACATACTGTAATACCAATTTTCAATTTGATTGCGCGATATCGATTTCTGATAACGAATGTCGCAATAAACTGCACGTGCTGCATTAGATATCTTTTTCCTCACTTTCTGACCTGCTAACTGTTGTTATTGATGTTAGTCAAAAATTGCAATCACATCAGATATTGAGAGTTGAAACATTTCAAAAAACTCAAACACTGATCTACCGCAATTTTGAGTACCGGAATGAAAATTTCTAGTTCTGCAGATTTTTCCAGTACTTTTCAGTTATTGAAGTAAGTTCTGCCAGTACTTTCAGTTTTTTGAAGTCTTCTACTTCTAACATTACTCACTACTGCATTAAGCCTACTGATTAACCAACCAAATTCGCCAAATTCAAATTCCACTAGTGTACCAAACTATATCTTATCTACAGATTATTTCTGAAAAACAAAATCTATTTGAATTCATATCATGTTGCTTACAGTAAACTTAAGTTCTACACCACCCTAAAATTGTTAATGCAAATCTAATTTAAATGATATACAGTACTGTAAATGCAATTAATTACTAATCACTTTTTTACTTTTACAGAATAGACTCAAAATCTGTGATCACATCAGTATTTGACTGTAAAAGAAATTTATTTATTTAATAGAAATTCACAAATATGTGAGCTGTAATTTAAACAAAAAATCTCAGCAGTTTTTTGAAGAGATTTATTTGGCTGAATGATTCAGATAAACCTTGTATTCCACTAAAATTTATAACAACCTAGATAGAATCATTTCTAAATAGAATTTAACCATGTGGTTTAAAATTTACGGCTTAGCTATGGCATATACTTGGATTTAATTTGATTTTTGTTAAGTATAATATTTATTATTCATATCTGTGATTACTTTGCCCTGAATCAAGGTACTGGTACCCAGTGATGATATTGGATAATTATAAAAGCCATACCATCAAGCAACCTGAATGCTACACCACCAAGGCATTTAGGTTACCATTTAATAATAATAATATATATGGTAAGTATTATGCTTTGGCCCAATGCTAGAGGCCTACCTTTTGCTTTTGGCCCTACTTCCAGGTAGGCCTATACCAGTAAATGAGTTTTGCATTGCAATAGAGGTGCAACTGTGCAACTAAGTGAAACTAAAGTTAAAACTCATCACTTGTTTCCACAATTACCAGTGATACTTGATAAGTGTTTGTTGATGATTTTGGCAAGCACTGCAAAATTAGCAAGTTAACCCGACAAAGTAAAATGCATTAAATAGCCTGTAAATTTATCAGCAGCTCTCAATTTAAGCATAGTTCTATGGAATGGTGATTACTGATTACAAAACCCAAACTTGATAGGCGTATTGGTCTATTACCAAACTGCTATGCAAGCATTACAACCAGCTACAGGTTCCTAGTAATACGTAACGTTTTTGGATTTCCTGATCGGAAGGAACAAAGATGCTGGCGTTTTAACATTTACCGATAGCACAAAAAGTAGCGTATGGTTTCCCTTGGATACAATCGTACGTCGCGCTTGGTGTGAATTACCACATAAAAAAGCGTCGCACCGTCGTATCAGATGATCATTTCAAAATCAGCTAGAACCTGGGGATTCCCCTAACGTTATCGTATCAGTTTTCGGTGTGAATCCGGCTTAAGTCTCAAGCAAATGGCATCGTATGAGCATTAGAAGAATGGGCATTGGCTGAGAAAGTTTTTGCTACAGGGTAATTTGTTAATGGGGCTAGTAAGCCTCAAGGAAATTGCATCGTTTGAGCATTAGAAGAATGGGGATTGGCTGAGAAAGTTTTCGCTACAGGATAATTTGTTTTTTGACATGAACCTTTCAAACTTTAAAAGTAAGAATCTGGTGCTTGCATCTCCACTAAAGCAAAACTTGAACAAAATCAGAAATTGGTTAGGAGGGCCAAAACTCATTATGGCTCCCCTAACTTATGCTCGCCATAATCAGCTTACCATACGCCAAAACTGCATGGTAAACTGATTTTAGCGAGCATATAGACCAAAGCATCATTCCTTGTATCTGAACAAAACTTGCCAAAATGCATAAAATATCTTGCATTTGCAAAATATCTGGCAAAACCACATTGACAAGAGAATTGAGCCAACCGCAATGAAAAAATTCTCAGGTCGCCTTTGGTCCACGTTTAGAAATTAGTGGCTAACATGTTTTTGAACCAGAGGTGCACGATGACTTGAAATGACGAATGGTTGCAGCTCTTTACGAAGATGAAAACTTTACCAAGCCTGCCATTAAGAAACAACAATTGGAAAAACTGGTTTGCTGATTAAATGCAATTAACTGGCTTTTTCAAAAAAATAAAACTGGATCAAAAATTTTTGTCAATTGACTTTGATTCTTAGAGTGAATTACCAGGCTTATTGATGGCAGTCAGAAAGTTAGTTCAAGAAATCCAAGTCCCGGATGCAGCTATATAGGAATACGTCTGGCTAATTGAAAATTGCAATGACGATCATTTTCAGTTTCACATGCATTTTGCCACAAAGCATGCCATAGGCAAAATTTTTGCGAAGTGAGAAGAAAGGCAGTACACTACTTACTTGGCAACATCTAATAAGTTGGGTTACTCCTATAATATTACTGCTTTTGAACAGCTTACACTCTGCAAGCGGCGAAGCCCTTATCTTTGCGAAATTGGGTATCTAAGAAAAACTTTACTGCCTTTTTGCAACCTCAAAACGCTTTTTTATACCTTGGAGATTTTTCACACACCATCGTTTTAGCCCAAAAACAATGCATTTGTTTTGGTTCCCAAAATGATTTTTATTGTTTAATTTTTGCTATATGCTAAAGGACCACCCTACTGCACAGTAATACATAATAATGAAATTGCAATAATAGAAGAGATTTGGTTTAAACAAAACTTGACAGAGTGCTCAATAACAACAGTATTCAGAGCAAAAGACACATTGAAGTTAATAAAAATTTAAAACCATAACAGGGCCTGCTTCGCCGAAAAAAAAAACGGCTCCAATAAAGTGGATGTAAGTTCCAAACACAAAACAATATTAGAATATTAAAATAATGTTTTCCATATTAAAATATTTTAACATTCCATTGTTTTTAGAAATTTGATTGTGTATAATCACAATCTAACCTTCCCTCCTGCAAAGAGTTAATATTATAAAAACATTTCTGAAATTCTTTTGGGGTTCTAGGCTATCTTTGAGAAACCACTCAGGTGCTACTTAAACGACTAACTTTATTGCTAACGTTTTGCTAGTTAGAAACAACTACCTTAATCAGAGCACTGCTATCAGTAGTAATGGCAGATCGACATCAACTTCTGATTGCAAAAACCGGAAAACGACCCCACACATTGCTGTGCGTAGAATAACCAGCGAAAAAAAATTTTGAAGCAAAGTTCCGATAAAATTAATTTTTACGATAGGCTACGTCATGCAGGCAACGTGACGTGCTAACAAAAATTAAAGAAAGCGATTCTTATGAAAATCATGTAAAGGTGCGTACAAAAATGAAAGAAAGCGATTTTTATGAAAATAATAAATATTAAACTTTTTTAATGTTAAGTTCTAACGTATTTTCCTGCAATGCTAATTCGGAGAAAATATTTTCATAAGAACTGCTTTCTTTCATTTTTGTATCCACCCTTACAACACCTGTATATGACGTAGCCTATCGTAAAAATGAATTTTGTCGGAAACTTGCTTTAAATTGTTTTTCGCTAGTTATTCTGCTACAGCAATCTGTGGGGTCGTTTTCTGTTTTTTGCTATCAGAAGTAGGTAGCAATTTGCTATCACTACTGATGGCAGTACTCTGATGAAGGTAGTTGTTTCTGACTAGCGAAACGTCAGCAATAAAGTTATAGTCTTTTGAGTAGTACCTGAGTGGTTTCTCAAAGGTAGCCTAGAACGTCACAAGAATTTCAAATTTTTTTTGATTTGAAATGCCTGGTATAATTTTACGTTACATTTAACACTTTATGTTAGTCAGGAGAAAGCTAATCAAAAAGTTTGCCATTACTTCATATTTCAATCTTACGTCAGGCAAGTTTCGCAGTTTAAACACAAGAGTAAATTCAGTAACTTTTTGCTTAATTTGTCTTGGACAAACGGTTTGGCTGTTAAAGCACAAACATTTTTGCCAAAATTTTTATCGTAAGAAAGTTGCCAAAAAATATTTTGACTTTTTTCTAAAATGATAAAAGCTTAAATTGAATAACATTTACGGTACTAGTAAGCTGGACTAGAAGCAACGGACTCGACGAGAAGCAACAAAATTTGACGTCATCCACAACTTGTGAAAAGGTTTCAACCGGTGCAAACTTCGCGAGCGGTTGCTCAACTTCACTTAGACAAAACTATAAATGAGTGTTTAGCCTCTGTTTGGCCTATCAAGGAAGTAGTAGACGATTCTTTAAGAATGTGAGGGGAGGGATTTGCGATTATGCAGCTAACACAATCCACACAACTTTATGAACTTTCGTGTTAATGTGTATAAGTCGATTTTTGGAAGTTGAGTTGCACCGAAATGCAAAATTGCACTTGCAATACTTACAATAATAGAACTTGCAATACCTGCCATACTTCCAGTAAAATCAATTTAACACAACTTTTAAAAAACGGAACTTTGGAACGGTTAAAAATTTCACAATAAATTTGGCCAAACTACAGAATAAAAAAAACATCGCTAAATCTTAAATGCACAAATCATTAATTTTCAGAAGTTATAGACTCTGTAGATGCATCCACTTCCAGCACGTATTTCAATGTTTAAATGCTTACGTCATTACTACAAATTTTCACCCAAGTAAAAGAAAAAAAAGTGTCGCTTTATTGTAAACAACTTTATGAATCAGCCGACAAACGGGAAAATTCTGTGGCGCGTCCCCATTTCACTCGTGGGGGCAAGAAAAACTCATTAATTTGACTGAAGCATTGCCGACACGACTGGTTGCCAATAACGCAACTCACGAAAACAAATATTCAAAAAGCGAAAACAGAGAAAAAGAGCAGAAAGGAGAAAGTGAGCGTACCAACCTATTTTGAGCAAGTAACTTTAGCGACCATTTGCAAAAGTTGCCAAACTTGGTCTAAACGCACCTTTACTTGATAAATTGCTTGCTGTTAATATGCGCTAGATTTGTTTATATCGTAGCAAATAAGCCAATAGAATTTCAACAATGTAGGAATTCAAACTTACATTGTTTAAGAAGATAAATTTTGTAATTGGTTGCTGCTAACCGTACTAATCATTCAAAAACATTCTCAAAAAATGGTACCGGTATTTACTATTAGAGTTTTTTAAAAACTGCAATAAAATTGATGTTTTTATTAGCAAGTGTCTGTGAATGCCTGTGTTTCTTTTTTTCTTTAAACATCTTTAAAAAAAAATTAGATAAAAAGAAAAAAACGCTTTGAGTTTCCGTAACAGCAGCTGTCTGAACTACACGCAAACCAAAAGGCTTCTTCTTTCTTTATTTCCCACTTTTCTGAGAGGGTTGCGAGGGCAGAAACTTGAGATTAAGCCGCCACACTTCACACTCTTCCTTCACATCCATCATTTTGTTTGGGTAAAGTCCTAAACAATTTCATCCATGATCTAAATGTAATTGGCCCATTTATAGTTTTAGATCGTGCTACTGTTTTTTTTCCAATTTGCTTTTTTAAGCAAAACTTGTTTGGAAAGCCTTTCCTAAGGCATTTAACTTACATGGCTAAATCATTTAAGGTGAAGTC
The DNA here is from genome assembly GCA_963965965.1 of Trididemnum nubilum. NCBI lineage: Eukaryota > Metazoa > Chordata > Ascidiacea > Aplousobranchia > Didemnidae > Trididemnum > Trididemnum nubilum. Next base: position 24,152,250 of record OZ014483.1, read on the forward strand.
TTTTAAATCAGAGAAGTAGTGACTTGGTGTTTAGAGAATTTTGAATCTTAAAGCTACGCACCTTGTTAAATAGAGAAACTGTTTCCATTCTGCGTAAAAAACTTATTTTGAACGCTTGCACTTGCGATCGTACTCTTTCGGTCATTACCCAAGATTCATGACCAATTGAACATAGGTGAAAATGAGGACAAATTGTCAAAAAGGGGAAAGTTCTCTTTTTTCAAAACAGTATTAATACTGTTTTGAAAAACGAGAGCTTTCCCCTTTTTGACAATTCAACCCGTAGAAAAGTTTAAGTATCTTGGATTTGCATTCACCAGTGACTGAACGAAACACGAAGAAATGGGTACCGGAATAGGCAAACCATGTGCATAATGCGAGCTTGGAACTACTCCGTTATCATCTGCGGTGGGCACTTCCGCAAATCGATTTGAAAATTCGTAAATCTGCAAATTGCAGAATCAAGGCTTTAGTTTTTGAATTTGTGAACCGATTTCTTACCGCAAACGCTAGCGGATTTGCGGTAAAAAAATTAAAATCTACCGCAAATCCGCAAAGCAGGAAGCGGTTCTTCGGAATTTTCAAAAAAAGTATGTTTTACGGTTCAATGTACCAAGTATCAAGATTTGGGTGGATGTATTTATAAAGTACAACACCCCCTTACCAAGTTTGGCTGTTGTGGAAGGATTCTTTTCCATGGGTGTTGCTATTCTTACAACAAAACGAAATAGCTTAACGTCAAGAAACTTTCAATGGCTTGTTCTTCTGAAGCAAAATCAAGACTTTTTGAAGTGGCAATAAGGGGTTTCTCAAGACAACTTTGATGACATGTCCAGCACGTATAGTAAATATTTAGGCTGCAGGCCCACCAACGCTTTTATCTTTAGTTTTAGTTTTTTAGTTTTTTGTTTTTAGTTTCGCTAATTGTGTTTTTGAAATGCATACTTTAGACTGCATGCGTTGCCGCCCAAGAACTTGAGAAATATTTTTGGAATTAAATATTTCTGCCTGCTTTGAAATCCTGGAAAAAATTCTGTATCGTGGATAATCTTATGATTTTTGATAATGTATACTTAATACAATTACGCATTTCTGATTTTCCAAAGTTTGTGTATTATGCAAACGATGCTTTAAAATGCTTAGCTTATTTTTTATTCAAGAAATCGCGTAAATTCTAACCAGTTGGCGGCGTTACCTCAAAAATTCTTCCAAAATTTATGAGCTAATTTAGTTACATTGACATACTTTTTAGCGAGTAAATTATTACCGCACATTGATCGCGCAGATATTTGGTACCACCAGTAAACAGCTGGCCAGAGACCGCTGTCGAAACAAATTTCTAATGTAAAAGTGACCATTGATTGAACCTGCGTTACATACCGATAACCCAGACTTAAAACCCAAATTTTCGATTTTTGCAATTGCCCTTAGATGATGACTGCAAAGCGCCAAACTGAAACATAAAATTAAGAATAAGAGCGAGTTTTTAGTCAAAATCAATATCTTCACCGTAATTATATTGTGTGCAGTTTGAAAGCTTTTAAAGGACTACTCTTGTCTAAAGCTAGACTAGAAGTTCAAGAATTAGAATTTCATGGGACCATTAATCAGAACACTGTATTGCAACTAAAATAAAGCGTACAAAGAAGCCAAATTTTTGGCTTGTTCTTCTAAACCTAGCACAATTTCGTCTTTGCAAAAGTTTGCTTAAACGAACACCTTTTACATTTGCATCAGCATACTTACAAAACAAAAAACGTTACCTGCAATTATCACGACTGAACTAAGTTACTTTAATTGTGATTAGCAAATTCCCAGGCGTGATGAAGGAGCAGGAAGGGACATCAACAATGAACCCCACCCATTCCGTCACTCAAGCAGTAAATAGTAGCCCATAAGACTGTAAGTATCATTTTCAAAAACGCTACTTCGTGCGACTAGCTCAAGAAGGATTTGAGCGTCTCTGTTTATCCATTGGACTGGTATAAATAGGTAAATCAACTCAGGATTTTCAACTCAACAAGCATACTGCAATTAGAAGTTAGAATTCTTGTCTATTAAAACGAGTATTTCATTCGGTAGCGCCTATTCAAAAATTCTCCTTATTAACGTAAACGAGGAAGTTTCTGTCATGTGGGCCCAGCTTCGTAAAAGTGGTAATCAGATATCGACGCCTTGATCAGAGATTACAACATCGTTTGGAATGTTGTGACGGTTAATGAGGCGTATTTCTGCAAAATTTTACTTTGGTTAAATTGGTATTAGCGGGAATGCTTATTTGCAAATTTAGATTTATTCATTGGTATTAGCGGGAATGCTTATTTGCAAATTTAGATTTATTCATTTACAGCAATAGTCATTATTTCTCGGCAAAGAGCCTAATTTAATCCGTCATATTGCAGCAACAGACTAAATCAGTAAAGCAGATATCTTTTTTTTTTTTTAATAAATCATTTCTGGTCCTCTTTAGAGCAAAATTTTACGTGTAATCAGGAAGCTTAGGTTTCAGATTAGGCGTTTGGTTCACATCCCAGGTAGCAAACTTTGACGGGCTGACAGCGAGCCGCAGGCGGCATCATCGGTGCCAGCCAACAGTAACCGTTAGCGGACAGTCAACGATTTGCTCAACGGCCCGCAAGCGGCTGAACAGCAGAAGCCGACAAATGAGTCGGCGGCTGGACAGCGGACCGAAGGCTGACGAAAAAGTGAGCGGCTCGCAGCGGACCGAAGGCGGCAGGCCGACAAAAAAATGGACGGTTTGAAAGGAGCCGAAAACGGCAGGCCCGCTAATCTTTTTTTTGATAGTTGATGCTAATCCGACGTACCTTAATTACATCATCAACACTACTTAATCGACTATAAAGTCAACTCACAGAAAAGTGCTTTCCGTTGTTAACACTTGCAGTTGAAGAAGTATCAGGCCATGTGTAATGAATGTTCATTGTGGATTTAACTGTACAGAAATTACAATACAAAACCTGGCACACCATTATTAAAACACCAACACAAACCAAACAGAAAAAATGATGTCACTGAAACACGCTTTAGTCCATTTTTTTGCTTTTCTGAGTTTCCGACCTCCTTTTCTGTCGGTAACTCCCTTGAACCAATGCTTTGCCGCTTGTTTCGCATCGTAATCGGAAGACTTTTGCTCTTTTCTTATAACTTCTGCAATTATAAAAATGAATCTATTAGAAGAGAAGTAAACGGTAAGTAAAAAAACATGAGTAGTGTTAGTAATATTGGGTTCTGACAGCCTCCGATTAATCGAGAGGGTTAAAAATGTTCTTGCTGAATGCTTATTGTTCACATACGTCTTCTCGTGTCGTTCTTGAAAAGAAAACGTGACAGCAACAAACTGTTTCTGAACGAAACAGAGAAGCTGACTACTCAATGGATTGGTAGTCAGCGAGGATGAAGGCGAGGAGAATCTCCACGAAGATTCTACAAACAGGCGGTGCACCATGGACTGAACCAGAGCGAAGATATTAAAGAATCAAAGCTGACTGCTAGTTCCTACGAGAATTGATGAAGTGGTCCAGTCGTCAAACCGCCCCATTATTACCATTGGTTGCCTATGCACTATGCTGTGATGGGATACCCTCCCAACATAATATCAAAGATGGGAGACATTTCGCTGCATCACTCTAATTTTTAAAATCCAATAATTATAACCAAAGACTTAACCGCAAGTATAAGATGTATCTTTAACAATAAAGTATCACCAATTCAGACTCTGTTTTTATTCTGCTGCCCAGCAAATACCCCAATTCCGCCATAATGATCCCGTCACGTAATCGCAAAATAAAATAGATTAAAAATGTACAAAACCACCAAACAGGATTTCTTTTGTTTTTAAACGCAAAAAAGCGATTTTTTATTTTTGCCGGTCCAGTTTAGCGACTTCGCCAGATTATCGTCTAACGGTAGCCGTAGTGTTCTCCAAACGCGGTATGTAGCAATTTTCACCAACTGTAATTAGTTTGCATTTCTGTAAAGCAATTGAGCAAAATGCTATACAATGCAAACTCTCTAGCATTTAGCTTTTTGTTATTAAATTGAACTAAGCTGGATTCGCGGAAAGTGGTGTATACGTTTATCAGGGTATATCATTTTTGACTTTTTTTTAAAATCTAAATGGCTAGTGATAAAAAGTGGTACATGCATGAAAAAATGACATGTGCAAAATATCAATTAAATTGGGGGTGCTTTTGAGGTTCCGCCGGGGGGGTAAAAACTCAAATTTCGGCAAAAAAGGGTCAATTTTTAAACTTAATGTATGTAATAAAAACAAAAATATTTTAAACCTGGCAAGAAACAAAATTGCAGTACTAGGTTCCAAAAACATCATTCTAAAACTTATTTTACATTGGTTTGAATATTTCAGGTCCCGCTTTGGCGCAGTAGATAAACCCTAATTTTGCTAAAATGTAGAAAATTTATCATAAAATTGCCTTTTCAGTTGAACATGTTCTCTCATTTTAATAAATGATTAACATAGCATTATCATGTTTGCCAATAGCCGATCCAGTTATAAATAATTTACAAGATATTTTTTTCAGTTTTATGCTTCAGCCTAGGGGTAAAATTTAACTTTCTTAAAACCTGAAAAAAATTTATGTGCGGCAGCAAGTTTATCACAAAGAATTTAATTTGGCAAGGGAGGAGATGAAAATGCTGCACAGAATGTCATAGAATTACATTGTTATTCTTGTTCTACGTATTTTTGCAATCACCATAGTTGGAGTTTAATGAACAATGATTAAATAGATAAATTAATTTCGTTAGTTAAATCATGATACTGTATCGTTTGATGTTAAACCAACTTATACAAATAAATATCATGGTATGAATAAACTAGGAAAACGAAATACAAAATCAAACACATTAATATTTGTAAATACGAAATCAAACACATTAATAATTTTGACAGTCTACTAAAAGGTTATCATAATCTTTTTTACTGTAGGCCTAATAGTCCAAAACACACACACACGTCTTGTTAAAAGTCATAATGCAAAAATAGTCTTTAAAGCTGATTAGATGTTGTCTGCTCAAACGACAAAGTCTTTCTTTGTGTTAAACTGTCGCATCTTTTTCCTTGATTGCAGTTTTGCGATGATGTAGCCATCTCTTTCAGAAGAGTCCACAACAGAAGTCTCAGTAACAAGCTTCACAGCTCTTTCAACTGCTTGTGTGTGACATGGAAACTAAGGAAAAAGTTCCGAAGGCAGCATTTGTGATTTTACGTAGCTTTCTATGGTGGCATTTGAAAAACAATGAGTTACAGGAGGTTCGCTGATTGTAGTAGCTTGCCAATCGATCATTTCATAGTAGTGTTCTGCATCAAAAAGCACTTTTGGCACAACAAATTTACGTCTTTTCATGGAAGAATTGCTTCGACATTTCGGAATTCTTCTCCATGCCAGTTCTCCAACATGTTCTTGCTCATCGATCAACATTGATATTAAAATATTTTAAGGATGGGAAAAAATCCATTTCTCTGCAGAACCCTATTAACAACGTCTCGAACTCTTTGTGTCATACTTTGCGAACAATTTAAGAGAGTAAAGAAGTGCAGTGCACCATTTGTCAGGTTGCTATTACTTTTTATCTGGAACCAGACAGGACCATAAACGCTCATGATGTATTGTACCAAGTCTATCAGAGCAGAAGATGGTTGGGAGGTAGAAACGTAGAGCCGAACCATCCGGCATGCAGTTGTCAACCAGCGTGAGTGGTTGAGAGGTCCGGGTTTTTGCGAAGCCAGATGAGGAGAAATAAACCCCATTCTTACAGCTCTAAATATACTAAAGAGGTTCTTTTGATCGGAGCTTAGATCTTTTTCATCAATGGTTATTTCTGGAACTTGGACTGCTTCGAAATCAACAACGTCCAACAATTTGCATCCAACAAGCTGCTTTCCTATTAAACCACCAAAGTCTTCCGGCTCACTAATGCCTCCATCTAACTCTTTCATAAGATGACGCAAAAGTAACTCGTTTGTGTGTAGTAGGCAAACTAACGATTGCAGTGGCTTGTTCAAATGATCGTCTAGACGTTTTATTACGCCTTCCTTGCAGCCAGTATTGACGGCAGTGCAATCACATCCTATTGCTGCAACATCATCCAAACTTAATTCGTTAAAGGCACAATATAGTCGATGATTCCGTTAAATAGGGATTGGCTTGAACCGGAAGATGCTGGAAAATGGCCAATGTATTCAGATTTTGATTCTTCAATAACTGTCATGTGCTCTTCTACTACAGTGCGTTTATGCATTCTGCCATTGATCAGTTTTTGAGTGATCGCTTGGTCTTTTCGACCATCAAAGTATAAGCTTTGCAGGTGTAGAGCTCTTTTGTTCAAAGCCACATTGTTGATTCTACGTTTTTTTCTTGCTCTATAAATCTTGTTTTTGTCAATAACTGATAATGTATCATTTTCCGTGATGACTCCAACACCCTGCAACATAGATGAAGCAAGATAAGCTTCGCAAGGTTTGATACACCAGTGCGATCACAAGCTTTACTAAGAACAGAAATGTCAGGAAGAAGTTGCTTTTGTCTTTTTTTCGGAGTTGCAGAAACATTGTGTTCGCTGCTTTCACTGTCACTCATTTCGCTTGCACTCGGGTCTTCACTTAACATTACTGCTTTGCTGGTGTTGCTAGAAGTTTCACCACACAGAGGTAGATGATGATATTGTTTAGCTCTTTCCAACCTCCGTTTGTTTCTTTTTTTATTTAAAATCGTTGCAGCTTTATCTACCTCAGCAATCACCATGCGACAATCTGATCTTTGATCACACAAGAAGTCACGCTCAGCAAAGTGGAACTCAATTTTTTAGTTTGCAAGTACATTATTCGAAGTCCAGGCATTTGCATGCACTTATATCAAATAAATTCTTATGCGCTGAATCTCACAATAGTTGAACCTTTCTTTTATAGTTATCACTGTATTTAAATTTCAAACGGTTGCTTATTTTATGTCGATACTATTGCAACATTCTGGTTATTCTTTTCGTGAAAGACGTGGAAAAGAAGCTTTCTTTCACAATATTTCTAAACGCTGGGCAACAACAGCAGCAATCGCCTTAAACGGTAGATCTTTTCTTTGCTTTATTTGCAGCGTAGCATAAATGTAGTACTTCATCACTTCTTCGTAGGTTGGTAAGCATCTCTCGTTGATATCTTTTGGAAAGCTGAAAATTGGACATTCAGATTAACGTCTAGTACCACTACTCATGATGTCAATTGACAATATAGCAAAATTAAAAGGTCACTAAAGATGAAACGCTTAGTACTTTTAAATATACTTCCTGAAAAAAATGAGCTTAATTATTAATATTGCAGTAACCAGTGTCTTCTAAACTGCTTTAACAAACTAATTATTATTAAATCAAGCGGTGGGCAGTAACCAGTTTCTGTAACTAGTCCAAATTTTTGCCTTTCAGTCCAAAGTTTCGCTCACAAACAGGATCTGTAACTGTAATAACTGCAACTTTCTAAACTGCAACTGAGTCATTTTTTTGACCAATTCAGAGAAAGGTAGCTGGTGATCTTTTTTATATCTTTTCCTTTTTTGACCAATGGGTTACTTTTAAAAATAACTTGCCACCACTGATTAAATTTCAGGTTGATCTGAGAATTTCGTTGTATGCTATCAGTAGAAAAGGGTATAAGACTAGCTTTCTGATGTTCATATTCATGATATTATTATAATGTCCTCGCTGTTGCAAATTCAGCGCTCTTCAAGCTCAAGTAATCTGGTGATAATAAACCGCACAAATGCCAAAACTCGATACCAACACCACATTGTTGCAATATCAATGAAGCAGCGCTGAACAATATTGGAAAATTAACTAGTAGTACATAAACTTTCTATGTGCCACTCACTTAATTTGAATGTAACTACACGCCATAGCCACTGGTTATTAAAAACAGGAAAACCTTTTAAAACTATTAGTGGCTAAGAAAGTTAAACAACGGCAATAAATGCTGAGCTCAGTAATGCAAACAGTTACGAATAATCATTAGAAAAACCTATTAAAAGATACTAATTTCCTAAATTTTAGCAAATTTAGAATTTATCTACTGCCAAAGCGGGACCTGAAATCTTCATACCAATACAAAACAAGCTTTAGAATGATGTTTTGGAAACCTAGTACTGCAATTTTGCTGCTAGCCAGGTTTAAGATATTTTTGTTTTCATTACAAACATTAAGTTTAAAAATTGCCCCTTTTTTGTAAAAATTTAAATTTTTACTCCCTCCCTGGCGGAACCTCAAAAGCACCCCCAATTTTGATAAAATTTTGCACATGTCATTTTTCATGCATGTGCCACTTTTTATCACTAGCCATTTAGATTAAAAAAAAAGTAAAAACGATACACCCTAACGTTTATCCACAGGAAACAGAATTTGAACGTTTATTAAACAAAAAAAATGCAAGAACAAAAAAAAAGACTGCTGCAATGGAATTATACTTTTAAAAGCGACAATCACTCGTCAAGAGTTTTGGTTGGAATGCATGCAATGATCAGCTTTTCGAACATTTTGGTAATCACGTAATCTCGTCAATTTATCCCTTGTTCAAGAAAGGCTAAGGAACAAACAGGCGCGTAGTCAGAGATTCGCAATGGGGGGGGGGGGCTGTTTTGGAGATCTTGGGGCAGAGCCCTCAGCGGTCAAAAATTTTGCATTTTTTGCAAAAATAACTTTAATTTAGAGCTATTTTAATAAAAAATAATGCTTTTAAAACGTGGCATAGAAATTGGCAGCGCAACATGATTCAACTGGTTGCATTAATGGGCTATATGGGAAGTGACTAATGATAACATTGCAGTTCTCTTGTTTACTTGCTGGTAAATCATAAAATCCTATTATTCAATAAAACTCACTCGAAGTAATCTGTTTCGCCTAAATTTTATAAAGAAAAATAATTGGGGGGGGGGGGGGGGGCAGCTAATGAAAATATATTTGAGAGAAGTGATTGGTAATTAACTAACAGTGAATAGCCCCCCTCCCCCCCTTCCCTTATTCCGGAGTTTATATAATATTTGTTGATAAAACCAATGTTTGGCGTTTTTACATTAGCGATCAAATTTGATTGTTTATTTTCGGGCATTTTTTACAGTTTTCATTGATTTATGACTTTAATTTTTGACAATTAGCCCTCACTCCCCCTGAATATATGTTTCAAAAGATGCTTTAAATCAATTTTTATTCAATTCCAGCGCAAAAAACAGTCTCAAAAGATCTAAAAACGTGGTATTTTCCTTATTCTGCGTTTTGGTTCAAGGCCAATGGGGGGCTATTGCCCCCCCACCTCCCCCCTGGCTACGCTACTGTGAACAAACCTGTCACCAACTTCTACTGTAACAAGTATGTGACATTGGGATCCGCACACTTTTCATTGCAGTGACTACTTTGTGATTGGAGGAATCCGCACCTGTTTAGGAGTTTCCGATGTTCTAATGTTCCTATTGATTTCTTCAAATTTTTGTCCACTGAATTCGCTGCTAGTTCAAAGCCACCAATCAGAGATAATTATCGTAAAGCGTCTTATCCAAGGACGCAACAGCGTAACCAGGGTTCGGGTTGAACCTAGGTCTTTCGATTAGGGTCGTGGTAAAAACGACGCTTTTACCTATCTGGCCACGATGCCGACAAGGAACAAAAGATCACGGTGTTAAAATTTTTGAGTTAGAAATTCTCCTATTTGGCTTTATATCCGAAAATACTAGTCATTTGTCGATCAAGTTAGATGTCCATTGTCCAGATTAATAGATCATTAATATTTAATCGGCTTTTCAAGAAGTTATTTAAAAAACTGAAATTTGACATTTTAAAGAAAATTGTGCATTTGTGCTGATATTTAGCGTTTTTTTACGCTTGGTTTTGCCAATCAAATGACGATAACTTTTAAGGCTAAGTTTTTTTATCTACCTGCCAACAATTCCTAGCTTGCTTGAAGTACAATCGATTCTCGTCTGTCTGGTATGAAAATTTAGTAGACCAGTGACGTGCGGTGAGGCTTCTGGTTGGTGAGGCACAATTTTTTTTCACACACATGTCAATGCCGCAGCTAGAACGTAGTTTTAAGGGGGGCAAAATTTGTTTCTGGTGGGGCCAAAATTTTTAGGTTGGTCTAGTTTTCACCAAGTTCTCTGTTGCTTTCCAAAAAAAAAGGTCATCGCGCCAATGTGGTCTACTTTTCTCCGAGGTCTCGGTTGGTTTCCAAAAAAAAGCCACCATCTTGAAACTGCTGCAAGGGTAACGAAAGTTTGGGTGGGTATGCTGGGCAGTTTTTTTTTTTGGGGGGGTTGTTTAGGGGGGCGCCGCCCCCTTTTGCCTCCCCCCTCCTAGTAGCGGCCCTGACACATGTTTCCAAAAAAATTATTTAAGACAATGAATGACAAGCAAATAACTGTTTTCATAGCCATTAAACGAAGACCAAATTTTTCGATAATTAATTACTCGTTTAATCTCTGCTGTTCACTCAAAGCCAAATCAATTCTTCAAGTTTCGAAAATCTATAAAGGTGGCCAATTATTTGACTTTGAATGTGAACATGATTGAAGTTTTGGTTCTTGCTAAGTCACAAAAACCAGGTTTCAGTCCCAACATTATTATTTGCTAAAAATATGAAAGCAGAAATGACGATTTTTATGGCGCAACTACTCTTTTCTTGAGTTCGGTAGTACTCTTTCTGAAATGAGGGATTCTTTCATATTGATGTCTCGAGCAAATCTTTTAAAGCGGTTTTGCTCAAGCTAAAACTTCATGTTTAGTTATGGAAAAATCTCTCAGCTTTAAGACTAATTTTCTTCCATTTTAGTCCATTTCCTCGTAATAAATTGTTTTTATTTCGCTGGAAAAGCAATTCGTTCAATTTCGCAATGAACGAAAGACTACAAAAAAACTGCGTTGACTTTTTCTTATTCTATGACGTCATAGGTGAGGCGTGCCTCAAAATCAGATTTAAAAGCATTATGCGTTGTCCGCGATTTGTCTGAGAAAAAAAGGCATACTTTTAGTTCGTTTAATAAAATTTGCTTGGCTGAAGTGAGGCACAATCGAAAATGCCTCACTTCGCATGTTTCAAGCGACGCTCGCTGGCACGCATAGAGAGATAGCAATTAACCAAATAGTTTCGGCGTTTTAATGCGAAGATCATAACACAAAAGCAGTGAATACACAAAAAAACTAAACATGATAAAAATTAGTAAAGTTTTTGAGAAATATTTTGATTTGCGTGAAAACATTTTATTTTAATTGTATACTTTTATTTTTGTTTTTCTTTGTACAATTCTTCAGGTGAGGCACGGCCTCACCTGCCTCCCCTGACCGCACGTCCCTGTAGTAGACATGCCATAAACGGACAGCTCATATTTTCAATTCCAATGCCTGAGCTACTGCGAAAATCGTCATTACAGTTTTATATACCTTAATATTATTTTTTGAACCAAACTTAAATCACTCCGTTTTTTTTTCTGACAGCATTCTAACAGCAACATGCTTTTCTGACAGCATCCTAATTTTGAGTCACTATAGGCCTAAAACTACAAAAGAAAATCAATTTGTATTTGCCACATATTACCCTCAATGACTTAATATACACGTGTTGTCTTAGAATTGAAACGTTATTTTAAATTTTTGTTACTTCTCTAAACATTTATCCTAACGTTACTACCCTATCCGTTTAAAGTTTGGACGAATATTTTCACCTTTACTGAGGTTGAACGGAACAAAAAAAATATAAATACTAATATTTAAAGGAGACAGCTGCCTTTTTTAATGCTAAAGTGGCTATCGCATTCGTAGGCATTGAAATTTAAAAGCATTTGAATATTTTGCACGGCTTCTGGAAGATGGGAGATTTGACATTGGAAAAATACGGATACATGATATATTGGCTACGGTAATAACGAAAACGCCACTGACGTTTAAATGTGTTTCTTTTTTGTTTTCATATTTTACCATTCGAATATTTTAATGTTATTAATGGTAATATCTTGCAAATGTAATGTGATACACTATAGTTTTAGGGACTCGAAGTTAGTATGCAGTCAAAAAAACGGAGTGGTTAAGTTTGGTCCCAAAAATGTCATTATATGATTATACCATTATATTTGTAAAGTTTTCTGACAATTTTTGCAGTAGCTTAGATAGATTTTTTTATAAGAACCAGTAAATTTTGGGTTGAGATGGGTTAAACTTCAGTTTTTCGAATAACTTTTGTTCTAAACTTGATTCACGGGAAAGTTCTGTTGATCGGCTCTTCTGAACATTTTGACAACGAATTCGTCGATCTACGTTAAGTAGTTGCGGAGATAAGGCCAAGCAAAAGAGATTCAAACTCTCGAAATTTCAAACGCTATGGACCAACTCAATAAGACGTCATAATCGAAAAATGCTTGTAAGTGTAAACTTTTGAAACTCAAACTCCACCCATAGGAATCACAGGCAACTTAAAATTCAAAACTTGTGAAATAATGAAACACTTTATTGTTGCAGGCCATTGTTGCAGTGAAAACCTACCACCGTCTTGAAAAAGGCGACGGGTTTAGACAAGTTGACTACATTTCCAAAAAGTGACCGAAGAAGAAGAGTAAAATTTTATCTCTTTCTTAAAGGGCATTTAGCAAAGTACGTTAACTTAAAATCAACCAATTCAATAAAGTTGTAAAACAATATCAAAAAATAAACCAATGACCAAAACGCCCACATAATGAAATGAAGCAAAAAACACAACGTTGATAATAAATCTTATCAGAGCATTAGACGCTTCTTTATCCTCTTTGATTTTATTTTCAAGATCAAAGAAGTCTTTTTTTGAACAAAGCGATAGAACAATTTCGAACAAATCGGGTTCTACTGTAGACGCTCTTGATTTTTGATTGTGTTAAAATTGTTGTTTGCATTCTTTTCTCATTTTTTCCATCTCGAGGCAATTTTTGTACAGAGGTTTGTTTTTTGATATTTAATCACAGAATGCGAAAGTCAAAGTAATTACTTTACAAAATGTCTTATGACGTTATTTAAGCTAAATATAATCAAAAATTGCTCAGATTTCGAAAAATGCTGACTCCGGCAAACTTCAAACATGAAAAACTTTCCCTTTCGTTAGCAACTTCAAATTTTTAGGGTTGTTTGTGAATAAATTTAACTCAAAAATGCTTTTAAGTGAAAAGTGAATCTGGATAAAAAGCGTTTTTCTGAAAAGATTTATCACGAACAAATAAGGAAGAGGCTTGGCGAATGGAACATTCGCGGTACTTTTTTTTCCTCGCGAATGGAGCAGGCGCTATGAATAGCTACTACAGGGAATTGCTATCCCCTCAGACTGGCATCGCTGCCCTAACCCTAACTGTAATGAAAGGTTTAGAAGTAAACAAAGATTGATTGACCTATATTCTTCCCATATCTGTGTATTCTGCGTAGTCTCCCAATGTGCGCATTCGCACCTCCGCCGGGAGACGAACCCGGGTTCGTTGGTATGCAGTTAGGCGCTCGAACCATTCTGCTACACAGCTTGTACCATTCATGCGACAAAATGACGTCTTTAAACTAAATGTATGAAAAAGGCAATGTCTCCATTCGCGAGGAAAAAAAAATACCGCGAATGTTCCATTCGCGTAGTCACTTCGAACAAATAAAGAGAGAGGCATTTTTGCCCTCCCGTGCAAAATGGGGTTAAAAAACCGAATATTTTTTTACAATGCATAATTCTCCACCATGCACTTAGACTTTGGTTGAGCATTATATAACCCACAGCATCAGATAGCTAGTTTTTACATTGCTGTCTGGTAATTTCCATACTATTTCGCAATCAGTGTTGCAGCTTGTTCGAGCCGCGCAATTTGCATGCACCGATGTTGATACTCTTCGCTGCTTTTTTTGCACGTTGTTCATGTGATTGAAGGTTGACACTCAGTTGATTAACAGTAGCTCAGTGCTGCAGAGTTCGAGACAAGTTGTTTTTGAGCAGTAAAAGTGCTGCGCAGAATGCGCAAATTAATTTTTTTAATTTCTGAAGCGCAGCGCAACTTTCGAAATGAATTTTTTGGTTAAGTTGAAGCGCAACGCCATTTCCCAATTACGAAATAGCGTTTTCGTATCAAGTTAAGCGCAACGTAACTTCCGGAATTGAAATTTCACAACACAATACAAATACCGCACTTTTTACGATTTTAAACAGAAAAAGAGTAAATAATTTGTCCAAAAGGCCGACGTTTATCAATAATAGGATCGAAATGAAACATAATTAAGTTCAGTAGATAGAACAGCACTATTCACTGAAAAAAAAAATTGAAATCGAAGCACAATTAAAGCGCAACAAATTTTAAAGACTTTAGTTTGCAATGCAACTTCCGCAATGCTTCAAAACAAAAAATTAAAGCGCAACGCAACTTTTGCAATTGCGGAAGTTGCGCTTTGCTCATCTAATTGTGCTTTGCCCACCTCTGATTATGACAATAACATAACACAGTGCCGTCAAAAGTTAAAACCCTGCAGTCTGTTTCACTCATAATCGGGATCATCAGGGATATCTGCCAGAAGTAACACGGAGTTCAAAATTTGAAATTTAAAATTTAATAATTTAAAAATTTAAAAATTACACACTAAAGTTGTTTCTTTTTCCGGTATCGAGAAAATATACGGCTCCTGGGTGGCGAAATGTATACCAAACCTGCGGAAAAAACTGAACTGATTTTCACTTGGGCCTACGCTGTCGAACTTTTTTTTGAATCAGTTGAAATCAAGCAGCACTCATTATATGATTATGACACTGTCAAAGAAAAAAGAAACTGATTCAATGGTTTTTTAAGCATAGAAAGATATTACAACATCAGTATTGCATACTTTGTGATATCGAAAATCGTGACAGTGACATAAAAAAAGTTTATTAGTGTAAAATGTTTCTTAAAACGTTGGTAATTTTTAGTCTCTTCCGTGCTTCCTATAGTTTTAAAAAGCCTATTTTTGCTTTAAAACCCTAATATTTCTTTGTATTTTTGTTTCGTGCTAATGTGCATGTTAAATCACGATTCCACCGAGTAAAATCGTGCTTCAGCAAAGAATAGTTTGTTGCATTGAAAGTCATTGCACTTTTGTATGCGGAAGTGTTATCCGTAATTTTG
Organism: Trididemnum nubilum; assembly: GCA_963965965.1. Lineage (NCBI taxonomy): Eukaryota > Metazoa > Chordata > Ascidiacea > Aplousobranchia > Didemnidae > Trididemnum > Trididemnum nubilum. Next base: position 24,167,396 of record OZ014483.1, read on the forward strand.
CAGTGTTCTAAAAAAGTGCTAACTCTGTAATTCTATCGTGCTATTACTGATTATTTTTTTTTTCTTTTTAACTTATTCAACATTCTTAAAAAGGAAATGCTACATGCGGTCGAGCAAAATCACCACGTTTAGACTTCTAAGGTTTAGCGTGGTTAATTGGCTTGACTTCCAAAATATCCGGCCTAGGAGCTATTAAAATGACGTCACGCATAATCGGCATTGCATTTTCCGTTATAGTTGCTGCTTTAGGCTGCTCTAAATAGTAACTAAAAGAAAGAAAAAACAAGCAAAAGTACCTTTCGAAACTTTGATTTTTTTGCTGTATTTGTAGTCATAGCACAGTAACTTGATCTTTTGACAATGCAGTATACCGAATATTGTAATTGATTTTTACAAACAAAAACATCATCTTGAAAAAAAGAATAAATAATAAATAATAAATATGAATAAATAATACGTAAATAGCCAGCCGTAGTTTCATTTATGCAATTGCTGTAAAAGTATTGTTTTTAAATGGGAATTGCATTTCCTAAATTTGTTTATGTTTGAATGATTAGGTCATAGCAATGAATAGATTAGACAAACATTTAGTTTTTGTTGTTATTGTTGGCATCTCTGTTTTTCAAGGTAAGTTCTTTTGTTCTAATCTAAGGTATGACTGTTGTGTTCTAACAAAGGAAGACATTTAACGCTTATTTCTCGGAGGGAACAAGCATGAATGGGGATATTTTTTCTGGCAAAACTATTGCTAGTAATGGAACTTCAAAAAAGTGATTTCTCTTTTGTATTGGTGTGATGATGCAGACGGAAATCTAGTTCTTGATTAAAAAGCATGATTAAATGAAAAATTTAACTTAAATTTGAGGTTGCGATAAGTAGAGTGTCTTTTTCAACTCATCTAAAAGTATAGTCACTATCACAAGCATAATTGGGTGTTTTATTTAAACTTAAATGTAAGTTTAACCTAACTTAAGTAATAATCTTCCGCATTCCACTCAATTGCAAAAAAAAACATTGTATGAATTATTATTATCAAAGTGCACACTGAATGGCCTGCACCTCAAGTTACCATTTTTTTGTGTTTTTTTTTTGATAATTGTTTTTTTAAGAAAGCTCTATTTTGAATCAAGTTGATGAAAAATAAGTTGACTCAAGCTCCTTACCGACCAAATGAAAAATGCATTTTATAAAATTTTTTATTTGTTAACAACTCCAGAAGATCTTTTCTGCTGCATGACTTCAATTTCAGAGCTTTGATTTGACTTTTAGCTTTATATTTTTTGCTATTGCTATGTAGCGGTCTTCAAAAGTGGCTAAACTGTCTCTGCAGCTGAAGTTCTTTAATGAAAATTGATAAATAGAGCTTATTAGAAGCGTATTGAACAAATACATTTTAAAAGGCTAATATTGTTGTTTTGAAAAGACAAAAATTTAACTTAAAAAAAGTAACTTACTGAAATATTATTACAAAACCACCGTTTGACTTTGATGGTTGTCGTAAATGCAAAAAAATTTTTATGGTTTAGGCAGGGGCTACCTTTTTTTTTTTCTGAGAGCCGGATTATTACGAGATTAACGGCTACGAGCCCGTAGCAAGTTGGTAATTGAATACAAGTATTTAGAATTTTTCATTGACTTTCCGCTCTAGTAAAATGCTGATATTTGCAAACAAATTCGCTTTCTGGGATTTTTGCTGTTTCCTCTCTTTGATGTAATTGCCATCAGTCAAGGGTTTTCTTCGCCCTATTATTTTCTGCACAATTTTATGACTTGTACGAGGGACGGAAACATTTTCAGTAGATTGTTGAGTAAATAAATTTCGTTTGGCACTCATCTGCTATCAATGTTTCATAGATTGAAATGTTTTTCAAAGCGAAGCTTTTCTGTATAAACTTTGAATGAGAAGTTTGGTTTCATAGTGCTAAAAAAGATTATGCTCATTTAAAACAGCTACATTTATTCTGTTTTCCCGTTTTTCATTTAACACTCAAAACTCAGAAGTACGTTTCTTTTTTTAGCAGTCATTTAAAAAGCAAAGTATTAAATATTTGATACTGGTATTGCCCCAATTATTCTGCTTCAGCTGCATAGTTTGCAATGATTCGCCTAAAAACTGAGATGTTGCACTGATGCTGATAAAGCAATGGTGCTTTTAACAACAACAAAGTTTGAAATGTCATAATAGCATTTGGTAGATTGCGTGTCGCTCAACAATAATGTCAGTCTTTTGCAAAAAAAAATGGTAACTTTTCTTGTAACATTTTTTATCTAGTTTTTATTTCTGCAAAATGTGGCGGGCCTGATAAAATGAACTAGCGGGTGTAGTTTGGTGATTTCTGGTCTAGGGCGATTTTGTACAAAACGTAGACAATGCAGTTACAATATGAACATACACTAAACATGATAAACATAACTACATTAAAATCTAATTTTACTGTGTAAACGTACAGTAAATATAATAGCCAAAGTTTTTGTGCTCTTTTTAGCCTCATTCTGCCAGCAGGAAGAATGTCGCAGAAGGGATGAAAGTAGAATAGACACAGCCACAAGAAGATGTAGAAAATATTGTACCAGCGATGAAGATTGCAAAGGACTGAAGCGTTGCTTATGTGATAATTTGTGTGGACTATCATGCTACAATCCAAGTAAATAAATCAAATTTATTGAGACTCTAGCTGCAAAATTTAATTCAAATCAAATTTACATTACACTAGAAGCGTGTAACGAGTTTTTAGGCCCATCTTCTTGTCATTGCGCCAGGCAACACAACTTTTTTTGAAGAAATATGTAGCAGCGGTGGCAAGCCGTTGGCAACACTGCACCCGATTTGACCGGTCCGAGATTTGAACCTCTGACTTCCACTGCAGAGAGAACGCGTTACCGCTTGACTGCTGCTATATTGGCAGTAAAAATAGCTTTTAGCAAAATCATTATTATTGGAACTGCTTGATTGAACATGAATGCTTTGTTTTTATGAAATTTATTGAGTTCTTGCAATTTTTTTTCATAACATATTGGTGAACTTAAACTAGGCATTCGTTTTTGTTTTTTTTATCACAACAAAATTACAAAAACGAAACAAACGCATGTCATAATTATTAGCAAATAAAATTTAACATATTAGAGCAGTACATAAAAGTTTAAGAATTTGACTAAGCTTTTTGTTTAATAAATTCTTTTCAATTCGTAGCCTTAAAAATAGCATTTCGAATCAAAATTAATTTTGTAGTGAACTATACTATTTTGACGTGTCCAAATGCAATATTTTGTAAAGTTGATTAGTGCAACAGAACTTGAAAAATGCTTTGATTAAATTGTTTATATTGTCGAAGCTTTTTGGCTGACCCTTGTCAAGAAGACTCGTCTGAATGAAGAGCGCAAGAAAACGAGCGGCTATTGAGAGCAAAAAGCCTAGCCGTAATTGGAAAAAGACCAATGAGAAAGCGTCATGAGTGCGCAATCTTTAAGCTGTACACAAATTCTTTCTGTCTGCAGAGGGCGGGGTTGGAAGTTTTGATAAAATTGGCTTCAATAGCAAATAGATGGAAAGAAGAGCGGTTTTGGGCAAGGTTGCAGGACAGAATTAGAGAACAGGTTTCCAAATTTATCTGTTGTACTCTTTTTCCCAGAAATGTTTAGTTCCTGCCCATCGGTGCAAATCTTCCACCCAGACTAATACTCTTGCTTCTGATTAAGCCATTGGACTTCACCTTTTACAAAATCCTGCTGTGCTCAACATTATGATTACAACAGATTCTGTATTTTTAACCAAAACCGCTCTCCTTTTCATCTACCTGGTCTTGAAGCCACTTTTATCAAAACTTTTAATCCGGCCCTATGTAGACAAAAAGAATTCGTGTACAGTTTGAAGATTATACATCAATGACACTTTCTCATTGGTCTTTATCCAGACAATCGCGGCTCGGCTTTTTCCTATAAATAGCAGCTCTTTTCCTGCGCTCTCCATTCTGACGATTCTTCTTGGCAAGTGTCAGACGAAAAGCTTCGAAGACATGAACATTTCTATCAAAGCAATTCACAATATTTTGTGGCACTAAGCAAGAAAACAATTCCTTTATGGTTAACAGAGGTGGATTTCCCGAGGAAACATTTTGAACAGAGTTGGAGTCGAGGACACAAGGCTCGAGGCCAAGGACACAAAAAAATTCGAGGCCAAGGCTAAGGCCAAGGACAGCCCTTCAGAGGAGAGATTCTCTCAAGGCCAAGGACAGGAATGCTCAAGGCCAAGGACACAGGCGCAAGTGCTCTCCAAATAAAAAAAAAATTTCAGGCGTTTTCCAAAAAAAAGGTCTTTAAAATTTTTTTTGCTAGTGCTAGATTTACGTAGCAAGGGCTCTTATGTTCAAGCCTAGGCCGATGATCTAGCAGTGTTGGTCACTGGTGCTGATATGCTTTGGATCAGAGGCATCGCCCGAAACTGGGCTTCGGAACAATAGCTACAGATATGCAGCAAGAAAACCGAAATTCATTGTTCACTCACAAACGGAATCCAGATTAGGGTTCCTTGTCAAAAAATGGTTCAAAACTTGGACTTTCCGAGGAAGCAAGGCTGTTCGGTGTTACTCTGGACAGCAAACTAACTTGGAAACCACATATTACCAGAATTACCCGCAAAGCAAATACAACATTAATGCAATGTAGACAACTTGTGGCAAAACGTGGGAAAAAAACATCTATAATGAAATGGATATACACAGCTATGATACGTCCAATCATGTCGTATGCAAGTGTGTCCTGGGCTGGCGGTCTCAACAAAAACTATCTAGCGAGGAAACTTACAAAGGTGCAGTGACTTGCTTGCCTGATGATTTCATAAGCTTTTCATGGGACCCCTACTGGTGCTCCGGAAATATTCCTTAACATATCTTCCATTGAGGAATTTTCATAGATGGGCAAGTTAATGCAAAATGTTAGCTTTCTTAACCACTAGTTCGTTAACTAACTTCACACCTCCATTAACGTTAATCCGTTATTTTCAGCTTTAATTAACAGAAGTTAATGAAGTCCGTTAATTCGTTAATATTTTGCGTGCAATTTACATTTCCTTTTATTCACTCGCTTCTAGAACATGTATTGACGCTGTTGAGTTGATTGTTAGAAAATATTTATTGCTATGATGGTCTTTTTGTGTTTTGGATGTTACATTGTTTATCCATAACACAAAAAGACCACCATAGCAATAAATATTCAAATGCGCAAACGAAGCTGCGATCGGAAAATCTTTGGAAATTGCGAACAGCTATAATTAATAGACCTATGAGGCTGCAGCTTATTATTTGCCACAAAAAAGAGCTCCTTTCTTCGCTTTTTCTTCTATAAAACTCGTGCAAGTATGCAAAAAATGTTACCAGAGCAAACTGGTTTGTACCGGTAAGATGAATGAATGGTGCAAGATATTAATGATAAAAACCTTAAGTGAAGTTAATAAAGAGTTAATTGAGCTTTACGGGAGTTAAAGAAAAAGTTAGCTTCGTTATTAACGGATTAACGACTAACGAACTTGTGCCCATCTATGGGAATTCATTTTGGAGAGCCAGTGCGAGGGTCATACGGAATCATTGTTAGTGGGCTCTGCCATGTCAACCCAGGTGGTTCCTTTGGGAAAACGAAAAGCCATGTTGACGTTTGCAATGAGGCTAGAAGATTCTTACCTCTGCTGCAAATGCCAGCTGACCGAATAAAGAAAACAAAGGTATTTGAGAGAAATTTCAAATGTCAAATTATGGATAAGAAAAAGAATGCTATCAGATTTGAAAGCGCGCCAAATCAGAACGCTGTCAAGGTTTACACCGATGGTTTGAAACTAGATGGGAGAGTAGGTGCTGGTTTTTATGCAGAATACCCAATCAACTTCCGAAAACAAGCATTTTCGACCTTGGAATTTACAGTACTGTGTTCCTGGCAGAAGTTTTAGCTATTTCAGAGGTTGCAAAGAACTTGCTTTTGGAAAAAAATGCACAATCAAAACATTGTTGTGCTGGTTGATAGTCAAGCAGCTATCAAAGCAATCATAAAGTGCACTGTAACATCAATTACTGTGTTCAACTGCATTAGAAACCTAAATCAGTTAGCTAAACAAAACCACTTCAGTATTGCCTGGATTCCTAAACATGTAGGTGTACATGGTAACGAAGTGGCTGACTATCTAGCCAAATCAGGATCTAAATCAAAAATACATACTCCTGAACCTTTTATTACAGTCCCGTATGCCATTTGTGTTTCCACGGTTAAGGGCTGGTCCACAGATAGATGGAAATCTACGTGGAATAAATGGAAAGATTGTTTGAGGATGAAGTAGTTTTGGTTGGACGTCTTCTCGACTAACAATTTGTCTCCTTAACCTTAAGAGGCCTCAGTTAAATAGAGTAGAGCAAGTTTTAACTGCTGAGCACTGCAATCTACAGCGACACAAGAAAACTACTGGTCGTGCTGAGTTTCGTTGTGTCCGAAATGTAGCTTGGAGGATGAAACACCAAATCATCATCTTGGCAATTGTAAGCTTTACCTAGATATTCGTGCAAAATAACTTGGAATCACCAAAACCACTGTTCACAATGTGGTGACGAAATGTAACATTAATTGGCCACATACTCAAAGGAAACTGAAAAGCTTTCTGAGTTCGACCAATAACCAAACAAAACAAAAATAACATAGCAGCTACAGTTGCAATAAGCCCAAATGAAGCCTATACGTAATGTGTAGGTGGACTTTTCCTAACGGTAGCAGATTCGCTTGCGCTGCTGCCCGTTACTAACAATAATAAAAAAATTTTCAGGCGATTTCCAATTGCAGAAAACAAAAAAGGTCTTTGCAAAATTTTCTAATGGTTTCTGGCGTTTTTCAGCAAGATTTCAATCGTACAAAAAATAATGCTGTCCTCGCGCCGAGGACAGGACAATTTTCGAGGACTTGAGGCTTTTAGGCCAAGGCCAAGGACTTCAAAATGTGTCCTCAAGGACTCCACCTCTGATTTTGAATGACCTAAAAGCTCAAGTCCTTGGCTTTGAAGCCTACAAGAGTCCTTGAAAATGCTACAGCGCTATTTTTTGATTTGTTGAAAATGGTCCAAGGTCATGACTTTTTCTTTCTTTTCTTGCTTTTTACTTTTCTTGTCGCGGAAAAATTGCAATTTTTTGCGCGAAGACCCTTTTTTTCTTATGGAGAATACTTGCACATATTGTCCTTGGTCCTGGGCCTCGGATTTCTTTTTTTTTGTGTGCTTGGCCTCGAGCTTTCAGTCCTCAACTCCACCTCTGATGATTAACTGTGAATGGCAATGTTCAGCCGTCAAGAAACTAAAATCAAATTACAAACACAAATGCAAAGACAGCGAGGGCAAAGAATACCTAGTTAATTTAAACATCAAATCAAATCTTTCCGTATACTCGATTTATTACGCCAAAGCCAGTACAGTTTCCACGCTATAGCGCCTGCGGCAACAAAGCTCTATTCGAATAAATGGTGCAGCGTTAGCAACACTGTGTCCGATTTGACGGCCCTGAATTTGAACCTACAGACCTCCCGTTTCAAAGATGAACGTGTTACCGCTCGACCAACAAAAGGTAAACTTATGATTATGAACTAGCGATATCCATCATGTATGAAACGTGGTGAGCAGTAGAGATGGCAACAGTGCAACGTACGCGGCCGCGCAGCGTCTCAACTAAAATCTCCATTACGTCACAGCGTCAGCGCGGCGTTGCGTACTATAATTTTTTACATTTTTTTTACAATTATTGCTGGGGAATTATTTCTTTATGTCCAAGAATGGTTAGTCATGATACAACTATAATATGAATTGAAGACAATAACAATATCATGTTGTGACAATACACATGGTTAGGCTACTAAAACAGTGAAAGGTGCTTTCGCTTCAAGTTTGTTTTTTCAGAATTTGGAGCATCCTAAAATAGGCTATTTTGGCTACCACAAACTTAGTTCTGGTTGGCTGAACTTGTTTCTTGACACCAACAAAAAGATTTTGGGTTTGGTAGGCTAGACTAGAAAAAGTTTAGGACGTTTGGTGAGCAGATGAAACAAAGGCAGACAAAAAAAATGTAGATGAAACAGGTTTGTGGGAAACCATCATCAGAGCAGAAGCACATAGCCTAGCCACATACCCGCCCTGTATGCAGTAGGCGTATGGTATTGGTACAACGCTTGCATTTCAAAGTGACAGAGTTAGTTCAGGGTAGCCTATAGTATTCGTCAACAGATCATGGCATAAAGCATTAGGCGTTAGGTCCTAAATGTCTGTTGCGTACCTGGTATGTGATAGAGTAGGAAGACTAGGCTACACAAAGTTGCAATGACGGAAAAGCCTACGTGGTAGTAGCAGATGATTAAAGGGTTCCAGGTTCACGAATAAGTAAGCTACCAATTGTTTACCCAATATTGAACACCCATATGTAGGCAGAGGTGGGCAGTAACTAGTTACTATAGTTACTAGTTACTGTAACTAGTTAGTTTTTTAGTAACTGTAACTAAGTTACTTTTTCAAAAAAGTAACGAAAGTGAGAACTAGTTACTATTTGGAGACATTAAAAAGTTACTAGTTACAGTTGCTTTTAGTTTTTGTCCTGTAAAAAAGAATCTTGAACCGTTAGATTTTGGTTAAATGAAACACTTCTATATAATTCCTGTTGGCGCTACGGATAACGGGCTTTTTATTGCGCGCAAACGTGGCAACCCTAATCATGCTGTGAGAAGGTATTAGAACGTTTTTAAATTAAAGACCTCGTGTTAATGATGTAATAAGTTACGTTCTAATATCTTCCCTGCAGGGATTGTTTTGATTGCGTAATTTTTACCAAATAGCGTGTACTGTAGTATTCGTTCTGCAGATAACGTTGTTGTTAATATAGCCGCTGTACCCCTTTCGTTGCTTTTCATTTTGAAAAGACATTTTGAAGCACAAAGACAGCATGAGCAAAGACATTTTGAAACCCAAACGTTCTGGTCTCAGCGATGAACATTTTGAGATGCTGGCTTTCTTGAAAGGCAAAGAAAGTGCATCAATGTGTTACGTTGTATATTTTTGTTATAAAAACAGCAACAATAGCCATAAGCAGCGTGTGCAGAGGCACAACATGAATATTAGGAAATGAATCAAAAAAGAAATCAGTTAATACCGGTTCCAAAGTACAAAATCAACATTTTCAATACTTAATTCATACCGGTAACTAGAATGTGATATCGCAAGCGATATTCGGGGACTTCGCGAAAATATCTAACTTTACTGAACTAAAGAACTTTACAACTGCGTTAAGTGTGTCATGGTTGTTGACAGTCAGATCTGAAATACTCTACTTTCAAATTTCGTAATGTTCCATTAACTTGATTAGAGTTGTGGTTAACGGCTTTCAAACTTTTGCATTAAATTCCAATAATTACTTTCTATATTTAGAAAAACGATTAATTAGTAAAGTACTAAAAACTATCGGATACCAGTAAGTTAACACAAAAATATTGTCGACCACTAACAAGCTATTCTTGCCGTCAACTAATACGTCTTTTCTGCTCGAAATTTGATTGATTATGGGTCCTTGTTCAGATAAAAGCTGCAAATTATTGTCTACTTACAATCGTGTTGACAGATCAAGGCATCAAAATGACAGCATAGAGAAAAAGCTTTCGGCATAAAACGATCGATTTAGTAAATTCTCAGACAAGAATGGCAATTGGGAATCCATAATGCTTACATAAGTTTTAAACCGAAAAATTGGAAAGCGATTAGCTTATAGGGCCTATTTGACATAGTCTTTTCAATGTGGTCCACCAAATTTTGTTACCTTTAATCTTGGATTCATATTAACCTATTCAATCGATTTATTTTGCTTAGTTTTTGTAGTTAATGGGGGCAGGTGTCAACGTAATTAAAGGAACTTTATAGTATGGCATCCCAAAAACTTTTCATGTTATTCTATTACTTATGTTCAAAATTTCATTTTTCTTTAAGCTTGAGTGGTTAAAATTTTGAAAGACATATTTGAGGAGGACTACCCAATTTGTGGCAATTGAAATTAGTCATAACTTTAATCTTTCCCATCTATTCTTAATCTTTCTTAAGCCTAGCTTAAATGGTTGAAAAGTTTAAATTTTTGAGGACCAATTTGAGGGACCCCCATTTTGGTTACCTCAAATTTTTTCATATTATAACTTTTTGTGATATATTTACCTATTATGAAAATTACATGCGTCGAGCTTAAGTGGATAAAAACTATTAATTTTGGCAGTGCTGTTTGAGGAGGACCTCTTCAATGTGATATCCCAAAGTTATTTCAAATTTTGTTTTTTCTACACATTTGTCTATCCTGAAAATTTCATGTGTCTAGCTTAAGCAATTAAAAAGTTTAAATTTTGGCATCCCCGTTTAAGGAGGACCCCCCATTATGGTACCTCCAAATTTTGGCATATGATATATCTTTTACATATACAGTATTTACCTATTCTGAAAATTTTATCAGTCTAATTTGAGTGGTTTAAAAGTTTGAATTTTGACGGCCCCGATTGAAGAGGACCCCTCATTTTTTATTCCCAAATGTTGTCAATTTTTTTTTTCGTTATGCTTGCCTACCCTGAAAATTTCATGTGTCTAGCTTAAAAGGTTAAAAAATTTAAATCTTGGAAGCCTTGTTTGAAAGGGACCCCTTTCATTCTGGTACCCCAAATTTTGTCAAATTTCATATTACTTACCTTAAAAATTTCATTGGTCTAGCTTTAAAAATAAAAAAGTTTAAATTTTGGAGGGCCCGTTCGGGGGGGACCCTCCCATCGTGGTACCCCCGATTTTAGGCGGGTGCCAGTACTTCTGGATATCTATAATAGCTCCAAGTATGATCCATGTGCGGTTTGTGGTTTAAAAGGAGATAGTGATAGAAGCAAAAAAAAAAGGAAAAATTTTATCCAAGGCGAAATAAATAAATATAACCATGATAAAGATGGTAAGTAGTATGTTCAAAAAACACAAACTTTTTTCGTTGATGTTGGTAATTACCGACCGGTTTAAAATTGTCCACTTTTTGCTGAGTATTGACCTCTGAAATCGCTATCACTTAACTGGGAGCCTCCAAATTTGGTGCGCATACAGTCTCTATCTGCACCCAAGTTGTGTTCTAATTTCAACGTTCCACGTTCAGCCAATTTATAGCTATAAGCAAATTAATAAATTTTCTAGGCAAAAATGGCAGTTTTTTCTCAATTTTAGGCTTCCTAAATCATGATCACGTGAGCTAGGTTCCTCAAAATTGGCATACATGATGCTTTTAAATATTGTCATATTATATCCAAAATTCAACTTTCTATGTTGAACCGTTTTTTAGTTATAAGCAAATCAATAAATTTCGCCACTCAACTATCAAAATGGCCATGTAAAAACAAAGGTCCTACGCGCGCGCGCGCGAAGTCTCAATTAAATTTATTCAAAGTAACTGTAACTCTAACTAGTTACTCTTTCAAAATGGTAACTGTAACTTAGGTACTTTTTTTTCCAAGTAACTGTATCTGTAACTCAGTTACTTTTACAAAGTAACTTGCCCACCACTGTATATTGGCTTACGTTGGGAGACAGCAAAGTTTTTCTTATCAAGTTAGACTGTTAAATATGACTGGAGTAGCTTGTGACAGCATGCAGAGCACGTGGTATTCCAGAATTTGGGCTATTGGTTGAGGATTAGTGCAGTAATTTTATGAATCATCAGGTTGACAGGTAGATTGTTTTGATTGCCAAAACACAGCGCAGAAAAACTGATAGAAAACACAAACAAGGTGGATAAAACCAGCATAATTAAAACGACTGACCTTGCGTCGCGTGTTCCTTTGTTTTTACTCGGCCATTTCCAAAGTTAACGAGTTCGAAGTTTCAGACTTTTACGTATAACTCGAGAACAGTGACGTCTAGCAGCATGAAATTTAACAGCAGTTTGACATTAATAAGTTATAAGTTTGTGTCAAATTTCGAGGCAATGAGTCACGTGGCTTCGGTTTTAGGACCCAAAAATCACCTCAAAAGTTTGTTGCAAAAAATGGTCTTATTCAAAAACGGCTTAAAAACGGCGAAATATAGATACCCTTTCATCCCTACGAGACCATTTTTGGCCTCGATGAGTTTTTTTTTTCTTTTTCCTTTTTCTTTTTTTTTCGTTCTAAATCTTGCGCGTTTTTCTTCTCCTAAACCACACCACATCAAAATCTAATTTTTGTGTAAAGTTGTTAAGCTGCAAGCGCAATTTTGTTTCCCGATATTTTTTAGGGCCACTCCTCCAGAAACCCTCCAACATGGGGCCCGCAAAATTTATTTTTTTGATTGTTCAAGCTAGGGCGATAGTTTTTTTTTTATATCAGTAGGTATTTAAGCGACAAATGTTGTGACATACATTGGGGGTACCACCCCCCAGAGGCCCCCAACTGGACCCCTCAAAAATCAATTTTTGATTGGCTCAAGCTAGGGCATTAGTTTTTTTTATTATCAGCAGATGTTTAAGAAGCAAGTAGTTTGACATAGTTTTAGAGGGCCACCCCTCTGAAAACCATCCAAAATGATACCCCCAAAATCAATTTTTTTAGGTTGTAAGCTAGAGAGCTATTTTTTTCTGATGTATGTGGAAATTTGAAAAATAGTAACTTGCGGTACGGTGTAGTGTGAACTTAGTTGCGTTTGTTTGCGGTGCGATGTAGCATGCGGACAAGGTTTGCAGACACAGCGCAGCATGCGGATGCATTTTATGTTATCCGCGCCATCTCTAGTGAGCAGCATATTTCAAGACCATCGTGAATTTTATGTTTGCGATTCTTTAGAATAAATTGCTCAAGCACACAATCACCGATAAAGCAGAACTGCACAGTGCACAGTCATCGATAAAAGAATTGCAATTAAGTAGCGGCACGTTTTGATCTTATTGGAACTACAGTTGAAGGATAATTACAAACTGTATTTGGCTGCACAAATCCGTTTTTCCATTAATTTAAACTCCTTCTAATATATACAAATGAATTCGAAAGAGAGCTGTTGTCAATTTTATTCTTTTTGCAGATGCTACATGCGAACCTCTACTGCCTGTACCAAATGGAAGATACGAACCAGAAGGCGGCATTTATGATGAGACTGTGACGTTTAGATGCAACCAAGGTTATCAATTGAACGGGACTGCAAGAAGAACCTGTCAATCAGATCGAAGATGGTCAGGACGAGAACCGTCTTGTGTCGGTAAAAAAATTGCTACCACCTGACTTTAAATACTATTGTACGATAAGTATGGGATTAATTTGCCACCACAAAATACGTATGATTCTTGAAACTTTAAAATAAACGCATTACTAAGTGGTACGGATGTAAGTATATCTACAGTACAAGACTTCTGGATGCAAATAAACCCGGTATAAGCAAAAAATTCACTCCACGAATTCCATTTGGTTCATATTCTTCATTTGATTATGTTTTTACAAATCTAATCTCAAGCACCTTTGATAAAGCTCGAAAACTTGAGAAATTTATTTTTTGGGGCCGAGCAATTGACTTATCGCGATGACTCCGACTTACAAAAGATTTGCAAACAGGTCTGACATGAAGTGCTGCCTGCCTTCTTCATACGCTTAAAATGAACGCACGTATGTTAAATACCGTGGAAAAAATTCAACTGAAATGCAAAACTTCAAACCATGTATTACATAAATGATTTAACAATAGTACTACACTGTGCAGCAGAGATGAAAGTTCTAATTAGCATTCTGAGATAAGGATACTTTCAATAAACAAAATTTCGTCTTCTGGAGTAACTTGATGGCTGAGATTGCGCTATAAAAAAGGAACCGTGATAACTTTCGACAGGAGTCGTCAGATTAAAATAATGCTGCAAAAAAGCAAGTGTTTGAAATGTACAGCAGCATTAACATATGCAGAGAGCCGTGCAAATACGGAAGCAATGGGTTTCAGCAAAGACGACTTCATTGCTTTCGCAATAGAAGCTTTCTTGACACAAGATCTTTCGGATGGAAATTCTTCCTGTATTGATCTTTATTTATTCGGTATTGATTTTGGTCTGATTTCAAAACCCGGCTAGTAAGATTTTTTGAATGCCATTGTGCTAAATTATGTTTCTGATTTTGTGAGATTCACAATGGTCTTTGGAAATCCTGCTTACCGCATTTTAATCCTATTTTACATCAGTGGGGGCATTGTTGTTGCTGTAGCGCATATTTATCCTCCTGTCACCGCGCAGCGTCAGGCGCTAAATATTGGACGTTACGCGCACTTTTCATTGCAATGACTATTTCGTGGTTGGAGGAATTCGCACCTTCTTAGGAGTTTTCAGTAATCCAATGTTCTTGTGAATTTCTTCGAATTCTTGTCCACTAAATTTGCTGCTCGTTCGACTCCACCAAGCAGAGATAATCATCGTAAAGCGTCTTATCCAAGGACTCAACAACGAGACCAGGGTGCGGGTTGAATCTAGATTATGCAATCAAGATAATCGTAAAACTGACGCCTTTACCCTGTCTGCCACCCTGCTGATTTTTGCCCCATTCTCGGTTTTTTTCTGATTAATCCCTTAAAAAAATTATTTCAAATTAATTTGAATTAGAGTAAAATTTCATTGCAAGTAACTCCTAAAAACTTAAATTTGCTAAGGTAACGAGAAGGCTTTCTTTTTTTGACGTTCTCCGAAGTTACGTTTCCAAATTTACGCCTTTTTTGGCCAATATTATCTTAATTGACGTCATAAGACATTTTTGTGACATAACAACTTTGTCATAGAATTTTATGATTCAGTGTCAAAAATAAACTTATGTGCAAAATTTTCAACCGTCTATGACGTCATTGAAAAAAAATGATGCCTTTTATAAAAATCTTGGTCATATTTTCGAAAAGATCTTATAAATTTTTTTCCAAATAATTTTGGTAAACACCAACCCGTAAGTCAAAGTTGGTGTTTCCATGATTTTTTGTTTAAGAGTTAGATAAGGGGGCATTTTTGTCCCCTACCCTCGTCTAAAATACGTCGGTCAAATAGCCCGTGGAAAGTAGGATTAAACAAACAAAGACTGATACCAAAGAGTTCTGTCCATAAATCTTTTTATTATTGAGAACGCAATTAAGTTAACTTTGCTGAAATTCTTATTTAAGTTTTTCCCTTCTCAATTTTTTTTTTTTTTTTCAGAAATCAAATGTACTTTTATTTAAAACTAGCAATTTATTGTTTAAGGTACCTCAGTTGTAAACTCATTATTTTGCAGTTGCATGCGTTCCCCCTCGCCCATCCCAATCCACATTTCCTGATGCCACAAAAACTCTGTACATTGTTGGTGAAACCTTGGACTTCGCTTGCCATTTTGGTCAGGGAGTACAAACAAAAACTCTGTGTAACGTGTATGTTTCCAGATTGAAAAACGCTAATGATTGATAAACAAAGCATTATATAAATTAATTAATTGCGTTTTTCTTCGTAAATTTTTCAGCTTTTATTGACATAAATTACGCCGTTAGTGCCTTAAAGTTAAATTAAACTATACCGTTATTTGAGTGGCTAAAAAAATTAATTAAACTCCAAAAATTACAAAATTTGCCTTGACTATATTTCAGATTAAAATTAGGTTTATCTTTAGTGCTGTGAGTCATTTTGCGTCTTGAATTATGTAGGAAATATGTCCTGGAAATTATCTTAATACTAAAAATTAGTGTAGAACAATTTAAAAAAAAAAAAATTCTTGCGTAGAAAAAAGCTTTCCATCGCAGCCGTTTTTCCATCGTAACTGATTTTGTCAAAATATTTCTGAATTTTTCTTTGTTTGACCAATATAATTCAACTTTTCCGTTCGTCATTAAGCTAATTGCCTCCAATTTTAGGCTATCATCTAATCGGAAATCCACGAGTTACATGCCAAGAAGATGGCACTTGGTCTGATTTTCAATTTGTCTGTGATATTTCATCCTGTCAAAGTCCAGTAGGGGTCATACCCCGTGCAAACTTTGAGGGAGATGACTATCGCTTTGGCCGACGAGTTTTTATTTCTTGTGAAAGAGGTACGCAATCATTTAAAAAAAATTAATGATATATTAAGTGTTTTAGATCTCCATGTACCTTTGAGATCGGGTTCTTGATTCCAGTACGTCCTTATTGCTGGGTCGTGTCAAATAAGTGTAAAATAACACGAAGATGAAATTTTAATCGCGAACATATGAACTCTTTAATTTGCGGTTCTTTAGTATTTTGGCACTTAGTTGGCATAACTTAGCAATAACTCTTACCGAAACCAAGATCAGGAAAACTTGACATGTAAAAACGCTAAATTAAAGCTTTTAGTTTCACATTCTTCTTCATATGGTCTTTAAAATCATATATTTTTTTTAAGCAAAATTATGTAATATTTTATATACTAAAACTAAGACTTAAAGGTAAACTTATCGCTTTTACTGTTTCCAGTTTGAACTTTAATGATTTAAGATTGCCGGTAAAGTATTCCAGTAAACATCTCTTTTAAAATTGAATAAATCAAATAATGCATAAATTAGTTTTGTTCAAATTCAAGTATTTGTTTTAGGTTATGAACTACAAAGCCCATTCAGGCATCAGAATTTCATTTCCTGTGGTGTCGGACCTGTATGGAGTCCTCCCATAGATTCGTTTAATTGCCGCAGTAAGCACAAATACTGAATATTAATTCACTAAGGTACTGTGTACTTGGAATAACTAATTTATCTAAACGAGGTCTAAAATACATGAACCACCCCATGAGTTACCCAATATGTCTGTTATAATGACCTATTCCCAAAAGTAGCAGCCTAATAAAATGTGGCACAGCAGTCATTCGAGGTTTGATAAGTTTATCTACTGCAGCTAACCTAGCTGATGAGAGTGTCTAGAGTCAATAGTCAAGGTCAAAGATCAAGATCCAACGACTAAGGAAACAAATTAGGGATAATGGATCAAGGTTTTGCAGTCAAGGTTAAGTTTACTAGATACCATTAAAACGTGTAGCTTTTGAGGCCAAGTTTCAGCTTTTCAAAGGTTAATGGTCTGAGATCAAGGACAAGGTTAGGGATAGTGCGACAGGATCAAAAATCAAGGACAGCGCTAATACTCATTTAACTACCTGCATTTTTTTCTTCTTTTTTTGCATTTACATCAAAAAAGATCTCACGCATATTTGCGTTTGTAAATATGTATGATCGGTAAAAGCCACCTAATGAACTAATGTTCTAGCATATCTTTTTCTTCACAAGAAAACTAAAATATTGAACCAGCGGGAAAGCACAATAACTTGCGTTAGTTTTCTTTAATCAGATTGACTGATAATGATAATCTGAGATACCGTTAAAATCATAAAAAAATCTGCCTTACTTTTTAACTCGTAACTGAAGACCCAATTTCAATCTTTGTTAGGGCATTTGTGTCTGATTAGTGATTGGTTTTCGCAACCTTGTGACTTAAATCGAAAAGATTATTTGTCATTGTCTGCTGTCTAGCCGGTGTTTAAGTCAAATTACTTAGTTATGATTATCCTTTGTTAAAAGTAAGCTGTTAATTAACGCATCTACAAAGGCTATCTTTCAAGAATTGTTAACTTGTGTTAGAAGGTATTTTGTAGTGTATGTTTTTCGAGATGACTTTAGATTGCCAGCAGCCAACCTTTGTTTTTTTTTAATTTCTGACTGTTGGATGCTAGACAAAGATGATCTACCACGTGCTATCACTTCTTAGAACAATCTAATTGTGCATGAAGCTTGAGACCCCAGTAGTAACAGCAAGGATGCTAGTGAATAATGTCAGTTTTTTGTGAAACGTATTAATGCTGCTCAACTTGAGTAAATTGCGTTTTGCGATCCCCTTTCCTGTGGGTTTGAGTATTGACTGTGAGGGAACAGTCATGTAACGTGGAAGAAAGGCCCTGAATTGGTCTTTATATCGAACTTAGAGAATACTCCGTTTTTCTGCAGTTTTGTTCATTTATTATAATAATATGCACTACTTCATTAAAACATCATAAAATCAAGTGTTTTGCTAGTCCAAGGAGAAAGGGATTGGGAGATTTTGGAGAAGCTTTTGTAATTGGTTACAAATTTGGTTATAAAAATGCGCATCGCTGCCGTGCAGAAAATACAAAACGGTTCTGTTTGACAAATTGTTGCAAATCTTTATTTTAAGACTTCAGCTATTAACAAAAAACAGTTTGACAATTTGAAACGACAACTTTTTTTCATTCACGATACTTATAGCTTCCGTGCAACTTTTAAATTTTTTTCCAAGTTTATAATTAAGTCAAGGGTTGATCAGAGTGCAAACCAACTTAGAGCCTATGTGCCTGTCACTCGTAAAGTAAGCATCAGGCCAAAATATGACTATTCGATTCTCAGTCCCACCAGGCCAGGGCAAATAGCAAATATCTTCGCTAATAATGATTTTGCTTTTCCATGGTAAAAGAATATGGACTAAACAGCATGCCTTTGGTTGAACCCGGTTTGGTTTAAATCCATCTATATTCATTTTCTGATGACCTGAGCCAGGTAAAGCAGCCATGTATCATTCAATCATTATTCTCTTTTATTTTTTTAGCTTTCTAATAAAAAAAGAAATGGAGCCTTTAAGGTTTCTGCAAACAATGCTGTATTCAATTTCCTCATAGACTCTTAGTTTAGCAAACTAAAAACAGATATGGGGAAAAAAAGAGAAGCGCATACAAAAAAAAGTTTGCTCTTTTTGCGAACGTTTTGGATTCCATTGGACGTATTCGTAGAACGCTTAAACTGCAAAAATATTAGTCACCCAGATTTGACGAATCGGCATATTTTAAAACAAATAAACAGTGAGTAAAAAAGACCAAATCGCCAGTTTTCAGTCTACTAATAAAGAGTCTATGATCTGCCAAAATGATTTTTTGTTTTATAGTTGTGGAGTGCAATGCACCGAGAGCGCCAGACCATGGTTCAGTTGACACAGCTGGAGTTGAATTTGTCTACAACCAGGAAGTTCGGTACGAATGCGATGATGGTTACAGATTGCAAGGAAGTGAATTTGGAAGATGCAATGAAAATAGAACGTGGGGCGAGCTACCAGTTTGCGAAAGTAAGCCTAATGTTAATGAAGCTATACGTGCTGATGATTGAAAGGCATTTTAAAGGTATCATCACTGAAAGGCGAACTTTTATTGATTCAAAATGTAAATTGAATTAAAAAAGATTAGTTTCATTGATTTAAAAAATGTCAACTGAATCAGATAATGTTTTTTGACTCGGAAGACTTAAATGATTCCTTCGCAGCTTTCCGGCTTATTCTGTTTATTGATTACAAGTCTATTTTGTGCTGTTGTATGAAGGGTCGGCCAAGCCATTAAAATCAGTAACTAAAATTTTTAAATTAAATTGAACATTTAAACAATGCATAACATAAATGGCAGATCAGCAAAAAAAAACACACATTAATTGATATAAGGATGAAAATTGCTGATCACATGTTTTAAATCGTATTTGAAGTACAGCTGTGAAGCACTCTAATCAACAGTTGCGGGGATTAACGTGCATTTACACAGAATGCGAAGCAATCTAAAACGAAGGTTGCCAATCTTCGAGAGTGGTTGCTCGCATCACTAACTTGCTAAAAATAGGTCAGCCATTCATTAACAATTTTATTCAAGTGAAGTTACGCAACCGCTCCTGAAGATTGCGACCAGTTGCACCCTTTCGCAAATTGCCAATCTCGTCAGATTTTGGTTGCTTCGCTTCTTTGTAAACACACATTTAAGCTCTTTGATGCGCTCTCAGTTTTGCAGCGAAAGACTTCAAACGACTGGTAAAACTGGATAACATGTTTTTCCGTGCAAGCTTTGCAAACTGTTAAAACATTGGGAAGCATAATAATTGATTGCACCTGTTGGACTACGAGTAACAACAATCACTCATTATTTCATCTGTTTTCAATAAAGTTGTTACGCAGCAATAATCTTTTACAATATTATACATACCATAAACAAAATTTGCTCGCTATGTTACTGTAGTCAAACTGAAAAAAAACATTACACTCTTTCACACTAAGTTACTGTAGTAGAAGGTATGGCAGAAATCTAGCTGCCTGAATAAACTCTCACTTTAATCCAATCCATTACTTCTAGATTAGATCTTTTTCACTTGTTTGATTTCGCTTTCGAGTAGCCTAGAGCTATACCCTCTAAAATGGGCAGATCACCATGAATATGCGTTATGGAGCTTTTTTACCAATTAATTTTCACAATTTTATTAGTTTATCTAATCAATGAAAGACGCATTTTAAACAGCAACGTTAATAGTAATGCAGTACTTTTTACATTGCCTTTCATAATACAGATCAGATAATTGGCTGTAGGCAAGCTAACGCTTATATAAAAATGTTTTACGCAGTTGATGACGATTGTGATTTCGAAGATATCCAAAATCAATTTTGTGGATACGAAAATGCTGGAACTAATCCCTGGCGGCGAGAATTTACCACTGACGTTCGATTGGGTGCCAGAGGTAAAACATTTTAATGCATTTGTACAGTTAAGTATAGAATACTGCATTTTATGAGACGGTGCAAATATGTACAGTATTTTGGTTTCAAATTTTCCCGTACAAAAACTTTTGCATGATGATTTCAACGGATTAAGTGTGTGCAAACGTAACTGTTATCAACACAAACTAAAGAATTAAATGTTTGTCATTTATTGCCGAAGAGTTTTCAAGTAAAAATTTTATTGCGCTGTTGCTCTATTTTTTTAAAATGAAGTTGTTATTGATGTTTGAATTGATTACTGGAAAAATATTAACTAATTGAAAAACTATTTGAAAATAGCCAAGGCAATGAAGACATTTTAATAACTCAGCAAATGAAAGAACCCCTCCGTGGTATGTGGGACCCGAAAGTTTTGAAATTGTGCGTAGCTAAACAACGCTGTTTTAAGCAGTTAGTTTGCTCTCATTAGCACCTCTCATCGCAAGGGAAGTTAAGTTTTTGCAATCTGTACTGCAAGTCTTCAATCATGCGACTAAAAGTAATCAATGTAGGATTCTAAATTAATCTTTGGTTGAACACTCTATACCGTGGCTACTCAACTGGTGGACCGTGATGTGAATTCGGACCTTCGAAGCGCTAAATTTGGACCGCGGCCAACTATCGGACTAAATTCGGACCTTCACTCTCTTTTAGGCGGGAACTGCCTGCTTGCCTTCAGCACGTGGAGCGCGAAATTCTCACCAAATCGGGGAGATGAGCTTTTTTTTGTCTTTACTCGCTTTTTGGTCATCAAAGAACGGTCAAGACCTTTTCTGGACCAAACGACTTTTTGTATGCCATATCTGGACTTTTGCTAAAACTAGTTGAGTACCCCTGCTATATACCGTAGAATGTTCCTACTTCAACGATACTTTTTTGTGTTTAGGTTACGTTCTCATATCAAGTCTGATATCAAGACAAACTGGAACTTCATCGATATTATACTCTCCCGTGGTACCTCGCGAGAATATCATGTGTCTAAGATTTTACTACAAAGTTAACAGTATAAGAAATCAAGAAGACTTTGCAGTGTTCATGGACCCTAGGATAGGCGAAAAGTAGGTACTTATTGCTTTCATTATTGTTTATCACAATTTAAACTGGTCACCGCTAATTTTAGAAAAGAAATAACACGAAAAAGTGTAGCTAGTAATTGGTAAAAAAATAAGACTAAACATAAGATTATTCCCTAGCAAAGCGATATGTTTCGATTTATGATAATAGCCGATTAACCATTGCAGTACTTCTTCAATAACCCCTCGGTGTAAAAAGTACTCAAAATTGTAATCAAGTAAAAGTTTCATTTCTGACGAGAAAAAAACTACTTGATGTAAAGTACAAAGTACTGACCAAAAAAGTACTGGAGTAAAAGTAAAAAAATTAGTCTTTCTAATTGTACTCATGTACAAGTATTTCTTAAACTAGTCAAGCAAAATAAACATTGACGTACGATAACAGGTCGACTATCTTCACATCACTGCCTCATAGCGCTTGGTCTTCCAACTCTTCATTCCCTCAATAAGTTATGACTTATAAATCGATGCAGTTTTTCATCATTATATTCAAGTTAATCAAATAAACAACAACAGCAAGACTTTGAGATTGAAAATCATGCCATACAGCAAATTTTCATGAAATCATTTTATATCATCTTTGCTCAAATACTCATTCACAGTAAATGTTTAATTATGCTAAATTTATGAAAACTCTGTGGACATGTCTTATCAGTGTATAGTAGGGTTGCGAATTTTTTAACTTTTGGAATGAAATGAAATTTCTGGGTTTGCAATCAATAAACTTTCATAAATTAAATACTTCTGTACTAATATTTCATTTCAAAACGAACAAAAACTAGCGCACCCAATACGTTGGAATTTTCCAAATATTTTGCATATTTTAGCATCTCAATCATGCTTTTCCAAGCAATTTTACGGCTTGATTTTGAAAAAAATTTTGATTACAAAAGAGTACCTAACCAGAAGGGTCGAGCCAGTGCTGAAGCCGTTTTAAAAAATATTAAGCAGTGGTTGGCCTGGCAGATACGCAGACAAAATTGATAAGCTCGAAGGAACATTTTTTGCACTAAAATTTTGTCTTGCTGGCCGCAAGTGAACTCTTTCTTTAGTTTAATGTTGGCCAGCTTTCCAACTGCAACTAGTGAGACCCACCTAATAATCCCTGTATATAGTCTTGTTTAATAGCAGTTCAGAACAGCGAATCCAGAACGTTAATGGGCATTTCAGAACACCGAATCCAGAAGGATCCGAATCCCAAACTATCTGGAATCCAAATTGAAATATAATTCGGATAATTGGAACCGGTTTTAAATCAATGCAGTTACTCTGGCAAAATAGATTGCAGTTAATTCGTACATAAAACTGTAGAACGCAATTAAGAGCTGAACATTTAGAAGTACTCAATGCCAGTAACGGTGCCAGGAGGAAAATGCGGGGAGGCTATAGCCCCCCTCTCCCCAATAGCCTGTCAGCCTGTCAACCAAAATGCAAAATACGAAAAATATTACGCTTTTAGCACTTCTGAGACTGCTTTTTTTTGCACTGAAATGAACTAAAAAGTAATATAAAGGTGCCTTTGAAACATTTATTCAGGAAGAGACATATAAACTTCTGAAACATATAACAAACATATATTCTTTTAAAACATAATAATTTGTCAAAAATAAAATTCATAAATCAATAAAAACGTTTAAAAATGGCCAAAATTACGAAATCGAATTTGATCACTAGTGTGAAAATGCTGAGCATAAGTTCCATCAACAAATATATTATAAATTCAGAAATAGGGGGAGAGGGGGCTATTCAGTATTAATCGATTAACAATCACTTCTCTTAAATATATTATCCATTAGCCCCCTCTCCCCAGCTATTTTTCTCTTTATAATAAGAAGGGAGTAGATTACTTCGTATGAGTTTTATTGAACAG
This sequence comes from Trididemnum nubilum, assembly GCA_963965965.1. Lineage (NCBI taxonomy): Eukaryota > Metazoa > Chordata > Ascidiacea > Aplousobranchia > Didemnidae > Trididemnum > Trididemnum nubilum. The sequence continues at coordinate 24,190,858 of OZ014483.1, forward strand.
TAGGATTTTATGATTTACCAGGATGTAAACAAGAGAATTAAAATTTACGCCTGGCCACCTCCCACAAAGCTCACGTATGCAACAAGTTTAATCATGTTTGCACTGCCAGTTTCTATGCCATGTTTTAAAAGCATTAATTTTTATCAAAGTAATCCTAAAATTAAGTTAGTTTTGCAAAAAAATGCAAAATTTGGAAGGACTTGAGACTTTGGCGGCAGACCTCCAAGACAGCCCCTCCCCCCATTGTTAATTTCTAGCTACGCGCCTGATCAATGTCATGCACTGTAATAAAGTTCTGCTTTAATTAAAAAAATCGTGGAATAAGTTTTTGTTTGGATATCGGTGGTAATTGACCGGTTGTTCACTTTTTAGCACATTAAGGTAATTTAAACCAGAATAGGATTCGGTATTCAGGATTCAGTTTTAGCTATACGGAATGATTCTGGAATAGCTAATTATTCTGAAATACCCATTCCTAGTTAATAGTACTGTATAATACAAAAATTACTACCAAGCTTTAAAAAAATTGGAGACTAATAGTAATGGCAGTAGAGGTGAAATTTTTTCTGTCGACAAAAATTTTTCTTGAAACTAATGAGCGACAAAAAACACATAAAATGTTAAAAAACTTTTTGTAGGCGTGCTGGACCCAAAATTTACATATTAGTAGCGGAAAGTTTAATGCATCATTTAATTAAGTGCTTTTACAGCATTACATTTAGTAGAAAGTTATACAACGATAAACTATTCGCTGAAGCTGTAGTTGCAAACAAGATCCATAAAATATGGCTGAATGTGGACCTTTGTAATCTTTTAGTTCGATTTCGGAAATATTCCGCATCAAATTTGCTCTTTGCATGAGCGCTGTAAAAGATTACGTAACGGTTGTATGATAAAGCAGTGATAGATTCAAGTGCCATTTAAAAGGCATAAACTTTGAACGATGAAATACTGTAAACAGAAGAAAATTTCTCGATAAGAGAGCATTAAAAATGCAAATAGTTCACAGATAATTGGAGTCTTGGGTTTACTTTTTTGCTCAGTTTTTATTTTGCCAAATGTCTGATTTTGTGAATTTTTTTGTTATTTCAAAAATCTTGAGGTCATTTTTGCGATTTCAAGTAGACAATTTTGGGGATTGTATTAAAAAATAAGCAGAATTTTTTCAACTTTTTTCTGGTCATTGTGACAAAATGGGTTCAATTTTTTTTCGGTTATTCACTAAAAATATTTAAATCAATGACGTTAAATGACTGCAAAAAATAAAAAATGTAAAAAATGAAACTTGGACTTTTTCATGGCATAAAATAACAAAGCCAAAAAAAAGCGAAAGATTTTGAAAATTAAGCACAGAGCTGGACAGCGCTGTTTCGAGCTTTTAGCTCTCATCGGCAGCCCTCAGCTATCTTTTCAAAGGTATTCCCAGCTGAACAAACATCTTGGCCTAACTGGCAAACCTTAATGGCTTGCAGAGAGGCAGATGCTTAGTAGGGAATATGGCTTCCCAGGAGTCGACCACGAAGGACGTCAAGATGTTGCAGATTTTGAAAAGTTACTTGTGGCACTTGCACTAATTTAACCTGCATCAAACCTCGAAGCAGTAAAACATGAATTAAAGTTACACCATTATAGTCGTTAAAATGGCGTTTGTGGTTAATTGATGATGTATTTCGGCAAATATCCCCGGATAAATTTTTCTTTGCAGGTGGTTAAATTTTTTTTTTAACCTTGTCACGTCTTTTCAAACCTAATTTGTTGCCAGTAGGACACCAACAGCGTCCTAAGAAAAATTTTCTCAGACAAAGCAAAATTTTCCAGCTTATTTCAAACTAACAAGTCAGTGCAAAATTATCTACTATAAACCGTAATTGTGTGACTAGAAGTTTGCTTTAGCTATCAGCATTACTAAAAGGAGTAATTTTAACATATTAAGGCCCTCTTTTACTGGCCATAAAGAGATACAACTCGAAATCGGTTTTATTGAAGAAACGAGAACTACTAATTCGAGGTAATAAAGAGGTGTCCTAATCTTTTTTCACCATTTTTCTTATTCGCGAAAATACGGTTTAATCCGTTTGACTCCGTACCATTGGCAACCCTGCATTTCGTAATTTTGTGACATCACAAAAGGCATACTGTAGATCAATACTGGTAGCCTAGGTCTACAGGTTCCATAAGAAGTAGCTAAATTTTCAGGTTTGGCTTTAGGATACTGGTCCAAAAGACAGATACATTAATATATATATACATTAGCATATATATACATTCACAGCAGCAGCAGTCACATCAGCGGCTACACTAACAGCGAGCAGCGCTGCCGCCGATTTGCCGATATCGTTGGGTCTAATCCAGCTACTCACTGCTACCAGTTGGTAATCGCGTTTCTTAGTCCGCTAAAATTTTTACAAAAATTATACCTTATGCGATGTCACAAAACTACAAAATGTAGGTTGCCAATGATAAGAATTCAAACGGGTTTAATCGTATTTTCGCAAATAAAGGGCATTGTGGAAAAAATGTTTGGGGCACATCTTTATTACCTGAAGTTAGTTTTCATTTCTTCAATAAAACCGATTTTGAGCAGCATCTCCTTTACTCTTCATAGCATGTCCAAAAACACTTACAATCATATGCAACGGGCTGTTGTTTCATCGGCAGTTGAAATAGCACGATCAAACGAGATAGTCAAAAAAGAAATCATATAGGAAAAAAAGTTTTAAATTGTCAAATATTACCAATATTCAGGGATATAGTTTTTTAAAAGTTTCCTTACAAGTGCAAGTGCTCTTTACTGTGTCACTTGCTAATTCAGTTTATAAAATGCTGTTATTAGCTTTTTTCGGTATATTTAAATGGCTAATTTAAATACAATGTTTTAGTGAATCATTAGATTTTTTCGGGCGTTGCGCTTGGTTTTTCTAATGTTAAGCAAAAAGAAGAAAGTGATATTTCTCATTAACGTGCAAAAGTTCATTACTTCCAACATTAGGAATCTGCAGACAAAAAATCATAACCCTACAGCAAGGGTTTTAACCGGGGATAAATTTACTTCGGGGGGTAAATTTGGCCAACCCAGGTGGTAAATTAGCTAAATTATAAACTTAAGCAAGCTTCAATTTTCAGTATTAAAAAAGAGATAGTCTTGCACTGGAAGCCGTTGCCCGAAAAGAGGAAAGCCTCGAAAATGTAATAGCAAGCCGACCGAACCCGCAGAGAAACCTCAACACCAGCAGAAAATAGTCGGTCTCGGGCCTACAAATCTTTTTTTCGTGATCACCGCAAGACTTCCAAAATATTGTGGAAATCGAAGAACATGGGTCGAAACTATACTTTTTTGATTTTGCAAGGGGTAAACGAGACAAAAAGGTTAATATACATTGATCTTGTGCATAGTCTACTGTATCTACAGGGTGGGTTAAAAGTTGAGCACCATAGCTAATATATTTCAGTATATTTCGCGATAATTTTTTTGGAATAATTAATCAAAATGGTGCAAACATATAACTCATTAATCTCAAACTACTGTCAAAATTTTATGTAGCTAGACCCAACCGTTCTCGAGTTATTAGCAAAAGTCTGAAATTTCGCATTCGTTAGTTGGAAAAAGGCCAAGTAAAAGCAAAGAAATTGTAGATTTTTTGAATTGAATTTATTTCACGACATGCGGAGGCAGGCAGAAGCCTGAAAGACATTACGCCATTAAATCACAGAAAATTATTGTAGATAGTCCATTCAGATAGTCTGGGTTTCTACTGGGACAAAATTGTTCATCACATTGACCCATTTAGATAGCCTGGGTCTCTATAGGGACGAAATTGATCATTTCATTGAAAACATTTTGTAATTACTTTGCACAATGTATTACAGTACCTTACAATAATGTTTTTTGCTAATATAATGTGTGATTTTTGGCTTACTCTGTTGAATTTAGCAATAGAAACGTTTAGTAATCATAGAACACTTTTTTGCCAAATTTATATCTTTGTTGCTTCTTTCATGATTTTTTTTTTGATGGAATAAACATTTATGCCAGTAGGCGGCAAAGGGCAGACTTCAAACAACGAACGTGAAACTTAAACAAGAAAGCAAGTAAAAGTAGCCACAAAAAACTACTCAAAATTCAAAAAGTACTCGTTACCGGAAAAAACTACTTGAGTAATCTGCTCAAGTAAAAGTATTTTTTTAATTTACACCTTAATTACCCTTACCTTGTATATCCATCATTTGATTATTATCCGTTCGATGGGTTAGAAAATTTATGACGCTGCAATGAAGTATTAATGTAGTTTTGTAAAATTTCGCAAAGATTTGTCAAATTGTCAATGTAACCTCACAAAATCTATTCATTTTTCAGACTTGTAGTAATGTTGTTGCTAGTGATGCTAGTGATCAAGGATAGCAGTACGGTACGGAACGTTCAGAATTTACGTAGTACGTACCTCGCACCTTGAACCGTATTGTACCAACGTACTGCACCCTTACCATTACAAAAAAGGCGTGCCGAATCAGCGAACCGTACTTCTTCGTAAAAATTAAGACGAACCGTACCGTACTGCTATCCTTGTTTTTTACTACCCGCAGTTTTAACGGACTTTGAAGTTACCAGCCTGTAAATCAGCTATCTTTATTCAAACATTTAGCGTCGGCTTCAGCTGTCCTTTGCCTCAGCATACAAAAAGCCAGCGCAATATGCAAAAAGTATGGAATTTTTAATTTACTGCGTAATTAGCTACAATGTCACAGTTGTTTCCGTTCTAATTTTTCTCCATTATATGACCTGCCACGATAGTCCTAGGCTCCTAGCATCTATAGGCAATAGTTATGATATCACAATTGGCCATACTTGAGACTTGTGGCATCATAATACTGTACAATTGTTAGGAGTTACGAATTAAGAGGCTACAATCAATGCCATTGCTGAAATGATTACTTGAGAATAGCCTAGACCACGTGCACTAAGAGTATTCCTTAAAATTTTTTCAGAGTTTAGAAAAAGCAAAAGTGCCAGTGGATGAAATTTTTATTATGTAGCAAGAATGCAAGAATGATTTTTAAAAATTTTGAAAAAAAATTCCCACAAACGTGATTTTCGATCCCCGCCTACCCCCAATTTTATGTTTTTTGTTTGCAGTACTTTGCTGGATCAAACAACATGCTTAATACCGTTTTTGGAGAATGACCCTTACTCTTACACAGACTTTAAAACAAATTTCGTCGAAATTGACCAATGGGGCCAAGATATATAAGCAATTAAGTACTGTAATTGCACAAAACTACCTCTAGTGGCAGAAATTCAAAATGCTCTACTTTTTGAAGTACTTGGATGATTTGTGTAGAATTAGAGTCTGATACTACATTTTCAATGACAACGAATTGAATGGAGTTCTTAGTTTTGCAGAATTTTGCAACAATAGGAGGGCATCAAACATGATTTGATTGATATTGGTGATTACAGTATATGCTATAAAGGTGTTAAAATTTTTTACTTCTGAAACTAAACGTTTTAGTACTTTCATGACAACTTTAAGAGTGCTTGTTGCTTAAAAATTTAATGTAATAACTTTTTGTGGCCAATCTTCAGGTTCCAAATTTGCCGAGAAATAGCACAAGATTGACAGCTGAATGACCGTTGGCTTTATGTCAAGTTATATATAGCAGCATTGCACCTTTTTCTGTTGAGAGGAAAAAGTTCAGTTTTGCCCAAAGACTAGAAAGCTTTATGCATACGATTGAAAGCCTATCTTTCTTTGACTTGGTGCTCTCCAGCAAAAAGTAGTAACGGCCGAGAATATGTTTTTTTAGGGGCACACGCACAAAATCAGTTAAGCAGTCAATCTTTGGCAGATGCCACCTTGAGGGTTCTTGTAAGGAGGGGCTTTTCGCAGGTAGATTATCAGCCCATGCATAAACATTTTTTTAAGACATGGTAGCTGATTTATGATACACCATAACTCTATTCAAATAAGAAAATGGTTTGGACATATAAAGGTGACTCACCAATTTGATGAGACAAGAAAAAAATCGGTTCATAGTTGTTAAATATAGCACTTGTTCATTAAAGTTTTCCTGCGATTGAAGGCTAAATCTGCAGTACACAGTAAGATATATCAGGTCAAACCTTTAATAGCAAATCTGGAAGAGCAGGTATGTGATTCGCGCTTAACATGTATAACGTGTTGCATGGGAAGCTCTGATCTAAATCTTTTTTTCCTCACATGCAGAGCATGAAAACAATCAAAACGCACCCACTATGTGCCTGGGAACTAGGCAGGGTTTAGTGCTTGCAAGTCATCAATGAAATCAAAACTTCACAACTAGGAAAAAGCTTACCTAAGAGCGATTACGAAAGCAAAGGCAAAAAGCGTTTTTTTTTTAGACTTTTGCTGCAATACACAGCTACTGTAGATGTAATAACGACCCAGAACCAGCAATCCTTTGACTGCAAACCTTATGCTATTACTCGCATAAAACTGAAACGTTAAGATTGAGCTCAAACGATCATTACATTTTAATTTTAAGTTGTCATAAAACTACGAAAACATTTATTTACGAAAAACTTATGGCATTTTCAATGCATATAATCACTAATGTTCATGAAGTCATGTTTGATGCCCTCCTATAGTTGCAAAATTCTGCAAAACTAAGAACTCCATTCAATTTGTTGTCTTTGAAAATGTAGGATTAGACACTAATTCTACACAAATCATCCAAGTACTTCAAAAAGTAGAGCATTTTGAATTTCTGCCACTAGAGGTAGTTTTGTGCAATTACAGTACTTAATGCTTATATATCTTGGCCCCATTGGTCAATTTCGACGAAATTTGTTTTAAAGTCTGTGTAAGAGTAAGGGTCATTCTCCAAAAACGGTATTAAGCATGTTGTTTGATCCAGTAAAGTACTGCAAACAAAAAACATAAAATTGGGGGAAGGCGGGGATCGAAAATCACGTTTGTGGGGAATTTTTTTTCAAAATTTTTAAAAATCATTCTTGCATTCTTGCTACATAATAAAAATTTCATCCACTGGCACTTTTACTTAGAATTTTTTTTGGGAAATGCTCCTAATGTGCACGCCGGGCACAGTCGCACGAATCTTCATAGACGGCTGCACGTTGCACATTAAACGTTTCGTAGGCAAATTCAAACGGCGTACTAACTTACCGTACCCGTACCATTTCAAAAAAGGCGTATCGTACCAATTCACCGTACCCATACCATTACAAAAAAGGCGTAGTGTACCAGCGTACCTTACTTCTTAGCAAAAGTTGAGGCGTAGCGTACCACACCTACGTACCGCACCTTACTGCCATCCTTGCTAGTGATGATCTTTAAATCAATGGTCCAGCGCTTATAGCTATTTTCCGATTTGCTGATGTAGGGACAATAGGTATTGTAATTTTAATTGCCATGCAAATCTACATTGATAATAAGCTATAGACAGTATACCGAGTCTTATAGGCACAATCAAACTTATGATTAACAGCCTAAGACATACTGTTTCGGAATCGACATTTGTCTTTTATTCCTCGTCAGTACAGCTAGGATTACAGGTATGAACATGAGCGTAAAAAGTCAAAGAATTGCAAATTAACCATGTCATAACACATTTTTTCCCCAAAATATCAAGTACCGGTAATCACAATATTACAAGAGATAATTATCATAGTTCAATTCAAAATAATTTTCAAGCTTTGAAAATTTTCAAAGCCCTGAAAATTGCTTTTAAAATTATTTTGAATTGAACTATTATAATTATCTCTTGTAAAATTGTGATTACCGGTACTTATTATTTTTTGGAAAAAAATGTGTTATGACTTGGTTAATTTGCAATTCCTTGTCTTTCTACGCTCATGTTCATATCTGTAGTCCTAGCTGTACTGACGAGGAATGAAAGACGAAAGTCGATTCCGAAACAGTATGTCTTAGGCTGTTAATCATACTGCAGGTTTGATTGTGCCCAAAAGACTCTGTATACTGTCTACGGCTTATTATTAATTTTCTTTGTACATTGTTCGTAATGAATCTACATTGCTTTCAACAACAAAAAAAGTATCTTATCGCCTAACGAATACACATTGTACAGTTATGTTAATCCTCTTTTAAATTTCTGTGCATTCAATTCTGCAGACCTTTTGTTGCTTTATTTTGGTAAAACAAAGGAATTCAATCTTCCGTTTTTCTTTTTTGCTTATCCGATTAGCCTTTAATAACTGCTGTCCCAGTTTATAGAGCTGATAATCGAGTACTTAGACCGGAAAGTTGTTTCCAAATTAATTCTAGTGGCATAAGATGGGTAGTAGGGTGGTCCTTAAGTTTATAGCAAAAATTAAACAATAAAAACAATTACTGGAACCGAAGTAAATGTGTTCCTTTTAGGCTAAAATCATCGTGTGTAATAAATCTCCGAGATAGAAAAACATTTAGAGGTTGCGCAAAGGCAGTAAAGTTTTTCGTAAATACCCAATTTGCCATAGATAAGGGCTTCGCTGTTTGCAGAGTGTTAGCTGCTTAAAAGCAGTAATATTATGGGTGTAACCCAACTCATTGTATGTTGCCAAGTAAGTAGTGTACTGTCCTTGTTTTCACTCAGCAAAAACCATGCCTATGGTATGCTTTGAGGCGAAATGCATCTGGAACTGAACCTGATCTTCATCACGTTTTGCAATTAATCAGACGTATTCCTGTATATGTACCACTGCCACATCACGCTCTGCAGTTGCATGTGGGCAGGGCCTCAGAGAGAAATTTTTCCTGGGGGTACGAAGATCGATGCTGGGCCCCCAAAATTAAGTGAAGCACTTACAGATAAATCAAAAAAAGTCCTAACTCAAGTTTGGTCGTATTTTTTGCCCAAAATTAGGCGGAGAGCAAAAAAAAAAAAAAAAGGTCTTCACTCAAATTTGGTCCTCTTCAATTAGCCCAAAATCAGGGACGGATAAAGGGTAGGATGAAAAAAAATTTGGTCCAAAACTTGATGCGGCAACCTCAACTCTTCCGGGCCCCTTAAGCCCGGCCCCCCCTAGACCCGGGCCCGGGTACGATGTCCACCCTGAATCCCCCTCTCGTAGGCCCTACATGTGTGACTTGGATTTTTTGAAGCAACTTTCTGTCTTCCATCAATGAGCCTGATAATTCACTCCAAGAATTAAAATCAATTGAGAGAAATTTTTGATCCTCTTACATTTTTTGTAAAAACCCAATTAATTGCCTTCACTAGCACACCACTTTTTCCAATTGTTGTTTCTTTATCGCACGCTCGGTAAAGTTTTCATCTTCTTAGAAAGCTGTAACCATTCATCGCTTCACGTCATTATGCACCTCTGGTTCAAAAAAATTTGAGCAACTAGTTTCTTAGAGGTGTACCAAAGCCGATCAAAGAATTTTTTCATTATGGTTGCCCCATTCTCTTGTCAATGAAATTTTGCCGCGTTTTTTGCAAGTCCAAATTTTTTTTTTATTTTGGTAAGTTTGGTGCAGATACAAGAAATGATGGTTTGGTCTATGCTCGCCATAATCAGTTTACCATGCAGTTATGGCGTATGGTAAACTGATTATAGCGAGCATAAGTTAGGGACGCATAATCATTTCTGATGCTCCTAACAAATTTCTGATTTTGTTCAAGTTTTGCTTCAATGGAGATGCAAGCACCAGATTATAGCTTTTAGTGTTTGAGATATTGATGCCAAACAACATATTAGTGAAATTACCTTGTAGCAAAAACTTTCTCAGCCTATCTCCATTCTTCTAATGCTCAAACAATGCCATTTGCTTGAGATTAACTGGTCCCATTCGGAATTGGGGCAATATTGAGCAGATGTTTTATACAAATGCCAGGGGTCGAGTTGTGAAAATGAATTTGAATAAGATTGAAAGGAAAGTGGTTCATGTTGTTATTCAAAACTTTTTTTTAAACAGAGTATGTTCAAAATATTACGGGCTATTATTTTCTTAATTTCTTAAGATAATTTTTCAGATTCTTTGCTCTGTTTATTGTTTTGGACTTTCCAGTTGCCACTCTTATATCCAATGTTTTCATTGATTCTATTCTCCAGCATTCCCTTTTGAACTGGAAGAAAATTTTGGTATTTTTGTCATTAGGGTCTATGGATCAGAGCATTTGTACGGTCCACATCAAACTAATCTTTCAGGTCATCTTTTTTCCTACTTGTGGTAGCCTTAAAGATTCGCTAAGTATTTTAACAAGCTTAATAACTATCCAAGAATCCGCGTAACACAATATGGTTTTGTAGTGCAACTTAAAATGATTCCAGTCAAACTTATTGAGGCACACAACTTTCTACTACAGGAGAAGACATATAAAACGTACATGATGTATAATTGACTTGTACACCGTCTTCCCAGTTTCCGAAGTGCTTAATGGACATGGGCCCCTAGATAACGGTACAAGAAGTTCAGTTAAAAATTATAAATTTAAAAACTCTACTACAGGCTATTTCTTCTGATTGGGTTTGTCAGGTGGGGTGGAAACGTAATCAAAAACACTAGATGACCTCAGTACGCTACCCACTTCTTCCCCTTCTCGCAACGGAAGCCCTGTGTCGGGCGCGAGTCCAAGCTATTCCCTAGAGTTAACTGCGGTGCGCACCAGCCAGGGCCTCACCCAGGGTCGATGGTGCGTAGCCGCGGCTGGTACAAAACACTGTAAGCATTAACTGTGGAGGCTGTGCATCTTAATCAAACACTGCTTATGTGCTGCTGCCTATCTGTAAAACGTTGTGAAAAACCCTGTTAAAATTTTAAACACTGTCCTACATACTAAGCGGCATTTTACATCACAGTGGATCAACCAATTTGCGTTAAATGTGGTTACATTAGGTTAGTGATTTCTTGGTTTACTTGGCTTTGTGTCGACATTTTAATACAGTTTTGGTTCTTTGGTTGAGAGTGTTAACCGGATTTTTTTGCAATATCGCAATTTTTTCTTCTAAACAAAGGTTACATCTGTTAGAACCGTTTTGATAGGGCAATGCTCGTCTCGTGATGCGTAATTGTATTTACTGTAGCATATGATTAATCTCAAAATTTTGCTCTTCATGTGCAACCTGTATACTTTAATTTTTCTCCGAGATATTTTGCACATACAGTTTTTTATTGAAAACGAACAAAATTAACCCGGTTTCCGTATTTTTTTCCAAAATTTTGAAATAAGACCACCCAAATGGATAGTAGTTCATCCTGTATATTAAATTAAAACCTTTATGACCTTTCAGTTCTGTTGTCAACACTTTGATGCAGCAACTACATATTATAACTTTACCGTCAATAACAAAAAATAGATATCCCTTAAAAGCGAGCACTAAATCAATTGCGTACAACATTATAATAAGTGCTCGAAAAAAGTAATTTTTTCTCTTTTCGTTATTTTTTCAACATTCAGCGTAAGCATGAGAATAACTGATCGTTCCTTAAAATTAATGACTGATTAGCTATAGACAGTCTCCAGTGTCTTAAAGGCACAATCATAATTTCGGAATCGACTTTCATCTCTTCTAGCTCTACTGACGAGGAACAAAAGACGAGGCCTAAAACAAGACGAAAGTTGATTCCGAAACAGTATGTCATAGGTTGTTAATCACAGGTTTAATTGTGTTTCTATGACTCCGGATACTGTCTCTAGCTTATCATTAATTTCTCAGGGCAATGTTCTTAATAAATTCCTTAAAATATTCCCCAAATTGGTAAATGGTATTTAGGCAAAAAACCTTTGTAATCTGTTACTGTAGAATTAGAAAGTGGACATTTACTGCTCGAGATCCACGTGAGGAATGGCTTAGCGCAGACATTCGTTTTCCTGCGGAAGGTGAATCCTTCCGGATTGAGTTCATCGTCAGCAAATCTTCATCATCAAGCGTCGTTGTCGAACTAGACGATATAAGTGTAGAGCCCAGCAGCAAGAGTGATTGTGGTAAGTTCAACAGTTGTAGACGTTTGTATATTTTCGTCTTTGAGGAACTACATCAGGTTTTGTGCTGCAAGCAAAATACAAACAATCAGTGAAATTGACTTTAATATTTCTATTTTAAGGCAAAGTTGTTTCTTACAGTAGCACCACAACAGTATTTAATCTAATCAAGCAAAAACTTCTATGCTTTTTTATTGATTTCTGGCAGATTGAAACCTGTATCGTTTTGCGTACGGATATACCTAAAGGAGAAGTAAACTTGTTACAAACAGAGAAAGTAAGCGAAGCATAAATTTAATAAATTTTAAGCACATTTTGGCCAACAATGAAAAAATAAACCTGATTACCCTCTGAGCAGTTTAAAAAATTAGTGATACTACAAATGACAAAATTATACAGTATAGAAAAGCTATATAAAATGAACGATTTTAATTTTTTTTATGAATTCAGTGGATGATTGTGAAGGCGAAGATCACTGTGAGAATGGTGGAACTTGCGTGAACCGCATTGGAAGCTATGAGTGCTACTGTGCAACAGGTTATGAAGGCCGATCATGCGAAGTGGGTAAGAGATGCTTCACGAAGAATATTGTTTGCAATGTTTATCAAATTTATCGATGTTCATTACATTGTTATATTATAAAAAAAATCACTATAGATTTAGGCAGTACTGCATAATTACATCTTTATTTACGAAGTTGTCTTGGCGAGGTAACAGCGAAAAGACGTTTTTGGTCTCCGAGTCAAAGTATAAACAGTAAAAGATATCAATTTTAAAGAAGAAAAGTTTGATGTCGAAATAGATTTTAATGTACAGTAGATTCAATCTACCAATTCAAAAAACTTTTTTAGATATGTTTGCAAACGTCTAGTTTGGTAGTTCGTTGCACAAGCTTTGTAGTGATTAATGTCAAATTTGGATTTGATTTTCCCGACACAAATAAGAAAAAAAGCTAGTTAAGATGTCAAAATAAGTTCTGTTGCTTCTCAAACCATATTGCATAATAATCTGTTGTAAGGTAATGTTAAATTTGTAATTGAAAACGTTTTTTCCGAAAGTTGATTCACGGCGGAAAATCTAAATTCTCTGTCAGGTGAATATCAGCGATCGGCCATAACAAATACATAGCAGTTTTGTGTTAAGTTATTTCGTGTGAAAACAATCTCATGTAAAGTTAGGGCATCATCGATGCTCTGCGTAGTCCAACGTTTAATCAAAGTATATAACCAATATCTAACGCTTTAGCAGTCAAAAGCAATGCCTCGAACAATTGCAAATCTTACCGAGTAAAAGTGTACATAAGTGGTTACGACTACAGATTGCTAATTAGCAACTTAACAAACATTCATGCTCAAGGTTTTTTTTAACGAAATTTTACAACATTTTTTCTCATTTTGTTATTGCTAGAACGTTGGAATCTATAAATATTTTGCCAAACGTGTCTGCGTAAAACCAAAAACTTTTGGTCTAGAAAAAAACTATCCCTAAAAACTTCACAATTCATAGTACAACTCTAATTAGATTAAGCAGTAGTTTTCAACCTTTTTGCGATCTCGCACCACTTGGTCACCCCAAATTGTCAACGCTACCACTTTTTGCAGAGCATCTAATTGATTGCTGGTGCTGAGCGATGACATCAATTCTACAAATTCGCAAGTTGCACGGCAAATCAAACTTTAAGTTTAAAGTTTTTAGTCTCGCAATCACGTATCGCGGTGCTTCGCGTCACAGTAGGCCAATCGTTAAACATAAATCTTAAATAAGCGAAAAACGCTCTGTTGTATTAAGTAAACTGTTGTATGGGCTAGCATATTTTTTGCCAATAGGAAGCGACTTCACAAGATCTTCACTCTTCTGCTAGATTTAGCAAGTTTTCCACTTGTCAATGCTCTGCTGTTTGGCATTCCCGGCCAGTCGGTAGGAGTAGCTCTAAACTCGGTTCATTTTGTTAACGTGGTTTGTATATTCATGGCATTTTAGCAGGCGCCTGAGCTTCATAGTCGGTTTGAAGAGTGTTTTCATGCAACCCGCACATTGTGGAAGAACTTTGCCGCAGTTATCAACTGAGATGAAACTATATTTCACGTGCACCAATCACGCTTTTGTTTGGGCATGGTGATGTAAATAAAAAAAACGAAGCTTGTTTTAAAAACAAAAAACGTTTTTTTTTCTTTTTTTTTTTTGGTTTCAAAAAAAACATTGTTTTTTTTTTTTTTGTTTTTAATTGTTATTTTTAAATAATATCACATTGTTGTTTTGTAACACCCTTTAGCGAGCCAGACCTGAAAACCGTGAAAATCTTTAACAGGTTAAAAGCTTGAAAAAAAACATCAAAACTAATATTTTCTTATTGATGGATTGCACGTGACGTCATCACGCTGCTAGTCAAACCGCTGGACGTCAAAATTGCACATCGGCCCTATGTAAATGCATGCAAAAACAGTAATAGTCAAGAAATAGGGCGTATTTTCAGGCTTTAAATCAGTTGACTCTTTGTAAAATCAAAGTTGAATAGCAGATAAAAGCTTGCAAAAACTGAAAAAGAATTTAATTAGTCAGAGTTCGGTTTTTGTTTGCTTTTTTCAGTGATGTAAATTTGGCTTGCTGTCTAGTAACCACGAGAATTATATAATTAAGATGGTGGTATTTATCTTCGGTTATCAAATCATGATCAAATTGGAGGTTATTATTGACGGCGCTGAAATAGAACAGTTGTATCTCCTTCATTTGTGACAAAATTAGCACTTCTTTAAACTTTGGTAATTTTATAAGTCTATTTTGCAGGATTTATGTTGATTTTTTGGATTTAGTGTTGTTATTAACGGCTAGCGCTACGGTTGCTTATAAGTCAAAACTCATAAACTGTTGTTTTCATTGACTTATATTTTCGTAGGTATGTCATTTAAGTTTAAACTAATGATTTAACTGCCCTTAGTGTAATGTTTTTCGAGCCTTAATTTGCATCTATTTCGACTTTAACTAATGGTGTTAACAATTATTCGTAATTAGTGCTTGATTTAAACGTTAATCTATCGCATGGTATTGCTGTGGCGTAAAATTTTATGTATTTTAGGATAGGACCAAATTTACGGTGTGAACTAAAGCCAAAAACCGGGCAAAGTAAACAATAGCAAGCACAATGGACAAAGTGATTTCACAAAAGGCATAACTTTCTAGATCGGTTAAGTTATATAAGCTGCTTAAATTGCTCCTGGTAAATTTCAACTAAAGCCGGCTACCTACAAAAGTTTCAACTTTAAAATCAAATGCTTTAAATATGCCCACTGAACAAATTAAACATTGGTTTTTACCTTTAGTCACTTTCCATATAGCCACTGCCCATGTATGCAACCAGTTTAATGATGTTTTTCACCGCTAATTATTTCTTTGCCACATTTCAAAAGCATCAATTTTTATCAAAATAGGCCTAAAATTAAGTTTTTTTTTGCAAAAAAGTACAAAATTTTTGAGCGCTGGGCTCCGTCCCCATACCCCCAGAACAGCCCCATTGCAGATTTCTGGTTACGAGGCTGACCATGTTTTTGCTCATTTCTATGCCACCAGAATTCTCCCTGATGCCACGTTTTAAAAGCATTTTATCAAAATAAGCGTAAAATTAAGTTATTTTTGCAAAAAAAAATTTAAATTTTTCGAGTGCTCTGGGCTCTACGCCCAGACCACCAATGGCCTACGGCGGAGCTTACAGACCCCCAACACAGCCTCTCCCCCATTGCAGATTTCTAGTTACAAGCCTGAATATAAACGTGTGCTGCCACGGTGCTGCTCATACTCCTAAGTTATCGAATCTCACAATGAGAATTTATTGAGCTAGCCAAATAACAACCGCTATCTACGGAAATGAAGTAGTATCGTTATCTTCAAAATAACACCTTTTGCAGCTTGCTATACATTATAAAGGGTGACGCCACAAAATTCCATCCCGAGTGTCACTATCCTTAGCGACGCCACTGCGAATTGTTGTGAAATAAACCAGTCAGTGAGTAAGAAAGTAGCAGAGTTGCCATTCCTCCTTAACTGCCATTCCTCCTTAACTACCGAAACTTCCGCATTTTATTTTCTCAGCAAGCAATTGTTAGATCTACGTAGCTCAAAAGAAGCACAGTACCAAACCAAATCTTGAAAAACCATTTAAGTATTCTCAATCATCTAAAAACTACAATTACATTATAAAAAAAACAAAAAAAAACAAAAAACGACAAAAAAAACAAAAAAAAACAAGGTAAAAAAACGCCCTTCAAAAAAAACCTTTTTTTTTGCAACACTGTTTGGGCATGATGCAGGGTCGATTAAAAAAATTAACAAAACTTAATAACATTTTCTACATATTTTGCTTCGCGCAAAAGTTTTATTTGGTTTGTGACGCATAAGTTGATGCTGCTTTATCGCGGTGTTACAAAACAATAAGAATCGCAGGCTTATGCAAAATCTATTTATTACAAACAAAACCGAATGAATAAAATACAAGAAAGCTCTGAATCCACGCTTTTGTATGAAAGTAATGGAAGTGACGCGCATACCACCTGAAAAGCCTTCACTTACCACTAATGGTACGCGTACCACAGGTTGAGAACCACTGAGTTAAAGTGTGCAGTACAAAATATTTAAAAAACAATGTTATAAACCTTAGACAATTAAACATCATTTTTTATCTGAAAAATCAAACGCGATTCATAAGATTGGTAACAAAATATTACTAAGTTTTTTAATTAAACTGTAATTTCGATACTCGAAGACTGAAAAGTCTCAGTTTCTTTGGTTGAATGTTGTTTATATTTTTATAAGGTGTTTTCGACGATATAAATTTCTAACTAACTGATTAATTGACTGTCTGAATGTTTCAGGTAATTTTGCGCTTTAAGATTTTGCAGAGAATGTTTGTTATAGAAATTCGATGCAGCGTTCCTCAACCACCTACTAATGGAAGAATTTTACCCGAGGGCGCTCAATCGGTTAAATTCAATCGTCAGATCATGTATCAGTGTGTCGAAGGATTTCGAATTAGAAGAAATGTGTTTAATTCAACTGCTCGATGTCAGCTTGACAGAACATTTGATCCACCAACAGTTCCAAGTTGTACAGGCAAGCTATTATATATCCACATCTGTGGCTTGAAATACCTTATTAATCACTATTGCATGCTGTTTGGATTTATTTTTGGTCTAATTATTTCTTCAAACCAGTCGAAAAAGGTCTAAGTGAAAAGTATTTTTCAATTTGAATTTTTGTGTTTTTAGCAACAATGTAGCATAATGTGGCCAGATAAACAACACTAGTTCATGCTTCACAAAGCTTTGAAACAGAGTTTGCATTTTTGTAGCTTTTTAAGTACTGTATAATAATAAGCTGAAACGCTTAGCTACAATTAGGCTGGTTGGTGAACTATTTCAAGCCAATGATCACATAACAAGCAAATCATTTGCTTAATACTTGTTACATCGCCTAATACCTGCTTTTGGATAATAATTTACTCAACATATATGACTTTTTTCAGCAATTAGATGTGATGTTCCAAATCTTCCTCGTGGGTTATCAGTTACACCAAACACTAGAACTGTTGGTTACAACGAAGCTATCACATATCGATGCAATGAAGAATTTCGCATGGAAAATCGACCAAATAATCGACTAACTTCGATTTGCAGGGAAAACGAACGGTTTTCAAGAGACATGCCAAATTGCATTGGTGAGACAAAAACATTTCTTTAAGTATCAAAAACTCTGTATAACATTGAAACAATATGTTTCATATTTTCTTTGTTTAGTGTTGATGAAAATTGAAGTTAATGTTTTGTTTATACTGTTGGTTGTCGTGTTAAAATTACTTCTTAGTGAGCTTGCAAAAATCTATAGAGCTCAAAAAAAGTTTTTTCAAATAAACCAATATCAGTCACTTGACCCGTTCAGTGCGTATAACTATTTGCCCTACCAGTCGCTTTCTGTCCGGGTAAAACGAAAATACCCAACTTTGGAATATCAAACAATTATGGCTTAATCTTTTTACAACTGTATGGGGTTCTAATTACGTAGTGATTCGTTTTATTTTAAATGCGCTGCCCTTTGTTTACAATTATTCACTTTTTATTCAAATGACATAGAAAATCAAAGTCTAGTAGTACGCAGGGCCGGATTTACCTCATAGTGCAATGACACAGTATCAGGGGCCCCGCTCTTGGGTTGCTCTACGCTTTGGGGACCTTGCGCTTGGATAGCATAAATTTATTTGGTCATCATCTTTTTTGGCAGAAAATTACCGCGCATATTTGGCGGAGACCTTTTCTCTGTTTTAATCTATGTTTGGAACGAAAATTTAGGGAAAATATCAAAAGTGCCAAGACCCCGCGCATTGTAAATCCTGTCCTGGTGTGCATGCAGCATTTATCATGCTAAAAACTGCCTTTCGTTTCAATTTAAATGCCAGATTCCAGCCTACATTTTCAAAATTGAAATTGAATATTTATACAAAATGAATATAAATTCTGTTAAAAATTGAAACCAAAAAAATGGGCGAGCGTAAAACTTAGTTTGCACGCTTTACGGGTTAATCAACAAAGGCTCAACTTTTAGTTTAAGGAGGGTAGAAGCAAATTGATACAGCTCTGATTCGCATGCATTCTATTCCAAAATCTGATATTTCTGTGTTTGACATTATAAGTTATTTTAAACCTCTCCGCAGTTAGATTAAACTCCAACACAAATCATGATGAGCGCAAATAATGAAAATTGTGTGAACGACGTTAGTGGCTCCACCTTCACAAGTGGAACCTCGTCCGGCAGGGTAGCGCCTAGGGACTCCCAGGTCGTCAATCAGCGAAACCCCTATTGCGTTCGAGTTTTAGGCAGAGGAGCTCGTTCGATCAATAAGCGACAATCTCCACCAGCCAATCCTAGTGGCAACTCCACCAATGTGCCCGCTACACCTTGGAGAGGCGAATGAAGGCAGCGCAGAGTATTCGTACTCGAGATAATGTCACTTACTCACGGTTCAACCATCACCAACTACTATTGGGCAATTGGAATATCCTCACCCTCACAGGAAAATCACTAGAGTTGGTTTAGGAAGCAAAATGGTATCATCTCGATATTGTCGGAGTTTCTTCAACCACAAGACGTTGGTCTGGAACTGTGGATCTGGATGGCAGATGGAAACTCTGCTATTCTGGTGCTGATCCTACTAGTATGTCTGTTTACGCGGGTGTGGAGATTCTCACAAGCCTCTGGATGTCAGAATGTGTGTCAGATTGGATTCCTTTGGGATCACGGGTCTGTATGGTGAAGCTGAAGTAATTGGATCGGTGATTGTGCCTAATGCAGGGTTATGCCCCCAATGCTACAAGTAAAAATCTGGCTTTTGTGAGAAAGTAAATGATGCTCTTCTCCGAGTATCATCTACTCAATCTACAGTCCCTTATGGGGATTTTAACGCACATGTTGAAACAGAAACAGATACGTGGAAGAGTGTGATTGGAAAGCATGGCGTCACTGGACTGAATGTGAGAACGGAAGGTATTTATTGCAGCTCTGTTGTAGCAACGGACTCCGCATCATGAACATCTTTTTCAGCACAAAGAGGTTCACATGGATACATGGTATCGACTAGTATGGATCAAAAATCTTGGATAGGTTTTTGCATAGTTTCTTCAGGTTTGTTTTCTGGTGTGCTGGACGTTCGAGTGAAGCGACGTGTTGAATTATCAACTGATCACCATCTAATAGTACGGTATGTTCCTTGCGACTTTTGAAACCTTGGAAAAACAAGATATCTAACAAGTCGTCAGTGACTTATCGGATCAAATGGGAGACTTTGGAAGGGCAAAGAAGTAAGGCAACAGTTTGCATCTAGTATATCATCTAAGTTCAGACAACTTCCTGATGTATCCGAAAACATCGTGAAGGAATGGCTGCTGTTCAGATCAGCAATCATTTCATCAGCTGCTGAAAGTTCTGGGCAAAAACGGATTAGAATGGCGGGCGATAGTGAAAAAAGAACATCTTGGTGGAACCAAGAGGTTAAAGATGCTATTTAAGGAAAGAAAGATGCGTTCAAGGCCTTGCTACAGGACAAATTGTCATCTGATTTACAATCCCGGTACACTGATCCGTGGAAAGCGGCAACTTTGGTGGTGAAGAAATCCGGCGAGAAGTCATGGAAAGAGTCTGGTTGTCGGTTGGATTCTAACTATTTTTCGGCAAGCAAAATATTTTGGCAGACCATCCTCAGTTTACGTGGTAAAAGTGTCATGTACTCTGTCATGGATTCTGCAGGTAAGATTCTAACGGACGAGAATGAAACCCTTTCACAATAGAGAGAATACTTTGAAGATCTTTTGAATCCTGTAAAGGCGTCGACTCGTGACACACACAAATTGACACATTTATGGGAAGAGGAAGTTTTCACGGCAGCAGAAGTTGCAACGGAAATCAAAGGGATAAAATCTGGAAAAGCTGCTGGTGAAGACGAAATCATACCCGAGATGTTGAAACCGTTGACTGGAGAAGGAATTCTCTTGTTAACGCTAGTGTGCCAAGTTGTATGGAAGTTTGGCAACTCTCCAGAGATTGGCAAACAGGTGTGATTATTCCGATATTCAGTAAAGGAGATCGCAAGAAATGTACGAACAACAAAACTGGAGGATAGCCAGTGCGGTTTTCGTCCTGGTTGCAGAACCACGGGCCAAATTTCACTCTGAAGCAAATCTTTGATATGTTTTAGAAATATGGCAAAGACCTCTTTGCATGCTTTGTCGATCTTGGAAAAGCATTTGACCGAGTTCCTTGGGATAAACTTTGGAAGGTTTTGCGGGAATATGGCGTTGATGGTCAGTTGTTACGCGCCATTAAGTCATTCTACTGCCGACCGGAGGTTTGTGTTCGGGTAAATAGCAAACAATCAAAGCCGTTCCATGTGGGCGTTGGACTCCGGAAAGGGTTCGTTTTATCACCTCTCCTTTTCATTGTTTACATGAGTTGGATCGAAGAATGCAGCCAGGCTAATGAGTGTGCCACAATTGGAAATTGCAAAATCATTCGTCTGCAATTCGGTAATGATTTGAGTCTGTTTTTTTCTACAGAATCTGACCTCCAGCTTACATTAAAGAGCTTCGCAATACATGCCGCACCGGCGGAATAAAAATAAGCACGGCCAAAACATAGGTACTTCATCTTTCAAGAAACACTAATCAATGCGTGTTCCACGTGAATGGAGCAACACTGAAACAAATAGAGAAGTTCAAGTATTGTGGGTTTGCAATCACGAGTGACGGAAGGCAAAACGAATAACCGGATGTCCGAATACGCAAGGCTAGTGCAGTAATACCATGCTTTGTACTATTCGGTTGCCATGAAACGAGAGTAGTCAAAAAAGGCGAAGCTCTAAATTTTTAAAATAGTTTTGTCCCCATTCTCACTTACGGTCATAAATCTTCGGTAATGAGCGAAAGAGTGCGATCACGAGTGCAATCATTCGAAATGAGAATTTTACAATGCATAAAAGGAATTACAAAGTTTAACTAAATGCATAGCTCTTAACATCAGGCCGTTACTTCTCAGAATTAAAAGATCTCCGCTTAAATGGTTTGGCCGTGTAAGCAGAATGCCTCAGGAAAGACTCCCCGAACAAGCTTAGCTTTCCAAAGCAAATGCGAAAAGACTTGTTACACGACCTAGAACTAGATGGATCAATTACATTGGGGATCTTGGATGGAATCGTTTGGGACTTCACCCAAGCGAAATGATGGATGTGATGAAAGACCGTGAAGTGTGGCGGCTTAATCTCGAGCTGCTGCCCTTGCAACCCTCACGGAAAAGCGAGCAATGAAGAACGAAGAAGAAGACATTGTAAGATTTTAAGTCCCACTCCGACTCTTTAATTCCACCTACGCTAGTTTCTTAACCACGACTCTTCATAAAAAGCTTTAAATCCCACCATTCTCAATTTTCGAATTCCTTCTCGCGTAGCAATGCCAATGGAAGGAGCTGCCAAAAAAAGAACAGCCGGTTTGCATCAGCTGCCAGATTTGAAAACGAGTTCTATAGATTTAGTCAAGGCATGATTTCAATGTAATGATTAATTCCAATAGTGCGTGGAATTGCAGCTTTATTGCCACCGAGTATGGTTACAGCATCAGAGCAAAAACTTGACGAAATGCTCACCGCGATTGCAATGCTAACAGAGAAAGTTGATAAATTGAATTCAAAATTTGAAGCCATTGAAGTTCGTTTAGATAACATTGAAAGTAATTTTAACTGCAAAATCAAAGAAATTAAAAACCAAATTAGGGAAAAAGCTGAAAAAATGTACTAGAACAGATCCTCAATGAACTATTAAGTTACTTGGGTAAAGCGAAAAGAGACCAGCAGACTGCAGGTATAATAATGAACGAATCTTATGATAAAAGGTTTAACCTTTTGATTCATGGTGTTAAGGAAAGCGCGGATCATGCTTAGGAGAAATCAGAGTAAACTTTGGCGCATAGTCATGAATTTATGAAAGATGGACTTCGAATTGAAGATCCTTTAAAATTACCCTTGCTAACTTTCATAGATTGCCTCAATTCCCTGTGTAATGACCGTAAAGTGAAGACAAACGGACACATAATTATCAAATTAACAAATTTCTCGGACAAATGCCGAATCTTTGCCGTTTTAAGTTTGAGGCTTTACAATCAGGATAGACGTTTACTTAATCAGTCTGCCATGTATATTACTGAGCATCTTTCACAAGAATTTCAACTTGAGCGAAAACGGCTCTTACCATTATCCAAAGAAGCAAGACGTCGTAACAGGAAAACCTTCTGGAAAGCTGAAAATAGTCATTACGCTTTATGCGTTAATGATGTTAAAGTTGAAAATAAATAAGAATGAACATCAGTCCAGTAACTTTGTATGAAATGCAGTATTTAATAAGGCAAACTACAATCGAATCAAAACAACTAATTCGCACCTATAAATATTCATGTACTGCGTCATCATTTCTTGGTAGTTTTCATGTTTAATGAATGTACTTTGTGTGTCAGGTTTGTTTGCGCTGTAGTCAAATCAAATCTTCCATTATACTCGCTGTATTACGCCGAAGCATGTAACCAGTTAACGGGGCTCGTCTCCGCGTCATTGCGCTTGGGCAACACAGCTTCTTTCGAAAAAATGTCACAGCGATGGCGATCCGTTGTCAACACTTGCGCAGTAATCAACACTCAAAACTTGGCACGGAAACCGCTGTCTATTTTAAAATAACAACTATTCATTGTAAAATTGCAATGCAGTAATCTACTATCGATGTAATTTGTTTGTAATTACCACGCCGAAGTATATTTTGTGCGACAGGGTTGTTTGCGCAGTAGTTTACTATCAAATCTAGGCATGGAAACCAATAACATAGAATTCAATTTATGGTGATGGCCTGCTTTTTTATTGTTTCACTAAGATTTCGCTGACTGAGCATATGCGTTTTCAGTGTACTGTACAGTACAACATCTAGTACCGCTAGTTTCACCTTCTAAATTATTTTTATGCTGCAAATGCAAGTACTAAGACAGCATTCTTGCATGTTACTACAAGTCTGCGTATGCACGTTTAGAAATGAATCCTCGAAACCTTTTTTGCGAAGAATGTGCAAATTTTACTAATCTGATTCAAAACTTAAGTCGATTAATTTTCTTCGTTGGCAATGCAAAAATATGATCTTTTTCATAATTTCGTTCCTGGTTTTTAATTCCAAGCATGAGAACTACGCGTAAACAAAGTTTTGAACATAAAACTGCTGACTTTAAATGTTGGAGCAAGAATTATACATCGATGTGTGAGTTTTTTTTTGTTCTTCTTTGGGAGGGGGGGGCGTACGGAAATTATTCATCAGCTTATATTCACAATAATGCACCGTCCTTTTTTTAATCGAGCTCTTTTGTATACGTTGTGCTTTTTGTTGCTTTGCTTATGCTTATTGCCTGGTAATTATTCGAGACGACAACAATGCCATTAGTTTTTTTTTGTTGGCACCTGATAGCAAACCTTTTGCTTGTTTGGTAGATTTTCTGTTTTACATGACTGCACATTCAAGCAGTGTTTTTTCCCACTAAGCAGCCACCGGAGAAATACGAGGAAGCTTTCGATGTTAATAATAATATTTCGGACTTTTTCTATCAATCACTGAAATAAAACATTAAGTTTTGCAAAACCCACGACGTCAGTAGACTGACATATTGCTTTAATAGTAAACGCTCGTTCCTACTCTTACTCATTAACATTTCATTCTTACAAGCTCACATAGTGAACTGAACGATCTTCTTTTAAGCTTTACCTTTCCTCTCTCCATCATTTTTATCTCTGAAACCTATTAATAATAACCCTCAAATAAATATAAATATTCCGGTTAGGTCTTTCTTCCTTTTCCCTCACCTGCTAAAGCCGGTGGAGTTAGTGCATACGTTTCGAGATCTTTAAAATTCATAGAAAAAAGACTTGAAGTAAGAGGTTGCAAATACCTTTAGCTCGAGATTGATTTTCTTAATGCAAAAAGCAAATTTGTGTTTCAGTTATTAACCAACATTCTTGCAATTATGCTAACGCATGCCTTGAAACGCTTGACAATAACATGCAAAAACCAAATGAAAAAGTGACAGGGTAGTAATCATGGGGGACAGTAGTATAGACCTAAATTCAAATCATCATTTCATCTTCCAAAGTGACTGCTTGAACACAACAAAGAGCAATGGGTTCTCCCGTTTAATTGCAAATCCTACTTAAGTACCTACAACGTCGCAAACCATTCTTGATCACATTTTAACCAATGCTCGTGACTTGGTTTTGACGCCTGGTGTTTTCTCTAACAAATTAGCGGACCATTACCCAATATTCTGCAAAGTTTCGACCTCAGTCCGCCAATCAACTAAAAATGATCACACTTGCACGGCTCGAAATCGTCTGGCTGTCGGTGGCCAAAACTTCCTTAACAATTTGGCAACTGCACTCTTTCCTGTATTAACCTGTGACTTACTGCAAGATAACGTAACTTCTCAATTTCTTAAAAATCGCTTTGAAAAATTGGTTAATTCTACGTATTAGTCAAGTGATTGAAAAGCATGTGTCTTTGCAAGTTACATGTTGAAGACAAAAGCGCATTCAGAAAAAACCACGGCTAAAAAAAGTTTGCTAAAAATAATCAAGCTTAAGCAAAAGTTATACAATTCCCATTTTTTAAATGGCCGTGAATCCGATAAACTTTATTTTAAACAGTTTGCCAACAAGCTAACTCGCGTGAAAACGCAATCTAAAAAAGCTTTTTACCACTCTGCCATCTCGAAAAGAAAAAAAAACTAAAAAACGATTTGAAGCAATTATGGGAATTTCTAAACTTTGCTATTCATACAAAACGTTCGACTTCTTGTCTTCCTGTTAGGGTAAATGTGAACAACTACGAAACGGATGACCCGAGTGAAACTTCAGAAATTCTCAGTGATCATTTTGCAAAAATTGGAGAATCAATTACTAAAAAAGCTAAAGCAATGAACTCCAATGTTGACTTTAAAACTTTTCTGAATAATTTTGTATCTCAATCCATTATGCTTGAACTTCCCCAACCTATAGAAATTTTTAACATCTCTAACTCACGTCAAAAAAGCGATAGGTTGTGATAATATCTCTTCGTGTTTTTTACCCTTGAGAGGAAAAATTTTTGCACCTGTTCTACTGTATCACTCTACTTAGGTTACAGTTTTGAGTTGGGTTTATTTCCAAAAAATTTTATAACCTCTAAAATTATGCAAATCTTCAAATCTATTACGAGCAACAAACAACACTATTACTTGTGGACATTTGGAAAGCTTTTTGACACAGTCTTTCATTAAATATTGTTTAAAAACTGTATCGTTATAAAATACGTGGGTCAGCGCATAAATTGCTCAAAAGCTTTCTTGCTTCTCGCAGTCAACTTGTAACGGTGCAAAACTGCAACTCTTCTTTAGAATCTATCACTATTGGTGTCCCCAGGGTTCCATGATAGGACCTCTTCTCTTTCTTCTACATATTAATAACATGCCAAAGTCACTTTCTGCAATTCACGCCTTTTTGCTGATGATACTTGTTTAATTGTTCGTAACTCTACCTTAAGTGGTCTCGAACATGAATGTACCTGGGAAATGCAAAAACTCCGTAAATGATGTTGCTCCAGATTAATCCCGAGAAATCGGAATCATTAATGACCTCCTCTCAACTTTCTGCATCTAAACCAGATCTTAGTATTATTACAATGATAGTCCAATAAACTGCATAAAAACATCAAAATACCTGGAGTAAAGTTAGATTTCAATTGAATTATAAACTGCACATTACCCTGGTTGACAACAAAGTAGCCAGATCGGTCGGAATATTAAGTAAACTATGCTATTTTTTCCCCACCTCTACACTTGTGTTGTTAAACTATTCGTTTATTTCCAACCACCTTTTATTTGGTCTACATTTATTGGGAAAAACGAACCCAACTTATCTTACCAAGCTCTAACGCCTTCAAAATAAAGCCGTTCGTATAATTAACTGATAGTGAGCTAAGAGCGTCAACTAATCGCCACTATTTCAAATTAGGAATATTAACACTACCTGAACTTTATAAATTGGAAATTGCTAAACTAATGCATCATTGCTTTTGTTTTCGAATAAATTCTGTCTGTCTGTTCGTCTCTAACTAGGACGCTGTTTTCGTATGATTAAAACCGTGTACTGCAGTTAGAATATTTCCTTTAAACAGAAAAACATAAATCAGTTAAGACCACAAAATAATGAAGATTAGCATAGCCGAAACCAACCTCGTGCAGAAATTATTTGACGTTAAGAATTTAATTTTTATGGTTAAAAGCCAAATGCTAGCGACTCTTATATAGTTCACAGCTAAAGTGTTCAACGGTATTAGGCAACTCCTCCCTCCCAAAAAACAGTCCATATTGCAATAAGTTAAGGATATTTTGAACAAAATTTGTAGAAATTGACTGCCGGGTACCTGGCAATCTACAAAACGGAAGAATCGTCCACACATCGGGTAGCGTCACAAGAAGAAATTACGTAAAGTTAGGAGGTACTTTGCGGTACCAATGTGATGAAGATTATGAAATGGTAGGACGACCGTCGGGACGGTTATTAGTAACATGCCAAGAAGACAGCTCATGGTCGGCGAATTTGCCTCAATGTTCATGTAAGTTTTTAAAACATATATTTTATAGTGAAGCTTAAATCATTTTTGGAGTAAAATAAGTAGAAATAATTTCACAGTTTATAGAGACATCAAGTCTTGCAATAAATTCTACTTTATTGACTCGACTTTGATGCTATCTCCAAGTCTATACTGGGTATTGCGTAATCGTTTCGAAATCATAATGGTAAAACTTACTATTTTATACCAAAGTTGCATTGAATCACTTTCGTTTACCCGTGGGCACAAAATTAGTCAAATAGACGTTTAAATGTGGTGTAGATTTATGCAACAGACGTTATTTAGATGGTTTAATTTTTGTCTAAATGTTGTCTATTTTGCAAAAATGCATGTAGTTGAAAAGACGTCTTTACAAAGACGTCGAATATACGTAACTCATAAACCTTGAGACGTTGTTTAATTTTGCGTATTTTCGACGTCTTTGTAAAGACGTCTATTCAACTTTGTGCATTTTGCAAAATAGACAACATTTAGACCAATTTTCGTTTTAGACGTCTCTTAGACGTTTTGTGCCCACTGGGTTAACGCAAGCCAAATGATTACTTACACACTTTTATATACAGCTGCATAATGCATTATAACGCTTCATACTCGCAGAATATCAACATAATAATTGAGCATTGTTTTATAAAAAGTAAAGACGAGTACAGAACCGAAAGTACAACACGGCAATAAGTAATCATTTACAGAGATGTTCAAGCACTTAAAGAATTTGTAACCGCAAGAGGGAAAGTCGAATTCTCAGCCTTGAGAATTCAAGTTTAATCTACTGCAGAGCCATTCGGATATGCACCTAACAACTTCTTTGCTTTTCGTTTTGTAGTAATCCAGTGCGTAGTCCCTCGTTTTGAAAATGGAAACTTTAACACACACCGTGAAATGGTGAGAGTGGGCACAGATTTGACTTACAGATGCGATGATGGATATGCAATAAAAAGCAGAGATGAAGATGAGTTGACTATTACATGTCAACGTTCCAAACAATTTACTCCCAATATTCCAGATTGTGAACGTATGTTGAACTGTTAGTCTATGCTGGAAGTCTTGCGAAGTCGACCAAAATCCTGTACGAAAACTGCGGCACACCATAACGACGTTTTGAATAAATTTCATCAATACAATTTCAATAAAATATTTTTCAATGTAAATTTTTTAAATGTATTTTTTTAGTTCTTTTTGAGAATAACTTGTTAAATATTTGAAGTGGCTTAGCATGCTGCAATTATACTACTTTATTGAGAAATAAATTATCGGATACCATTTTATCGAGAATTATTTTTTGTTGCTATTTTTTGTGAATTATCCTATCACTTATTCAAAATTGATCGGGTTTTGCAACAGTGACGATTAAAAAAAATCTTATTTAGTTGTGGCATGTCCTGCACCGACTGTTCCGGACACAGTATTAGTGTTTCCTATATTTGAGCTAGCGGGTGGACTCGGTGACGAAATAACATACAGCTGTGAAGATGGTTATCGACTTATTGGAATGCAGGAAACAAGTCAGACGGTTCAATGTACGAGATTCGATCGATGGGAAAATGATCCTCCCCGAGGGTGCGAAGGTACAACATTCAATATTCGATCTTGTGGCCATTGATTTTGCCACGACCGAAGACTCAAGCTGAGCAGTTTATTATGCGTGAAATATTTTTAAGCAATGCGACGTTTGGTTGTTGTAATATTTAAACGTCTCTTTGTTGTAAGAAAGTTCGATTAAGTTTTAGGACTACAGCAAGAGTTAGAACTAATTGTAACTAATTGGTATCTACAGTAATGCATATCAAGTTTTACTAAGCAAGAAACTCTGTGTTGCAACACATATGCGTGTTTACAATTTTTTGAAACAAATATTAAAAAATCAAACTAGGTAGATTCTTTTATCTTTGAAGCTCACTCAACATCGTCTTTGAAGCTTACTCAAAAATCAACCTTGTTAGATCGTATTGTTTTTGTACCCTGTTGAGCTGAGTTATTTGGATATCAATTTTTTTTTTACATCCAAAAACCTCCAGAAAACCGTTAGTACCAGTCGTTTTACAACCAACATCAAAATTGATGCGCTTTTCAAAACATTTATGATATGGCATGAATTACCTCCAAACTGATCTTAATTAACATTTCACCTCTTGCATGTAGAAATAACTTGCTTGCAACCTGAAACTGATGAAACTGTAGAAGCTAATAGCACCAATGAAAGCTTGAGTGTCGGAGAAGCGCTGCACTTTGATTGTATTGATGATGCGTTTGAATTTATTGGAGAAAGAATCATTACCTGCGAAGATAATGGGTTTTGGTCAACAGAACAACTTCCGTTTTGCAGAGGTGAATTTTTTTATGGTGAAATACGAATGTGATTAACCCGGTGACAATGACTTACAGGTAATAAATATAATTGTTTTTTGCGAGCTGTTTTTTTCAAAAAATAAATCGGCTCCCGGTAAATTGGCAGAAATGCTTTGACTAATAACAATTTAGAAAAAAAAAAGCTGTTGCATTTTATTAGTATTTAAGAATATTGCTCGTTTTGACGTAAAAATGCTATAGTCTTAAATTATTATGGTGAAATCACTCGCTCAACTAAAATTTAATGGCAATGAATCAGCTCAATCATATTTTGATGGCTGATCAAACGATTTTAACTTATCAAGAGTTTTTATTGTAGGAGCTTAAATCACGACAAGAAAAAACTGAACTTTTTATGTTTCTTGTCCTTTCATTCATAATTTGACTTAATTCTAAATATCGCAGCTACATACTTGCTACAGCAAATTATTCGTCAAAAATCTTAAACCAGTTTTTTTGTGTTGAATTTTCAGCAAGGACAGAAACCTAATCATACTCCGTATTCGACCATATGCCATTTTTCTACTCAGCTAAAAAAAAATTTTTTTTCAAAAAGATAATTTGATTCAGTTTAGTGCTCACCTAATGAGACGAAAGACAGTACAAACTGCAGATGAGTTTTAAAGCTACTTCAGGTATAATTTTACCTGCTGTTAAAGCTGTGGTTTTTCATTATATTATAGTGTAATGTAAAATAGAATGATCTTTGACAGATCTGAAAGTTAATTACAAAATTATTTAAAGTTACTGGCCTATCAATTGATAGCGCTGACAAACCTGCATTCATCATTTAATAATTTAAATTCAATACTAATTGAAACCAAATACTATAGACCTTGAAATCAAGCCCAAAGACATCCGCCGGTCAAACAGATGATACAATCATACAGAAAACATTTTCTCAGTGATTATTAGCCTGAGATTAATGCTGCATGAATTAAGAGGTACAGATTTGAAATTATAAGCAACGTTTACATCTTCATTGATTTATGTTTTCAGAAATATCTTGCCAAAATAGGGCAGTTCCGAAATTTGCTCGTCAAGATCCTGAAGAAAAGGATGCATGGAGACCTGGTGATCAAGTTAATTACACTTGTTTTGATGGCTATGACCTTGAAGGCAGTTCAAATGCAATCTGTCAAAATGATAAAACATGGTCAAATATGTTGCCAACTTGTAGAAGTATGTCATTGTCATTGCTCGTAGTTTTGGGTATATTTTTGCTTGTAATCTGTACTAAAATTTGTTCATTAAGTAAAATAAGAAACATCATCAAAAACACCGAAGATGCGCTTGAAAAAAAAGTGCCCTCTTCTGTGTTTATGGCATTGTAAAAATATTTTATATTATAAAATGTTTTATGTGACGTAACATTAGCGTATTGGTATTTTTTGCTCCTGTTCTGTGAGACGAATCGTACTAAAATTGATTCTCATCTTGAAGGCTGACATTTTTACCGAAAGCCTAACATGCGATCTTTTGTAGCTTTTTCGGTTTTTTCTGAAGTACTCAATGTTTTTAGGATCTAGAGTAATTTACAGTACGGTATTGTAACTGTTTGGTTTGAGCTAAAGGAGTTGACTGGGGTCTAAAGGACTGTAGTTGCCTTAAGTACTTTCTCGTGTTCTTTTGTTGCTGCAGGATTTACACTGTTCAATCTAATTCAGGCTGCTTTTGTAAGGTATTTTCCAGTAGCGTCAACATCTGGTTCAAATACAAAGATATGCTATCACGAAGGATCAAGATTAATTCAAGCTTATATGTTATGACTTTTTTTACTTTTTTGATATAACATGTCAGTAACAAAATACGCAACATTTGAAAGCTATCAAAATCTTTTCCATTTTTAAAGTTGTTTTTGTTTGTTTGAATTGAACCAGCAAAAGTGTGATTTCAAAATGTCTTGATGTAGCAAAGCGAGCAAATTATGTTTACCATTTATTGATTCGTTAGTGTATCGTTTAATGAATTGGCGCCAATAATTGCGTCTTTTCAGTCGGAGTATTGTCGGAGGCAATCAAATGACAAATTTTGGCTTTTAAATTGATAGTTGGCGCACGTGTAATTGCAATTAGTTTTGTTTCTAAGTTACAAATTTTGTGGACAATTTATAGTTCTGATTTTTCAGAGCTCTATTCTAGTTGATCGTCGTGTATTTAAGTATTGATTTGTTTTACTTTTCAGTAATTTTAGTTAATTAACTTTTGTCTTAAAATTTCTGGAAAATTTATTTAACTTTTGTACTTGCAATTATGCAGCGATGTTTTTGAAACCAACGATACAAAAAATTGATTACGCCTTTTACGCGTTTAAAATTTGTAACCACATAGTGCTTTATGAAAAAGTCAAATACCTATAAGTTTCCTTTCGTGGAAAAACCGAAATTAAATCAGGGGAATTGTGTATTTATATCTTTGATAGGCCCTGTATGGCAACAAAAATTAATTGTTTATTGGGAACAGTGTTCTGCAGTAGAGGAATTCTAAGCATGAAATAAATTTGCTTTTTGGAGAACACCGATAAAATAGATATTGCTCACCTACATGAATTTTATCAATGATTTTTTTAAGATTTAACATTAATAAATTGTACTCTTTGATTATGTGACTGTGTAGGAAGAACATGTCAAGAGCCATACGTTTCCGATTTCTTCATTTATGTGATAAACCCTCAACGTACTTGGTTTGTCGATGACGTGATTAAATATGGTTGTCCTGGCGGCTTCACTCTAAATGGAGTTTCTATGTCAGTCTGCTTGTTTAATAGAACGTGGTCAAATGAAGTCCCAAGCTGTCAAGGTACTAACATAAATATCACTTCAAAATTAAAATAATTACATCAAGTATAAATTATATTAATAAACATAACGTTATTAAATCACTGAAAACAAAAACTATATTAACATTAGTTTATTTTTCAGCGTTAGATAAAAGTATAACGGATGAATTAAAACTAAAAAAAGATTTAAAAACAAAGCCAAAGTTATGGTACTTTGCAAAATACTTTTAGGCTTGTACAATTTTGTGCAGGTAAAATGACTTTTTTAATTGAAAAAAACGCAGCAATACTGCAAGTAAGCACAATAGACGTTTTTTTGTTATGACAATGCGTGGATTTTTTGTCCTTACACGCACAATTGTACAACCAATCTTAGTTGCTGCCAAACAGAAAAAAGTGCTTATCGTAAATTATTAAATCAGTATTACTCTGAAGCTACAGTTATGCAATTAGAAAAATGATGAAAGAATTTTGCACAAGTTTAAATGTTGTTTTTCCACTTTAGAACATCTGGATAACTGTCCAATAGGATACGAATCCTTTCCGCCATTATGCTTGAAAGGATACACCGACGATAGAAATAAAAGCCAAGCTACAAATCAATGCATCGCTGATGTTGCCACCTTGCCAATTGCTCGAACAATTGAAGTTCAGCAACGGCTGCTTCGAATCCGGAAAAATGAAGGCCTTGATAACTTTTGGCTTGGATTAGAGTATTCTAACGGAACGAATGGAGGAGCCATATGGAGTTCAGGAGAAATGTTTCATCTAGATGAATATGACCTTTTTAATGACTCTAGGCGATTGGATTATGACAGATCCTGCGCGATTTACAATGTGAACAACAATGATTGGCGAAACCATTATTGTACGCATAGGCGGAATACTATCTGCATGAAATGGACTCAAAACGTTATTCCTGTGATTATTAATTTTGATGACATGCCACAAATCGAAGGTGTGTACGTGCCAGAGGATGGTTTAGTACTGAACGGTGCTCCAGTATACAAAATGGAAAATGAAACTTCCACGTTTTATATATATCGTTTCGAGAGGGAAACAGGTACAAGAATCTGTTTAATATTTGTGTGTTGATAAAATCGGTTTCACCAGCTTGTTTCAGATTTTTTCTTTTCGATTAATCGCAAACATAGATATGTCTCGTGGCATATAAAGTTTATAGTTAGTAACAAATTACAGTAAAATACCACAAACAATAAAACTGAATTAAGACTATAATTGCGCATGTTTCGGTCCTCGTTTTATACCACCATTGTCAATTCAAAACGTAATAAAAGGTTGCTTATTGCAAATAACCACTTCCCTATATGATGCAACCTAGGACTATAATGAAACCTGATGAACAAATAAAGTGAATTACAAGATAAAAGACAAAAAAAGAAAGGCAAAATGAATATGGCATGATGTTGCATAATTGCGTATTTGCAGTATTCTACTGTCGCAAACGGCACCAGACAATAACTATTGGATAATTTCCATAATTTCATTGCTATGACTAAATGCGTTTTGACGAATACGCATCTGCTTAGAAATTTCCGTTGATTCAGTGTTCCTGCGGATTTCATCAATTTTTTACTAAAGTTGCTGTTTGTTCCAAGCCACGTAACAGAGATAATCATTGTACAGCGTATTATTCAGGACGAAACAACGTGACCAGTGAGCAAGTTGAGTCCACACCATGTGCTCCGATTCGTTGTAAAACTATGGATTTAATTTTAACACTGGTTTAAGTTGTGAAATATACTGCGAGCATAAAACAAGAGTTTGTGATTGTCTGAGCTAGAGATAATAAATAGTGAGTTGTGCAAATCTACTTTGTAAGCTTTTCTGGAGTCTAGCCGTGTTGCATAGTTAATAGGTGGGATATATTGATGCTTTTTAGATGTGCTATAGTTGCTTTCTATAAGCTTTTTTGTTTTGTTTTTTTGCCAATGCACGAGGATCCAAATCGTTTTGATTCACGGACGTTGTGGGATTTTGGAATAAATTAACTATTATTGCTTTAGTTTCTTGATGGCGTGAATATCTTGAATTAAAGCTTGAATTTCTTTTTCGATTTGGTTCGACTTTATCGATATACTGTAGTTACAATATTAGAGTTTATATTTTAGTTTGTCATGAAAATGGCATCAAAAGAAGGTAAAAACGTCAGGTGTTATAAACTTTATTTTAATTACAATTGACTGAGGTATTTATGATAAAAAATTATTGTTGGTTAGTTGATTTAAAGAGCCTATTTCCGCTGAAAACTCTGAAAGTTCGACCATTTTAACACTACTTAAATTATTGGCAGTAAGCATTGTGGTTTGGGTGACTGCTTTAGTGGTATCGTTTGGTTGCCTCTCAGCTCGGCTAAATGGTTGGCCTCAATATTTCGCCGAGAACAGTACGAAAACCAGTTGCATCCGCATTAAAAGCGATTTTGCAGTACATTTAAATTAACCCTATTATACACAAAAGGGGAGAGGCATTTTTGCTATCGGTTTTTTCGTGATAAATTTCTTTGGAAAAAGTTTTTTGTTTCAAATCAACATTATTACAAACAACTCCTAAAAGTTTTAAATTGATAAGGTAATGGAAAGTTTTCAGATTTTTTGGCCAATACTTAACTCAAATGACGTTACAAAACGTTTTTCTGACGTAACTAATTGAAGCACGTTTTAGCAAAAGTTGATAAGTTGCATTTCGCCGTTTTGAGAAAATCGAGTTTCAAGTTTTAAACTTTCATTTGTGCTCCATGGTCAAGTGCAAAATAATAACCTATTTATTACCAAAAAACAGTTGCAAATAAACATAAGTTTTTACTCAAGTAAAACATTTTTAGTAAACAACTTGAAAAATACTAAAAACTCATTTTTTGAAAAATGTCACTTATAAACTTCTGCCAAAACATGGTTCAATTTGACTTAAGCATTTTGTGATTTAGTATCAATAAACAAACTTATGTACAAAATTTGAACTGTCTGGTACGTCATTTTTCAAAATTATAGTCGTGACGTCACAATGATGATGGCATTAACTGAAAGCCATTTTTTCCAAAACATTTTGGTGAACAACAACCATCATGCCAAATTTGGTGTTCCTATGATATGTGGTTTAGGAGTTAGATAAGGAATATTTTTGCTCCCATCTTCTTGAAAAATGCGTTGGTCAAATATCCCGTGTAAATACGTTTAAGTATTATTTGTGTCGCGATCGTTGATACTTAGCCAAAGTACAACCTTTAATCTCTAGAATTGCCCACGTCGACTAAAACTAGAGAACGATTGAGATGTTAATTGACAAATCAAAAATGGCAGTTGATAGTTCCTTTAGCTTCTTGAATCTCAGAAAGCAGCACACCAATTGTAAATTAAAACTTCTATTTAAGATTGAAACGCAAACCAACTGACTGAGCAAAATTGCTCCAATCACACCTCTTACTAAACGGCTATATGAGCCAACCCCAGATACACAAACTCAGTTTAACTGCCTACAAAACTAACACCTAAAAATCATCCACTTTTAGAATATTAGAATATAGAATGAAAAACGACCCACCTATTTATACTACGGCAAAAGCTATCGAATATCCCAGAACAATCCATTATACGTCACAATAGAAAAAAATACACGAGCTTACGATAACAGATTTCTACATGATTATGATGTCACAAACTTCAAGTCTAAATATAGCAATTAAGACTAGTAAACAACTAATTATTCTGGTGAGTAATAGAAGACAGTAGAAAATACTAAAAAGGAATTATCTAGAATAACTCGAATATTGTAAATCAAAAAAAGCGGCAAAAGTAGTTAATCAGTCACGTACGCATTAAAATACAGCAAATAATCATATCTCAGGCATACAAAATTATTATTCGTGACAATTTGTGACGTTAGTATTAGTAATTCAATCAGTGATAGATTTATTGTTGTTTCAGATATCATACAAAGTTGTGGACTTATCTAGTTTTAAACTAATTTACAGTATGCTTTTTAATAGTCAACGCTTTTTATCAGTTTGGAACTTAAAATAAATAATTGAAGATAGTACAGGCATATACTACAAATAAGTTTTCTAAATCATCGCCTTTGAAGCAATCAAATGAAATATCCGTTCTAGAGTCTTCATAGAAATTACAAGCAGGTGTACCGTACAGGTTCAAATAACTGACTATTCTGCGTGACCACTCTAAGTAAATTTAGGTCTCAAAATACCACAACAATAAATTCTTATATAGTAAGTATGCAACGCTACTGTAGACTCATATCTATAAAATGTTAATTTTACATTACGGAAAAAATACAAATCAAAAATTTATGCTAACCGCGTGTTTAGGTCCACATTGGCATATTGGTACCGGCTTAGATGCTTCTAACGTTTTCGCGTACGTCTTCAGTGAAGCAATGTTGATTCATGATGTCCAAGAGGAGTGGTTCGTACAGCAATTCAACTCCAGTGATTACGTCTCCACAAATGTTGAAGTTCAAAAATTAAGTGAGCACAAAAAATTATGTAGTGCAGTTAAATAGGAAAAATACGTAAATTTTCAAGATGAAGGATTTTGATACCATAGAGTAGATTAATTAAAATTGTTTAAGATAATGCTCTCTTCTTGTGGGAAAACTCTTTATACGAATTTTGTGTTGACAGTAGAATGTCAACTAGAGTGCTTATGATAACAGAAAACAATGTATAGCACCAAAACTATTATTAATGCTGTTAGACATAATTTTTCTTCCACTTGCTGTACGTATTACCAACTGTACACTGTGTCCTAAGATGCACAGAGCTGGACAGCGCTGTTTCGAGCTTTTAGCTCTCATCGGCAGCCCTCTGCTTCTCTAACAAAGTTATTCCCCTGCTGGACAAGACTCTTGGCCAAACTGGACAAATCTTAAGGGCTTGCACAGCGGCAGAGGGTTTGTAGGGAATAAATGATTTTTCACTTGTGGTACTTAAAAAAACAAGTGAAAAAATCGCTGAACCCTTGTAGTAAGGACAGCCATAGGCTATCCCTACTACTAGGGTTCCCCTTGTGTGACCACGGAAATCATAACCGACAAGTTTGACGTCCTTCGTGGTCGACTCCTGGGAAATCATAACGACTTCCATTGGCAGTTAGGTGGCCAGATCAACCACCAACCCAGCAGCTACAAAGCAGCTCGAGTCATAAGATGCACAGAGCTGGACAGCGCTGTTTCGAGCTTTTAGCTCTCATCGGCAGCCCTCAGGATAGCCTATGGCTGTCCTTGCTACAAGGGTTCAGCGATTTTTTCACTTGTTTTTTTAAGTACCACAAGTGAAAAATCGTTTATTCCCTACAAACCCTCTGCCGCTGTGCAAGCCCTTAAGATTTGTCCAGCTCGACCAAGAGTCTTGTCCAGCTGGAGAATAACTTTGTTAGAGAAGCTGAGGGCTGCCGATGAGAGCTAAAAGCTCGAAATAGCGCTGTCCAGCTCTGTGCATCTTATGACTCGAGCTGCTTTGTAGCTGCAGGGTTGGTGGTTGATCTGGCCACCTAACTGCCAGTGTAAGTCGTTATGATTTCCCAGGAGTCGACCATGAAGGACGTCAAACTTGTCGGTTGTACACTGCGTCGTTATGCTATAGAAAAAAATAAAGACAGTTGAAGAAACTTAGTAAAGTATTTGCAATCCAAAACGCTCTATACATGCTGCAAGAAATGATTAAACTGTTAAACCAATCTGCAACATTTTTTTTCTATAATTAGCAGAAGTAGTTCTGTTTAGCAGGAAAAACTTTGAAGCAAATATGCTTCCATCAACAGGGTTTAACAGTCAAAGTTAATGTAGACTAAGATATGCTTAATGCACAGACTGGAATTAACAAGCCTAAACGAAATAAGAAAGGCAATATTACTTTTACATCTCTATTTTGGTCAGAATTTGAAGATTATTTAAGCATTAAAGTTACTTTGTTAGATAAAATTGTTTTGTGTGGTGACTTTAACTTTTATTTTGAAACTAATTCAGCAGATGCAGTCAAATTTCTTAACATGATTGAGTGTTATGGTTTTACCCCATTGGAAGGTTTTAAAACTAATCCCTCACACTGCAAGATGGGGTTCTTGATGCATGTTTTATTTCTAAAAATGCAGTGGATAGTAACTCCGTGAAAAATTTAGATGTCATAGTTGACACTGGAACCAATTTTGACCACTACTTGGTTACTGCTGCAGTTGACAGTGCTGGGTTACCTTCTACTGTACCTCTGTTTCGTTGGTTTAAAAAATTGTAAGAAATTTGAAACAAATTAATTTTGAAATACTAAGACATGATTTGGAGCAACCTGAGATAATTCAACTGGTATTGCAATGTCAGAACTGTCTATAATGATATTCTTAGTAAAGTCTTAGAAAAGCATGCTCCTCTGGTTGAGAAATATATCAAAACATCTGAAACGCCATGTTGGAATTTGGAATGTCAAAATGCTAGAAGACGCAGAAGAGTTTTTGAAAGAGGTTTTCGGAAAAATAAATCTCAAAAAAAATAAATCTTAATTTTATTCAGCATGTAAACAGGCTAATGAAGTCCATTGCATTGAAAGAAAAAAGTATTTCAAAGAAAAACTAGCTAATTACAAAGGTAACGCCAGAGCCCCCTACAATGTTGTGAATTAGTTGTTAGATAAGTTTGCGGGAAATCGTCCGCCTCTCACAAGCAATGCAGAACCATGTCAATTTGCTGATTATTTTAATGCTAAGATTGAAGAAATTTAACGTGATATGTTTTGCCAAAATTGTGATACATTTGATATTGGTATAAATGTGGTTAAATCTTCATGTGCTTTCAAATCAAAAAAGTTTAAACCACTATCTTTAGCTGGTTTGAAAATTATATTTGAGTCTATGCCATCTAAAACATGTGATCTTGATTCACTACCTATCAGTATTCTCAAGAAGTGCAATGATTTATTACGCGCTTCTATTCGTCATATTGTTAATTTTTCATTGAATCTGGGTTATTTTCCAGATGTTCTCAAAAAAGCTTGTGTTACTCCTTTGATTAAAAATGAGAACTTGGATAATGATAATATTAAAAAATTCAGGTCTGTTAGTTGCCTATTCTTGGCAAAATAATTGAAACATGCATTTTTATCCAAATTAATATATATCCGTGTGAAAACTCATTGTATGGCTATTAGCAATTAGCTTTCAGGTCTAGCTAGAGCTGTGAGACTGCCCTTGTAAATATATACAATGATTCTTTGTCAATTTTAGATGCCAAGTCAAATGCAGTAGTTCTTTTGTTTGATTTGTCAGCTGCTTTTGATACGGTTAATTATCATCTCCTGCTTAGTAACATGTCAACTGAATTTAATTTTTTTCATGTAGCTTTAGAATGGTTCTCAACATATTTAAATAACAGGAGCTACTTTGTTAGAGGTGCTGGCTGTGTTTCTCATACAGTTGGTGGTGTACCCTAGGGTTCAATCTGGTGTACTGGTGTACCCTAGGGTTCAATCTGATGTACCCTAGGGTTTTCTGGTGTAAATCTGGTGTACCCTATGGTTCAATCTTAGGACTTTTCCTATTCTACGTATATTTTAAAAGTGCTGAATTAATTGCTAATTCAGGTGGTCTTTGTGTGCATTCATATGCTGATGATATGCAGTGTTATTTTTCTTTTGATAGAGATTCTTCTCTGCACATGATTAAAAACAAAATTAGAGAATTTTTGCAAGATTTAAAGCATTGGATGACTTGTAATTTTCTAAAACTGAATGAAAGTAAGACCAAAGCTATTGAAATTTTATCCAACCGTAACGTTGAATCCTGAATAATTTCTAACATACAAATTGATGATAGCAGTTCTTTGCTTATGCCTAATGATTTTGTCAAAATTCTTGGTGTAATATTTGATGACAGGCTGAACCTTGAAAAGCATATCAATGGAGTGGTTAGTACTTGTTATGCCAATTTACGTAATTTAGGCAGAATTACGTATTGTTATACCAATTTACGTAATTTAGGCAGAATTACGCCAATTTACGTAATTTAGGCCAATTTACGTAATTTCAGGCTCACAAACAAGTGCCTGCATTGCTATGCTCCTACATATTTGAAAAATTTAATCAACTCTGGTTCTGTTTCGGCAAGATACAGCTTGCGTGTTAATGATGATAATTGGCTGCTTAAACGATAACTAGCTTAAACTTTGCTAGGTCCCAATCTATGTTTTCGTATGCATTACCCAAAGTATGGAATTCGTTGCCACTATGTTTGCGTGAACTTGAAACTTTGTCCCTTTTCAAGAAATGTCTAAAAACATATTATTTCGATTTAGTCCTTGAGGATATTACCAATGTTTGATGCCAGTATTTTGCTGCTTATTGCTGTACTATTAGTACTTCGGTTGCGTATTAAGTTTATTTTTGTAAAGCTATTTGAATGTTACTATGGCCCCTTAGTCAGATGCGTTGACTCTTGTTGGTGTTACCTCGAAGGGGATATAAACTGCAATTATTATTATTATTATTATTAGATATATATAATATACAGTCAGGTGGAGTGAAAATGGTAGAAAAAAGCTTAATTATTTTATTTGACTCAGCTAGATATGCCAAAAGTTACGACATTGCACCAAAAATGCTAGATATGCCATTGCACCAAAAATCCGTTTATATTTTTTTGTTTTTTAACTATGTTTTGAGCTCCTTCCTCTACTTTTTGTTTTTGCCACTTTTTTCTACAGGTTATTTTGCAATCGAGCATAACGTTTGTTGTAACTACTTGGGCCCGGCCCTTGCCTATTATTTTTAAAGTATTAAAATTTTTTTTCTTTGTTGAGGAGTACATCTCTCTTGCCGACGAAGTTATTTTACCTGGATTCATGCCGTCATTGGTTGTTTGATCACATCATCGAATGTTAAATTATGCTTTAATTGTGTTTTGGCTATTCGCAATTAAATAATTTCCACTTATTGGCAATTGTGACACATCAATTCGCATTTGGCAATTCAATTAATATTTTGTTAAAAATAGCCAACGTATTTGTTTTTTGATTATTGCTCAATGCTCATCTGTAATGTAAAAAAACAGATTTGTCTTTACCGCAATTCAAGGTTGCCGCTTTTTAAAAGGTTTTAAGTTACCTCGTTTGGACTTGGGAGACTTTCCGAATGGGCCCCCACATTCAAAAAATTTATTTTTAATGGTAACTGAGTAAAAATGTAAAATTAGAGGAAACATGGCAAAACTAGAAATACCACGTTGAGAGTTTTGCCCTCAAATGTATCGCCTAAAAATAATGCTTTTCACTGCATGCGCCTAGTGGCTGAAATTTTCAGTATAGGTAGACATCGGATAAGGATTAAAAAAAGGTAAATCATGTTGTTATAGCCTCTAGATTGAACCCAAAATTAAAACGTTTAACGCTTTAGGCTAGACGGCTGAAATGCTCAAAATGGGTTAACATCAAAAAAGATGTAACAAAACAACTTGGAGATTCTAAATTGGAGAATTCCCAAAAATCAACCTTTTAGTTTTGTGGTTTTGAAGTGCTTGAATAGGGTTTTGATAGATAACGCAGTTGATTTAGATGGCCGTGTTTTTTTTAATAAACTGCCACCTGTGACGTCGAGAAAACTCTTTTTTTGAGCCTTGTAGAGTTTTTGAACAATTTCGTTTAGAAAGTTAATGTTGAATAATGGATTCAATTATTATACAGAATTCAATACTTTCGATTACATTGTCAGAATAGTGTTCTCAGGAATGAGATGCGGCTTTAAAATGTGTCTGACAGTAAAATTCGTGCAACCACAGACCTTGGCATATCTTTGTTAATGGAAAGTAGCAAGTATGATTGATGTAATAACGTATTACTTGAAAGTCACTAGGACTTTAAAAACCGCTTTATATTATTATGTAATGAAGTGAAAAACTGTTAACTTTTATGAAGTGAATCTTTTAAAGAAAATATTTGTTGAAGTGCAAAGTAATGCAAATTTGATTTGTCTGTGGTGGGTATACATTAAATAGGCAATGTAAACTGTACTGTTATAAGGTTATTGATTGACCTTACAGTAAGTCATTATTACAAGTTTTCTAGACATTTAAATTTGCAAACGAGTAACCACATAGCTGTTAAAGTTAATGAAACACGACAAACAAGGCTGTGTTTTTAAACTATTGGGCAGATTATAATCTATGGCCATGTCGCTGAACGCGATTAGAAGGTTGTTTTAAGGCTTAGTAAAATTTTAAAGTTCAGTCAAAGTTGGATATGGTCACCAAGTCCTTGCATCCAGATCGCTTGTGATATCATCACCTCTAATCCGTTACGTAATGCTTAGTTGCTTTTAATTTAAGGATATCTAGAAAAAAAATCAGCTTAAAATTTTTCTCTAAACAGCTAATGAAAAATATTAACTTTCAACCCCTACTATCTGATTTTCTACGTTGGTCATTGTATTCCGTCTGAAGTGTCGTAACGAAAAAATTTTTGTGACGTCATTATGTTTTCTGGTGGCATCTAACTGAGCAAAAACTTGATTAGAATCAGGTGCGTTGCCAAAAATGTGCAATTGGGGGGGGTCTGGAGGCGGAGCTGCCAGTGCTCGAAAATTCTGTATTTTTTTTTTTTTGTTGCAAAAATAACTTAATTTTAGGCTTATTTTAATAAAAGTTAATGCTTTTGAAATGTGGCATTGAAATTAGCGGTGCAAAAACATCATTAAACTGGATGTATAAATGGGCAATGGCTATGTGGTAGGTGGCTAACGGTAAAATTTCAGTTCTCTTATTTACAACCTCTTACCGTAAATCATAAAATCCTGTAGTTCAACGAAGCTATCAAGGAATAATCTATTTTGTTTTTATTTAATAGAAAAAAAAAATTGGTTGGAGAAGGCTAATTGAACGATATTTGAGTCAAAGTGATTGGTAACTAACTAATGCTGAATAGTCATCTCTCCCTTATTCCTGAGCTTATTAGTATTATAATTTTTTTCATAAAACCTATCTTCAGCATGTTTCAGCAAGCGATCAAATTTGATTGTTAGTCTTGGCAATTTTTTAAAGTTTTTAATGATTTTTGAATTATCTTTTTGACAAATTAACGCTCCTCCTCTAAATAAATGTTTCAATAGATGCTTTAAATTTTTTTTTTTAGCCCATTTCAGTGCGCTGAACATTTCCAATGATATTAAGCATATTATTGTTTTTTATGTTTTGTTCAATTGGTATCATAAAATGGTGTCAGCCCAAAATGTTGACACTCGGGGCGAGGCGCCTCCCCCCGCTTCCCAGTACTGACGCCACTGGCAATCCGAACTTGGGGTTCAGAGATTTTTTTTAGATTTGCATCTCCAACGCTTTCCATCTCTATTTAACGTAAGATTTTGAATTGAGCATTCAAAATTGAGCAACAGTGGCAGCACGCTTTATTACCTTTCCAAATTCAAAGTTTGGAATATCTTTTTTAATTGGAAGCTCTATAATTATCTTTTTTCGCTAATTTTTCCTGAGTTTTATCAATTAATTTTTTTCGTCAGCTTTCAACAGAAGTAGAACATGCTACTTTTTGATCCTAAGTAATCCCATGATTTAGTGGTTGATATTAGAGGAGATTGGGATTAACTCAACAGTTTAGATTGCCAACCATAAAATACTGTTAGCTAATTGTCTACCAAAAACATTTTTGGGATTGTTGAGTATGAATAACCATTAGTTGCGTTGATAGACGAGTAGTCTATAGCTTTTGGTTTAGCTAACAAGAGTTTAGACAAAATTTGTCACTTTTGAATTAGGTTATTTTCCCGTTGAGTAGCACAGTAGGTTAAACCGTATAGACAACAAATCAAATATTTTCTTATACTCATTGTATAACGCTTCGGCGTGCTACAGCGAGTATCCATGGCAACGTAAATAAAATTGGCAAACTTGGTTTAACAGGCTACAATTGTCATATCGAGCTAAAATTAGTGTCAAAATGCTCGGAACAGCCAAGTCTATATTCAACTTCAAGAGAAACTATAGGTCTAAACCCTTTATTTTTTAAAATAATAGGAAAATTGTCAAATTTTCATGTTTTTTGACTAGGTAGCAGCAATATACTGTTAAAATGAATAATTAGTCCATAAATGTGAGCTTAGATTTTGCGGTCAATATCCACTAATATTGTAAAGCAGCACTTGATAAAGCGATAGGTCTGCATAATA
The DNA here is from genome assembly GCA_963965965.1 of Trididemnum nubilum. Classification (NCBI taxonomy): domain Eukaryota; kingdom Metazoa; phylum Chordata; class Ascidiacea; order Aplousobranchia; family Didemnidae; genus Trididemnum; species Trididemnum nubilum. The sequence continues at coordinate 24,235,305 of OZ014483.1, forward strand.
AAAGCTTTTGTTGTGAAGCAAACAAAGAGCTTGATGACACTAGGTCAGAGCCTGCAAACAATATTAAAAACATTTATATAATCGTTAAAATATTGCCCCAAACAGGCTGTTTCCCCGTTAAGCTTTTCAGGGTGGTGGCAGCAAATCTAAACAGTAAACTTTAAGTAGAGCCTGGGCGATCAAGAAATTAGTTGAAGTTAAGCAACTAGAAATTCCTATGAATTCCAGAATGCGGACGAGGCGGCTAGGTCATGGCAATAACCTGCGCATCCGCTCCAAAAAGATGTACTTAATATGTAGTATTGATTTTAAGGAAAGAGTGTATTTAAATCAGAGTAAATCATAAATGCCGATTGCTGGTACAATACTTATTTGTCAAAGTTCAGTTCAGTCGCGTTAACAATCTTAGTGATTTTTCTAAGTAAAGTAATGCAGTGGTGTAGTTGCACATTATCCTGCACTGTCCACTACCAACATGTTTTATTGATTTCTATTTTTAATCTGTTCTGATCAATCTTCATATAGCTCTTTGCAGCAAATTACACAATATGCGTACCGGTACAAAATATTAGCCTATACTCTGTAAAATGATAAAGATGTTTTTTGAATTGGGCGAAAGCATTCACGTGATGTCTTTTAGTCAAGATGATGCAACAGCAATTCCTGTTTTAATGCCATATAAAGCAAGTAACAATATGAAACCATGCTAAATGTCACAGGTGGAGTCGAGGACACAAGGCTCGAGGCCAAAGCCAGGACAGCTTTTCCGAGGACAGACCCTCTCTAGGCCAAGGACAGGAATGCTCGAGGCCAAGGCCAAAGACCAAGGACACAGCCACAAGTGTTCTCAAAAAAAAAAGGTCTTTAAAAAAGTTTTTCAGGCAATCTCCAATTCATAGGCTTAGCAAAAATTTTTGATTGGGAGGGCCCAAACTGCAAATTACATGCAATAACGTCATCAAAAATTTGCAAAAGATGAACTTTTTGTGGGACAAAGGTATCGTTGAATGGAAGATCTGAAATCGTTGCCTATTGGCACTTAAGTAAGATTTAGGAAAGCGAGAGGGCTTAAACTAATAGTTGAAAAGTGCAAATATCTAAGTTTAGAGACGTGTTGAGAAAGCTTGGGTAACTCAAACGTATTACAGACGGGGGTCTGGGGGGCGGGGCCCCCTGCCGCCAGAGGCGTTGGGGGTCTGGGGGCGAAGCCCCTAGCCGCTGGACGATTTTTTGTAATTTTTTGGTAAAAAAAGCTATTTTAATGCCATTAAATCACATTTTGCACCTATTCAAAGCCATTTAATAGCACTAAATTTTTGAAATTTAATAGCCAATTGAAAAAATCAAATTGTTTAATGCTCCTTTTACTTGCAATTTAAGTCCAAAACACGTTTAACATTTTGCATTTTGGAGTTAAATTTTAATTTAAAGTGATTTGGTCCAGGTAAGGGGAAGTAAGGTGCTTTGTCTCTGGCTACATTTCAGCAGTAAATAATAATCCACTCGAAGAATTTTCCTTAGAGATTTTTGTTTTGTCATAAAAATAACCAGTTATAGGACTATATGTTCGGCCAAGGGGCCCAGGCCCCTCAATTGAAGTCAATGATTTGTTCAATCAGCATTTTCCATGGCTAATTTTTTAAAAAGTATTTTGTGCGCAAAAACTGGGAGGTTGGAGGTGAATTACTGAACTGTTATTGAAAAATGGTACAATAGATGGTTACGCCTACTAACCATGATATTGCCGGGCCGGATTTGCATCGCGCTGGGCCCCTGTCACTTTGGGGATTTTTGCAAGATCTTTCTGCCAAATATTGCGGAAGACCAAAGAAAGTTTTACGATTTGAGCGCGGGGCCCCTAGCTGGTACTGCGCCATATTACAGTAAATCCGGCCCTGGTTAATGCATTACGTTCATAAAAAGGCTATATGAGGGTCTGAGATAGCAACTTTTAGGACAAAAACTCTCCATTTCTTTCGGGTGATACGTTTAAATTGGCCTGCAAAAATTGAAAGGAAGGGAGCTCGGGGCCTCTGGTTATCCATATTGTTGTTAGTTACTATTCCAAGCGAAAAATGCTAAAAAGAAACTGAAACTGAAGAAACAGTAGGCTTTTTGGTACATTTTTGTCATTGGTGAAATTTTAATTGGGGGGGGGGGGGGCGGGTTCCCTGGTTTCTCCCTTCCCCCTTGGCTACGCGTATGCTCCAATTGAGAAAAACAAAAAAGGTGCTCGCAAATTTTCCGCGAGGTTTCTGTCGTTTTCCAACAAAATTTCAACGGTTCAAAAAATAGCGCTGTCCTCGCGCCGAGAACAGGGCAATTTTCGAGGACTTGAGGCTTCAAGGCCAAGGCCAAGGATTTGACCTTCGAAGCCAAGGATAAGACCAAGGACTTCAAAATGTATCCTCAAGGACGTCCTCAAGGCCAAGGACGTGCTCGAGGACTCCACTTCTGCTAAATGTGTTGGCAATACTACGTATCTTTTGGTATTAAAATGAATTTACTAGACGGCAATGTTTTCAAGATTGTCAAAATATTTAAGGAGGGAAATAGCAGACACAGTTGTAATTAAAATCTGATATTGAGCAAATCTGCATTTGTGCAAATGCAGGTATATTTAAACTACAGAGAAATTTTAGCAACCATCAATTGAGCATACTAGAAAAAACTTAACTACAATTAGTAGTTTCCAACCAAATAAGTCATTGTGGTTTTTGCCCCATTTACTACACAACAGACTAGATCATTGTGCTGAAGCAAATTCTGAAAAATCATGAGATTAGTACAAAGATTTTTCCATGTTTTGTAGGACTAAAATTAATGCACAATGAATAATTGAGTTCCTTGTTTGGGATTCAAGTTTTGTTGTAATACCGTTTCAACATTGATGGTAAGGTACTTGACATTAAGTCATTTTCGTGCTAACTAAAGGTTTGCATTAATGAATATAATCAATCTTGAAAGCAGATTGTAGGCATAGGCGTAGCCAGGATTTTTGATTGGGGGGGCCCCAAACCACAAATCACATGCAATGACGTCATCAAAAATTTTCAAAAAAGAAGCTTTTTGTGGGGCAAAGATATCGTATAATGGAAGATCTGAAGTGGTGGTCCGTTGTCACTTAACCAGGATTTTGGTAAAGGGATCGGGCGAAAACTAATAGTTAAAAATTATAAATGTCTAACTTAGGAGACGTGTTGAGTAAGCTAGTGTACTCAAACGTATCACAGACGGGGGTCTGGGGTCGGAGCTCCCAGCCGCTGGGCGATTTTTGTAAGTTTTTGAAAAAAAAACTATTTTAATCCCATTGGATCACATTTCGCACGAGTTCAGAGCAATTTCAAAAAACTAGATTTTTAACATTTCAAAGCCAATCGAAAAAATTTAGTTGTTCAATCCTTCTTTTGCAATTAAATCCCAAAAAACGTTTTAGAATCTTGCATTATGGTGTAAAATTTTAATTGTAAGTGATTTGGTCTATAGGGGGAAGTAAGGCACATTGCCTCCTGCAATACTTTAGCAGTAAATAATAATCCTCTCAAAGATTTTTCTTAGATATTTTTGTTTAGTCATGAAGTTTTCCAGTTATAAGAGTAGGCCTACATGTTCGGCCGAAGGGTCCAGGCCCCTTCAATTGAAATTTAGTAGTTTGTTCGATGAGCATTTTCCGTAGCTATTTTTTTAAAAGTATTTTGTGCGTAAAAACTGGCAAAGTGGAGGTGAATCGTTATTGAAAAATGGTACAATAGATGGTTACGCTAAACATGTTATTCCCGGGCCGGATTTACATTGCGCTAGGCCCCTGACACTTAGGGGATTTTTACAACATCTTCCTGCCAAATATACTGTAAATGAAGACCAAAAAAAGTCCTACTATCTGAGGGCAGGGCCCTGGCACCAAGCCATATGGCTAATATGGCGCTGATTATTGCATTAAGTTCATAAAAAGTTTAGATGAGGGCCTGAGGTATCAACTTCTAGGACAAAAACTCTTGATTTCACCCTGTTTATACGTTTAAATTGGTTGGAAAAAATTGAATTAAGGGGGTGCGCTGGACCCCTGGTTGTCAATATTATTTATTGTTAATTACTATTGTGCGCGTGTATTGATGTACGCAAAGATGCTAAAAGAAACTTAAAATGAAGAAACAAGGCTATTTTGACAAATTTTTGTTATTGGTGGCATTTTGATTGAGGGGGCCCGGGTTTCTTTGGCCACTACCTGGCTACGCCACTGATTTTGAGACAAGATCGCTCCCCTAATAAGTTCTTTCATAAAAAAACAACATTTAAATCAAAATTAAAATAACTTTTTTTCCAAAACGTGGAAGACTCGAGTCAAGTCATTTGACAGTTTTTTGAAACGTCCAAGAATTGCATGACGTTATATTGACGTGGACACTGGACATGTGATCCTCATTATTATTGCTTACTTTTGTACGCGTAAATCCTAAATTAAAGAAACTGCAATTCCGGACAGGGACAACATACTGGCAATGCTCTCATTATATTTATCATTGGTAGTATTTCAATTGGGAGGTTTGCATTACCGCCTGTGTTATAGCATTAAGTTCATAAAAACGTTAAACGAGGGCCTGGGGTGGCAACTTTTTGGTCAAAACTTTAGATTTTTCGCAGGTTTTGCATATAAGTTGTTATAAACTTAAATTAAGGGGCCCCTGGCACGGGAACCTTGATCTTCAGTCAGGGGCCCTAGGGCTCCCCGGTAGCCTTAGAGGCCCCAGGGTCCCTGGTTGTCGGTTAGAAGCCCCGGGCCCCCTGGTCGTTAATTAGGGGCTCTGGGGCTCCCTGGTCGTGAGCTAGGGGCCCCGGGGCCCCATGGTTGTCAGTTAAGGACTCCAGCCCCCCCTGGTTGTTGGTTAGGGGCCCCGGGGGCCCCCTGGTTGTTAGTTAGGGAGCCCCCTTGGTTGTCGGTTACGAGCCCCTTGGCCCCCTGGTTGTCGGTTAGGGGCCCCCTTGATTGTCGGTTAGGGGCCTTCTGGTCGTCAGTTAGGGACTACGGGGCCTCCTGGTTGTTGGTTAAAAGCCCCGGAGCCTCCTGGTTGTCGGTTAGGGGCCCCGGGCCCCCCTCGTTGTCGGTTAGGGCTCCGGGGCCCCCTGGTTGTTGGTTAGGGGCCTGGGCCCCCTAGTTGTCAGTTAAGGGCCCCCTGGCTGTTGGTTAAGGGGCCCTTGGTTGTTGGCTAGGGGCTCCTTGGTTGTTAGTTATGAACCCTTGGGCCCCCTGGTCATCAGTTATGGGCCCCTGGTTTTCAGTTAGGAGTCCTGAGGCCCCCTGGTTGTTGGTTAAGGGCCCCCTAGTTGTTAGTAAGGGCACCCTGGTTGTTAGTTAGGGGCCCCGGGACTCCCTTGTTGTCATTAATATTATTGTTAATTACTGTTATGTGTGTAATTACTGAAAAAAAACAAAAGAACTGCAACTAGACATCGCTAGGCTATGTTGTCATATTTTTTTTTCGTTAGTGGTATTTTGATTGGGGGGGGGGGCGATCCCTCTGGGCCCCCCTCTGGCCACACCTATGGTTGTAGGAGAGCGTAATTGGACTTGGTCCCTTTAAGGTGGATGTGTTTCGTCACTTATTTTCCTTGCTTAGATACTGCCTGGTAGTATTGTGGTGTTTGAATGGCATCAACAAAACAGTTATACTATTAATATTCATAGTGTCTGCTGCGATAGAAGGTTCTACGGTAGAATCAGTTGGAACCTGTTTAAGTATGATGTTGTTTTTGTTCATTTTACGAAATATGAAACTTGCTAGCATGCATTCAGCGGCTTATTGCAGCTACATTTAACCTTGCGAAACTAAAAATTCACAATGTCGAATTTAAAGTAGTTCTCGGTAAAAGCTTGAATCAGCATTGTAAAAATGGCAAGTTATTTGAAATACCTCAAAAATATTTAGTTAGGACATGGATAAAATTCTGAATGAAAAAATGCAACTACCCGTAGTTTGGTAGGTCCTATGGTCTTCTATAAACACATTAATTTACTTTCACTGACATTATCAGCAACCTATTTGCTCCATTGATATGGGACGTGATAACTTAGCTCCATAGCAAGGGTGGGAGCAAGTGCTGATATTCTCCCAAAGATGTCCTCTCCAAGTATAAGAACTCTTTTGTCATTACTTATGTTACAACCCTACCCAGAAAATGACAAATTGAATAGATGAAACCCGTTTTCTAAGAAAGCTTATTTACTCTTGGGGGCAGCTTGCTACAATTCTGGGTCCGGGATATGACGAAACTGCATGTGTTACAGAGGACTTAGTGTAAGTGAGATGAAAAAAGGAGTGAAAGTTTGTGTTAAATCAGTTCAATCTGAAGTGGTTGCTGTCAAAACTTGCACATAATGCAGCAAATTAATTTCACTATCAATTGAAAATGGCAAAAAAAGCCTATAATTATCTCCCAAAACAAAAAGTTTTAACCTGTAGTTTCTGTTAAAGTTGGACATCAACTTTGCTATTTCGAGCACTTTGACACTAATTTTAGCTCGATACGATATTTGTAGCCCGAGTTAGACCAAATTTGCGAATTTTGGTTTTGCCGCCATGGAAACGGGCCGTGTGGCTGGCTAAAATATCAAAAGTTTTCAAAAAAATGTTTACCATTCTTCAAGTTATACCATTTGGGATCACAAAATCACCACCCAAAACAAACTTAAGAAAGTACCTTACAAAGTGTTACACCTTTCTAGTCAGGAGTACTGTAGCAAAGATGGATCCCCTAAACTCCTCAACTCTTTGACGTAAAAATAGTAATGCTATTTTAAGCTTCTTTTTCATGAGTTGTTTACCCAAAGATGCAATTTTAGGCAGTTGGAGCAATTGGACTGAATGGCAACCGTGCAGTGCCATTTGTGGACAAGGAACCCAACTTACGATACGAAGTTGTCTCAACAACAATAGACCTGGATCAATCTATTGCCAAGGCCAAATAATGCTAAGCAGATCATGCAACTTGCAATCTTGTCCAGCAAGTAAGGATGTGTGTTGAAACACGTCATCATTTTGAAAATATCTTCATTACATGATCATATACAGCAACGCACAGCGCGTAGATTCACTTTTTATCAAGATTGATAAACCTTTGACCCAACTATTTGTTAAAGAATTTTTCTTGTAAGAAAGTCAAAAATAAATAAACCACCCTTTCGATAATTACGCTATATCTTTATCAATAAAACATACTTTCAAAAAAAACAAAAACGGTGAAATGCATTTAATTTAACGAAAATAAACTCGTATTAGGCTATCGCTGAAAAAAATTTTTGATGACTAAAGGTGCCACATTGCGCAGTTTTTTACTTTCGCACAAGCCACGACAATTCAAAAATAATTGCTCACCAAAGAAGAATAGACTGGTGCTAAAATTAACTTGTAGACATGGCGACCTCAACAACAGGCCATGACATCGTGCAAGCGGCGGCTGTTTGTGGAGGCTGACTGCGAAAATTCTCTATCGTTACAAAATTGCTGGTTTAGTGATTTTTAAAGTTATATTCAATGGTTTAGCACTCCTCTTTCACAAAGTACAATTAAAGCCACCAAATTGTATTAAAAATAATTGATATTAAAAGCCTTCACAAACTGTTTACTAATAAATCGCAACAATACTTAACTAAGCTAATAACAGTTGTCAAAACGTACCCTATAGTCATAAGCACAGCACAGCAACAAGTACGCTTGGCAAAGCATAGTAAAAGTAATCTTCAGTTATTATCTCAGCATAGCAAGTCGTACGCAGGGGGTTGGGGGTTCAACCCCCCATTCGTTTGTCGACTAAAATGCACAATAAAGAAAATCTCACGTTTTTAGTACTTCTGAGCCTGTTTTTTTTGCAATGACATGGACTCCAACATGATTTAAAGCCACTTTTGAAACATCTAGAGCTTTTTTTTTTTGGGGGGGGGGGGGAATTTGCCAAAGATAGAACTTAAAAATCAGTAACAACTTCCAAAACTTGCTAAGATTAGCAAATTTAGTCGCTGAAAATGCTTAACATTGGCTTCATCAAAAATATGGAGATGGGGTTTCAGTATTTGTTAATTAATCAGTATTAGTTAATTATTAGTCCAATCAAATCTTGATCCATTAGCCCCCCCCTAATCCCCAACTGTCTCACTCTATAAACTACAGAATGTAAATGCTTGTGAGTTTTTTCAATTTATGATTTTGTTAATTACCGGCTAGTAAATTAGAGTACTGAAATGTTACCATTAGCCACCGCCCACATAGCGTATTTATGCAAACAGTTTGATCAAGTTTGCGCTACCAAGTTCTATGCCACGTTTTAAAAGCATTATTTTTCATTAAAATAGCCCCAAAATTAAGTTATTTTTGAAAAAAAAATGCAAAGTTTTCAAGCGCTGGAGGCTCAGCCCCCAGACCCCCAAACACAGTCCCCCATTGCGAATTTCTGGGTACGCACCTGGCAACTTTGTACTGTTTATAATTAATTATTTGCGTTTTTTGTAGCTTTTGTTTGGAACAATTTTTTCTTGATCGTTTAGTTGCAAACCTTGTGATGTTAATTACACTGTAGATGTATGCCTAATGCTTAATTGTTTTTGTTTGAAAAGTTTTATTTGCATTACGCACTGTGTGACTTTGATTCCATCTAGTGACATTGCACTAAGTTATTTATTTGCCAAAGTATAGATCGCGAACAAATTGTTGATGTCATTTTTGACCCCCCCCCCCATTTGAAAAATCCTGCGTACGCCACTGCAGCATAGTAAAAAGTACCCTACAGTCATTGACACAGCATAGCAAAAAGTAATCTACAGTTATTACCACAGCATAGTTAAAAGTACGCTGTAGTTATTAGCACATCATAGCAAAAAGTACCTGAATTAAATGCAGAACACTGTGCATGGAGTCACGAAATGCCTTCACATTAGCAAGTTTTAGTTTCATATTGTCCATCAAAGCAGTTTCATTATCCAAAGCAATCGCGAAAATTGAGTGGGTGAGCTTTTTGAACTGGATAATTAATTCATATTTTAAAACCGAAAATAAACCGGCATCTTTCCACAAAAACAAATTTATTTATCATCTTTTGAAGTTCTAACGGCACTTGATGTTCGCTTTGTTGTGCGTTCCAGTGCTGAAGGAGTAGAAATCTGGGAAGATGGTACTCCTGGCCAAACAGAAGGAGGATTTTTTGGTCTAAGCTTTCCATCCCGTAACTTAATTGTTTAAATTTTTTCGGTCAATGGAGTTCACATGAAACAGTATAGCTATTTACAGTGAGATTAGCATGTAGCACTGCTTATATCCATTTTCTTCTTTCTTCAGTATCAGCAGGCAAGCAATACACAGATTGTTTTTTACCAGAGTCTTCAGTGTTAATTTTTTCACAATCACAGTTAGCGCGACATGTGTAAGCACAACATTTTCTAGTCATTAAGATATTTAAGCTGCAAAAACAATCATTTGTATAGTAGGCAGTGACAATTTTAACAAGACTGCATACACTATAATCCTCATTTATTCTTAAACTCAGTAAAAATAAGGTACGCCAACAACAGGTAAAACGTACACTAAAGACTAGCATATAGATATGGTTTTGAACCGCAAAGTGGGTACCGACTACCTAGACGGCTATCTGCAGCTCGTGCATGATGTCCCAATGCAGTCAGCGTTCTTCATTAGATTCCAACTAACAGACCTGTTTGCTACTGGCACTCAAGATGTGGCTTAAAACTTACAGTAGCCTATTGCTTTTTGCATCATGTTTTTAGCTAACCAGAGGCCTGCATACAGGCATATACAGTAAGCTTTATACTTACAAACTCTTCTTCGATGCAATTAGTGAAGTCTAATCTAAACGAGATCTGTAGATTAAACTGTAAGCAAAACTCTATTTTTGTAATTTAATTTATTTTCTACTAACTGGGTCATCAACCGTTACAACTTTGCCACAAAATCTAGTCCTTAAATGGGAATTGCTGTAGTGAACCAATCTACCGGTTTGCAAAACCATTTCGTTGACTGTGAGTCTATAGTGAGAATGCATAGCGTGACAAAATAGAGCAAAACCGCGTGCCGTGTGCAGAATGCCAATCGTGCGCAAAATTAGAGCCAGCCTCCACAAACAGCCGCCGCTTGCACGATGTCATGGCCTGTTATTGAGGTGGCCATGCTTGTAGAGCATCAAAATGATTATGATGCCAACGTAGACGTTGAGGCTTCCCAATTGCACCTCTTTAAATGCAAGCGACTTTTGGGCAAAAATTACATGAATTCTTTTTATTATGTTTTAATATAAACTGCTAGTTTTGTGAGCTGATCGGGTGATAGAAATACAGAGTAACTAATGCAAGGGTTCAAATATTTTTAGACTTTTTTTGTTGTTATGATACCAAAGAAAGTAAAATAGTTTACGTCAAACATGTAGTTTTTTTAAAGAAAAGAAAGTATAAAATTAGTACGATCACTTGAAAATATTGAACACTTCGAATAAAGGTGCTGCCACTGGGGCAGAACAAATTGGTGAATTAATAGGGTGTACGGTAGACTGTAAGGTAATTATTAATTAATTTGGTTAAAAACAATGATGTAAAAAGTGCGCGAAAAATGTAATCACGTAAAAGGTTCGTTACTAACGAAAAAACTAGTTGAAGTAAAGTACAAAGTACTGACCAAAAAAACTACTTGGGTAAAAGTGAAACAGTATTCATTTTTAAAGTACTCAAGTACAAGTATTTCTGAAAGTATTCAAACAAAGTAAACAAACTATTTAGTCGACATATGACAACTGGTTGACTACATTCACATCACTGCCACATAGCGCTTGGTCTTCTTACCCCTCATTATCTCAAAAATCATGAATTATTAATTTTTGCAAGTTTTTTGTTATAATATGCTGGACAATAAATAATTAAAAAGAACAACAACAGCAAAATTTCGAGATTTGAAAATCATGCCATGCAGAGTTTACACGGAATTAATTTATACAATCTTTGTTCAAATACTCATTGACTGTCATTGCTAAATTATGCTAAATTTTAAAAACACTGTGGACGTTTCTTATCTGTGTATAATAATTTACTGTATCTTCAAGGTGGGCGAAAAATTTGCATCATAGCTATTTTAGTACATTCTGCGATAACTTTTTTGGACAAATTTATCAAAATTATTGAGGATCTTTTAAATTTAATTTATTTCGCAACATGCGAAGGCAGGTAGAAGCCTGATAAACCTTACGTCATTAAATCACGCAAAATTTTTGTAAGTAGCCCATTTAGATAGTCTGGGTCTCTATTGGGACAAAATTGATCGTCATGTTGAAAACATTTTGTAATTACATTGCACAATATATTACAGTACCGTACAATAATGTTTATTGCATGGTGTGTGATTTTTGGCTAACTCCCTAGAATTTAGCTGTATAAACGTTTAGTGATCATAGGACGCATTTTCGGCAAATTTATATCTCTGATTTCTTCTTTCATGGTTTACTTTTAATAGAGTAAATATTTACGCCAGTTTGCCGTGAAGGGCAGACACCAAACAACGAACGTCAAACCAAAACCATCTTGAATATTGCTTTTTGCCAGACTGGATCTGATACTTAGCCGCACACGAAGAAAAAAGACATTGCTGCAGTCGCTGTGGTGGTCTGACCTTTGACGCAAGAGTTGTCAACGGAAAAAAGAGGAAAAGACAATTACTTTAACTCATTAACTGAACGATTGTTGGTAGAAAAGTCGACCGTTCTGACAAATTTGTGGTTCAAATTTAAAATTACAGTACTTAGTGCTTCTCTGAATCAAAATACTACTTAAGTAGCGTTACTTCACTCTAAAAGTAATCAAGTAAAAGCAAAAGTAGCCAAAAAAAAAAAACTACTCAAAAAGCACTCGTAACTAAAAAAAAATACTTGAGTAATCTATACTTAAGTAAAAGCATTTCCTTACTTGACCCAGTGGTCAAAAATAGCAAAACTTTAGGTAAAACAGCAAAATTTAAATATTTCGGACTCAACTCAGACCATTTTCAGAAAAAAAGTTATCAATTCTATTGGCCTAAAATTTTACTTTTTACTAATTATACCTGCCGCTGTCAAACTATACGGGTTGCTAAACTTGGTGTTCAAAGAAAGTTTTTACAGTGCAAACTTAGCCGCGATATCAGCAATCCGTAGAAACGTTAAGTTGAGTTTTAATGAAAGTTATAATCCAAATTTGCTCTGGATACCGCGACAGGTTTTCTAAACGAAAAGCACACAACAAACAAATAGTCGATGATGCACTAGTAAAAGCCAATGTGCTACTGACTAGATTGGTTTATGCTTAAAATGGTTTCAAAGATTTTCAATTATATGCGAGTGGATAGGCTACGAATAACAGTAAGAAAAAGTGCAAGACTTAACGAGAATCACTCATAACTAATATCATAAATTTTAACATTTACAAACCGTACGGAAATCTGCTGTTTTACTTTAACCGATGTCGTTGCTTTAACGTTAGCAGTTAGCACATAATATTACATAGTTTACGTTATTTCCATTTCTAGAAACACATTAACGGTCGCACTAATATTTAAAAATTAAACTTTTATTAACAATATACCAAACTTCACTTACTGACTGTTTGTGACTCCAAACTTTATATTTTCGCAGCGGCGAATATAAACGCTTTACACTCTTGAGATTCGAAAATGAAAAAATGATATAAAAAGCACAAAATAACGTTTTATATTGCAAAAAGTCTTCTACATTCAGGCTGTGAGAAAATTCATTGGATAATTAGATTCTTTCTTTGATAATTTAAGTTCTTTCTAAAAAGGAATACAGTTATCAGGGAAATATCGTTTGTTTCAACCGTATCTCAGACAAAAATAATTGATAAGTTTGCAACGCTCATAGGAGGCGGCTATTACAAATGTTCTAGCAAATTCTATCAGAAGCATTTTCGAGAATTCATTAAAAGCACGTGGTAGCTATACACATGGAGAAAAATTTGCGTCAGTAACACTAATGAAGGACAGAGTCAAGTCGAAAAGGTTAAAAAAGTTTACTGTTTAAACAAAGGGTTAGCCGTTTATAAAGTGTAATAATTTCAAAACCATTGATCTCTGGCAGCTGCAAGATTTTGCTTATTTATTAACTACCGCAAAATTTATCTGTTGCTGTGTGACTGAAATCGGTAATTAGCAGATTCGTTAAATCATTGTTTTGTGTTTTTATATGGGCGCAATAAACAGTAATGAAAAACAAGACCAGGTAATAATAAACTATAAATTAATGCACCCGGGACTGTTTTGAAGCCAAGCGATAGCTTTTGGCTAAATGCAAAAGTACTGCAGTGGTTCAAGAGCTCTAAAGACAAAAAAAAGTAACTTAAACAAAAGAAAAGTATATTGAAACAAAGATACAAATGCACATAATTTAATTTAATAGATAATTTAATAGTAGACAAATTGTTTAATTTAATCAATGCTTTTGCTACAAATTTGTGTATAGATTGTACCGTTCCAAATATTGCCAATGCAATGGAATCCGTCGATTCAGATTCAATTGTTCCCGAAGACACTCAGATTACCATCACTTGCGAGAACGGATACATGCTTGAAGATGGTACAAGCAACGCTGTCAACTTAACTTGCCAAGATACTGGCGAATGGGTTCCAAATCCTCCTCAATGCATTGGTATGGTCTCATAGCCTTTATCACGATTATGTTAATGACCTTAAAAACTGTAAAACGCCTTTGAAAAGAATTTATAAATTTGTAATTTTTTGTTTAAAGTTGTTTTCGTTTAAATGTTGCGTATTATAATTTATTTAGAATTCTTCATGATGGTGTGCTTCGCTGTCATAGTTTCAAGAAAAGTCAAATAAAATAGAGCATTGATCATTTTTTGCTTTGCTGCATAAAAGTACAGTGTTTATAACTTCATTAAAACGCTGCTATGGTTCAATTAACTTTTGACTTGAAACATCAATGTCATTTGATGACTGTAATTTATTGCTATAGTACAGTGCGATTAATAATGAAGTTAAGGTTTTGCATATGCATAATCAAAAAGAAAATGTAACTACCTCAAGTTAAACCTGAATTGCTTCTTACTGAAATTTTTTTTTCCTTTTTGCTAATTAGTTGGTATTGTTTGTACTATCGACTAATCGAATTCGAAATAAACATTAAATAATTATAAACCGCATTTATTAACTGTAATTTTAGTTTGGAGAATATAAATTGAGTTTTGCGCAATGTTTTTCTGGATTATCAGTTTATTTAGTCTTAAAAGTTTTTCAGGTTTTTCTTTCTGGCATACTTGGCATTTTTTCTGCAATAGCAAAAACCACTTTTACAAATAGTCATGATATCAGCAGTCTTAGTGTTGTTTCAAAACACTCGGTAACTTCAGAGGCAACTATTTTAAAATGACTGACTCAGCCGCAAACGCATTAAATAAGAAAACTTTCTTTCTTAAATCGGATATTGTCATACGTAATCTATTCAAAAAACATAAGGTGTGGAAAATTTTACATACCAGCAACATTTTCATTTCCAGTTGGAATGCCAATAGAAATGTGCTGAAAATTTTGTGCAAGAAAAGTTTGGCGAAATATTTAAAACTAATAGAAAAAATTTTACTGTTTTAGCTCAACGATGCCTCGTTAAACAAGGAGTCAATACAATAGCGTTTGAAGACGGATTAAGCATCGCCGTTGAAAACGAATACACATACATTTGTTTGGAAAATCATTATATTGCGAATAACCCTGGTGTTGTAAGACAGGTGGTATCCTGCAGATTACATAACGATCAAGTGGATTTAAGTCCTGCTGAAGCTCCAACTTGTGAAGGTGCTGCTTGGTTTTGAACTACTGTAAATATAGCAGAAATTATTATGTGATTATAATTGTTTTGCCACCAGCAAAAAATGCCAATTAATTTCCTATAAGTCTTTACGAATTTTAATTCAAGATTTTGTAGGGATAGTTTTTACATCGAGAAGGGGCATTTTTGCTCCTCTCGGTTTTTTCGTGATGCAGTAAATTCCTTCAACAACGAGATTTTTATTTCAAGTAAACTTGACTTTGAAATTCGAGTTTATTTGAAATACTTTCATTATAAATTCAAAATCTTCAAGTTTTATTACCAGTAACTCTGACTGTTTGAAGTTGCTAAAGATGTGGACAGTTTCCCAATTTTAAGTTTACCCGAATTCACTTTCTGAAATATAGTGTCGATAGATAGGTTATTTGCGGTAACCATATTGCAACACAACTCAGAAACACCACTTCATTGATCATATTACAAGAATATTTTGAGCAAGGCTAACTTTTTCATATTTATTCGAACGTTTTCGGCGTTTTACACAGCGCCCTCATCAGGAAACTAAAAATAATGTAAAATGAATAACTATAACATCACTTTCAATTAAACTGAAACTCAGAATCTTTTTTCTCAACGCACAATAATAAGTCGGACGAGCTACTACATTTGGTTAAACTGTCATTTTACAACCAGGCAGTTCAAAATTGGCGATTGATAATAATACAATCATGACCTCAAGCACTAAATGGTGACTTCATAAATTGCCAGTAATTAATAAGCTATCACGGCAAAAATCACTGCACTCTTAAAAAAAAAAAAAAAAAACACTCTCAATAAAAAGGAGGCCCATTTAATTTATTTGTTCATTGATAGTTGGATTCTGTTTTTTGACAGGGTTCCCACGATCGGGAAAAGTCGGAAAAAATCGGAGATTTTATAAAGGCATTTCCCGACTGGAAAAAAGGCGGGAAAAGTGCGTGCTAGTATTGAATAAGTAAGGAAAACAGTTAGGCAAAAATAGCGCACTGCACCATGCAGAAACTAATGCAATTGGAGCTGATAAATATTAAATATCCCGTTTGTCTTTCTAATACTTTTGTTACGCAAATAATCACAATAATAGCACGCCTGGCTGTGCTGTGTTAAAGCTTCAAGAACCGTGGTTCTTCCGATTTATTTTGTCACAATACAGGTTCAACAAAACTTAATTTAAGAGTATTATTATGCAGAAGTTAAAGAGTTTTATAGCATCAAAGGCAATTAAGTAAACGAAAGAAAGCACTAAAGGAGGAATAGCGTGCTATTTTACGCAGACAGCAGTCATAAGGTTAGCAGAAAATAGATTAAGGCTATTTCAACAGCTTCTGCATCCGAATGAAGTTCAGAGATTATTAACTTAGGACACGTTAATAATGCATTGATAGCCTACAGTAGGCTGTCTGCCTACAGGCCATGTTTGGCTTTTTAGTTAAGTTGAGAGATTTACTAGCCTACGCGCGAATGAAATACTCGCTATGAGCAAGAATTGCAAAGTTATACAGACTCTTTAGCATGATTGTATTACTATTCTGAAAATATTAGCAAGTTTTATTGTATATAAATGAATGCTTCGTGAATTAGTATAAATAATTAAATAGTGAGATGTTTGTCATTTTTTTACATATTTTTTACATAAACTGTTCAAGATAACCTGCAGAAAAATGAAAGGTAGCTCTTGAGTTAACTGCAAAACACAGACTAAGAATATTATTTGAGAATTAAGAATATAATATGACAAAATTACTCAATATGACAAAATTATTCAATCGTTAGTTCTCAATATAGGAGCTGCAGAGTTTACTAGTCCTATATATGGTTGAGAGCAGAATCGAATGTGAGATCATTACAGACGTACAAAAAAAGCAAGTGCCTATTTCACAGAAAATTTACAATCAACGAAACAGCTCAAGATACGATTCGCTGCAATTCTCTATTTTTCTCTTTCATTGTAGATTTTCTAGTAAAATAGTCACGGCGCATACAAAATGAATAGCGGATATTTTTCTTAAGTTGTTGGATGTGATGATAGACAGACAAGTTGATAATTCAACTGATTATTAATTTCTGTTCTTTATAACATGAGCTGACATGCTGATTAGTAAAAGTTGTGGCGAAATATTTTTAAGCTGACTACCGTTGCATGGGTAGATAGGCGCCGGAAGTTTTTTTTTTTGTTAGAGTTGCAAACTTTTAAAAAGATGAAGTTTGGATGTTAAAAGGGCACTTTTTGAATTTCAAAATTTATCGTTTAAAGTTCACGTCTGATTTTTTGTATTCGTATTGTAGATATAGTGCCAATTTAGATGGGCAAAGACTTGCACCCCTTTTCCCTGATTGGAGGAAATAAAAGGCAAGGCAGAGGTTGCACCTCCCTTCCACGCTTCCGTCTCTCATGCGTACGTACTTGTTATTTTGTAAACTACAAAATTATAAGCATTTCAGAATAGTCCATTCATTGCCCACAAAGTGTTTTTGCGTTCAATCAAGTGCAACACGCACCCTTCCTACTCATGTAGTGCTGAGTAGCCTATACCTCGTACTTCCTTTCGACCACTACAAGCAAACTGTTTGACCTTAATTAGGCCAAACTAAAAATCTAGTCGTGTAGTAGTGGGTGTAGCAGCCGCTTGGATACGACTATTGAGCGTGTGGCCTAAACATTATGCCACATTGCCTCCATCTTGTATGAATCCAAACACCATGTACAATCACTTAGCAATTAGGAAATGTTCACTACTTTAGGCCATTTAGTCGTCTTCATCAGTAACAATTTAGCTCTGTTGAGATAGTTTCTGGATTGTGTTAAAATAACTGCAATTTTGTGTGTTTCAGATGACTAGAATTTAGTTTGTTTTGAGCAAAGTTTTTTAGGTATGAAAAAAGTAGAGAATTTTTTGTAGACAAATGCGTGGGAGCCCTGTTTTGATTAGGAGCGCTTGGTGTGTTTTCGCCTCATATGCACTCTTACACTTACTCATTACGCTAAACCGGTCTAATTAAAATTAAGGTTTTCATCTTGGCAACTGCTGAATTTAAATTGTGTTTTTTAAATGCTTTTTTGTTTGATTTTTGGTCGCTATATGTTTTTTCGATCTTTTTATCAAATGCCGTGCTGAATAGTCTATCCAGGTTACGTTCACATTACGTGAACATGTGTATTTGTACACGACATTTGACCGTAGATAAGAATATGTTCGGCTCTTAATATTTAAATAGCTAAAATTTTTTGCGTGTGATTTCGATGTCCAATTTGCTTTTGATTAAAAGCTGTACATTTTTTTAAAAGTTTTTGGCTGTTTTCCCAAATACGGAACTGTAAGAAAAAACTTTCTATCTTGCACTTTGGATAAATTCAAATCTTGATTGGATGCGCTATTAGGCCCCTTTCACACAGGAGAAATTTATCACGCGAACAGTATGTTTGCATTGGTTTAAACGAAGCTTTTGACACAGTGTCGCTGTAGCGTTGGTGTCACCCGGCAACAAATTTAGTCGCCGTTGCACGACGACAGATGGGCGACTCATGAACGACTCTTTGAACGCGCGACACCACCATAACTCGCAGGTAATTGGAGCTTTTCACACATGTCCCGCATTTTGCGTGACACAACTGCTTTCAGGCGGCAGAATGCTAAACCCTCAACTGAAATAACGTATTGACCAAGAAATTAATGCTCTTCATGCCCAACAAAGCCTTGCATTATGAGTCATTTGCATAGCCAAGCAATTATTATAAGTCATCTGCTTAGACGATTAGATTAGTTGACTTTTCGTTTGCACCAACTGAAACTGTAGGCCAGGGGTCGGCAACCATTTGAACTAGTGGGCCACATTTTGTCCTAACAAGGTTCCAGCGGGCCGCCATCATTCCAGTGGACCAAAAAAGAAAAGTCTTCGCCAGAAATTTAGGCCCCTATTGAGACGAATCGATGGCAAAGAAAAAAAAAAAGTGAGAATCATTTTGGCGGTTTATTGCTGCGTATCTATCATTAAAAAAAGAAAAAAGGTCGCAGGCCGTGTAAAATGCCTTGGCTGGCAGCAGGTTGCCGACCCATGCTGTAGGCATAGCGTACATATCTACAATACAAGAAATAACATCAGCGGTCAAACCAAGGATCAAACTAGTGATCTAGTCAAACTAAATGTCAATTATAGTGGTCTAGTTAGTGGACAGTACCAGCAATGTTTTAGCCTGATCGTCAAGATCGAATGGAGATTTTCATCACTAATAACGCTAATCTTATCGAAGAGAGACTAGGCTATACAGAGTTGTTTTTTTGAGTTGCAGTGTTTCTACCCTAGTGATCTTAAATGCTGATGACATAGAAATTGATACTGAAAGACTTATTTACGAGATTCAAATTAGACCGGGAATTCGAGATTTGGCAGATACAACAAAAGTTTGTTAAAAGAAGATATAATCATTCGAGCTAACAAGAAAAATTTATCAGGATTTGCTCGCAGATTGGCATAAAGGGTGACAAACAGTTCTTTTTCACTCCAATCTCTTTTTTGCTTCTTTTATTTTGCTTTTGCTTCTTTTCTTCTTTGCGTTTCCGTATCTGCGGCCAATAATTCGCCAAAGCTTGCTCCAATTCCATCTTGGCTAAACTGATTACAAACTTGATTCACTTCATTATCCAATTTGTCCAACAATGGCCTTTGTTATGAGTCACCAGCAGGGTAGTCAATCAAGGCCTATAACGTGTTGGTGATTAAATATTTGAAGTGTGAAACCGGCCAGTTGGTTGAGCGTAACGCGTTCGTCTCTAGAGCGGGAGGTCTGAGGTTCAAATCTCGGGTTGGTGAAATCGAACACAGTGTTGCCAACGGCTCGCCACCGCTGCAACGTTTCTTCGAGTGGTGCTTTTATCGCCCGGGTGCAATGACGCCGAAACGGGCTTCACAAACTCGTTGCACGCTTCGGCGTAATACGGCAAGTAAAATGAAAGACTTGATTTGATTTGATTGAACCTACGGAATAGTCTACCTGTACTGGATCATTCGTGCAAAAGTCTCGAAAAAAAAAATTCTCTCAATAAATTGTCCAATAAGTCGCCGTGTGTGAAAAGCTACTTTTTCTGTGGCGCATTTTTAAAAAGTTAAGACGCGCCACAGCTGCCGCTTGTGTGAAAGAGGCCTTATTAATTCTAAAATTTTTCCAGAATATGATTGAAAAACGATATTGGATATCCATTTTTGCTAAATATTTTTCTCAAGTTACGTATTTCGTTTTGAAAAATAAGTTTTGTCAAGCGTATATTTTTGGCTTTATGAAGCAAACACTTGACTAATCCTTCTTTCCAGTTCTTTGGGCATAAAGCTGCAAAATTTAGTAGCAGTCCAGTGTTAGTTGGTTTTTTCCAAACCCACGTGTCAACTTTATTGTTAGTAACGTTACTTTCGACATCGAAAAATGAGAGTGTATAGTGGTGTTTTACTCTACGGTAAATTTAATATCTGGATGTCGGGATTGAGCTGCCGAAAAAATGAAGAGCATTCTTCTTGGTCCTCAAATATTGCAAAGATGTCATCCACATAATGCAAATACATTTTAGGTTTTGATGTCTTGAGTTTGTTTATTAGTTTTGCCTCTAAATTAGCCATAAAAAAGTTAGCTAAAGTAAGTCCAAGCGGTGATCCCATTGTGACACCATAGATTTCCTGGTATAATTCGTCTTAGAACATTAATAATTCTTGGGTAGTTTTAAACATTTTTGCAAAAATGCCCTTGTTAAACGGTGATTAACTAGAATTGTCTTTAGCATATACGTAACTTGCTATTAATTTATTAGTTTCTTAATGACGACACTGTGTAAAACGCCGAAAATATTTGAATAAATATAAAGTTGACCTAGCTCAAAATATCTTAGTAATATAATTGATGGAGTGGTGTTTCTGAGTTGTGTACGTGTAATACACTTTCTGAAATCTAAGTATTTTTGGCCCGAAATTAAACTAAAATGACGAACTAAGATGCTTTGGTGACGTAGCTATATTTTGACTTACCTTTGCAGGAAATTTGAACCATTTTTGATGTTATTAACTCAAAAATAATTGCTCTGAAAAATTTTGGTGAACAACGTCCCGCATCCTGAATTTGGTATTTCTATGATTTTGGTTTAAGAGTTAATTTTTTGAAATTTTTTTGCCAGATGCGGTGCATGCAAATACTAAAGAATAATTAGTAACATTCTGAAATCATAGATTCGTTTCTACAAAAACAATGTTGGGCTTTGCCTAGAACAGAAAATGGAACGTTGCATAATCAGACCGAAAACCATCACTCCTGGTTTCCTAAAATGATTTTTTTTTTAAATATTAATTTTTAGGCAAAAGTTAAAATAATGTAGTTGCTGTCGTAAACAAAACTATCGTACAGACCAAAACTGAGATTTTTACTTACTTGAATTATGGCACTACGATTTTATAGAAAAAACCAAACACATAAGATTATCGTAAACTCAAAACTTGGGTAACTGACGTTACTAGAGCTGCAGCTTACTGCTTGCACTTCACCATGGAAATAAACTAAACGGATAAATACGTCACTAAAAGCACTTCAAGACAAGAACTGACTAAAGCGAACGAAACAAATCAAATGTGACGAGGAAGGATTTCCACAATACACAACAGGGTTGCCACTTATCTCAGTTGCTCAATGAGATTTTTTGAAGGAGCCTGTTTTGCAGTTTAGGCTACAATTTTTTTATTTTGCGTTGCAGAAATCCGCTGCAACGTAATTGAACCCAATCAAAATTCGTATATTGTTGAAAATGATGTTTCCATTGAAGTTGGTCAGCAGCTAAATTACGCTTGTGATCCTGGATATAAAATTACCGGCCAACCTGGTGATGCTGAAAGCGTGACGTTACGTTGTACAAACAGCAACAATCAAGGAGTATGGAATCGCCAACCACCTAATTGCGAAGGTAAAAACACTTTTACATGAAAACTTGCTGTTACGTTTTTTGATTTACCAAAAAAAGTATTGCTTTAGCAAAAGTCCCAAAAATAAAATATATCTTTAAGCTAATCAGCCTCTGATATTGCTTCTATAGAGCCAATTGTTTTTTGTTTTTTTTTCATTAGTTACGCATATTTTGTCAACACTTGTGTAATCGTAAGATCTAATATTATAATAAAACACCAGTGATAATCCGATAATAGATAAGTATATGTTTGCGTATGTATATGTTGCGTTTGTATTATGTCTTAAACTTTTCTGTTGTTCTAAGTGCGTTGTGCTTGTGTTAATGATCAAATCAAATCTTTCATTATATTTGATGTATTACGCCGAAGCGTGTAACGAGTTTGCGGGGCTCATTTCCGCGTCATTGCGCGCGGACATCACAGCTCTTTTCAAAGAAATGTTGCAGCGATGGCGAGCCGTTGGCAACACTGGGTCCGATTTCACCAGCCCGAGATTTGAACCTCAGACCTCCTGCTCCAGAGACGAACGTGTTACCTGTTTATGATATGCGCTCTATATAAAATAGCTCCTGCTCTTAAGTACTTTTTTGGATTAATTGGATTGAGGAATATGTAAGTATCTTTTTTGGTCGAAAAACTAGTTATCTATGAAAAAAATGTAATCGAGTAAGCGGTGATTTTTGTTTATTTTATTGCTCTCATATATCTATAGAATTTTCGTTTTGCCTCCTATTGAAAGGTTTATATTTTGAGTCGCCAAATATACAGCTAATATCGGTCGTTAACAATGTCAAAGTTTCATACGTCATGTCCATTCATTTGTACAAACCATACTCTTATGTCATTCAAACCAAATCCATGTACTCATTTGAGGCTCTGTTCGCATGAATTTATTTGTCAAGCTGGGCAGCTGCGAAGATTAGACTTATTGGGTCTTATGTGGGAAATTACCGTACCCTTTTCAAAGAAACAAAGATGCATGAACACATCGGAATTTAAACAAAAAGCAAGAAACTACTAACTGTATTCGATCACTAACCTGATGCTCAACCAACAGAGATTTTCTGCCATGCGTCAAGTTGATAACCCGTAGTACATTTATTACAATGTTCGTAGCTAATACCTTGGTATTGTCTTCGTTTTCTAAGTCGAACGGTAACGTCCGCAATGCAAGAATTTGTTTCATGATATAATTTTTTTATAGCTGTTTTTTTTTACGATTAACATAATTTTTATTCCAAACGCTGTAAAACAATTTCTTAGTGTTTCAAATTTATTGCAACAGTGTACTATCTGAAATTGCTGTAGGACAATGGAGTTCATGGTCAGATTGGGGAGGTTGCTCAAATCCATGCGGAGGAGGAACACGAAGAAGGACAAGAAGTTGTTTGACTCAAAATCATAATGATTGTCGCGGGCGGACTGAATCAATACAAATGTGTAATACAGATGTTTGCTTGGCTCCAGGTAAGCACTAATTTTATGTACTGCACATTCTAAGCCTTAAATTGGTGTACTGTGGCTTTAAAAAACAAAATAATTAGTGATTAAGTAATAATAAATTTTTAGCTGACTTCTTTGCGCGTTATGCAATTAACTGTTGTTTTACTGAATAACTTTAACAACAGAATCTCACATTTTTTTGAATTATAATTTTGTATAGACCACTATAAAACAGGTACAAAGATAGGCCTAAACATTTCAGTCAGACAAAAAAACGTTATAAAAAGATATCATGAGGTATTTTAATCTATAGCCATCCATAATTTAGACTGTAAATTTAATATGCATGATAAATAATAAAATTTAGTTTTGCAAAGATGCAGAAACCTGACTTGGCGGTTATTGTTGTTACAAATTTCAAATTACTATATATTCGTAATAAACCCGATGCTGCAAATTTTGCTCCACTAATCTGCGGAGTGCAGAACCATGGAGGGCCGTATCTAAAAAGGGCAATGCAGCAGGCGCAGGGCTCAGCTCGCTAGGCAAATTTTCATTAAGTGTCTTTTGTAGCGTTAAATGACCGTTACGCGGCTACATTGAGCTCCGCTTTATAAACGCATCTGGCTAGTTAATATGACCCCGGATTTAGATCAGTAACTTGAATGTTTTTTTTTTTTTTTTCTTGAGGTGAAATTTTGTAAATAGTTTTCCAATTAATTAAATCTTACCTTTTTTTTTAGACCATTTTTATAAGAGCACGAGGTTTTTTTGCTCAGAATTTAAGAAAAAATTAAGAATAAAGCAAGTCTCAAAATGAAAAAAAAAAAAAAATTGGGAACTCTCTCCGGCTAGTGCAATGCATTGGTGACTATAATTACTTAATTACCAATCAACAATAGCAATGTTGAAAAGGCAAAAAAAGCTCTACTGATTTTAAATATCTTTTCGATTTTGTGATTGTTAAATTGTCAAACAGCAATTACTAATCAAGAAAAAATATAATGTTTCACTTTATTCTCCAATAAAGTTAAAAGCAAATAAGAAACAAATGTAGGTGAACATTTCAGAACATACCAATCTCAACCTAAAATCTACCGGTTCTTTTAAATAAAGTGTATTACAATAACTTACTGCATTTAACATTTTGGACAAAAATGGAATGATTCGTTGACACAATCGTGAGCAGAAAAGCGCAAAAAGCGTGGTTATAAGGATACTGATATATCACTGGGGAAGACTAAATTACAAGATTGTTTATGATATATTTGCCGTGATGAAGTTGATTTCATTCTCCCGAATTTACAGTAAAGTTAAGTATTCAGCTAGCATGATTAGTAACCACGCTTTAAGTTACATGTAATGACTTCGCTTGCTTTGGTGAAAGCGCGTAACAGCAACACCAGAAAAAAATATTTGCTACTACAGCATACATTTTGTAATATACATTTTTTTTTGTTCTCCTTTGAATTTTTTTTTTTTTTTGAGTTTTTAGAGTTTGAAAAAATTGAAAACAAATTTATTTAATGCTACAATAAAGGGCAGGGAAAGTGTGGTGGTTTAAAGTTTTGTTATTTTAATGATTAGTGATTATTTCTGTGTGCTTGCATATTATGTTTTATTGCTGTATCTTTTTTCAGATTTAGTGTTTTATTCGTTGCGATTATTGCGTTGCAAACCAGATATAAAAAAAATTGCATATTATAGAAAAACTTAAGTCTTGAAAAACCTAAAATAGTGCTTGATAACAGTAACAGTCAGGGCAGAATACACAGTATAATTACTAAAAATAAAAACCACAACAACACCTGTCTCCCGAAAAACGGCTATACCACTACTGCAAAAGTATAACTACTCTATTACTGAAACTACAAAAATTACTTTGCTCTGAAAGTGATAACTAAAAGTGCTTTGCAATACAAATAGCATAAAATAGTCATATTAATATGTGATTTTTAATTATTTTTCATTACACTTAAGCATAAAGTCTTTACCTGATAACAAATTAGCTTTACTCGTAGGGCAGAGGTTGGCAACCTTTTGCATTTAAAGAGCAATTTTAATCAATTTTCGTTAAAAAAAAATCCATGAAGCCACAAAACTATTTTTACAAAACAAAAAAACAAAAAAAAACTTTGCATTGTTTTTAAATTTTTTTGGTTTAAATAAAAAAAATCTGTCATGGGTCGCATTTATAAAAGTAGTTAATGCATTCAGACTTAATGTGATTTTTGATTTTGCATCTCAGTTCAAAACATCATAGCGTACACGAAGGCTGTAGGCTGTCATCTTTACTCATGATTGTAAGCTGTCATCTGTGAGACGTGTGCAATATCTGTTTTAAATAAAGCTCACCTTTGGGAAAAATCTGCCCACATATGTTTGTTGATCAAAAGATCGACAAGTTTTCACATGCATGCTTTTTCATGTTATCGTATAAGGTTAGAGGAGAGCAATTCATGTTTCGAAAATCAATTGGGTTGGTATTGAGATGTTTTCAATTTTACTCCAATTGAGACCCTGAGAATGATCGACCTTCTAACGCGCTTACTCTTCAAGGTAAAACATGAACTAAAACAGCAGAATCAGGCGCTCAACCATAATTTTGCTAAGGGGGTGAGGAGGCTTGAAACAACAGTTAGAATAGCTTTGTTCGAAAAATATCTTATTTGAGCGGAGTGCTGAGTATATTGGAGCAACTCAGGCATATCATAAATGGGGGTTGGGGGCGAAACCCCGGCAGCTGGGCAATTTTGTGAATTTTCAGCAAAAAAAATAGCCATTTTATCACAATTTAAATTATATTTCGCACGATTTTAGAGCCATTTGAAAGCGCTGAATTGCTAAGCTTGAAAATCATATGAAAGAATAAATTGTGCAGCCCCTTCAGTTTCCCCTTATTTACAGGTTAAGTCCGATATATCTTTAAACGCTTGTATTTGTTGGTAAATTTTCCAAGTGACTTGGCTTAAGGGGGCTAAAGCTCTTTAAGTCCCTCTGGTTGCGCTACTGCGCAGAATGAATAAATCACAAACTTAGATAAGCGCTCGCTACAGCAGCAATTAAATTTTAATAGTTTTCACCTCTAGGTAAATTACCTTTTATTTTCTAATAGTTTAAAAAAACCATAACATAAGGGCCGAAGAGCGGCATGCAGCTCCGGAGCTGCAGGTTGCCAACCTCCGTCCTTGGATTTAAATGGTAGAAATTTCATTTTCGATATACCAATACAGCATTTGTAGAAGTTTTATTTACATATGAGCAAAATTCGATCATTCTCAACATGAGCTCCGTTTTTGGCTTTGAGCACATCTCGACGATATTTAATTTTACGCCACGTGTATTGAAGTACCTTCGGCGTTACAAATTTAATTGCATCCATGATGCTTACAATTAATGTGCTTACATCACGAACAGGTTTGTAGTAAACTTTTTTTGACATAAACCCAAAGAAAAAAGTCAAGAGAAGTAATGTTTGATAAACAAAGCGGCCAAGTTGTTGGTCCACTTCTCCCGATCCATCTGTTTGGAGAGGTTTCATCCAAAACCTGACGGGCACATATTTCCCAATGTGGAACGGCTCCATCTTGTTGGAAAACCATGTTTGGTTGAAATTCTTCCGACTAAATTGGATGCAGCATACAGCTGCTGCATGTCTAAAACATATTCGCTGCGATTGTACGTTCAGAGAAAACAAAATGGTCCAATGACCTGGTTGTGCATTACACAGCACCATACGTTTACCTTACAGCTCTCTATGGTGCTTTACCATCTAATGTGGATTGTGTGACCACCAAATCCTAACATTGCGTTTGCTGGCTCTCCCTGATACTATATGTGAAAAGTTGCCTCATCAGAAGAGGCAAAACGTGCTGTAGTTAATCATTATCTTTGAGTAAATTTTTGTCAGGGATTTTCCCAGCAAAAGCAGCTTGCTCGGATGATCGTTTATTTGCTGGGCTTGATTTACAAAAAAGTTAAACTGCACTTGTATGCACTCTAACTTTATCTAAAAACGAAAAAAGGTTCAAGATGTGTAGTATTGGTATACTAAATATGAAAGTTCTACCTTATGCAACCTGGGAGCAATGTAAATTTGAAATCAGATAAAGACTTTATGCTCTTATTTTAAAACAAATTCAGCAACACCAACATCACTTCCAACATCAGCAGCATCACGACCGCCAGCACCATCCTGGAACGAATGGTCGCCATGGAATAGTTGCTCTGTTTCTTGTGGAGGAGGAAGTCGAGAACAAACAAGAACTTGCAGTGTAGAAAATGAGTGTGGCGGAAGAAGTTTTAAAATGGAAGAGTGTAGTACTCGGGAATGTCCAACAGGTAAGACATGTGACGTTTTTGCATATCCGCTTTTCAGCTATGTTCTTAGTTTCGGTGCCTGTTTATTGTTAAGTAACGCCAAAACAAGAGTAAAATTTACGAATGATCTATGGTAATTAAAATGCTTGTACGTTGGCAATGTTTTTTGGTGTTGTTTAGCGAAGTTTTTTCTTAAGTTTGGCTTGAATCAGCTGCAAGCATGCACTGGAACCGCGAATCTGGAAGGAAAAGTAAACATGCAAAACAATAATTTGGAATTAATGAAGCTGACAAACTGTTTATTAACTTGCAGGTTCAAAAACTCACATTTTGCAATCTCAATAAATATCTGCTAAAAGCACTTTTTTAACTAACTGGCAAAAATATAGTGAAAAATATTCCAATAATATTCAAGAAACTTGCTTTTTTTGATTTTTTAATGATTAATTCAAAAACTGATTAAGTTTTAAGCACACAAGCGTTTAATAATTTTCTGATCACTATCGATTTCAAAACATGAATTTTTATCAATACGAATAAAAAAAATTGACGTTTCACTTAATTGTGACGTTTTGGATTAAATTGTGATGCTTTGATGTTCTAATGATTGGTGTGTAAGCAGAAATTTTAAAAGGGAGGAAGATAACTCTAAAATTGTAACCCACGTCGGAGATCTACGGGCTTCGCCCCTACTTGCCTGAGGCAAGATTTGTAATGAAGAAAAGCACTCAATTTTAAGACCATTTTAGGTTAAGTTTTGGTTTAAAAGACATGTCTTTAGCAGTGCAAACACATACAAAATATGCATAAAAGCAACTGGAGGGATCAAGCTATTTATAGCCATCTCTTCTTGTCATACAGTGCAGAATTAAGGTCAAGAAAAAGTAAGAGTTTCGTGCCTTTGGTGACAGATTAGAACTCTTATTTGCAACTTGCCAAACAGCAAACACTCTGCTGCCTTTGACACTGCCAGGAAAAATTTGAAATATTACTTGCCCCCTAGCAGCTGCTTTGAGATGCTACTGCATGACAATCTGTCTTTCAATATGTCATAGCCCAGATGAGAGAGCTAGGGTAACGCACAAGGCTTACTAACGTTTTCTGGTATCAATTTTTAAGGCTTTTTAAGGCTGCAAAATTACTGGCATGACATAGGCGTAACCTAAGGGGCCCCAGGGGACGGGCACCTCTAATCGAAATGCCATCAATGATAAAAATGAGACAAAAAAGCCTTGTTTCTTCAGTTTCAGTTTTTTTTTAGCATTTTCGCGTACAACAGTACACGCTTACAACAGTAATTAACAATAACATTGAAGACCAGAGGACCCAGGCTTTCTCAATTTAATTTTTCCAACCAATTTAAATGTATAACCTGGGTGAAATTAAAGGTTTTTGTCCTAAAAGTTGTTACCTGAGGCTTTCATCTAACCTTTTTGTGAACGTAATACAATAACCAGGGACGGTTTTAGCATATGATACAGTGCCAGGGCTCCGAGCTCAAATACTAAGACTTTTTTGGTCTTCACCTATGTTTGGCAGAAAGATGTAGCGAAAACCCCCAAAAGGCAGAGCTCTGCGGAAAATATATCTGGCGCGGGAAAAACATGGTTTGGAAGCGTAACCACATATTGTACCATTTTCAATTACAATTTACCTCCACCTTGCCAGTTATTACACTCAAAATGCTTTAAAAAAATTATATAGTGGAAATGTTCAATGAACAAATTACTGGATTTAAATTAAGGGCGCCTGGGCTCCCTGGCCGTACATATGCTCCTAAAACTGATCAATTTCATGACAAAGCAAAAATCTTTGAGGAGAATATTTGAGTGGATTATTACTTACTGTTAAAATATTGCAGGAGGCAATACACCTTGCTTCCTCCTACCTGGACCAAATCACCTACAATTAAAATTTTACACCAAACTGCAAGATTTTATACGTGTTTTGAACTTAAACTGCAAGTGAAAGGAGGATTGAACAATTTAGTTTTTTCAATTGGCTTTGAAATGTTAAAAATCTTGTTCTTATAAATGGCTTTGAATACATACAAATGTAATCCAATGGCATTAAAATAGCTTTTTTTTCCAAAAAATTACAAAAAATATTCAGTGGCTGGAGACTTCGCACTCAGACCCCATAGCCTCAGGTGGCTGGGAGCTCCGCCCCCACATTCCCGTCTGTGATACTCTTGAGTTACACTAACTTACTCAACACGTCTCCCAATTTAGACATTGCACTTTTTAGCTGTTAGTTTAAGCCCTGTTTCTTTAGCAAAATCCTTTTTAAGGTACCAGCAGGCCACGGCTTTAGATCTTCCATTCTACAATATCTTTGCCCCACAAAAAGTTTCTATTTTGAAAATTTCTGATGACGTCCTTGGAGGTGATTTGTGGTTTGGGCCTCCTCCAATCAAAAATTCTGGCTACGCCTATGTGGCATGAGCTGAAAAAATCTGAATTCGTTGCTACCTCTACACTTAAACTGATTAAAATGATGCTAAAATGGCAGGTAGCAAAAGCTTTTTTCAAGTTCGTTTTATTTTAATCTAAGTTTGATTTTATTTAAACGCTGGTTTTAATTTTTTTACGAGTTTTTTGCATTGTGCAATGGCCCAAGTCTGTGGGCTACATGACACATTGCCTCCCTGTTAACGCTACTGGTTGTGATGTTTTAACTTTTTCGCATTGCTTGCTTTAAGTAGTCTCCGTTTGGGTGACTCCTCCCTGGGCTTTCGCGCTGGTAGGCTTTTAGGCCAAAAAGCACATAAACGATTAAAACATAGCACACTATTATATCAATGTCATAACAGCACATTATAATACTATCCTTGTTTATTGGCTAATTAAATTCTTATGTTTTATTTTGTAGTAAAATGTAGTTTTTTTTAGCAGTTCGTCCGGAATGGAATGATTGGACACCATATGGTCGTTGTTCGAGAGCTTGTGATGGAGGGATACAGATTAGAACTAGAACTTGTGAAAACGCAATTGATGATCAATGTGTAGGAAGAAATTTCGAAGACAGGCGATGCAATACAGAACGCTGCAAGTTCACTGATTCTAGTAAGTATGATTATTTATCCATGCAATAAAAATAAACAAACCAAAACGGGTTCAACAAAAAGCTGAAAAAAGGAGCTAAAGATTGTTGCTGCTATGAATTGCCTCATTAGATGTTTGGACAGCCGTGTAACATTTAACTCTTTAAAGTATTATTTTCAGCAGAGGATGATTTTAATGTATGTAATGCGACTTCTTTAGTAATTGTACGCAAAGTGTTTGCATTAGGATGTTCGGGAAAATTTGATTTTTGCTTTTTTGACCTAAATGAAAAAACATCAATGGTGAAGGGTGAGGATGAATTAAATCGCAGCTGTTGATTACTTTACGTCCTAATTATAATAGTCATAAAAAAATAGGCCACCATGTCTTTGTTTCCATGACATGTTATATTTCTAAATAGCAGTGCTCGGCACCGCAAATTTACGCTCTATTCCGCAACTGCAAATTTCGCAAAATCGCAATGGGAGGTCCGCAACTGCAAATCCGCAAATTTGCGATAATTTTTTGCACTTCCACAACCGCAAATGACTTTTTACTTGCGCAAACTTGAACCGCAAACTTTGATGTTATTCTTTCCTGGTTCGATAAATAAAGGAGACTTATAGCAGTATAACCAAAATATAACAATGCTTCATATTTCCCATGTAGGCTGTAGACCTGTGATAAACATCAGTATGTTTTCTTAGATTTATTTGATATCCTGTTTTTGTAAGTTATAATTAAGGCCTACAAAAGTCAATAAAGTCAAAAATTTTTCAGGGCTTTATTATATCATGAAACGTAGACCAACATTGGTTTCAGGTGCTTTCGAGCCAGTTTAGGCAGATTTTAGAGGTCAAAATAAAGTCAAAATTCTGGGTTAGGTCAAAATTTGTCGAAATGGTATGTTATCAAAAATTGTTTTTTAGAAGCAAATAAAAGGCTTTGTTCTTCATTTTTCTGGATATTTGAGTACCAATGAAACGCTATGAGCAATTTTAGACATGTTTGAATAAAGTTTTGCTGCTCAAACGTCTGCAAATACTTGCAACATGCCGCAATACAATTGCCTGGGTTAACTTCTTTATGAAAATAATTTTATAATAACGCGAAACTTTTT
Organism: Trididemnum nubilum; assembly: GCA_963965965.1. Lineage (NCBI taxonomy): Eukaryota > Metazoa > Chordata > Ascidiacea > Aplousobranchia > Didemnidae > Trididemnum > Trididemnum nubilum. The sequence goes on from OZ014483.1 coordinate 24,267,021, forward strand.
TTTTGAATTAAAAACAAATTAAGAATCCCAGCCTCGGCATTAATAACATAAGTAAGAACACTGCATGTCCAAATTCAAAAATCAGAAAGTCAATTTTTATAATACAGTACAGTATATCACAACGAATTAACCAGATTTTAGAAATTTCAGGTACTGTTTTGCTTTCACAGCTTTAGAAATTGACAAAACTTTTACAAAACGCTACTTTTTATCAAGCAAGATTAAAATCATGTCAATGTGTTTTTCAACAAAAATTGAAGAACAAATGAGGCCAAAAATTTGTGAAAAATTAAGAACAGCAAATTTTAATACAAAATTTACTGGTAAATAAAAAAAGTGTAATTGACATGGAAATGTGTGCAGATTTCTAGGTTTTTGTTGTGGAGCGATTTGTTACTTTAATCACAAGACTGATGGATTGATATTTCTTTCCAAATACTGCGAATTAAAAGGTACGAAGGTTACCAGGTTCAAACTTACGAGAATTGCGAATAACAAAACTTTTTGTTTTTAATCAAAATTTGGAGCTCAGTAAAGGCAAAACGGTTTAAATCAAAATAAAGACAAAATTAAACTTTTTAGGTCAAAATAAAAATGGATCTAGTTATAATATACATGTCAGCAGCATGGCCGAGTGGAAATGTAGGCAGGTTTGTTTAAACAAAATTGCGACGGAGTTGGATTACGGCTGCGACTCTGGTGGCTGGAGTAGACACTTGAAAGAGAGTAAACTAACCTGCCAGTACTTTTGTTGCTTGTTCTAACTTCTATTTACGGTATGTTTGTTGAGTAAAAAATCTTTGGTTGGTTTGTATACTTGTACAGTTGCATACTTGCATACTTGTCATATAGGACAGACAGAGATGAACAAATCTTTATTGAGTCGCGGTAAGTAAAAACTCGAGACCCACAAACTTGCGTTTTCGCGTTCTTGGAAATGATACTTTACAGGCTGATAGGCTATTTACTGCTTGAGTGATGGAATGGAAGGAGTAGGGGGGGGGTGGAGGGGCGGCTTGTTGTTGATGTCACTTCCTGCTCCCTTCATCAAGCATGAAAATTTGGAGATCACAATTAAAATAACCTAGTTCAAACGTGATATTTGCAGTCAATGTTGTTTTGCACTGCACTGGCGCAAAAATTTTTTAAATTGTTTTGAAAGGTGTTCATATAAAGGCAAACTTTTGCAAAGATGAAAATGTGCAAGGTGTAAAAAAAAACAATCCAAAAGTTCGGCTTCTTTGTTTATTTTATTTCAGCTGCAGTACAGTCCTGATTAATGGTAACATGAAATTTTAACTCTTTAACTTCTAGTCGAACTTTGATAAGAGCTGTTTTTTGAAAGCTTTCAGTTGTATACAATATAATTACGGTGCAGACACTAGCGTACCGAAGGGGGAGGACACTGTGCCATGATCTTCCCCTAGGACCCTAAAAACGAAAAAAGATTCAGCAAACCAAGCAGTTTCGGAAGGAAGTACGTTATTACTCCGTTAATGCAAAATTAAATCGATCATTATTTGGGTTTGTCTTCTTCCCTCACAAATGACCTAGCTTTTTATTTCCGTAGTGTTTTTGATACATTTTCATTTAACAATTTCATTCTTTTAGTATGTTTTGTAAAAGCATGATACAAAAATTTTGACTCCATAATGCACGAAAACGCGCATTTTTAGTATAATTTTGCAAAAATTTTCCGGGGTATGTCCCCGGACCACCCTACAGTGGTCTTGTCTTTGGCACTTCTTAAAAAGTTGATTTGTGACGTCACAGGGTGACAAAACTTTGGTCCCCACTCGGAAACTTTCTGCATACACCACTGGGTGCAGATATTGATTTTGATTGAAAATTTGCTCTTATTTTAAATTCCCATTTCTCTTTGGCTGTATACAGTCAGCACCTAAGCCTAAGGTAAATGCAAAAATTGAAAATTTGGGTTTTAAAGTCTTGCTTATCGGTATGTAACGTTGGTTCAATTAATTGTCACTGTTAAATCAGAAATCTGCTTCTGCAATGGCCAGTTTGTTGGTGGTGCCAAAAATCTACACGATCAATATGCCGTAGACAGTAGTTTACCAGCCAAAAAGTTTGTCTATATGACTAACGTGGCTCATGAATTTTGGAAAAATTTGGAATAACGCCGCCAACTGCTCCGAAATTTATGCCTGTTCTTGAATAAAAAATTAAGCTAAGCATTTTGACGCATCATTTGCATAACATGCAAACGATGGAAAATGAAAAATGTATGATGCTGTATTATGAGTACATTACCACAATATTACAAAATGTTCAGAATGCAGAAATTTTTTCCAGGATTTCAAAGCTGGCTGTAATATTAATTTCCAAAAATCCTTTAGCGGCAATGCATGTAGTCCAAAGTATGCATTCCAAAGACACGATTAACGAAACTAAACACAAAAACACTAAAAAGATAAAACTAAGATTGAAAATGTTCATAGGCCTGCAGCCTATTTATTTACTAAACGTCCTGAGCATGTTATCAAACTCGTCTTGTGCAACTCATTGCCACTCGAGAAGCAATACCCTAGGAAAATAGTCGTTCCACAACAGAAAAACTTGGTAAGGGGTTGTTGTAGCCAACTTTATAAAAATACAACCACCCAATTCTGTCGATACATTGAATCGTAATAAAAACGTAGTTTTTTGGAAATTACAAAGAAAAAATCCCAGGTTTGTTGTTGATTTGCGAATTTGCGGTAGATTTCAATTTTTTTACTGCAAATACGCAAATATTTGCGGTAAGAAATTGGTTCGTAAGTCGGCAAACCAAACCCTTGAGTCCTCAACTTGCGGATTTTCAAACCGATTTGCGGAAGTACCTAGCACTGCTAAATAGGCTACAGACCGTACGATTTGTTTCAGCTGCAGTACAATTCGTTTCAGCAACATATGGCTAGTAACAGCAAACAAACTTCTTGCGGCAAATGACCTAAAAAGTACTGTAATTTGTCCGTATTGTTTACTCGCATTACGCTGACGAAAGAAAAATATCATTCCTGTGTAAATCAAATTGGTGCTATATTACAATAACATTATAAACAATAAGTTGTAGATTTTAAATAAAGGCAAAATTTGTTTTACTGTAAGCAATAGTAACAGCATAGTTTGTTTTTGCTCAGACAGGATGCAGACAAAAAAAAATAATAAACAGACAAAAAAGCATGGTAACCAAAGACCATCAAACGGCATAATCCCTTTTTGGTGTGATGCTGCAAAAGATTATTAGCCCAGGTTCCACAGTATCTGGTGCGGTCACTGAGTCTGCAACCTCTCACCAATTAGAACTTAGATTTTTTTGAAAAACTTTTCTATTTAAAAGCATCATAAAATTTTCTGTGCAAACTGCAGCAAATATGATTTGGTTTATTTTACGCGTTTAATGTACATCTATTTGTTGTCTAAATCAGGGGGTCCTCAAATGGTTAATATTAATCTCTAGGAAGCTAAATTTCAACTAGACAAAAATAATGATTAGACACAAAAAAAACACTTCTAGAATTTAGTCAAATGAAGGAAATATAGATTTCAATCAGGAGCTTAACGATTGTTTTAAAAGAACATTGAGATGTTGTTGTCGGGTAATAATTTAAAACAATGTAATAAATTTTATGAAATAGAAAAATAATTATTTGGGTCCAATCTATAAACCAAATGCTTTCAAATTCAGTTAAGAGGTAAATGCTTTTAATACAAAAGTTTAAATAAGTAGCTTAGCTTAATAAGCCTCATGGTGGCATAAACTTTGAGTGCTCATAGAGTCGTGATGCAATACACATGACGTGTCCTTTCGGATAAGCTCTTCAAAACATCTCAAAAGATTAATGCAATTTTTTTTTATTGCATGCATAATCTATGTATAAGATAAATAGAAAACATGTTGCTTTCAGGAATTATTGGGTCCAAGCAATACCGACTATACGAAAATTCTGCCAATTTTGAGGACGCAAGGCTTGAGTGCAGTCAATTTGGAGGAGATTTAGCAATCATTAAAAGTGGAAATGTGAATGAAGTTTTACGACTATTGATCAGCAACTCTATGACATTATCCAGATTCAGACGAGCGCGTTATACTTTTATTGGTATGACTAGACAAAATCGTGGAGCTTGGTTTTATCTTGACAACACGATAGTTCCACTTCCAAATGGTGGATCCAATAATGGATATCACAACTGGGGTGAACGTGAACCAAATAATTCAGGCAGAAATGAAGAATGTGGGAGCACAAGTCAGTTTGGATTTTGGAACGACATTTCCTGTCGTGCATCACTAGACTTCATATGCGAAAAAGGTAAAATTATCAATCGCTGCTGAGCGCGATAATTGTGCCAGAACCTGCTCAAAAACTGCAGAAAATTATGCTAGAACATCACAACCTTCAGTTTGTTATTTAGTTTACAGTACGCCATAACTCCACTTCTGCTGTATCATCATTCTTCCGTTAGGATAAATTTTAGAGAAAAAATATAATTTTTCATTAATGCTTCAATATTGCGGTCGTGTTTTGATTTTTACGTTTCAATCCTATTTTACACTGACAAAATTTATGTATGCTACCGATTTGCTATGTGGAACAATTAAATATTTTCGCTTTTCCTTCTCGGAAATTGTTTGCCATGGAGCACCAAGTTTTTTTTTCAGAAATATTGATTTTAAAACTATAATTTCATCGTTGCGACACCGTAGCTAACCTTCAACAAAAGCAACATCATTAATTTTGTTCAATACTCTAAAGCAGTTTTGTAAGTTGGATTGGGCTCGGGCTTGAAAATGATAAAATTTCGGACTGAGTTTGGCAAGGTACGCGCCTTGTGTTTTAAGTATATGTACTGTAAAAACATCATCAAAATAGCTTTGTAACCCGGAATGAAGACTTTAAGCATTGATACTATTAGTACTCATGCAGTTATTACTATCATATCCTAACTTATCTGTAAGTAGGTTTTTGTTTAGTCATAAAAAACGAAAATGATTTCAAGAAAAAAGCAATTTTCCATGTCCATTGTTTAGATTTAATTTAATTTTTGGGATTAGTTTGGACTTGTACTAGCTTCATCTTTATACAGTTTGCAAAAGCACATTTAAAATTACCGCCATTACTCAACTCCGCAATCTTCAATCTGCATCTACGGTGATACAGTACATTAATTTTGTTAGTTTTCAATCACAAACTTGCTTGGCGATTTTCATCTTTTTTTCTTCAAAATATTAGATGCTGCATTGGTTAGGTTTATGTGCTCATAATTGCACTCTAAAACACATGAAAGTGTTTTTGTTAAATTCGTTAAGCTTGACTTCAAACAAATTTTATGATTTCAACAAACTTTAAAATTCAATACACTTCATTTGACACAACACAAAAATTGCAATTTACTGTAGCTTAATAACATAGTCAAGTTGCAAATGATCTAGACCAGTGCTCCGCAACCGGTGTGGCGCGACACACTAGTGTGTCGCCGGACCATTTTAGGTGTGTCGCAGAGTATTCGTAATTTTTCTACCGAACTAACAGAAACATTTTTCCAAATCTGAACGTTTGCGTATATCTACTGTTTGTGACGTAAGAAGACCTTTTTTCGTTTCTTTTCGGAGATCATCGCAAGAAACGTAGAATTTGGTGGTTGCCCGGACTGGAGACCGTTTTTTTAGGGGTAAACAAGACAAAAAAGCTTAAGAACCCCTGGTCTACGAGAATAAATTCATATCGTTTTTTGTGTTTTTACTGACAGTATTTGTTGTGGTGTGTCGCCGAATTTAGCAAGTTGCGTAAGTGTGCCGCAGGTTAAAAAAAGTTGCGGAGCACTGATCTAGACCTATAAATATTAAGGATACTCACAGCAATTCATTTTTTGTATTTTTTGGTTGAAATAAAATTAATAAAATGTTGTATTTGAACTGAAAGGTTACAAAAATAGATTTTTGCTCACTAGTTTTTATACTTCATGAATTCCAGATTCAAAACCACTCACTAAATTTCTTTGTTGGTGACGTTTTGAATCAACTTATCTCATTGTCAAAGTTAAACATGGCATTCACCTTAATTGTTGCAAACGTTAACATTACGACGTTTTTAAGACGTTTTTTGCAGCAAAATTTTTCAGTTTGATCTTCTATTTATTTTGAATTGTAATTAATATTGCAGTTGTTGCTTGCCCTATTCCTCCACTTCAAGAATTTAGTGTCGCAGATCCTGAAGTCGATCAGGTCCAGATAAACGAAATGATAACTTTTCGGTGCTTTGAAGATTATGAAATCACAGGAACAACACAAACGGAAGTGACCGCAACATGCTTACCGAATGGAAACTTGGACCTAGGACCACCTAGCTGCTCGAGTAATGCAAATTGTTACATAAATGTTGAACACAAAATGAGACTGCAGTATAGAAAGTTTTTTATATATTTTTATAATGTGTCCTGATGAGAACAAGTTTTATTTGTTTATAGGCCAATAATTTAAGTTATAGATTTTTGAAAAATTCAAGTAGGTAAGGGATGCTGGCTTCTGCTGCACTCGCTTATATTGAGTTTTGCGATGCTTTATTTTGCTTCGCTCACAATCTATAAAATAACCACAAATATCATACAAAACTACGTTATTTACAGATTCAACAACAGTATCGCAACTATTTTTCTTGCAAAATTAAGAATTTTTGAATAGTGTAAAAGGAAACAAACGACGAAAACAAAATTTAAATGAAACTTCGGTTGTAATGCTCTCAATTCTCTTTAACTTTGTTGGTGTGATGAGTGATCTTGCAAAACATGAAATTGACGTCGAGAATGGCTGGATCTTAATTCTCTGATCGCCCAATTAAGTAGTGTCTATCAATATTCTTAGCAGCTGCAGAAGATAGTCACCGACAAGAAAAGCTATCCGTCCAATCAAAAATGTTCTAAATGCTCGCTGGTAGAATTAAAATTAGAGAATATAAAACAAGTATAACTTTTATTTGAAAGCTTCTTTATGATACATTTTAATTTTTTGTATAGCAATAAACCCATGCAACAGCAACCCGTGTCTTAATGAAGGCGAATGCGTTCCAAATGGTTTAGGATATTTGTGCATATGCCCGACAACCACTCAAGGCCCTAACTGCGGAAAAAGTGAGTCATTTAGTATAAAACTATAAACAATAATATTTAAAAGATTTATGCCCTAGCTATCTATAGTCTAGTCAAAAAATGCGTTTACAGGCAACGAAAAGATTTTTTTTATCTTTACAGCAATGCTCAGTATACTCTGAAGTTTCCAGCTAGGGTTGTCCCCACTCCCCACTTTTCCTGCCCATTTACGTCATAGTGACGTCATCTCCGCAAAAGTAGGCTGAATTTTTTAGCTTTGTTGACATTTACTTTATTCATTCTCACTTCTCTTTTGGTTGAGCCTGAATTTCCAAACTTGTGTCACTCAACAAATGGGGCATAGGCAACCTTCCGATGCATTTATGACATCATGCAATTATGACGTCACAATGCAGGAACAAAAATGCTACCAAAACTGTAAAAATTATCTTTTTTAGTGGTTGTCAACTCGTATAACTTTAGTTCGATTTGATGTAGAGCCTTGATATTACGTTGAAGAAAGTACATGCCTATTAAAAGGTACTGTATGATTTTGGTTCACTTTGATTAGCATTTTCATACAATACATTACACTGAAAATATGACACCCTTTTCGCAATATTTTTTTTATTTTAGCGTTTTGCTGTTATCCAGGACTAAGTTTATTTCAATAATAATATTTGCTTCTATAATTCACTTTTTATTTCAAAATTAGAAAGCTTTTAAGGTATTATGAAGGTGAAAAAGTTATAATGCGATATCGATTACATGATATTGATGAATTTTTAAGGTATTATGAAGGTGGAAAAGTTATGACGATGTTAGTAAATAATCGCAAAAATGTCCCAAAGTTTTTGCTGGTGTTACAGATGAGATGTATCAAGTTTTTCACGAACCGCACACGTGAGAGCCAACAAAGTGATGCCGTGATCATTTATGACGTCATACTTTCGAAAATATTTTGTTTTGCAATTATTGCTTTCTACACAAATTTATAAGCAATAAACTATACAATTTATAACTATAAAATTACACTAAAAGGTAAAAGCACAACAGTCTGTTTCGTCCTAAGAATTTGTCAGATGCTATTGTAATCTGTCAAAGAAATCTTTTAAACTAAAACGACAAAACTCTAAAAGCTAAAACTGCATATTATTGAGAAACATGTCCAGCTAAAACACTACCATAGACTGCAAGTTGCAGAGTTGAAATACCGCATTGATTAAAACATCGGTTAAAAAATAAAATAGTACGCTCGAACGTTTTTCAACTTGTATTTGTTTTTGTGCCTGCATTTCCCCGTAAGCTCTGATCATTTATTAAGGGCAGTACGTTTGTCAGCTAAACGAATTGCAAGTTTCTCAGTCAGGCATAAATTGCAGGATTGAGACCCAGGTTGGGAAGCAGTGGCTCGATCAGCAATAGACCATTTGATTATAGGTTCATGGCCAGAATCTTTAGCATTCCAAAATGCTTTTGAGAGTTCTACCGCATTTCTTTTCTCTGACGATTACTACCAGAACGAACTACTACTTCTCTGACGATTACAACCAGAACAAAAACTTCCGATTCAAATGACGATTACAATTTTTTTAACTGTACAATTTAGTTAACTTTGCAAAATTTTGATGTAGCAACTCATGATTTCGTATTTAAATAAAACATTTTATAAGTTGTAAATAGCCTAACCTCAATAATTATTTTTTTATCAAAAAGACAAGTAGCCTGACCATCAGTCCGTTGAGAAATTAGCTTCCTCCTTCTCCTAAATGCAATCATCGAAATCATCCAACTCAATGAACACTTTTTGTTCGCGTTTTTGTTCTACGCTATTTACGATCTTTACCAAAGCGCTTAGAAGAAATGGATCCTACTTGCCAAATCAGTTCAAGATTATTTTGATTTTTGAGCCAACCTTGCTTGTCGTCTAAAGAATTTGGTGCTTCTATAAATGGTTCATCAACTCGTGAGTGAAAGGCAATGCGATGATTAAATCTGTTTATGTGAGGAAGCAAATTCCAAAAGCACGGTGGAAGTCTAGCCAAATCAATTTTAGAATTTGATTTAAGGGTTAGACTGTCTCCAATAATTTATTTGATTATTTTGCTTTACGAAAAATATAGTGATTTGATTTTATTGTCTTCATACAGTATATTAAGCAAGTAAATAATTCCAGGTTTTTACATGATTGATCCGAAACTTCCCACTCATCGCCATGTTTTTACAAAACAATATTTTGTATTTTAAGGAATTTGTCTACTCATATTAAGGCTTTGTTTTGTACCTAAAAGATTCTTGATGGTGAGATTGATTTAAATCTTTTTAGAGAACGCAATTTTTTCTTTCCTTGAAAAGCGCTCGTACACGTCTTACTAGTGAATACTTAAATTGCCGCAAGCATAGAACATGACTTTTCTCCAAACTTTTAAGCCAGAAAATTGATATTGAAGTTTTGACGATATTTTTCATAGCCAATATCAAAGTTTATTTTGAATGCTGAGTTTGTGCAAAATTTTGGGTTCCAATTCTATTATGAATCATTGATACTCAACTAAAGGTGAAACTAAATTTATTAAACCTAACTGCAGAACAAGTTTAAGAGATCTACTGCCCCTTAACAAACCAGCAGCTACTTTTCCAAATTTGAAGGAAAGCTATAGCCTGTACGTAAGTTTAGGTTAGATTTAGCCGACACAGGATTTGAAACTAAGACCTCCAGCTCAAAGAAAAAATTTGTAGTGATTCCTGGGTAATGTAAACTTTGCTGATTCTTCACCAAACATGCCAAAGAACAAGTTAAATAACTTAATATTTAGTAAAAAAATAACATTCTATGACAATCTATCATTAACAAAATTAATAAAGTGCCCATAGTGTTGCTTTATGGACACGCTCCAATTTATTGCCCCTCATTCCATTTTATCCTATGACTTGTGTTTTGGGCCACATGTCATAATATTGCGTTATGCTTTTAGAATAAAATAAACTACAAAGAATTATTTTCGAAAAAGAACTAGATATAAAAAAATCAATCGTAATGATAAAGCCATTTTTTGAAAATTTCTTCAAATTTCTTTCTGTGCTGCTGGAGACAAAACTTGAAAATGATATGAACAGTATTTTATACTGGGAATATACATTCAACTTCAATTTAACGTGGAATCCTTAAAAGTTTTTGAAATCCAAGAAACATGGCCGAAAAATTATTTAAAAAATTTTCCTAAGCCTGATGCCATATGGCAATTCTACCTGAATAAAGGTTACAATGAGTAGACAAATTCCAAAACATGCCAAATATTGTTTTGTAGAAAACTTAGTGATGACTGGACGTTTCGGTCTAATTATGTGAAGACTTGAAATCACTTATTTGCTTAATGTATGAAGAAAATGAAACTAAATCACTATATTTTTGGTGAAGCAAAATAATCAAAAAAATTGTTGGAGACAATCTAACTCTTACATCAAATTCTAAAATTGATTTGGCTTAACTTCCACCGTGCTTTTGGAATTTGCTTCCTTGCATAAACAGAGTTAATCATCGCATTGCCTTTCACACACGAGTTAATGAACCATTCATAGAAGCACCAAATCCTTATGACAACAAGCAAGTTTGGCTCAAAAGCCAAGATAATCTTTTGGAACCAATTTGGCTAGCAGGATCGTTTTTTCCAAGCACTTTTTTGGCATCCTAAGTAGAAAAGGTGCAGTCGAGAACCCAACGTTTGAGGCCAAGGCCAATAAGACCATCAAGGACACAATGTTTCTAAATTATATTTGGCAAATTTTGCATATTTTCTAAGCGCAAGAGTGTTGTTTAAGGTATTGCATTTCGTTAAGTTTTTTATGATAATTCGAAAACAATAAAAACTAGATGAGAGTTTGCCAGCAAACCCAGTAAACGACCGACGCGTAGCGAATGCTGTGACTCTCAAAAGTACTTTTTGTTTACCGTAAAATCAGCAATTATTCAAAAATATCTGATTATGGAGCCTCCAGAAAGGTAGAGTCAAATTATTTGTCTGGCAAATATCTGCTGATATCATAAAACACTGGCAACATAATTTGAGACGTAGAAAAATTTGATTTTTGGAGGGTCCGTTTGAGGGAGTTTCCGGAGGGGGTGGCACCCCAAATTATGTCAAAATGTTTGTCTGCTAAATATCTGCTGATTGCAAAACAAACTGGTACCCTAAGTTGAGCTGTAGAAAAAATTGATTTTTGGAGGGTTCATTTGGGGGGTCCTTGGGAAGGTGGCTCCCCCAAATCATGTCAAAATATTTTTCTTTTAAATATCTGCTGATATCAAAACAAATGGGCACCCTAAGTTGAGCCGATCAAAAAATTTATTTTTGGGGGGTAAATTTGGGAGGTCCTCGGGGGATGGCACCCCCTAACTACTTCAAAATATTTGTCTGTTAAATATCTGCTGATATCATAAAACACTGCTACTCTAAGTTAAGTCGTTCAAAAACTTGATTTTTGGGGGGTTAATTTGGGATGTCCCCGGGGGGGTGGCACCCTTAAGCTATGTCAAAATGTTTGTCTGTTTAATTTCTGCTGATATCATAAAACACTGGCACTCTAAGTTGAGCCATTTAAAAATTGATTTTTGGGGGTGTCCATTTGGGGAATACCCGGGGGGGAGGAGTGGCACCCCCAAACTATGTCAAAATATTTGTCTGTTAAATATCTGCTGATATAAAACGAACTGTCACCTACCTTGAGCTGTTCAAAAAATTGATTTTTTGGGGGGGTCCGTTTGAGGGGGTCCCCGGGGGGTGGCACCCTCAAACTATGTCAAAATGCTTGTCTGTTAAATAGCTACTGATATCAAAACAAACTAGCACCCTAGCTTGAGCCGTTCAAAAAATTAATTTTTTGGGGCTCCATTTTTGGAGGTTTTCCGGTGGAGTTGACCAAAAAATTTCGGAAGAAATAATTTCGCTTGCAGCTCAACAACTTTACACAAAAATTAGATTTCGATGTTTTGTGATTTTGGAGAAGAAGAGCGTACAAAATTTAGGAAGAAAAAAAAGGAAAAAAAAAGAAAACAAAAAAAGAAATAAACCTCATCGCGGCCAAAATTGGGTTAGTTGGGATGAAAGGGTATCTTAAAACATACAACCCTGTGAAATATTTTTTGCCGTACTTAACCCTTATCTGCCCAGAATTATTTTTTTGTAAAAATGGCTTTTCTTTCTAATATATTTATTGAATTTGGTCAGTTTAAACTCATGATGCGATTTTTTTTTAGCCCCCATTTTTGTAACTCCCCATATTTGGTGTGCCATATTTGGCACGCTGGGCATAAGTGATTTACGTTAATTGTTTTTTTTAGCGTTGTTTTGATTTGATAATAATTATTATAACTCAACTTGAATACTTGCATGCATATTTCTGTTGCAGTGGTTTATCCCGTTTCAGTGAAAGAGATAAGAGAGGGGCAATGGGGCATCATTACCTTTACCACTTTTTACTTATTATGACGTCATAATAAATAAACTTTATTATTGGTGAAAGTAGAATGACATTTTTCGTTGCAACATGTATCATTTCTTCGTGTTTATAAAACTAACAACTTGCGATGTGCTTAGGCGTACCAAATATAAGAAGCAAACTAATATCATTAACCAAATAAACCACTCAACGTTGGTTGAAATCTTACGCTGTAATTGCAGAAACATCAAAAGTTAGTGTAACAAACAACAAACTGAATAAACAACAAAACAAACCAACAATAAATCAAACAGCAGAGTTTGTGACTCTTCAAAAATTAGCATTTTGTTATTTTGTGTGATAGTCCAAGTTGCATCCTACACAAAGACCTACGTCACATTTACAGCATTGCGTAAAGGGCCGTTTTGAACAAAATTCCCCTGCACATCGCCTTCGTTTTGGAATTTCCACGAGATAATGTTTAAAACCGTCGTAACGAACATCATCTATAACCCTTTTACGCTTTGGACATGAAGGCCCTGGTAGTTGCGGAGGGGTACCGTATCGTTGCAAATAAGATAAAGCTATGTATTCTTTGAAATCAAATTGAGGCATGCTTCCTCCACATTTTTTGTGAAGGATCCAAGCATTTTGAATTGATATATCCAAAAGCCACGTAAAAATGCACCAGTACCATTTTTTACCCCGAAACGATATGCGATATTTCGCAATATTTTGATCTTGTCGGTCAGTCCCCCCCATATGCTTGTTATACTTTTTGATCACTTCTGGACAGTCAATTTGAATCCGTTTCTTTTCTTTTTGAGAATAACGGAACACCTTACTTGAATTCTGGTTCGTATGACAAGTAGACGCAATGGTGACGACAGAGTTATCCATCCATCTACATACAACAATTTGGTTTGCAGTGTCCGTCACGTATTCCGCAGAGCCTCTGGGCAACTTTTTCATGTTGTTAACAGGGGTCAAAGGACATTTTTTACCACGATTTTCTCGCAAGGTACCAGTTGCACCATACTCAGAACATTTCAGATGTTGTAGCAACTGCAATGATGTAAACAAATTATCGAAATAGAGCTTAAATGGTAATTTTTGCTTATTAGCAGGAAGAGAGGCTAGATTTTTTAAAACAGTTGCCCCGCACTTTCCAAACAACTCTTCATTTTCTTTATTTCCTTCATACGTCTTCCCTTGGTACAAATCAAAGCTTGCCAAATATCCTTCAGAAGTATTCAAACACCAAACCTTGTAACCGAATCGAAAAGGTTTTCCTCGGATGCACTGCTTGCATCCGTGCCTTCCAAAGTATTCTATCATAACCTCGTCATGAGATAAATTTTCTTCCGGTTGAAAATGTTGTCCAAATCTTGTAAGTAGTAGTTTTGCTAATGGTCGAATTTTGGCGTATTTATCAGAGCTTTCATTCAATGTTGGATTGTCGGCAAAGTGAAAATATTGCATAATTTTTTCAAATCTATTTCGCCTCATTGCATTGCTTGCAAAATTGTTTTGGCAAACTGAATCTATTTTCCAATAGAGTCTCCGAGACGGAGCAGGGCATAATCCAGATACCATCAGTATTCCTAAAAAAACTTTTATCTCGTTTTTCGTGACAAAAAAATTTGTTTCTCCTTTGCTATGCGCATACAGAATAGACTGTTGAACCACTAACTCAAATAACTCATCGTCAAAAAATAATTCAAACAGTTCAGCTGGAGAAAAATCTCTATATTTTGAGTAATCTGCTTCCGGAAATACCACATTTACTTCCGGAAAAGATGTATTTTTTCTCCATTTGGGGGTTTGGTAGCTATTCTCTTTAGGCTCTTCGTTTTCATGTTGATGAGGGATGCTGTCGGAAATATTCGTATGCGAATCTGAACAGCTGGGCGTTTCTAGTGAATGAGCAGATGCACCAATCGAACTGTATCTTCGGCTAGAAATGACTAGTTCAGCCGGAGCGTTGAGTTGTTTTCCTGATAAGTTGTTCAAAAATCCACCCCCATCTTCCTCCTCCGAGTCTTCATCCGTAACATCACCACCATTTGGTTCGATAAAAATATTCGCGGCCACGTTTTCATCTTCTAGCATCGATATTATATCGTGAGTTGTATAAAATCTGCAAAAAATAAGCAAGTCATTTTTGAAGTACTTGATAGTGCCCAGCGTAGCACATGTGGCGCAGACAAAACGGAGCGTTGCTGCATCAAATATTTACTAGTACCATATGTTTCAGTTTCAACAATTTTTAGGTAGAAGCATTATCTTTGTGTTTTAGCAAAATTTCATTACTAACATCAGTTCAAATATGAAAAATAAAACAAATCATAAACTTACCTTTCATTTTCCGCCATTTTTTTCACTTTGAAAACGAAGTTCTACTTTGAATGATTCAGTGATCACTTTAAATTGACCAAAACACTGTGACTTCATTATTGGTGACTAAGACATTGTTTGCTAATAAGATTAACACAATTGCTGTATTTGCAGTGCTTGAAGCAACAATTATTTTTCAGAAGTATTGTTCTACTATACAGCGTGCCAAATATGGCACGCTGGGCAGATTCGGGTGACTGAGACCGCTTTTTACGCCAAACTTGCGTGGCAGTTTTGGGATTCTAAAACCAAAGTCACGTCACCTATTGCCTCAAAATTTGGTGAAAACATGCAACTCTTTAAAGGAGGCCTTCATTTGAAATAGGCTATTATTTAAATAATCCGGAATATTTTTCTGAACACGTTATCGAAAGTTTCGTTCAGAAATTCCTCACCGTTCTTGAGATATCCTCTAAAATCCGCTAATACTCCGCTAATCCTTGACGTCACTTGCCCGAGTTTGGCTGAGTTTGTATGGGCTGTGTAAGGTATAGAGTAGGTAGGCAACAGTTTTGAATGTTTATCCTGGTCTAAATTAAGTGAATTATACCCTATTTTATTCAAAACTGTCTACTCTGTACCTTACACAGCCCATACCAACTCAGCCAAACTCGGGCAAGTGACGTCAAGGATTAGCGGAGTATTAGCGGATTTTAGAGGATATCTCAAGAACGGTGAAGAATTTCTGGACGGAACTTTCGATAACGTGTTCAAAAAAATATTCCGGATTATTTAAATAATAGCCTATTTCAAATGAAGGCCTCCTTTAATCTCAAACTGCTGTAAAAATTTCATGTAGCTCAACCATACCGTTCTTGAGTTATAAGCAAAAGTCTGAAATTTCGCACTCGTTAGTTGGAAAATGGCCGAGTAAAAACAAAGGAACACGCAACGCGAGCATCGGTCGTTCTAGTGATACTGAATGGTTAAAAAAGGGTTTTGAGAAACAGTTTCACCAAGAATAAAAAATTCAAAGCTGTCGTAAACTTTTTATTTTACAAAATAAAATGTTTAAAATATTTTTTTAAATAGAAATAGTCTATAAAATACAGCAAAATGTTTACGGCAGCTTTGGCTCTTTCAATCTCAGTGAAAATAATGAATGCCATTTTGAAGTTTTACTCGTTAACAGCTCATGTTGATTGTGTACCATAGCCGTATTGTGGCAATGAAGCAAGGCCATAACCCATGAATGGGAATATACGTAATATAAACGCACAAATGTTCCATTTAATGCCTTAATTTCATTAGTTAGGAACCCGGTGTAAACGTTCACTGAATATGGATCGCACGTTTTTAGTAGTTTCCTAAACGCAAACCATATTGTTTCGATAGTGATTTCTTTTTCATAGAATTTTTTCAACATTATTATCTAAAAAGTAGTATTGCAAATGCAGTAAATTTATGTTTTTAAAATTAATTGAGGTACCGTACGGGGGTATATTTGTAAGTTCAAAGTTTTGACATCAAAAAAAAAACGGGGCTCTGAGGCGCGAGCAAAGTTCCGTGCCCATGTTGAATAACATTAGCATTTTTTTTTTTTTTTGAGAAAACAGCAATTTTTGTAATTTTAAAGAAGATTACACCATTAGATTTTCAAAGCAATTTTCAGACTTGTCTATGGGAATGGGATCCCATTGCGATCCCAATGGAAAATGTTCCATGGGATGGGATAGTACAGCATGCATTGCATTTCCAAGGAATGATAATGAATGCCAGAATGATAATTAATTGCGAACTCTTCTGAGCTTTAAAGTTAACTAAGTCAATAAATTTTGTCTTTTTGTATCTCTACGTGTAATCCTATCTAGTACACATTATACTTAAATTTTTATAAATTTATTAACTTTTATTGCATTGTATTTTGATGGGAATCGCATGGGATGGGATGGGACAGGCATGAACTGCTATGGAATGGGATGGGAAATGCAATGGGATGGGAAAACTTTAGTTTTCCCGCAATTTTCCAACTCTAAGTTTAAGCCAATCTTTTCTTTACTTTTGATTATATGTAATGTCTTTCTCATATCTAATTTTTATCAATCAATGATTGCGAACGTTTAGGCCGCCAAAAGACACTTTGTAAAATTTAACACAATGTATCAAATTTCAAAAAATAACTTAAGGATACCAGCTGGGTTGTATTAAGAAGGAAGGCATTGGACACTGTTGCTTCGGGCCCACCCCCTTCAAAGGGTTCACAATCGTCGAAACGGAAAAATAATAAACCTTTGTTCTTTCTAAAAAAGCCCAAGTTTTTTTGCGGGAGCTTCACCTCTTTATCCTTTAATAATGTGGTGTAACAAATTTATCAAGTGCACCTTGTATCTCTTCAGGCGTTTGAACAATTGTTATGCTGTAGTTATATTTAACTTCGCACTTAATTTCTCAGTAATTCTTCATGCAACATTTTTTGTAATCCAATAGTTTGTTATTTGGGATTCATAGCGGCGATTTTCAACTCACAAATTGTTCAGTGGATGTGGTTATTTTTATTCAGTGGATGTTTTCGCTATCTTATCTCAACAAATTCTTTACGCTCGGGTTTTTTAGGACACGTTGTCGTTTTCAAGATTAAACAGTAGCATATGTACTGCAGTACAATGTCAGTATGCCATTCCTGGTAATACTGTATTATAACATTAGGCACAATGTTTTACTGATCCCTAAATACGAAGTCGTCGGAGTTTCTTCTTTTCTCTCTTGCTGAAGTATTTTTATCCGAAACATGGCCTCAAATAATATTGCATTACATTTCAATATCACACACATAAATTCACACGCAAAATAGGCTCGGTCATGTTTTTGCATTAGCAACTCAAAATTGTTTGTCCAGACCCTCGGATTCTTGTTATGACTTTGGATGGCTTTATTGCTTTACAGTTTGTAGCCTACCGTTGGCACCGAAAGTATTGACAGAAATAAAAACAACAATTATTTTCTACAAGGCTTTTTGCCCCCTCATTCTCCGATTAGAGCTTTCACACAATGCCATTTAAAATACGTTTTAGCATGACTTGGCTTAGTTGGCTTTCACATTGCATTATTTTTCAAATAAGAAAAGCAAACGAATCGATAGACCAGAAGTTTATGTTGTTTTTTGTTTGGCTGCTTTCCTTTTCAACCAATCAAGAAATAATGCTGTCCTCGAGCCGAGGAGAGAACGTTTTCGAGGACTTGTAGGCTTCGAGGCCAAAGCCAACAATTTCAAAATGGGTCCTCGAGGACGTCTAATAGGCCAAGGATATCCTCGAGCACTCCACCTCTGGTGGATAGCGTAGAACAAAAACGCGAACAAAAAGTGTTCATTGAATTTGGATGATTTTGATGATTGCATTTAGGAGAAGTAGGATGCTGATTTCTCAACGAACTGATGTCAGGCTACCTGTCTTTGTGATAAAAAAATTAATTATTGAGATTAGACTATTTACAACTTATAAAATGTTTTATTTAAATGCGACATTATCAGTTGCAACTTCAAAATTTTGTTAAACTTAATAAATAGTATAGAAATAATAATAATAGTAATAATAAACCACCAAAAATCGTTAAGATAATGCCCTAAATAACAGGCTGTTTTTCTGTTCGAGCATTGCTCTTTCTCCAGAAGTCGAGCTTTCTCACTGTGTAACCAACCCAACACTTACCATAACGCATATGGAAAAGGTTAAAATCAAATATTCCATGTTTAATTTTAACAATTTTGTAGGCGTTTTTAGTATCATTGTAACAGGCTTTGATCTAACGTCATCGAGCTCTTTGTTTGGTTCGCAAAAAAACACTCATTAAATTGTATAGTACATCGCTTTTAAATTTGTGTGGAAACTTTTTTTATCAATTACCGCAATAATTGCAAAACAAAATATTTTCGAAAGTATGACGTCATAAATGATGACGTCATCACTTTGTTTGCTCTCACGTGTGCGGTTCGTGAAAAACTTGATACATCTTATCTATAACACCAGCACAAACTTTGGGCCGTTTTTGTGATTATTTACTAACATATGACGTCATCGATATCGCTTCATAACTTTTTCACCTTCATAATACCTTAAAAGCTTTCTAATTTTAAAATAAAAAGCGAATTTTAGAAGCAAATATTATTATTGAAATAAACTTAGTCTTGCATGACAGCAAAACGCTAAAATAAAAAAAATATTGCAAAATGGATGTCATTCTTTCAGTGTAATGTATTGTACGAAAATGCAAATCAAACTAAACCAAAATCATACAGTACCTTTTAATAGGCATGTACTTTCTTCAACGTAATATCAAGGCTCTACATCAAATCGAACTAAAGTTATACGAGTTGACAACCACTCAAAATGATAATTTTTACAGTTTTGGTAGCATTTTTGTTCCTGCATTGTGACGTCATAATTGCATGATGTCATAAATGCATCGGAAGGTTGCCTATGCCCCATTTGTTGAGTGACACAAGTTTGGAAATTCAGGCTCAACCATAAGGGAAGCGAGGATGAATAAAGTAAATGTCAACAAAGCTAAAAATTTTAGCCAATTTTTGCGGAAATGACGTCACTATGACGTAAATGGGAAGGAAAAATGGGGAGTGGGGACAACCCTAGCTGGAAACTTCAGAGTATACTGAGCATTGCTGTAAAGATAAAAAAATCTTTCCGGGGCCCCTAAACGCGTTTTTTGACTATAGACTAATCGGTTGCATCTGAAAATTTCTCCAAATATTAATTTTACGTTACCGGAGCATAAACGTTTTTATTCGCAGAAATATTTTGAAGGCATCAAAGGTTTTTTAGTTGTTCAATATAAACAAATATCACAGAGAAAAAAATTATTGAAAGAATAACAAACATAATTGTACTAAAGGACTCCTAGCGTAATGTAGTAGTTTTAATCATTGCATTTCGAAATTATTGTATGTACAGTATTGTACTGAGGTGGGCACAAATAAAATTACACCAAAAGCGCAGCGCAACAAAGCGCAATGATTTTTTCAACCAGTAAAAGCGTACCGCAAAATGCGTTATTTAATTTTTTGAAAGTTTTGAAGCGCAGCGCAACTTCAGAGATGGGTTTTTTGATTCAGCTGCAGCGCAACGCAATTCCACAATGTGTAACGGCATTTTTGCACCAAGCTAAAGCGCAATATTTTAGACTGAAAGAGTAAATAATTAACTGAACAAGGACGACATTTATCAATATTACGATCGAAATGGAGCAAAATTAAGTTCAGTGTATAGAATTGCGCCTTTAACTGAAAGAAGTTTTTAAAGTACAGAGCAATTAAACTGCAACAAATTTTAAAGAATTTAGTCCGCAACGCAACTTCCGCAATGGTTCAAAATGAAAAATAAAAGCGCAACACAACTTCCGCAATTGCGGAGGTTGCAGAAGTTGCGCTTCACGCTTCTAATTGCGCTTTGCCCACCTCTGGTACTGTATCATTTATTAGTTTTTCTTTTTTTTTCTTTTTTTTTAATATCCGAACTAACGAAACCTTTTAAACTCGTGTACTGAATTTTTATAATTTCTCAGCAGTTTTTGCAAGCATTCCCAGCCTGAATTTAATACACTAGCTGTTAAGAGTTCAGTGATGTTAATTCTTGTGATTTTCCGCTTTAAATTAACTTAGTGATTACAAACAATATCGTGTATTTCTAGATTCTAAGAAGGTTTTAAACCTACTTGTTTCAGTGTCGTGATGTTAATGAAAGTGTTAATAAATGATCGCCAACATTAGGATTAGGATTAGTCGCATGCAAACTTTTTCCAGTCGGATATGAGACAAATTGCGAGGTATTTTCAAGCTTTTTGTTACTTTGTTTGCATCAAAAAGTTTCAAAAACTGTTAAGTTTGCATAACAAGACCGTCGGTTGTACGTAAACGACCTTAACCTATTTTAGGTATAGCTCTAAGTCTATATTTAGTTTTTTATGGTAATAATTATCATCAAAATATTCAATAGAAAATAATTATTGTGATATGTTTAACAAGGCACACCTAGTTAATTTTTTTTCAAATTTGAATTTTTGATTGAAATAGGTAGAAAATTTATTGCAGATTTGAAATATGCTATTGTTTTTTGAAAATTTCAACTCTAAATCTTGCAAAATTTGTGTTTTGTGAACCCACCTTAAGTTTTTTGCTAAAAAAAACTGCCAAACTAAAGCAATTTTGACAACTACACTCATCATGCAAACTCTTTACAAACATACAAACATGAAAAAAGTGTGATTGCAACCGCTTAAAATAAAATTGATTTCTAGTAATTAACAAAATTGACAAAGTTTTATTGAGCTGCAAAAGTAAAGTACCTTGTAATTTGTAAGCCAGGGCTTATAAAAAGATGTTTACTAACAAATAACACAGAAATTGAGTATTGGGTTGTTTCTTTGCTTCAACTTGTTACGTACTAGCAGTAAATTTAGAATTGCAATGCGTAATCTAACCTGTATTTCCCTTAAATTTAGCAATAACATGAACAGTTTTAATAATATTTCTCTTAATTACGGCAAAAGCAAAATATTTGTTAACAATTGTTTCAAATACTTAGAAATATTAGTCGAATTTAATCTCAATTTTGCATTCCAAATAAAATCTATAGAAAACAAAGTTGCTAGATCAATTGGAATTATTTGCAAACTAAACCATTTGTTGCCTACGAAAATATTTTTGCTTTTGTATTACGCAATTGTCCAACCCCATCTCTTGTATGGAATACAGATTTGGGGCAATGCCTATCACAGCTTATCTGAGAAACTTAATAGTTCTTCAAAATTGAGTTTTGCGCATAATTGGAGGAGGCAAATGGGATGAAAGAATTACCAAATATTACGTTAAATTTTACATTTTATAGCTATGCGACATGTACACGTATGAAATACCAAAACTTATGCACAAATACTGCAATAATCGTTTGCGAAACAATTTTAATGACTATGCTAGCAAAGTAACTTCTGTCAATTCTTAAGACTCCAGGGACCACATGATAGAACGTGTTAGCGAGCTAGTAAAGGCCATTTCCGCTCGCTAAAAGGCGCCGCTAACAAACAAAAAACTTTGCAGACAAACTGCCATTTCCGAACCGTCTCGCCCAACATGCGTTAAAACTGCTCGCTTCAAATTCTTCGCGAGATGTTTGTAACCTGCGTTACTACGTAATGAATATCTCATTGTGACCAGTGGTGTAAAGTTACAAGATATTTTTACTTGAATAGATTACTCAAGTAGTTTTTTTCAGTAACAAGTACTTTTTAATTAGTTTTCTTTTTTTTTGGCTACTTTTACTTGATTACTCTTAAAGTGAAGTAACGCTACTTAAGTAGTATTTTGATTTAGAAAAGTACTGTAATTTTAAATTTGAACCACAAATTCGTCAGAACGGTCAACTTTTCAACCAAAAATCGTTCAATTCAGTTAAGTTAGTTGTCCTTTGCTCCTTTTTTGGCTGGCAACTCTTGCGTCAGAGGTCAGACCACCACAGCGACTGCAGCCATGCCTTTTTTTACGAGTGCGCGTACGTATCAGAGCCATGACAAACAAATTAGCGAGCGTGTAAAAGTTATATTCGTTCGCTAAAAGGCGTTAACAAGCAAAAATCTTCGTAGACAAAATGCTATTTCCCAACCGTCTCGCCTAACACTCGTTAAAAATGCTCGCTCGGATTGCTTAACAAGATGTTGGGTTAGCGCGTAATAAATACCTCATTGTGACGTCATATACATTTGTACTTCAAAATAATGCTATCAAGCGTACTGTGTCTGCATGACGGTATATACTGCAATTGTTATGGAAAAAGATACTATGGGCTATGCGCTAGTATTTTAAGCTTGAGAAATCCTCCATGATAACAGTTCGTTAATGAACGCAGAGTTTAATTATATTTTTGAATCAATGTAAAAAAAAAAAAAAGAACAACCTTTTCCGTACCATAATGTAGTAAATGACATTAAGCGCTCTTGAGGTTGTTGTTCGGTATACTTTTATGTTAACAGCAACGACAGGTTTCAAAATTTTTTAAAAGTGAACAAGTCGGATTACACTGTTCTTTTTTAGAACCAGTAACTCTAGAGTTGAGATCGGCTGTGTTTAATTTTTTTCCAATTTTTAGCATCATTTGTTCTTGATTTAAAAAAAAATTTAAAGTATCGTTGTCAATTTTAGCGACCATATTTGCACAGTATTTAATTTCTTAATCCCTTCGCCTGAGTAATGGCTTTTTTTCTGCTTTGCTGCATCGTAAAATTTTTTGAACAATCGTTTAACTCGAAAAAAACAAGCTTTTTTCGAACGACTGAAAAAAATCTCAAACAGCGCTCTTATACTCTTGGAATAGTTGCAATTTTGCTTACTAATGAAAATGACTAAAATTTTGTTGTTTTAAATCAGCACAAAATTATTTTCTTTTCATTGAATTAATTTTTTTTTTTTGCTCTTAGTGTATTTTGCTGGCGAGGCTAGCATTGTTTTTAATTTCTTCTTAAATTTTGAGCAAAAACGAGTTTCATGTTCTTAGAAAATTGTGTTTATTAAAAGAGAGTATTTTATTTTTGTCAACTGGAGCTACTCAATATTTTTTATCAGTCGATACAGCGAACGATTTTCAATGCAATTCGCTTTCTTCTAAGAAGTCAAATAGCACACATGGAGACCATTGTTAAGTAATTTTCAACAAAAATTCGCTTTAGTTGGAGTTTTCAACATTTTGCCATTAAGTTTCTGACCAAAAAAACGTCTCGTACGCAAGAGTGCTTCAAAATCTTCGCTAAGCTGACGAGGAAAATGTGACGTTTTTTTACTCCAGTTATATCTCGCGATCGATCCGAGCAAAATAACGAGCGAAAATAGCGTTGCACAGCTGCAGAGCTTCAAATGCACGTGCAAAAATAACCTCTTGCCTTTGGCGAGTATTTCGTTCGTTAGCGCCTCTTAAAAAATTCTCGACATTAATGCGAGCGAGGAAATTTCTGTGATGTAGGGCGTAGGCCCAGATCCAGTCTGGCAAAAAACATTTCAAGATTGTTTTAGTTTCAAGTTCGTTGTTTGGTGTCTGCCCATCACCGCATATTGGCATAAATGTTTACTCTATTGAAAGTAAACCATGAAAGAAGAAAATCAGAGATACAAATTTGCCAAAAATGCGTCCTATGATTACTACACGTTTCTATAGCTAAATTTTACAGAGTAAGCCATTAATAACACACCATGTATGCAACAAACATTATTGTACGGAACTGTAATATATTGTGCAATTGTTTTCAAAATGGCGATCAATTTTGTCCCAATAGAGACCCAGACTACCTTGATGGGCTTTCTACAATAATTTTGTGTGATTTAGTAACGTAATGTTTATCAAGCTTCTGCCTGCCTTCACATGTTTTGAAATAAATTAAATTCCAAAATCCGCAATACTTTTTATTAATTCCAAAAAAGTTATCAAAAAATATATACTAAAATAGCTTTGAAACAAACTTTTGGCCCACCCTGGAGATACAATAGATTATTATACACTTCTAAGACACGTCTATAGTGTTTTTAAACTTTAGCATAACCTAGCAATGACAGTGAATAAGCATTTAAGCAAAAATTTTATAAAAGAATTCCTTGTAAATTCTGCTTGGCATGATTTTCAAATTTCGAAGTTTTGCTGTTGTTGTTCTTTTTGATTTGAATACAATAAAAAAAACTTGCAAATATTAATA
Source organism: Trididemnum nubilum (assembly GCA_963965965.1). Lineage (NCBI taxonomy): Eukaryota > Metazoa > Chordata > Ascidiacea > Aplousobranchia > Didemnidae > Trididemnum > Trididemnum nubilum. The sequence goes on from OZ014483.1 coordinate 24,291,618, forward strand.
ATTCATAACTTCTTAAGAGAAAAAAGTTCTACTTTCATTCTACTTCAAAACAATGCGTTCAAGCGTTCTGTATGTACTGCATTGTTGTGAAGAACATACTATGAGCCATGCATTATTCATTCTAAGCTTACAAATTTCTCGACCGATAATAATTAGTTAATGAACGACAGAATTTAATTATATATTTTTGGATCAATGTTAAAAAGAACAACTTTTTCCATTCTACAATTTTTTTTTAAATGACGTAAGCGCCCTTGTGATTGTTGGTGGGTAAACCTATGTTAACAGTAACTTTAGGCTTCAACATTTTTGAACTAGTCGAAGTACACTCTTCTTTTTAAAACCGGTAAATCTTGGATTGAGACTGGCTGTTTTTAATTTTTTGCCGCTTTTCACTCTCATTTGTTCTTGATTTTTTAAAAATTTTGGGAGTATCGATGTCAGTTTTAGCGGCATGTTTGTTACACTGTTCAATTCCTATCGCTCTGTCTGCTTAAGCGAAGGCTTTTTTCCTGCTTTGTAGCATCGTAAAATAGCAAAAAAGAAAAGCAAGTTTTTTCAAGTTGAACAACTGCCAAAAAAATTCTCATTTTGCTTGCTTTCTGAGTAATAACTTAGTTTTTGACCAACAAACATGAAAAATAATGAAAACAATAACATACGTACTAATTTTGGAATATTATTTGATTAGCATAAGTTAGAAAAAAAATTCTCAAAATATAGGCATGTGTTTTTGACAGTTTTTGACTTTTTAGATTTTTTAGCTGTTAGATATGATTTGCAACCTTTAAGTTTTCAGGCAAATAACTCTTTGTATGATTGACATTGACAAGTTTTGTTTTATTAATAATAATTTAGTTGTGATATTTTGACGTTTGCTTTTGTTTTGATGTTTGACGTTTGCTTGACGTTTCCTGCGGGAAGACAACTTTTTCGCATTGCTTGCTTTTAAGTAGTCGCCGTTCTGGTGACTCTTCCTTAGGCTTCCGCGCTGGTAGCCCTTAGGCCAGATAGCATGCGAACAATTAATAAGTTTTGTTTTATTGGCATTAGAAAGCATATTGACAGAGGTTTCTGGTAATATATGTTTTGCAGAGGTTTACACATAAGCTTTTGATTCATTTCGGCAAATTGAGCAGAGGTGTGAAATCATTGGGCACGCAAATAGTTGTGCCCCCCTTAAGTAAATACCTGTAACACGCTTCGCTTTTAACACACTCTACACTAAAAACTTGCAATTTATTCATGTTTTCAGTAATCAACCAATGCTTTTATTCACCGTGTCAAAACGGGGGCTCTTGCGATGGTGATAGAAATTCGTACACCTGTCATTGTGCTGAGGGATTTGGTGGACAAAACTGTTCTAACAGTAAGTAGAGTCACATTTTTGATTTTAAGCTCATCTACTTTACTGCAATTGCAGGAGGTAAAAATTAATACTTTTAAGTTTTTGTGAAAGGAGAATGATTGCCAATCTGCTCTCGTAATTGCCAATTTGCCTATGGAGTTGCTTGATTGAAGATCGCATTCTACTAACCCAGCTCATTTATACCAGCGCAAAATTTTGCGGTTTTAACAAACAGTGCTAAATGTGTACGGTACTAGTGTGAGATACGCATCGCGGTAATAATAACGACGCGTTATTGAACTTAATATCAAACTGAAGGCAGGAAGCGAATTTAAAAAACTTTTTTTTAAAACTTGACTTTCAACAATTAAATCTAAACCAAGTTCGTTTATTTGATTACATAATTATTTCCCGAAGCACGAAAATGTTAGCTCAGATTGAAGGTTTACGTCTCTTCGCACTTATGTCTCTGTGCCATAATGTTTTCGCATTTATGTCTTGCGCCCTTTTGTATGCATCCTTTTGTCTGCGTTCTTATGTCGGATTTCGTGCTTGATGACGTCACAAAAATTGCTGTTTTACTTGGTTTTTATGAATCTTTGATGCTTGGATAACGTAAATTCCAAACTAAGGTATTTCTTTGTTCAAATTGGAGTCAATTTTGATCTCTTCTCTTTGTTTTGGTTAAAACTCGTTGGTCATTGTATACTGTTATGCATTTTCACTGCTTGAGAAAGGTTTTACGATGACCATCATAAATATCGCATCAGGTTGAATAATCTTGATAAAAAAGGAAGTTTGTTTTTCCAGCAAAGCAATGTCTGAAGCATAATGAAGCTTCACGTTCCATTAGAACTGAATATCAAAACTTGGCCATTTTATGTGGTTGAGTTGTCGTTTTTTTTTTTTTACTGTCTCAGCTATAACTTATTCTTGCGAAAAAAATCTACGGAACATCGGAAGACTGTTCCTGAAGTTTTTGAATAGGTGGCCAAAATACAATAACGATTGAGACAAGAGATAAATAGGCATAAAAGAAAGCAGAAACTAAGAAAAAATTGAATTTTTCCTGAAGTGAATTAAGCAGAATTAATTTAAAGCTATTTTAAGAAATATGACATGTTGAGAGCCATTTAAAAGAAATACATTGCTAAAATAGAAATGTTTTAACCTTTTCACTTTTTCTACTTTTATTAGTCAAGTCCAACTGCCGTATTAAACTTGAATAATTAGGTTAATTTTTTTTAGTAATGTGCCTAAGGGAAGCTTCAGTACTCTTACATCCTTTCCCTAATTGCGTCATTTATCTACTGCCTCTATTTCAATAGAAATAAAAACTTTAATTTTTCAAGCTGTCAAACTAAATTTCAGTGGAATCAAGTAAAATTTTGGAAATGGTTCCAAATTTAACCTACTGTCCACAGTTATCGGTACCGAAGTACTGGTAGCTGTTGCCATAGGCGTAGCCAAGATTTTTAATTGGGGAGGGAGCCCAAACCACGAATCACATGCAATGACGTCATCAGAAATTTTTGAAAGAGGAACATTTTGTGGGGCAAAGATATTGTAGATTGGAAAATCAGAAGCCGTGGCCTGTATTTTTGGAACGTAACCACGATTTTGCTATAGAGTGAGGACTTATTGGGAGTAAAAAAAACAAAAGTAAAAAATGCAAATGTCTAAATTGGGAGACGTGTTGAGTAAGTGTAACTCAACCGTATCACAAAAGGGGGTCTGGGGGCCAAGCTCCCAGCCCCTGGGCGATTTTTTTGAAAAAGTAGGGTTTTAAATGCGATTGGATCACAACTCGCACTTGTTTAGACCATTTGAAAGAACAAGATTTTTAACATTTCAAAGACAATTAAAAAGATTTAATGGTTAAATCCTCCCTTTTCCCACAATTTAAATCCAAAACACGTTTAAAATCTTGCACTATGGGGTTAAATTTTATAATCAATTTGCCCAGATTCGGAAAAGAAAGGTACATTGCCTCGTGCAATATTTTAGCTATAAATATTATTCTGCTCGAAAATTTTGCTTAGAGATTTTTTTTGTCGTAAAAAATAACCACTTGTAGGAATACATGTACGACCAAGGGACCCAGGCATCCTCTCTTGCGATTCTATAATTCGTTCAATGAGCATTTCCCCTATCTAATTTTTTTCAAAAGCTTTTTGTCGCGTAAAAACTGGCGAGGTGGATGGTTATTTAAAAATGGTACAACAGATGGTTATGCCTACTAACCATATTATTGCCCGGGACGGATTTACGTTGCGCGGGGCCCTTGGCACTTTGGAGATTTTTGCAACATTTTCCTGCCAAATATAGGTGAAGAGCAAAAAGTCTCACCATCAGAATGCCGGGCTCTTGGCACTGTGCTTTATGTTGGTAAATCCGGCCCTAGTTATTGCATTACGTTGATAAAAAGGTTAGATGGGGACCTAAGATAGCAACTTTTAGAACAAAAGCTCTCAATTTCTCCCGAGTTATAGATTTAAATTGGTTGGCAAAATTGAGTTTAGGGAGGCCCGGGCCCCTTAATTACTGTTGTACACGAAAAATGCTAAAAGAAACTAAAGAAACAATAGGCTTTTTGTCACATTTTTGTCATTGGTAGCATTTCGATTGGGGGAGGGGCGGGCCCCCTGGCCCCCCTTGGCTACGCCTATGGCTACCGCTGCCTTTTTCAATAAAAAAACACTATATTTAGCACGATTTGTTTCGTATTTAAGAATGAATAATGAATATTCTACATTATTGTGATCAAACATGGAAATTCTTTTGTCAATAGACTCATTGTATAACTTAAAAATAGTCATTTTTAGTGTTCCATGTTATCTTATGCTTTTTTTCCGAAGAAGCGATTAATGATACCTAGTTGTTTTGGACGAATATGTCACCGAATGACGAACAGACCCCTACCTCCCTTAACAAACTCAGCATAGGTTTTAACCAAAGCAAAGAGTATAATCTAAATTGTCGTCAATTTAGGCAAAAAGAATGTGGACAAAAAACTAAATTTAAAATTTGCTTACAGATTTATGAAAACCGCGTCGAACAACAAATCCTGTGACGTCATCAGACAATTTGATGATGTCACTCTTATGATTAGGCAGATTGCCATTTTGTAATCAAACGCATGTCGAATTCTAGCCGCCTACGACTTATAATCAGTGAAAAACATAACGTCGTATTCGCCGAAAATTGAAAAAGTTAATAATAGCGTATCAAAAATGACGAAAAATAACAATGAAATAATTTTTTTTTTTACCATATAAGGAATAGAGCCACTGACGGAAATTCATGCAATTTTAATGATAGAAAAATAGCTTAAATTAGACCGAGAGCAGGCTCGTAAAACTTTTTGGTTAAAAGCGCCCCTAGTGATCAAATTTTTTGGCCTTCTTAAAAAATCAATTTGATATGTTACAAAAAAATTTGTGCCAAATTTGGTGCTTTTGCAACGATGTGAACCAAAGGTGTAGTCGAGGACACAACGTTCGAGGCCATGGCCAAGGACTCAAAAAAAAAAAAAAAAAAACCCTAGGACAATCCCAAGGACCGCCTTTTTGCGAACAGACCCTTTCTTGGCCGAGGACAGAAATCGTCGAGGCCAAGGACCAAGGATACAATTTTTCTAAATTACGGTTGGTAAATTTTCCATAATTTTTGAACACGAAAGTGCTTAAGATATTGCACTTTGTTAAGTTTTTGATGATAGTAGTTAGTTTGCTCTTATTGCAAAGGTTTTTTACGCTCACGCGTATTCGACTGATTTGATTGGACCATTTGGACATATTCGAAGCGCCGATGAACCGTAAAGGAAAAAGTCACGCTGTAGGTATATGAGTAGCGCAAATGAACTGTGTGGAAAAAAAGACAAAACTGTCAGTTTTCTGTCCACCAATAAAGAGTCTACGGTCAAACCATTTCTCTTAACGGAATTTGTTAAAAAATATTGTCTAAAAATATTGCAAAGTTATGTGAATTTATGTTTTTAAAATGAAATGAGGTACCGTACTTGGTATATTTGTTAGCTCATTAGTTTTTGGCATTGAAGAAATACGAGTTCTGGGGCGAGGGCAAAGTCCCCATGCAAGTTTAAATAATTTTGGTGATTTTTTTGGAAAAATAACAATTTTTGTGACTTTAAAGAAGATTACCCATTTAGATTTTCAAACCAGTTTGAAAAGAAAATACCCTAGATGTTTAGAAAAATTTTAGTTTTTCCTCAATTTCCGAACTCTAATTTTAAGCCAGTTTTTTTTTTACATTTCAGTGTATTTTGTCTTTTTCACATCTAATGCTTGTCAATGATTGAGCACAAACGTTTAGACCGCCAAAAGACACTTAGTTAAATTTAACATAAGGTATTTGATAACAAAACCTGAGGACCACAGCAGGGTCGTATTAAGGAGGAAGGTATTGGAGATATTTGCCTGGACCCCTTCAAAGGGTCCACAATAAAAGATTGTAGAAACGTAAAAATATTAAACAAATAATTTGTTCTAAAAAGTCCTCTATTTCTTGCGGGAGCTTCGCCTCTTCATCTTAATGATGTGGTGTCAAAATTGATTAAGCACTTCAGGCATTTCAGCATTTATAGTTATATTTAACATTCACACTTACTGTAATTTCCTAATAATTTTTTATGCAGCATTTTGTGCAATCCAATAATTTGTTATTTGGAATTTCTAGCGGCGATTTCCAACTGACAAATTGTTCAGTGGATGTGATTTGTCCCCCAGACTGCTTGCCAGTGATTTCTTATCTCAAAACCAATTCTTTACGCTCGCGTATTTTCAGAATAAGTTGGCGTTCTCAAGATCCGTTTTGTTAGTTACTGTATATCGAGGTACACAAACATGATATTTTCTGTAGTATAATATTCATATACCTTCCCTGGTAATACAGCATTTTATTTCATCATAGTTACTATGATTTCATTAGCACACACATACTTTCTTCTAAATTTACAACCAGAATAGGCTCGGTTATGTTTTTGCTTTAGCAACTCAAAATTGTAATTTCGGCAAAGCGGTCGATTTTTCTACCAAACAGTAGCAACATACAGCAACCATAAAGCATACGATTTGCTAATTTTGTCATTCCGCCGTTGTAAATTAGAATCTCCTTTTTATATTGAATTTAGCCTTTCGGTCACCATACGTACAATTGCACAATTTTTTTTAGGGTTGTTTTTTTTGTCCAGGTATAATAGAAGAGCACTTAAGTCATTAGTAGTACGATTGTACAGATAACACCATCACGTGACAGCAGTTCTGCACGAAGCGTACTGTAGCGTTAAAACGATAGTTAACTTGTCAACAAGATGGCTGACGACATGCTTGCAGCAAGTGATAGTAAGCAAAATAAGTTTGAAAATACGTCGAAGCCAAGTAAGTCAATGAACGATTCGGCTTGACGTTTGAATTAGTAATTCTTTGAAATCATGTGGGTAATATTTTTGTTACGATTTTTGTTATAGACTAGCCTGCAGAATTTTTTGATCAAAATCATGTACAATTGTGCGTTCGGTGTCTCAATGTAGCTTAAGCAGCAAAACGTAAGGTTAGAAAAATAGCTTTACTTTTGGTAAAAGAACAGCAGTTTTTCGGCCATTTGCGCTTCTGATCATTGTGCAAAAACATTAAAATGAACATTTTCAGAGGCAATGTGATTTTTTTTCGATTTCGAAAGTACTGGCAACTTGTAAAGAGAGCTGCTATTCTATAGAGAAACAAGTGGGTTGGCTTTAAAACTTTTAATCCCTTTTTCTGCCAAAACAAAAGGTCTTCGCTAGAATTTTGTTTCATTCTTCTGTCAATTTCTAGTAAAAAATAAAAAAAACGAAAATCTTTGCCAAACTTTCGTCTATTTGCGTGCCAATTTCAAGAAAACCAAAAAAGTCTTCGCTAAAATTTCGTAGTGTTTTCCTGTTATTTTAAAGTGGAGGTCGACGAAAATTAGCAAAAAGTTAGGGGATTCGATGGCAAAACAATTGGGTGTCTCTGCCAAAGAAACTTGGTAGGGCAAATATGACCTCGACGGCAGCACTGAATACATATAGTATGTACGTTTTGTCCAGTTGAGTCACAAACAGCACAGTTGTATAACCAAGTCAGTCACAAGCCGTACAATTGTACGCCTCCCCATATATATGATAAAAAATTAAAAATCAAATATTTTTTGAGTTTAGTAGCTTATAAGGACCATTAAGACGGAAAATAAAATTTTTGCATAATAAACTAATATATCGTGTCCGAACGGGTTAGTGTAGCGGACAGTGCACAGTACAGCAAATGTTTTAGGTTTTTATCTGATTAGTTTATTAATTGATTATATGATTCATTAAATTTATGATTGCTATTTCAGATATACCTGAAGAGGGCCAATTGTAGAGCCAAAAACCTTCGTTTCGTAAATTTGTTTTAATTGTTAATAATGCAAATACAAGTGGCAAGCCTAAAAATGCACCAGGTTTTATAATTACGTTATATTGCTACTGCTTGGTACAATTCAAAATTGTTTATTCCTTGTTATGATTCTGGCAGAGCTAGGCGTTTAAAAAACACATCGTAAAGCGCAAGCGCAAATTCCGCAACCAAAATTTTTTTAGTTTAAAGCGCAAGTCCAAATTCCGCAACCAAAAATTTTTAGCTCGAAGCGCAAGCGCAAATTCCGCAACCAAAATTTTTTCAGCTCGAAGCGCAAGTGCAAATTCCGCAACCAAAATTTTTTTAGCTTAAAGCGCAAGCGCAAATTCTGCAACCAAAATTTTTAAGCTTAAAGCGCAAAAGCGAATTTCGCAACCAAAATCTTAAAAGCTTAAAGAGCAATTGCAAAATCCGTAACGAAAATTCTAAACGTTTTAAAGCGCAAACACAAGTTCCGCAACCAAAAACTGAAAATAGCACAGCGCAACTACGATTTGATTGCTTGAGAAGCGCACACAAATTTCCCTATTTAAAAAAGTTTTTGAGTACAAATTTTTGCATAATCGAAGTTTCAAAAGTGCGCTGCAGACGATGGTGTTAAGTATAAAAATATGAAAGTATAAGCATGTACCATCTTCAGCTAAGCTGCACTGGAATAAACCAACTGCATTGCGGTTAGCTTTTATAACTAAAGGCACATATCTAAGACCGAAGAAAGAATCATTTTTATTGTTGAAAAAAAGCGATTAAACTCTAAAACAAAAAAAATAATAAAAATAAACAGCAATAAAAATAAATAAACACCAAAACAAACAAAGCTCCACTCACTCACATTTAGAAATAATGCGTTATTCATGGAGAAAAATTGACTTTTTTAAACACTTTTTATTCTCACGCATCAAAACAAACTTTTCAAAATTTTCTTTTGTCATAGACGATCGTTTCGATCGCAACATATCAGAACCAACAGCAAATAATCTCTCGACGGCGGCCGAACTAGGAATGGCAGTGTTGAATCTTTTGCATTTTTGCAACCACGCATCTCTATTGTAGGCAGGAAAGCAATCTTTGGTGATTTTGTCGTTTGCTCTTCCGACCCTTTCATCTAATCTTTTTCCTATTGTAGAGACCAAATTTTCGGCTACTAATTACAGTACAAAAAACAAAAAGTATTTCGTACTTATTAAGTGAGGTAGCTTAAACTAAATACAGGGTTCAAAATTAATGCCTACCCGCTTGCCCGAGGCAAGCTGAAATCGCCGCGGGCAAGTTAGTTTTCAGCTTAACTTCCCCGGTGGCAACTTAACAAAATACAGCGTATTAGACAACTTCAAACAAGATTAGTTAAAGACGCAATTTACCCGGTTTTGTTGCAATAAAGTAAAATTTGTACGTAGAGAAAGCTGTTTCTTGCTTTATTTTAGTAATCACTTTGTAACTATCACAATTAATGCATTGTCTAATAGTAAGCACATTATTTATCGCAATTAACACGTCTTAATCGCACGCAGATTTTTCGATTCTTGGACGCGTTTAGCAACTGTTTGGCACAAAATCTTCCGATTTTTTTCCAGAAAAGTTTTCCGGCGCTTGCCACGCTAACAGCTGTTTCAGATACTGAAAGTATTACCCTGCACTGCATGAAGATAACATCAAGAATTTTGCAATTTTTTTGTTATGATTATTTTGAAGATCTTTTAGCTTTCTAGCTGGTGTAGTTTCCAAAATATTCGCTAGTAAAAAAACGTTTGCAACAAACCACAACGGTAATTAATAATTATGATTGTTAAATATTAAATGAAATATTTAGAATCAAAAAATCAATTTTTGCTGATGCATGATTGGGAAAAGTTACTGATTGCATCACATTATCTTAACGATCGCACCCTAAAACTTGATTCTCGAAACTACGCGTATTTTGCAAATCCAGTGCTTTGTTCCAAGTTAACCTCAAAACTTGGAGTACTTTTTTTTCGGGCAAGTTGAAATTTTCTTGGGCAAATAGACATTTGATAACATTTGCCAGACGGGCATGTTGTCAAAAAAGTTAATTTCGATCCCTGATATAATTTTAATACATTACTCTTTGTCTTTCAGCCGTATGCAGCATATAGCAGGCCTGCCCAACCTTTTTACTGGTACGGGCCACAATTGCGGGAGAAAAGTTAGTGCGGGCCACATGCATTTTTACCAAGAGTTTTTACCAAGAAATTCAGGCCTTTTTTTAGCCGCGTTGATGGCAAAGACCAACGTAAGACCTTTTTATTTGCCAGAAAATGGTAAGCCTTTCCATAAGGGAATCAAGCGCGCAAAAAGACCACGCGGGCCACACAAAAAAGCTTCGCGGGCTACGGGTTGGGCAGCCCTGGAATATAGTTTATATGAAGCACAAGTACTACCACTAGGGATGGGCATTTCAGAATACTTGGCTATTTCAGAATTATTCCGAATAGCTAAAACCGAATCCTAATCTGGCTTAAATTAACTTAATTTGCTGAAAAAGTGAACAACCAGTCAACCACCACCGATATTCAGAAAAAATTAAATAGGAAAGTCAAAAATTTGTGGACCACTATTTCATGTTTCCATTTTAAAAGGTTAAAAAGTTTGAGTTTTGGAGAGCCCCGTTTGGGAAAACTTTTTTTATATTTGCCCACCCTGAAAATTTCATGAGTCCAGCGTGATGGGTTAAAAAGTTTAAATTTTGGAGGGCCCGTTTGGGGGAAACCCCCATTGTGGCACCCCCAATTTTTGTTACGTTTAGTTTAATTTTGATTTCTACCCATTTAAAAAATCTGATTCATCTATCTCTAACGGTTTAAAAGTTCGAAATTTTGGAGAACCCGGTTGAGGGGGATCTCCCAACTGGCACCCTTGATTTTTGTCACACACAAGTCCTCCGTAATATATTCAATCGCTCAAACTTCAAAAACAGCACGTTTAGCGGTTTAAAAGCTGATAGCGCGGAAGAAAACAAAGCAAGAAAAAAAAGTAGATAACGCAGAAGAAAATAAAACAAGAAAAAAAATCTTTTTATCAGCACTCAGCATATTATCAACTATCTCGTGATCATGCTTTAAATCTGTAAAATCAAAATTTGTTTATTTTTTGACAGGGACATGCATATCAACGTTTAAAAATATTTTTTTGTGATTGCACATCTTGGAAAAAAATTCACTATTAAAGCGCAACAAATATTAGATTTACCGATTCGCAAACGCAAATTGCGCAAGCGCTGAAAAAACAAGCACAAAGCGCAACGCAAATTGCGCATTTGCGCAAGTTGCGCAATTTGCGCAATTTGCGCAACTTGCAAACTATTTTGCGCAACGCCCACCTCTGGATTCTGGATGGTTTAGTGCTGTGCAGTTTGTACCACTTGCGCCGGAAGCGTTAGCAGATATCAAAACAACAATTTTCTGCCATGCTTTTTGTTTCTTCATTCTCTGATTAAAACTTTCCACAATACCATTTAAAATAAGTTTTGGTATGACTTGGCTTAATTGGCTATCTCATTGCATTACTTTTCAAATAAGAAAAGGAAACAGCAAATCGACAGACTACCAGTTATGTTGTTTTTTGCTTGATTATTTTCCATTTTTAAAATAATGCGGTCCTCGAGCCGAGGACAGGTCATTTTTGAGGTCTTGTAAGCTTCGAGGTCAAGGCCAAGGACTTGAGCTTCGAGGCCAAGGATTTCAAAATGTGTCGTCGAGGACGTTCTCGTGGACTTCACCTCTGATGTGAACCAAAGCTCCCTGACTACATGTAAAATTTTTTGTCTAAAGAGGACCAAAAGAATAATCGAAAACGTTTAATGTTTATTACAAAATGATATCTGCTTTAAAAATTTTGTTTGTTGCTGCAGTATGGCGGATTAAACCAAGCGCTTTGCCAAAGAATGACTATTACTGTAAATAAATAGGTATAAATTTGCGACTGAGCATACGTTAATGCCAAATTAAAGGCGGTGAATCATCCAGCCAATTCCGGTGATTTACAATACCTAAAATTGAACTAAAATTTTTGATGTTTTTTGTTTTAATTTTGGGACTGCGGTTGCAAAGATTTTCAACAACTACAAAAAGATATCCCCCGAAAAAAATATTTGGAAACTCTGAGTTTTGTTCTTCCCGCCAAAACCACAGTAGGCCTAATAGCTTAGAGAACTGTGGTAGGCCTAATAGTTTAGAGATAGTTTATTTCTAAATATTTTAGGCCTAATTAGGCCTAACTATCTCTAAACTATTAGGCCTAACAGTTTACAGATAGTTAGGCCTAATAGTTTAATAAGATTGCAATAGGCCGAATAGTTTAGAGAACTGTGGTTTTGGCTGGAAGAACAAAACTAAGAGTTTCCAAAAACTTTTTTCGGGGGATATTTTTTTGTATTTGTTGAATATCTTTGCAAGCGTAGCCCCAAAATCAAAACAAAAAATATCAAAAATTATGGTACAATTTTAGCTATTGTAAACCACAGGAATTGGCTGAATGATTCACCGCCCTTAACCAAAGCAAAATTTTGCAGGAATGTGCTTCATTAACCGTAACAACATTCCGGACGGTGTTATAATCTCTGATCAAGGCATCGAAATCTCTGATCAATCTGATGACCTCACTTACGAAGAAGGATATGCACTAACAATTGGTTGTCCCGGAGAGCAACTTCTTAATACTATTGTCAGGTCAATCACTTGCTTAAGCAACGAGAGATGGCGTCCAGATTATCGATCTTTGCGTTGTATTTAAACTTGAATACGTTTTTCTGACATAACAAAGCATACACGATAGCATTTTAAAGTAAGTCGTTGTTAGACCATTGAATAAAATTAATAGAATGGTACAAATTGAACCCAATGATTGCTGTAGTGGTTGCGGAACTTGTGGAATACTTGAAATTTAATGGCTAATCGCCAACTACTGTATTACGCCGTTATACTGCAAATTTAAACGCTTATTTTGGTCGATTTATTTCGCACGCGGTTCCTCGAACTGAACCGTTTTTAAACCCTCTGAGTTGTCCTAGGTAAAAAAAATAGCTAATTAAAGACTGTTTGCAAAAAGCAACCTGCAGTAATAAAATTAATTTTGTATCTATACTCGTTCGTCTAAATATCAGCAAATTAGATGCTTGGGAAGCAAAGCTAATGCAAACTGGAGATTACAACTTTTAGAATGCGACTTTTGATTTTTACCCAAGTTTGAATAACTCATAATAGCGATTGGATTCAATCCCGAAACATTTTTTGATTGTTTTTTCTTAAAGCGTATAAGTTTGTACAGTGTAGTCTACTGTTATTACAGTGTAAATAAAAGAGAGGTCAAGTAAATGTTTTGTTTGTATTTTTAACCACAAACTGTCAGAAATCTCCCCGAATACAATTTTACGTCTTATACAGGTGCGTTACAAATGCAACATGGCATGACTGGCGCAGTACGTAAGGAAAACTCCTTTAAACTCAGCGTACTATTAGATCATGTACCGTTGCTTAACTGTGAAATGTCAAAGAACGAGCTGAGTTTAATTAGAGCAGTAGAAAGCTGTGATACTCGAATTTCATTCGCATTGATTTTAATATTTTTAATCGGTTTTAAAAAAGATTGTAATTTAATTATAATTTTGGTAGAAATTTAATCTTTTTTAACCAAATTTTCTTGTTCGTGATTAACCTCTCTTGTTCATCGAGAGAGACAGCAGCTCATATCACGGTCTTCCATCGTTTTCATCATGATGTTTCATCTCGCTCCAGTGCCATAGCCAGATGGAAACAAACAATGCTGGGCACTACAAGTTTTTTTTGTTCTTTTAAGCCTGCAGTTTGCAACTCAATTTCAATTTTCTAAATTTGCAACCGCAAGTCCGTAACGACATTTCAGGATTGCTGTATCTGCAGCTTCGTAATTCTTGAAGTCCGCAACCGCAAGTCTGCAGCTACAAAATTCTTGAAGTCTGCAACCGCAAGTACGCCACGAGTCAAAAAACTCGAAAAAAAAAGTTGAAAAAGTCAAAGCCGCAAACACGTCGAAAAAAGATATTGCTGACTATCGCGTAGAGAGCAAATTCTTGATAAAATAGATGTTTAGATAAGCTCGCTAAACTGACTCAAAAGCATTAATAAAAAACAGCCATGGAGCATCAACAAGAGAATCAAATTAAGCAATGCAGCGACGGAGAACAGAGCCTGCTTGTGGTTGTTTTGGTGGTTCTGTTTTGTGAACATTAAACAATCTACTTTTAAATGAAAACTAAAAAATTCGTTAAAAATGCAATAAACTTTTATTTAAACGTAATCAACATAGGAGCATAAAAATTGGTCTTGAGAAACAGTTTCACTAAGCATAAAAGAGCCAAAGCTGTCGTAAACATTTTATTTAAAAAGAGACGTTTCGACTAATTACTTAAGTCATTGTCAATCTGTAAATAATGCGCAAGAAAAATTAAAGCAATAGGTAACCTGCAAAGTTAAAATGAACAAAACTGGCAAAAAATACCAAAATTAACGCTATGTAGTTCTACAGTGTGAAGACATCATTGCTTTCAAGAATGTGCCCAAACCAAGGTAGTAAGTATTCAATTTATAAGGGCAATGAATCTAACCAAGCCACACTCATCCGCTCAACCGCCAAAGCACATCCAGAAACCAACCCACACAGCCCAATTCTACTGAAGACAGTATAAAGTCAAACGAAAATTACAGAACCCGAGCAGTCACCCACAAATTGAAAGATACCAGTAAGCAGTTTTCTTCAAATCATCACTATATACCTAGCAACTGACTATATGTGGTAATGCTTGTAATTGGCCAGTGCACCCTCACTTTCAGACACACTATTCTATCCACATAAATCCCCATAGTAATGCAGGCATATCCAACATTTACGTTATCAAGCAACCAGTGACTGAAATTGTAAAAGTAAATTTTTAACAAATTCTAAGTTACCAAAAATTGCCAAAAGTCCCAAACGGCTGGAATATTGAACACCAACTAAAAGTCCCAATAAATTAAGAAAAAATCCTACCTTGATCTGTCGTTTCTTGAAAGCAATGTCGACGGACTGACAACCAAGACCAGTTAAGCTAATAATTGATGTAAAAGAATTTGAAATGTTACAGAAAAAAATTTTTAGCACCTATCACCGTTCAATTAAATGCAAAATGCGATATTAAAAGTTATTTCAGCAAATAGGTAATTATGAAAAATGTCAAAACCCATGTGACGTCATAAAAAGAAAATAAAAGAAAATTTACGTAATGTAGTCAATGACAACACCGAGATACCAAAATAAAAGTGATGAAAAAAAAATTACCTGTATACTACAGTATAAAATAAAGTTTCGGCAAAGAGGTCGACTTTTTATACCAAATAATCGCAATATACAGCAACCACAAAATTTGGTGCATTTTAGGCTTAGGCCTATCACTTTTATTTATTTACATTATTTACAATTTCTCTAAACGAACGTTTTCGGCACTACCACTGGCTCTCTTCAGGAATATCTAAATAGCAAGGATAACTTTAA